>CM053583.1:23079834-23091099 GCA_028627135.1 Pseudochirops cupreus | reverse complement strand
GGAGGGAGGGAGGGAAGGAAGGAAGGAAGGTAGAAAGGAAGGAGGGAAAGAAGGAAGGAAGGAGGTAGGGAGGAGGGAAGGGAAAGAAGGAAGGAAGGTGCTGCTCTGTGCTGCTCCCCCCATAGGGCTGTTATAAAATACTCCATCGTCATTACAGCGTTAGATGAATACATCATCACCATCATCATCATCTCACTATCTGTGTGACAGTAAATCAAATCCTTTAACCTCCCTGTGCCTCACTTACCCCATCTCTAAATGGACACATAGGACTTAGAGCTGGGATCAAATGTTGAGATCCTGTAGTCCATATCCTTCTTTTTAGAGATAAAAAACACTGAAGGCCAGAGAAATGAAGTTACTGGCTCAAGGTAGTAATTGGCAGAGTCACAATTGAAAACCATGTCCAATGGCTCCCCAACCAGTCTTCGTTCCATTATACCACACTGTCTTTCTGTTAATTAGAATTAACAGCCAGGTCTAAGACTCTGCATTACCCACATCTGTGAACAGAAGCAGCATTGGTCTAATTGTCCATTTCTCCTATTTTATACACCCTTGGGGGAAGGGGACCTTTCTTTGAATTACCCTCATCAAATTCTTCATTCTCCTCAATGCCAGGGCCTTCTCTCAGTTTATTACCAATTTATTCTGTGCACAGTGTATTTCCATATGCGTGTTTGCTTCTTGCCTCCCCATTATATTGTGAGTTTCCTGAGAGTGGGGACTGTCATTTGCTTTTCTTATCTACATCACTTAGCACAACATCTGCATACAGAGTTTAGCACAGTGCTTAATAAATGTTTATGGACTGGATGACTATGATTCTAGTTCAACTCACACCTTAAAAGGGATTCTATTAGACATACTAAACAAAGGGTTTTGTTTTCCCCCGGAAGAAATTCTACTGCTTCCTATGGCATCCCATTCTACTTTGGATAGTACTAATTGTTAGAGAATTTTTTTTTTCCTGCCATCAAGTCCTTTGAAATCTTTATTCACATGTTGAGTAAGAATTCCTTAGGCCTCTCGGTGAATGAAGCTCTCTCAGGGCACAAACCTCAGTTCTTCTAGAAATCCTCAAAAATACATGTAATCCCTTTGACCAACATCTTTCCCAAAGGGAAAGAAAGATGACTTGAATCTGCAAAAAGCTGAGTGTTCCCAAATAGATTGGGAGGGACAAGTTTCAATGGTGCATCACTGACGATGAAGGCAGAACCCAAGATGCTAGGACCTGTGGGCTGGGGCCAGATCAGAGTGCACATGGAGGAATGACAGAATAAAATAAGCAAGAGCATGGCAAGGAAGCAAAGAAGGGTGATCAAAGGTAATTCCTTCCTACTGCAGGAATGTGGCTCTCTAAGACTGAGCCACTCAGAATAAATGGGTAGTATCACCTCCCCACTCTCTAGCCAAGGAGCTTGAAAGCTCCAGTGGTGAACTCACATCGGTCCTTTTTTAACTTTATTAACAGCCACAGCAGAGAGCTTTGAAGTTATTATGAAGATAAAAGGAGATGTCTTTAGAAACCTCAGTCACATCATCAACAGGCAAAAGGTTTCCATTACTGAAGCATGTTAATATAGAGGATAAATTTTCAGCCCTTTATTAGAAAGGAAAGCCTCCAAGGTGGGTACAAAATTGGTCACAAAGTGTCAAATGCGTGCCAACCAGAGCCTTTCTTGAGTGCTAGAAGAATATCTTTGCCAGGCCCTGAGGGCAGAACAGTAAAACTAGAATCTTAGAATGTTGTTAGAGCTGAAAGAGATGATCTTTTTTTTGTTTTAATTTGTGTTAGCCTGGGTCTCTCTGTTTCAGCTAAGGCCATTCATGACCCAAATCTACTGCTGATCAGTCCAGAAGTTTTGACCAGCTCCATTTCCAACCTAGACCAGTTCCTTAGACAGCCTGGTAGAACCCTTCCCTCCGTCCCTTCCCAGGAGCCCATTACATTGATGCCAAACCTAGTAGGGACATCCAATCAGCTTCAGTTCTGTTATAGTTCTGAACTGTCGAAATCAAACAACTGAGACTCCCCAGTAGCAGGGATTATAGTTATATACCATGAGGCTTAGCTGGAAAGGATTTTTTGAGGATGGAGGAATCTGGACCTGTGGTTTCTCTGTTACACAGAAATCCCTGGAAAGGAAGCCCTTTTACAAATTCAGATTGACACCAGTTCTGCAAACTCGAATCTTAGAGAGCTTCCTGGTATGCTGAGAATTATAAAAGGGATTCCTCAGGCTCACACAACCAGTATATATTTGGATCTGAACTCATGTCTTCCTGACTCCAGGTCTAGCACTCAGTTCATTGTACCATATTTCCTCTCATTAGGAAGTGACTTTAGAGTACAGAATGTAGTATTGTTGGAAAAAAGAAAGCACAGTATAATGAAAAGAGGACTCGATTTGCATTCAGACTCTGTTGCCTACTGTTTCTGTGTCCTAGAAGGAGGAAGAAGGGGAGGATGAAGAAGAGGAAGAAGGAGGAAGGAAGAAAAGGAGGAAGAGGAAGAGGAGGAAGAAGAGGAGGAAGAGAAGAAGGAAGAAGAGGAAGAAGAAGAGAAGGAAGCTGACGAAAAGGAGGAAGGGGAGGAGGAGGGAGGAAGGAAGAGGAGGAAGAAGAGAAGGAGGAAGAGAAGAAGGAAGAGGAAGAAGAAGAGGAAGAAGCTGAAGAAAAGAAGGAAGAAGGGGAGGAGGAGGGAGGAAGGAAGAGGAGGAAGAAGAGGAGGAAGAGGAAGAAGAGGAAAACAACAACGTTTATAGAGCTATTACCATGTGCCAGGCACTGTGCTAAACCCTGGAGTTACAAAAAGAAGCAAGCAAGGTAAGCCCTGACCTCGAAAAGATTACATTCTTTTTTTTTAAAATGTATTTGTTGGGGCGGCTAGGTGGCACAGTGAAGAGAGCACTGGCCCTGGAGTCAGGAGGAACTGAATTCAAATGTGACCTTAGACACTTAACACTTACTAGCTGTGTGACCTTGGGCAAGTCACTTAACCCCAATTGCCCTGCCCTCCCCCCTCCAAAAAAGCAAAAAAAACAAAGTTTAATTTAAAATGTATTTGTTTACTTTTAGTTTACAACATTCAATTCCACAATCCCTTGAGTTTCCAGTTTTCTCTCCTTCCTTCTCTCCCCCTTCCCCACTATGGCAGCATGTATTCAAACATAGGTTCTACAAATACCTTCACATTAAACATTAGTCAAGTCGTAAAGGATTATAACCAATGGAGTAGACAATGAGAAAGAAGGGACAAAACAAAACACAAAAGAGAGAGAGCAAGTAGTTTGATGCAGTCTACATTCAGACTCTGTAGCTCTTTCTCTGGAGGTGGATACCCCTTTCCATCATGAGTCTTTTGGACTTGCATTGCTGAGAGGAGGCCAGTCTATCAAAGTTAGTCATCACACAAATGATGTGTCCTTAACTGTGTACAAAGTTCTCCTGGTTCTGCTCAAGAAGATTATATTCTAATGAGAGGAGACATAGAAAGAGGATCTAGAGGAAGATGGTGAGTCAGACCTGGTGGAAAGGTCAGAGATATCCAGGAAGGTTGTGTAGCAACCTGGAATGAACAAAATAAAACAAAAACCGACCTAATATAGAATATTAAGGCTGAAAAAATACCTTAGATATCATCCAATCCACTCTACAGGCAGTTTTGAGGCTAATGGGATAGAGCAGTGGGCTTGGAATCAGGAAGGCTCATCTTCGTGAGTTCAAATCTGGCCTCAGACACTTGCTAGTTGTGTGATCCTGGGTAAGTCTCTTAACCCTGTTTGCCTCAGTTTCCTCATCTGTAAAATTAGTTGAGAAGGAAATAGCAAACCACTCCAGTATCTCTGCCTAGAAAATCCCAAATGGTGTCACAGAGAGTCAGACAGAACTGAACAACAGCAAAAAAGTCCACTTTACTCATTTTAAGAGTAACTGAGATCCAGAGAAGCGGCATTCTCTGCTTACATCTCCTGAAGTTCTAGCTCCCAATAGCAGAATGGGTTCTGTCAAAGCATGAAGCATAGGGAAGTTGCCCCAATTTACCATATTCCAGGCCTGATTCTAGAAGCAGCCCCACCTTAACCCCCTCCCTGCTTTATGTTTTCATGATAAACCATGAGTCATAGAATCTCCCTATATTCAAAACTAGTGTAATCCCAGAGCAACTGTACTGGTGACATTGGCCCAGGAAGGGCCAGGATATACAGCCCAA
Source organism: Pseudochirops cupreus (assembly GCA_028627135.1). Lineage (NCBI taxonomy): Eukaryota > Metazoa > Chordata > Mammalia > Diprotodontia > Pseudocheiridae > Pseudochirops > Pseudochirops cupreus. The sequence goes on along the minus strand of CM053583.1, from coordinate 23,086,880 downwards.
AGCTGCTCACCACAGGCAGAAGCCTCTGGAAACAAACCATCCCAGCTTGGCAGCAGCTGCTACTATCACACCCATAAATACGTGAGAGACCATTTCCCAAACATGACAAAAGCCAGATGAGTTTTGACAGCGGCTGTTAAATATCTGCCATGGACAATGGAGGCATCAGTGTGCCTTTCATTACCTTTGCTTGAAATGTGCAACGCTTGGCACTTTCTGGTCATAAAGTTAATTCTGTGTTTACCGAAACAGATGGATGGCAGAGTTTCCAGCTGCACGCTGCTCTTTAGGGTGGAGACAGGGGGCGCAGAGACAAAAGGGACGCCAGTTCGCAGCCAGAGAAAATGGAAATGATGAGCTTGTTCCAGAGAGTGGGAGGTAGGCTGACTTATGTGGCCCTCCCGCTGCTGCAGGGTGAGATTGAGATCACCGCTACTCAGGCTTCAGATACTTAGACAAACCCAGCTCTCTGGCATCCTTCTCAAGGGCCAGAATCAGTAGATTGAGTTCTTTCTGAAGTCAGAAAAACTTGGGGTCAAATTATGCTTCAGACACTTATTAACTGTATTCCCCCGTCAAAGTCACAATTTCTCTGTGCGTCAGTGTCCTCATTCAGAAATGAAAGGGTCTCAAAACTAGTAATTATCTAAGCAGGATTCAAACCCAGCTCTCTCTGGCTCCAACTCTAATATTCTTCCATTATATATAAACCAATGAAATACAATTTTTTGAACACTGTTTTTGTCCCATCACACCCTGCTCCCTTTAGAATCTGCTGTAAAAACCCATGAGGTTAAATCCAGATTCCTCTGCCTGGTCTGATTCCTATCAACATAACCTATACCTCACCCATCTCATTCCTCATCATGTCTCAACACAGACTCATTTCAGAGGCTTTATATAGGCCAATGAAGCAGAAAACACATCTCTACTAACTCACTTCTGCCCACCTCTGTGCCTTGGCTCATCATCTCTTTCCCCACCCAAGACACCTTCCTCTTCCTTCTCTTAATCCATAGTGAATACCTCCAAACCTACCTCCTCCCTTCCAGACCAGATTCCCCAGGTAGACTCAATTCATCCAGAAGACCACAGGATTTAGAGCCAGAACTTACATCATCATTCTACAGATAAAAAAACTGAATCCCAGAGAAGTGCAGTGACTTATCCAAGGTCACACATAAAGTCATGGATTGAGAGCTGGAAGGTGCTGCAGCAAGCACCCTAGCATACCTAGGATGGCTGCTAGCACAGGTTCTTAGATCTGCTTTTCTAAAGGAAAGCAACTCAAAATGGGTTAATAATCCTACTTTAATCAAACATATCATTTACCTAGTTTAGGGGGGAAAGTCAGCACCCTGAACTTCAGAGAATACAAAGAAAAGTTACAATCAGACAAAAAAATACAGACAGAGAAAGAGATCAGCAGACAGGGCTTCCAGTCATCTGACCATCACATCCATACCTAGTTAGTTAACAGAGAGGGAAGCACCAACATCTGGGTTTTCAAAGCCAGGGGGGCTCAACAGCTGCCCAGAGTCTCATTTGGTGAAATCACACAACTCTTCCCAAAGTAAGCCCCAAAGCAAAACCTCACATCAGGGTATATATAGCCTTCTCCTGGGTCAGAGAATGTCACAGCCCTCTTGACCCACTGCCCAATCACAAAGTAATAAGGCGTGGGCATTCCTGAAAAACAAGCCTCCTGGCACAGGTTCCATGTGACCACATTCAGCCTATTAGGGGGCAGAGTATATTTTCAAATCAGGGAAGGTTCTCAGACTCACTTAAGCCCATCAAGGGACTAAGGGACAGGGAAGATCTTCAGATTCCTATTACAGAAGGTCAGTGTCCAATCCCTCACAGCCTGGGGAAGAAAGTGGTCTGTACCCCAGGTTACAAAGTCAGGTAGCAGCAGAGCTCATCCCAGAGGAATTCTCTATACTATCCCCTACTACAGACCTCATGAGCTCTTATGAGTCCAGTTTGTACTTACTTGCATCCTAGGGTGTTTTATATTTCACATCTGTTCATATGTATCTTGTTTTGAATTCCCAAAGTAGACAGAGAGCTGACCTTGGAGCCAGGGAGGCCTGGGTTCAAATCTGGCCTCAGACACCTCCTGGCTGTGTGACTCTGAGCAAGTCACTCAACCTTGTTTGCCTCAGTTCCTTCATCTGTCAAATGACCCGGAGAAAGAAATGGAAAATCACCCCAGTATCTTTGCCAAGGAAACCCCAAATTGGGTCACGAAGAGTCAGACACAACTGATCATCTAAACAGTAACAATCCCTGTAATCCCCCAACACTCTATCCCCTCCATCCCTGCAAAATGAACTTTCTCAGCTCTCTTCCCAGGCCAAACTCAGGCATCAGAACTCCAAAGCTTTCATTTCCTTTGCTCTTGTGTTGTTGTTCTTTCCGTTACATTCTGATAGTTTTTTGTGTATCTTGTCCTCCTAGTTCTATTTATAGTACTCTGTATCAGATTATATAACTCTTTCCATGCTTCTAACATCCATAGAATATTAATGATGAAAAAATATTCATAGCATTGCATTTTGTGATAGCAAAAAGCTAAAAACAGTGGGCGTCCATCATTTGGGGAAATGCCTAAACAAATTGTGGTTTATCACTGCAATGGAATATTATTGTACCGTAAGAAGAAATGGCAAATATGAGAAATTCTGAGAAATATGGGAATATTTGTATGGACTGAGAAAGAAAAAGAAGAAAAGGCAAAACCAGGAGAACAAGGCATGCAATGAATAGTATAAATAATACACTAATAGGCCACCCAACTTCTTGGTCCTGGAGAACAAATGAAGAAACACGTCTTCCTTCTCTCATTGGAGCACTATGGCTGCAGCTCATCACCCATGCATTCAGCTGTAGTCACTTTATGACCCTCTGCTGACAAATGATCTGATCTATAATCAGTTCTGTTTTACAGATTTTCTTGGTTACAAGGGGAGAGTATATTAGGATATACCTGTGTTGTAAAAATTAAAAAGCATCAACAAAACTTTTTTAAAATTAAGAATATTAATCATGGTTAGGATTTTGATGATGTCAATGAAAGTCACTCATCAAAGCTAATGACAGTAGGTCGTCCTTCTCTGCAGGTTCCCAGAGCAGGTGATGTTGCCCCCTGAGGGGTGCTGGAATGATCCAGGGGGCAGGAGTAGCCTCGGGTGCAATTGGGGAGTGTTGAATAAAAATAAGGGGTGGTAGACGCGTAAGAAAAGAAGGGAGAAGAAGAAATTTTTGAGAAATCATTCATACGTGTTTCATCTGTTGTGTGACAGAGTTAAAGTGGCAATGATTACATTATTTTTGAAATAGACACAAAATGCAAGTTGTAAGTGATCAGTGGTCAAGTGCGCAGACAGGTCTTAAAAGGCAAACGTTAGCAGGTGAGCGAGTCACAAAGTGTTGGGAAGTCCAGCATACGTCGGCAGGAACGTGTGCATGTAATGACTTGTTTACAATGGGATACAATGCAGGTACATAAGCAATATTGCATCATCAACATTTCAATGCAGGGGAAAAAATGCAAATTTGCAATAAATTATTACATTTAAGATGCATCATTTTAAAAAAATATACATTTTATATTTTTTTGAAATGACACAAATTTCAAAAAAAAAATGTTAAAGGGTTAAAGAAAGTCTGACAGAGTAAGTCTGACACAGGGGAGCACTGAGTAACTTTTTTTTTTTTGAAAAGGGGTCGGCAAGTCAAATAAGTTTGGGAACCTCTTGCCTACATCCTCATGAAAAGGAGAGTTTTCCTCAAAGCCATACCCATCAAATAAGAAGATAAACTAGAAACAACCTGAGCACCAGGAAATCCCTCCACCACCACCACCTTTCCCCTTCCCTTCCTTACCCTTATTCTTTTTCCTTATCTCTTGCATCAAAAACTCTATTGCTTTTTCACCAGTCTTGTCCAGACTCAGTCCAATAAGAGTTCTTTCTCCTGTCTGGTTCAAGTCCATCCCTTCATGAAGCTTTTTCCTCCATGCTGACACATTCACTGAAGCTCACTCCTCAGTTGTCAGGGAGAAGAGTTGAGTTCCATTAAAGGAAGTGCCAATAGGGACATGTTTATGGAACAAAATCAAAACCAAGATATCCACCTCCCACTGGGCATCTTGACACTGTCACTTGAAGGTCCTTACCTCCCCCATGCTCTGCCCTCTACTTCTTTCTTAGGCTGACAGGACTCGCATTGCTTCTTTTAATCCTGGTTGGGAGGTGGGAGCGGGGGTCATTTTTAGATGCCACCACCTTGTCTCTCTCACTGTTAGCTTGCGGTAGAGCCTGAGAATAGATTGAGAGAAAGAGCAAATATTCAGGGGTATCTGGATCAGAAGAAGTCTATGGCATTAGAGTGTAATGTCTCTAGAAAAAAGCCTTCTGGGAAAATAACTGAGAGCATTTAGCAGCAGAGTATCATAAAAAAAGAACAGAGAATTTGGACTCGGAGGACATGAGTTCAAATCCTGATTCCTTTATTCAACACCCATGTGATCACGGGGAAGTACATAGCAATGACGATAATAAACATTTCTACACTGCTAGGGTTCGAAATACATTTTATAGAAAGTGTCTCATTTGATCTTGACAACAACCCTGTGAGCTAGAGGCTATTCTTATCCCCATTTTACAGATGAGAAAAGTGAGGCCAACAGAGGTTTAACGACTAGCCCAGGGTCACACAGCTAAGATGGGTCCAAGGAAGGGTTTGAACACAGGTTGTCCTCACTTCAGGTCTAGCATCCTATCCACTGTCCTACCTAGATACCAAGTAGAAACACTTTGAGGACAAACCCTACAACTGACCCACAAGGACCTGAGTTTCCAAGTAGGGTACCAGGAATAGAGTATCTGTATGCTGTCCAAGTTTAGAACGAGGACTCACCAGACAGGCTGCAGGGGAAGGGGTTTCTTGACTACAGTAGCTCTCCAAGATTGTCTACTGAGTTAGAGCAAGGTTGTGATCTGCAACCATACAAAGATTACTCACACTAATGAAACTGCAGGTCCTCCAGGGACAATCCAATTCCTTTGGTGAAAAGTCAGAGTTAATGAGAAAGAATAGACACTAATGCCAAAAGACACCCTCTGGAGGAAGGAAGCTTTGAACCTCAAAATTGACTAATGAAAGTGCAATAAAAGCCCCTTTAGTTTGGACTCTCCTGACTTAAAATTTGAGATTCTTTGATCCAGGGTCAGCTGAAGTTTACATTAATGCTCTCAAAGGTAGTAATACGGACTAGCTTTTGTTTTTGTCTCTATCTCTAGTACCTATCGAGTACCCAGCAAACAGACAATGGATTAGCAGAAGCTTAGTGAGAGTTGAGGGAAAGAAAGGCTTCGCCACCTGGTTGAATGTTCATCATTCATTCACCAATTACCAAGCACCTACTCATTTAATCAATCAACAAACAGTTCTTAAGCATTTATTGGGTGCTAAGTAGTATGCCAAAGACTAGGGATAGAATGAAGAGCAAAAACACAAACACAAACTCTGCTTACATTCTGAGATCGCTGGACTGGGCTATCAGAGAATCACAAGGGTCCCTCCCCTCATGGAGTTTACACTCTAGTAGGGCAATGAGGCAAAAAATGTCAAACTTGGTGGATTTTGGATCTCATAATATATCCATCATTGACCATATGTGTAGACTCTCATTCATTTCCTCCCATGAAATCATTACTGGGGTTCTACTCACTGCCTTTTGAGGACTCCAATGGGACACATAGACCGTGTGCTAATTACCACTCATCCTCACCATATGACTAGTCCACCTTTTCCAGTTTCAATCATACATTTCTTGGAAGACATCCAAAATTTGATTCTGGAGTTTTTTCCATACTCTCAGTCACTCTACAACGTTGAATGAATATTAACATTAAAAAGATGGAAAAGAAAAGAAGAAAGGGTTCCTTGTAGGCAAAAATATTTATAGCAACTGTTTTGGTAGTAGCAAAAAAAAAATGGAAACAAAAGAGGGGCTCATCTACAGGGGAATGTTTAAACAAAACATGACTTATAAGGCAGTGGAATATTATGGCACCCTAAGAAATTACAAAATGGAGATTTTCAGAAAAACCCAGGAAGATCTATATGAAAGGATGAAGAGCAAAGGGCAAAGGAGAAGGGCAACAAAATAAAGAAAAGCAATTTTGAAAGACTTAAGAGTTCTGATCAGTATAATAACTATGTTAATTCCAGAGGACCAAAGATGGAACAACTTGATGGACTCAATGCAGAACATGGCATACATTTCTTGGACATGGTCAATGCTTGAATATGTATATTTGTTGAAGAAGCTCTGTTTCTACCACCACTGTCACTCCAATGAGAGTTGGGAGCAAGGGAAAACAAATGCTTATTAATATTTTTAAATAATTTTTTAAAATAAGCCTTTATTTCAGAAAGAAGTTGGGGAACTTAGTATCTGAGACAGACTCATTGGGTGAACAATATATTGGACCCAGGATTAAATTAAAATTAAACAGGAGGAGGTAAGTGTGTTAGATTGCCTATGGGAAATTGTAGATAACTATAATTGGCAATTACAAATAAGGGTATTAGAAAATTACAAAATGTCATATGAGATCTGAAGGAAGAAAGGCAAAGATTTTTTTTACCATTAGAGAGGATCAAAGAAGGCTTCACAGAGAAGGGGGCATTTGATTTGGGTTTTAAAGGATGAGTAGTTCAGCAAGTGAAAGGAAATACAAGGAAAGAAAGTTTTCCTTTACAAAAAGTTTTCATTTACAAAATCTAGAGCTAGAAGTGATCTCGGTAGCCACCTACATCAGGAAACTGAACCCCATTTGTGTGACTTGGCCAAGGCCACACAGGTAGGAAGTGTTAATGGCAAGATTTGAAAACAGGTTGTCTGACTCCAAAGCAAAGGTAGTTCTTTTCCACCACATCTCTCTTTTTCACATTGCAGGCAAAGGGTACAGCATGTTCAAATGCATGGAGGTGGGAAACACATAAGGGCAATAGAGGATAGACAAACTTGT
>CM053583.1:23054834-23074834 GCA_028627135.1 Pseudochirops cupreus | reverse complement strand
ATGAAACAGCAATTAACCTTTAGTTCTGGGTTTATTTGCTCCCACCCAACATGGGTCAGTTGCCATAGAGATTTTACCTACGTGATCTACAGATGCGACTCAAAGCCGGCTGGAGTTTCTGGACCAGCCTCCTCTCAGTGTAGCACTAAGATAATTAAAAATCTGCTAAAAGACAATTGAAAGTTGATCTGAAACTATAATCCAAAACTGACATGAATGAAAGTGAAGAGAGGGAGAAAGGGGAGGGGAGAATATCAAGAAAGAAAAAAAAATTTTTTAATGACTTTTCTTAACTTGGAAAGAAGGCTGGTTACTTTCATCTAGGCCTTGGTTTTTCCAACCAAATGATGGGATACAGAATACAAGAGTCTTTGTCCCCAGAGGAAACGAAAGTTGTAAAAACTGAACTGACTCTCATCTGGGATCTGGGATGTAATCAGTCTTTTCTATGTTGTTGTTCATTCATTTCCAACTCTGTGACCCAATTTGGGGTTTTCTTGGCAAAGATAGTAAAGTGGTTTGCTATTTGCTTCTCTGGTTCATTTGATAGATGAGGAAACTGAGGCAAACAGGGTTAAGTGACTTGCCCAGGGTCACGCAGCTACTAAGTGTCTGAGGTCAGATTTGAACTCAGGAAAATGAGTTTTCCTGATTTCTGGCCTAGGACTCTATCCACCGTACTTGGTGCCTGGGCTTCTCTATAGCCAGTGTTAAAGATATGGAGGGAGTGAAGACAGTGAATTTCTCTATCCTCATCTCAATGAATCAACAGATACTAATTATACCCCTACTATTGGCCAAGGACTATGCTAGGCATGAGCAAGATGAAGTTCTATAAGATTTGTCAGAGTAAAGTGAGCAAAGGTGAAGCAGGAAACAGGAAATGAGGCTGGCCAGTGAGTATGAGTGAAAGAGCGAGAGCCTGAAGCATCTGAATGAAAGTAGAGTTTAAAAAATCCTTCCTAAAACCAGTTTTTCATCAATCCATCAATTCATCAATGGGCCTTGTGTTACCGAGACTCTGTTCAAGGAGGGTCATCACATCCAGGCCCAGCGTCGGGATAGCCCAAGACCCACTCCATCCATCCATCATTCCTCCTGCTGAATCATTGCTTGGTTTCAAGGTCAGGAAGCCAATCAAGTTATTTTTCCCATAAATGCCTGAGCTGTTGAGGGCCCAAGTTGCTCCTACTCACAATTAAGGGACAAAATAGCATCTTATTTAAGTCATTTCTAATTTCAAAATGAGAGTGGTGTCTCTTCTAACAATTAAGCATCAACCTATCAGGCAATACTACCACAATTTACACATAGAGCCTTCTCTGAGTCAAAGCTCTCTAAACACTAGACTGGGGAAGTTCAGAACCTCTCACCCAGGATCAATAATCCTAGCAAGCCAGCCATCCATTTAGCAGCAGTGGATTGTAATCTTCCCATGACACATGTCAGCCTAGGGTCATACATCTGGAGCCATTCTGCCCTTTGACTTAGATGTGTCTCCTTAAGGCAGGATGTATGCTTCTGGGGTTCATTGGGTCATCAAGTCCACTGTCATCACTCCACAAATAATCCATAATCTTCCTTCTCAGGTCTTAGAATAATAGGGAGAGTATGGAATGGGGACAGGGTTAGGTCAAGAGACCAAATTAACACTCCCATCCCACCTTCCTCAGCTGCTACTGCTTTACCCAAAGCACCAAAGTCTACATTCAGTCTGAGTTCTAGTGAATTATAACTAGAAGGATGAATCATCTCTCCTACCTCAGAAAGGATATTCCAAGAAAAGATTCATCTTATTGGGAGATTCTTACTGAGGACCTACCCTGGAGAGCAATCTGGGAGCATGGTGAAAAAAAGTTGAAAATTACAAAACCTGAAATTAAAACTGGTCTGTATTTGTCACAGAATTAGCCTGAGTCCTTGTATAAGCTCAGTACCCTTTACCTTATGTAGAGCCCTATATACAAGCAGCATTCTGGGAGTCATCAAATGGAGGCAAAATAAGACAGAGTTTTTCTTTTTTTATCCCTTGACGCAATAACTTCACGGATGATGTTATACCCTGAGAGGCTTATCGAAAACAAAACAACAAAAGCAAAAAGTTATCTGTTCAAAGACTTTCCTAGCAGAATTATTTGTAATTGGAAAAAAAAAAAACAACCTGGAAGTAACTTGTTCAATATAACAATAGGGAAATGGTTAAATCAATTGTGGTGCATTCAGAGAACGAAATACCATAAGGCAGTTAAGACAAGCAAGTGTGAGGAAAAAAAAGGAAATCCAGAAGGGATTTTATGAAATCATTCAAAGCCAAAAGGAGGGAGACGATGGGACTGATGAAAATTCAGAGAACAGAGACTACACAAGCCACAACCATATAAAAGCAAAAGTGAAAAATGATGAATGGACAAAGAATCTTGACAGAGTACCTCCAAAAAAGTTTTTATAATGTTTTGTGTACTAAAAGAAATAGGACTGTATACTTAAAGAAAAAAGAGAATGAAAGGATATCTAGTCCAACCACCTCATTCTACAAATAAAGAAACTAAGGCCCAGCACCTATGATGTTTATTATCTGTATGACCTTGGACAAGTCACTTAACTTCCCTGGGCCTCAGTTTCCTCATCTGTAAAATAAGAGGAGCTGAAGTAGATGGCCTCCTAGGTCTAGTATGGGGTATCCAGGTGGAGTAGTGTCTAGAGCACTGGGCCTGGAGTCAGGAAGACCCAAGTTCAAATCCAGCCTGAGATACTTCCTAGCTGTGTGATGCTAGGCAAGTCCCTTAACCTTATTTGCCTCGGTTTCCTCATCTGTCAAATGAGCTGGAAGAGGAAATGGCTGAACCACTCCAGCATATGTGCCAAGGAAACCCCAAATGAGGTCATGAAGAGTCAGACACAACTGAACAACTGTGTTCCTTACAGCTCTACAGCTATGATCCTATGATAAGCCAAAGTTGCTGTTCTAGATAGAGCCCTCCCCCTTAAAGTTACCTCCCATCTACTCTGTATATATTCTGTGTATATATACTGATTCATACTTGAGTTCTCTCCGCTCTTGAAATGTGAGCCCCTGAAGACCAGGGACCATTTTTTCTCTGTATTCCCCTTGTTTATCACAGTACCTGACACACAACAAGTGCTTGACAAAGGCTTGTAGACTGCCTGAGCGATTGATCAATTGATTGATTACCCTCTTATAGATTAGTAAGGAGATAAGTCACAAATAGAGATCTTATGTAGATGGGCAAAGGTTTGGGACTGACCTCTCCCCTGGAGCCAAATGGAGGACTTTTATCTACAGAGTTATTTGGTAGGTGATTAAAGTAATCTTGGCACAATTGCCCACATCAGTTTCATGTCCTTGGACTTTCACAAAGCAGAGAAAGGCATGGGTCCTCATGGAACACTTAGTAACTACCAATGGCCTATTAACTTGTCATTTCAAGGCCTGGATTCTGGTTTCCATGTCTCCTTCTGTCCCCAGTGACATCCGATGTCCAGCTCTTTCCTTTCTCAAATGGATTCGGGGTCTCCTGGAGATGAGAGACACATAGAGAAATAGAGTATACACCCATTAAAATTAATTGCTTGCAAACATTAGAAACCAGACACCCATTTCAGTCATGAAATATGGATAAGGATTTGCTGAAAGCCATTTATATTAAATTACTTTTATGATAATATTTAACTTTTAAGCATTAAATATTTAGTGCCCTTTTACTCGTCATTTGCAAGGGTGGAAAAAAACCTTCTGGCTGCCACGGAGCTGGAGGCAATGGCTGACCAGTGGCTCTTGACATTCACAGTTCTGACTGCAGAGGGTAGGAGGCAGCCCAGCAGACTGGGAGCAGGCATTCTCAGACTCACCAATGATCACGATCAACTTGAACTTCAGCAGTCACGGTCACCTTTTAGTTTTCTTCCCACCCCATCCCTACCCTCATCTTTAATACCCCAGGACAGGGAAGACTGAGGCAGATGAGAATAGAATGTGGCTCAGCCCCAGAAGAGAGTTGACTCAATCCTTCCTCCGTCCCTCTCTCCCACACATGTGAAGTCATCACGGATGTTAGTGAGGCAGTGTGGTGTAGTAGAAGGAGCACCTGATTCAGAGGCAAGGTGGGACCTGAGTTTGAATTCTGCCTCTGACATTAACATGCTATGTAACCCTAAGCAAGTGATTCCCTGAGTCTCACTTTCCTCATCTGTAAACTGGGAATAGTAATAGTGATAATGATAGTTATATTACACAGCTCATGGAGTTGTGTTGAACAAAGTGTTTCACAAATCTCCAAGTACTATATAAAACGAAAGGTTCTATAATGGCTACCATGTTAGGATTTGCAAAGCCGTGTGTGTGTGTGTGTGTGTGTGTGTGTGTGTGTGTGTTTGTGTGTGTAAAATAAAATCTCACTTGAGCCCCACCACAACTCTAGCAGATAGGCGCTATTATTATCTCCTTTTTGTTACTGTTCAGTCATGTCTGATTCTTCTAAACCCCATTAGGGGTTTTCTTGGCAGATGAACTGAAATGGTTTGCCATTTCCTCTCCAGCTCATTTGACAGATGAGGGAACTGAAGCAAAAAAGTTAAGCAACTTGCCCAGGGTCACACATCTGAAGCCAGATTTGAACTCATGAAGAGGAGTCTTCCTGGCTTCATGCTCTATGACACCACCTAGCTGCCTATTCCCCTTTTACAGATGAGAAAACTAGGACTGAAAAAGGTTCAGTGACTTGCCCAAAGTCACACAGATATTGTTTCTGAGGCAGGATTTGAATTCTGTTCTTACTGACTCCAAGCCAGCACACTATCTACTGTGCCACATCAATTCAAGTCAACAAGCTTTTTTAAGCATCTACTATGTGCCAGGAACTGCACTTGGAAATGGTGATGTAAAGACCAAAAAATGAACTGACCCTTACCCTCAATGAACTCCCATTCTACTGAGAGAAAATACCAAGGATAAGAACAAGTAAATACAAGAGAACAATGTAATTTTAGGACGAAGAATGATATTAACTGAGGGATAAGGAAAGGAATCACATAGAAGGAGGCATTTGGGTGGACACCAAAAGGTAGCTTAGGATTCCAAGAGGCAGGGAAAGCAGGGAGATCATTATTCAAGGCATGGAATGAAAGGAACAAAGGAAGGAGATGGAATGTTGTGGTCAGAGAAGATGGAACAAGGATTTGGCTGAAACAAAGAGCATGTGAGAGGGAGTCACAGGAGATAAGCCTGGAAAAGTGGGTTGGAGGCAGATTGTGAAGGGCTTCAAGAGTCAAACATAGGAGTTTATGTATCATCCTAAAGGCAAAATGCGGTCAATATTGGCAATTCCAACATATTGCCAACACAATAGGCGTCACCCCCAGATTCTTGAGAAGGAAAGTGACATGGTCAGACCTGAGGTTTTCAGAATATCAATTTGGCAGGTGGGTGGAAGATGGAGAGGAAAAGAGAAAAACAGGAAGCAGGAAGAACAATAAGGAAAGCGTTGCAATCATTTAACAAGAGGGAATGGGGGATTGAATCAGGTCAGTGGTCATGTGAGTAGGGAAAAGGACAGATGTAAGAGACATGGTAGGGTTAGAAATGACAAGGTGTGGCCATTGATTGCATGTGGTATTTGGAGAAAGTGAACAGCCCACATCAGCCCTAGCTGCCTACTAAATATCTCTCCTTGGCATCTCAAACGCAACATGTCCAAAATGGAATTCATTATTCTTCCAACCTAGAAAAATGTGGGAAGACTTACATGAAGTGATATAGCGTGAAAGTAGAGAATGATAAGAACAACATACAGAATGATCACAGCAATGTCAATAAATGAACATAGGGACGGACACAACAAAACCGTTCACACGCAATGGTGAATGGCAATGTCATACTGCCAAATCCTTTCTGTTAATAATGGATGATGAATTTTTTCACAGAATCTAGTTCGTAAAACGTTGGTTTGGGTGTTTGTTAGGAAGTGCTTTCTATGGCAAAACAAAACATGCCGATATTTTGTAAAAGAAGGCATAGATAGTTTCCACTCCGGTATAGAACATGGTCCTGAAGTTACAAAGCCCTTAAAATATTGAATTACATGGGCAAGAACATGATATTAGCCTGAAGGGAATGCATAGAGAAATAAGATAAGATCCTAACCCACAGAGCTTACAATCATGCAGATGGATATAACATGTACCTGTAGCATCAGCATGGACAGAAGTAGAATGAAAAGTAGACATTTTTCTCTCACTAGGTGTGTTTAAACAAAAGTGGGATGAACATACGTTGGATATGTTGTACAATAAAGTTCTTTTTCAAGTATTAATTAGACCAGATAGCCTCTGAGGTTCCTGCCCACCTTCTAATCACTGAACCCGGAGATTCAATTACAGTGTTTCTATGCTGGATTTGGAGTCAAAGGACCCAGGTTCAAAGCTCTTCCATTTAGTCTTGGAGTTACCTTAACCTCTCTGGACCCCAGTTTCTTCATCTTTTAAGTGAATGAGTCAGATATGTCCAGTATCTTAGCTAGACAGTAAGACATTGTCATTGACCCCTGCATTCAAACAATTTCATTGTGTCTGTCTCCATGTTCATTTTATTAACATTGGGTGATTATTCTATGTTATTCTCTTCCCTTCATATAAGTCTTCCCATATTTCTCTAGGTTGGAAGAGAATTAAAAGTTGAAAATAAATCCAAGGTTGTGAGTCTGGGTGAGTGAAAGGATAGTAGTGACCTTATCAGAAATAGGGAAGCTAGGAAGAGGAGAAAGTCGAAGGGGCAGGGAGGGGAGATAATGAATTCCATTCCCAACATGTTGAGTTTGAGATGCCTAGAGCTCATCCAGGTAGAAATGTCTCATAAGCATCAACTAATTTCTAAATCTGTGATCCTATGATTTTGTGAAGAGCAGGAGAGATGCAAACAAATGAGATCACGTATGAGGGCCTTTTGCAAATCTTAAAGAACGTTATAAATGTCAGCTATCGGCCTTGCCATCACTATTATTCATAGCAAGGTGCTGAACAATAACTCAGAAAAGAAAGCTCCCCTCTACCTGAGAAGTGGGGTGATGGAAGAGCAGGCACTGGATTTGGAATCAAAGGACCAGAGTCCTCCACTTATTCCCATACGATTTTGGGTCAATCACATAATCAATCTGGGGCTGTTTCCCCCTTTGTAAAATTATAGGTTTGGACTAGATCAAGAGCTTTCAAAGTCTGATCAGCACACCCTTTAAGAGGGAAGTAAAAACATTTTCTTAATGATACTAAGACATTATTTACCTGTTAGAGTATTCCTCCCTTTTCCAGCTATATAGCTCTTTGAAGCCAGATTTTCTTCACGTACTTCAACCAAAATAGACTGAACGCAGAAGCAAACATAAGAATCAAGCCAGATATTAAAGAGATTTGCAAAAATACGGAAATAATGCCACTCTTGGCGGATTTTTTTGCCTTGGAAAATACAGTTATTTATTCACAAAAAATTGTTAACGTTAACATGAATAAGTTTACTATCTTTAATAAATTAGTAAGTAAATACTTTTAAATTTTATCAGTTGTCATTTCTAGTACAGGAAATATTTATGGTTAGAACCCATATAAACAAAAGCTCTTTGGGGTTCTGAATATTTTTAAGAACATAAAGGGGCCCTGAGACCAAAAAGTTTAGATGATTTTTTTAATTGATTTGTTTGTTTACTTTTAGTTTACAAGATTCACTTCCACAATCCCTTGAGTTTCAGATTTTCTCCCCTCCCTCTCCCCTTCCCCACCCCATGGCAGCTTGCAATCCAGCATAGGATCTGCTAATACTTTCACATTGGACGTTAGTCTGGTTGTATAGAAGGGTTGTAACCAAGGAAGTGAACAATGGGGAAAAGGAAACAAATCCAAACGTGGGAAAGAACGATAGCATGTAGATTGCTTAAGTCTCCATTTAAACTCTCTTCTTTCTAGATCTTTCTCTGAATGTAGACATCTCCTTCCATCCTGAGACTTGTAGAGTTGTCTTATAACTGTGCATTGCTGAGAAGAGTCCAGTTTATCAAAGACGGTCGTCACACATAAAACGTGTCTGTAGTTTAAATGATTTTTTAAAATTCTTTTTAGCTCTGATCTTAGGATCTTCGTGACCTAGAGAGGAATGAACAGGATCAGTACAATTCTCATATCTAAACTGACAACACCAAAGAGTCCTCTCCAAACCGCAGTCTATAGACCCAACTCACGAGTCTGTTTTAAGCCACTCTTCTGGCCAGACAGAATGGTGCTCCTTGCCCAGGCAGTGGCTGCGGTGGTCATAGCCACACCAAGGGGCTAACAAGTCTCTGCTCCAGGCTCTGAGGGAAAGAAGCGTAACTAGGCAGAGCAGTGGATAGACCTATTGTTGCTATCATTGTTGTCATTATAATTGGTTATTTATTATTATTACACCTGGGCTGTCCTCTGGCTCTCAACTAAGCAGAATCCCTGAGTTAATAAACTTTGGGTACGTGTCCAGATTCAGATGCCATGTTAAGCAAAGAGAATAATAACAGGAATAATAATATTTTTAAAAAGGTCTCCACTTGGCTTTGAAATACCAGTGTGGTACAGTGGATAAGAGTGCCAAACCTGGAGTCAGAAAGACTTGAGTTTCAATCTGACCTCAGATACTAGCTGTGTGACTGTGGACAAGTCACTTAACTTCAACTGTAAAATGAAGATAATAAAAGCACCTACGTTCCAGGGTTTTTAGGAGAGTCAAATGAGAAGATAATTGTAAAGTGGCTGGCACAGTGTAGGTACAATGAAAATGTTAGCTATTGTTATCAGCTATTCTTATATGGTAGGGGCAGCTAGATGGCAAAGTGGATAGAGCATCAGCCCTGGAGTCAAGAGGGCCTGAATTCAAATCCAGTCTCAAACCCAGACTAGCTTTGTGCCCTGGCCAAGTCATCTAACCCTGTTTGCCTCAGTTTCCTCATCTGTAAAATGAACCAGAGAAGGAAATGGCAAAACACTCTGTATCTTTGCCAAGAAAACCCCAAATGGAGTCATGGAGAGTCAGATGTGTCTGAAGTAACACAGCAAGAGTGACAACAAACATGTGGAAGCAGAGATTATGTGTGCTGGCAAACAGAAGACTACCTAAGGGAGTCTATTCCCTAAACCTGATAGTCTTTTGTGTCAGAAGCAGGGAAGTCTAATTGTGCCTCAGTAGTGCCATGTAAAAAAGGAAAGAGACAGCACGTGACTCTGCCAGGTTGCTTGAGAAAGGAGGTCCCCCAGGGTGTAATAGGAAGAGCTCAGAACTGGCTGGTTAGCCACGTACTGACTGTGTGACCTTGGCTAAGTCACTTAACTTCTCTCTGGACTTTGGCTTTATTCTCCATTAAATGAGGACAGAAGGGCATTGGATATGGAGTTAAAAGTCCTGGATTTGGATCCTGCCTCTGCTGCTTATGCACTGTATGATCTAGGGTATCTCACTCAACTTTTCTAGGTTTTGGTTTCTTTGTCTGTAAAATGAGAATTTTGTAAAAATGACAGAGATCGGTTGGAATAACCTCCAAATTCCCTTCCAGTCCTAAAATCCTTGGGTCCTGAGTTTGGGAGCCTGTATAAACAGCCATCCGTAAAGCACTCTGAGTGCAGGAGATAACACTGTCAACAATCCAAGGTGACCAGTTAATTATGAAGTGCTTACTGAGCCCTGCGCACTGAAAATACCCAGGCAAAAATGAAAAGCACCAAGTCTTGCTCTAGGCATCATGATGAAACAGTTGGAGAGGAGACTGGCCACTGAAAAACCGCCAGCTGCTCTTTGCAAAAAGCATCTTGAATAAAGGAAATGGAAAAGAGCAGTCCTCCCATGGTTGGCAAGGGGAAAGGCTGTGACTGGGCCACTGGGCTGGGGTCTGTGAAGGTGCTGCTCTCCCCCAGCTCTTGGGAGCATTTGCTTTGGGAATTAGCCAGGGTCCCCTTGGTTGCTGGTGCTTATAAACCTGCCCATGTGCTAGACTGAGCTTTGGACAGCTGCTGAATGGCTGGTAGTAGAGCAGTAACTAGGAATTTAATTTTGCTGGGAGCCAGTGTGGTCTCATAGCAAGAACCCTAGCTAGGGAGTCAGACAACTCACGTTGAGATCCCACATCTGACTTAGTACTCACATGACCTTGAAAGAGTCACAACCTCCCTGGGCCTCTGTAAAATGTAAGAACTGGACTACACAAGCTCTGAGTCCCCTTCTAGCTCTAGGCATATTGTCCAAGGAGCCTAGAATTCCAGCACTTTTAGAGTGTTTGGTGGGGTGGGTCTAGGGAGAGACTTCAGACCTTAGGGTACAAGTTTCTATGGGAGAAACTAACATTCCAGAACAGCCTCCTGTGTGGGACACTGATACTAGGGTGGTTACTAGAGGGGGGAGCAGAGCAGGGTCAGACTGAATGAGATTCCTCTGGGTGCCAAAACACCTCAGGACTCTACCTCAACTGACACAAAATCACCCAGGGCCACAGATGCTGGGCATCCCTTATGAAAGGCATGATCCAGATACTCAGCACTTACTTCAGGTTACAGAGAACAGCATACACTGTTTGGACTATTCATTCAAGCAGAAGAAGGCTCCCATCCCCAGAGAATCTGGCATGGCATGGCTCATAGCAAGTGATGCTTGATCCCTTTTAACCCTTAGCAGAAGACATAAGCAGGGAGAAAGCAATGCTGGTGTGCAGATGAGCCTTGAGAAAGGACCATAATGGTGGCAGTCCTGAGATGAGTGAGACAAGAGCAATCAGTCACTCCTGGCAGTGGCAGGGACAGCAAAGGATCAAAACTCAAGTGGCTGGCCACCCCCAGGAGGACTCTTAGCCCATCACCAAAGACAACACTCTGGCTAGAAGCAAAGTCCCTGAACACTTAGCACACTCAGGGCTCCAACTTACAAATGTCATAGGATTTATCACTGGAGGGACTTAATTAATGATTTAGTCTGACTCTCACATTATAATGATGAGGAAATTAAGGCCCAGAGAACCAAAAGTATAAGCTTCCATAATGAGTAAGCTACAGATAGGATTTGAATCCAGATAGCCTGAGTCTGAGGCAGCTGAATAGCTCAGTGGATAGAGAGCTGGGCCTGGAATAAGGAAGATCTGAGCTCAAATTTGGCCTCATACACTTACTAGCTGTGTGACCCTGGGCAAGTCACATAAACTCTGTCTGCCTTAACCCACTGGAGAAGGAAATAACAAATTACTCAGTATGTGTGCCAAGAAAACCCCATCAACATATGGTCCATGGGGTTACAAAGAAGGAGACATGAGTGAACAACAATCCTGACTCTACATCCTTTATTCTTTCCTAGATAGATAGATAGATAGACATGGACACACACACACACACACACACACACACACACACACACACACACACACACACACACCCTACTGTCCTCTATGGACATGTCTATCTTGACGAAACAGTCACTTCAAATCAATAGATAAATATTAATCAGCGCAAATCAATTAAACCTATGAGGGGCTCAGGTTTTATGCGTAAGAATGTGCCTCATAAAGCAGACCTTTCACCAAGCCTCTTGTCTTCTACTGCAAGGATAAATTTCTCTTCTCCCACCAGGGACCTCTGTAATTCTCCCCCTTGAGTTTATTAAGGTGGAGGGTTATTTATAAGACTAGCTTGATTGGCCTCTTCTCCAAAGAAAGCTTGGAAGATTTCTGTGTTAAGGTATTATTGGGCAGAGATTAAAGAAGTAATATAAAAAACTGTAACAGAGCTCCTTCCAACCGTAGAAAAATGGAAAAGGACTGGCTGCTGAGCAGAAGCCCCTCTGACCTCTGAGGTCAGCCCACCTGGAGCACAGTATAGTGAGAAGATCACTGAATTGGTCATTGAGATGTCCCCATCTGAGATATCTCCCCATCTTGGAACTCACAGGTTTGTAGGTTGGGTCTCCAAGGGAGTGAATGCTCTCACAGGCTCTAGGATTCTATGGTTTCCCATTTCTAAAACAATAGCTTACAAGCTACCACCAGTGGTCTTACCTTTAATAGCAAAGCAAAGTCATTTACTAAGACAGCCAGAGCAGCTACAAAATAGTACCCCATAAACCTAGAGTGTGCCCTACCACAAAACACATAAGATCATGTGGAAAAGTTGGCACAAACCAAGAGCTCACTGGTAGAGAGGAACACATGGAGGTAACACTTCTGGCCAAAGCAGCTCACACCTCTAATACTACAGAGGCCCAATGTTTTTTCATAGAGTCTTCACACTGGCTCCCATTCCCAGTCCACCCTTACATTTTCCCACAGCATCTCTGCCCAACAGGTCATCATGTAGGCCTCTCTGCATCTACTCCTCCCTGTATTTCAGTTATCAAATCCATTTCTCTCTTAAAATCTATAGGAGGCTCTCTTCTCTGCAGCCAAAAGTCTCTTTCCTTGTAGTTGCTCATTGCCTACATAGAATACTGTTCCGCTCCGCCTATGTCTCCATAAGGAATGTGTGTCACTGATTCCTGATAAATACAAATCAGCTATGCTCTGAAAAGCATTCTCTCAAATGTTCATTCTGTATAACTGCCTTCTGATCTTGGCAGGATTCGCTTTTTTAAAAAGGTGTTTGGCATAGGTCTTTTATCTGTAAAATTAGGTGGATTGCATTTCTAAGGTTGTTTCCAGTTCTCAATCCTAAATGAAAATAATATGATATAGTGAAAACAGTACTGGATTTGGAGACGGGAGACCTAGCTTCAGTTACTGATTCTGTTCCTTAATACCTATGTGACCTTAGGAAAATAAATTAACATTTCTCAGTCTCAGATTCCTCATCTGTAAAATGGACTGATGTTGTTGATGATGATGTTGTCATTTCACAGGGCAGTCACCTAACTACCCTGTAAGATAATATCTCAGATGTCACTCAGGTCTTAATCTATGATCCTTGTCAGGCTCTCTCCTGTCCTAAGAGAAAATAATCAGCAGACTGGAATGCAGGTAGATCCCCCAGAGGCTGACCCTGGTGAGAATCAATCATAATCCTTCCCTACAACAGCTTCATTGTGCTCAGACCAAGTTGGGCTTTGGGGAGAACCTATAAACACCACTCATATCCAAACCCTTCCTCATCTAGTGGCAGGGTCAGGATGTTGAGCAGTTGATGATGAGGCAAGAAAAGATGAAGAAAAGAAGACCTAGGTTTTAGTCCCAGCTTATAAACAGTCTCATTATGTGACTTTGTACAATCCATAGAGCCTTTTGGATACCTCAGTTATCTCCCTTGTAAAATAAAGACTGCCTCACAAAACCTCCATGAAGATCACCTGGAATGATGTGCATGCACTCACTTCCAAAGCATGTGGCACAATACAGACGTAACATATTAGCAGAATGACAGAAAGGATGATGGTAGTAGGACTGAAGTAATAGGAGCCAAGATGGCAGACAAAGACAGAAATGGAAAACGGACCATGGGAGAGAACATGGCAAAGTGGGACAGAAATGGAAGGCAGAGCTGTCTCAGGGCCAATAGTTACTATTACTGAAGCCAGCACTCCTCCAACAATGCATTCCTTCTGCATGCACCCTTTATCCCTGGCACTTAGCGCAGTGCCTACCACTGACTGACTGACCAACTGACTGACTAATGGAACATCAGGAGCCCTGGAATTAAGCCAAGAAGACCTAGATTAAGTTCTGAATCTGCTGCTTAGTTGTGTGACCCTAGGCAAATCACTTTCAGTTTCCTCATCCATAAAAAGGAGTTGGACTAAATTATCTCAAAGTCCTTCCTAGATGTAAAGGCTATGACCCTAGGATGCTTAGAAGTAAGGGCACATTTCTAACCCTGTGTATATTGGAAAGAGCACTGAATTTGGATTTGGAGAACTAAGATCAAATATTTTGACCTTTATTGTGAACCCAACCTAAAAGCAGCATGATTAAGAGGGAGAATGGTGCCCAGTGGTCTTAGAATTAGAAAGATCTGGTTTCAAGTCCTGCTTCTGCCCTAGGCAAATCAAGTTACCTCTCAATGCCCCCAAGAAACTCTCTAGGACTAAACTGTAGGACAGTTGCAAAGCAGAGGTGATACAAGGTCTCCTCACTGGGAATTCCCTACACCAAGTATTCAGTTGTGTCTGACTCTCTTTTTCCCCGTCTGGAGTTATCTTGGCAAAGATACTGGAGTCATTTGCCATTTCCTTCTCCCCCTCATTTTTACAAATGAGGAAACTAAGGCCACTTGCCCAGGGTTGCAGAGTTAGTTAGTCTGAGGCTAGATTTAAACTCAAGTCTTCCTGACTCCAGATCCAGTATTCTATCTACTTTGCCACCTGGCTGCCCCTCCAAAACAGATACAAAATTGAAAACACATCAGTATTTGCTATGTGCTGGTCTCTGTGCTAAGCACTGGGTATACAAGGAAAGACAAAAATGGGCTTTGGCCTCAAAAAGTTCATATTCTAATTCGGGAAAGAGTCTGTGAATAGTGAGGTATGCGCACCAAGCATTGTGCTGGACTGAACAGCCAAAAACTGAAACAGTACCTGACCTCAAATAGCTCACATTCTATGGGCTTGAAATAAAACCAAGCATCACTGCTTCTTCCCTGAACAGGTCCCCTCAGCTCTGTTCTTTCCTCAAGTAAGCAACAAGGAATACCTCTTCCAGATTTAGGTCCTGTAAGCCTAGGAGCTGGTGGACTTTGCCGTGCCATTCCTGCTCGGAGAAAACTCCAGTTCTCTCTTTAGCTGCAGCCCAGCAAACAGGCTGGGAGCTCTCCAGCCAACTGCCACAGCAGACCAAATTCCAATCCTCATCTGCGGATGGCATCCTGGCTGCCACTGGGTGCCCAAATGCTCACTGGCTGGAAGGAGATCCGCTAGCTGGGCAGCCCATTTGTCTGCTGCTTTGAAGTGATCAATCATTTACTCAGATTTCAGGGAAATGGCCTGGAATGGGGGAGGGGGAGTGTCTATAGAGAAACTTTTAGGCAGAGCTCCAAAGAAGCTTGGTTGGCAAACTAGCAAAGGCAGCAATGCCTACCCTGTGGGCAGCAGGGTGCCTTTTCGTGTGTGTTAGTGCATGATAGGAGACCTAGGGCTAGGAACCAATGTTGGATGCAGCTCCCAAAACTGAAGGACTTTGATTGCAGTCTGGAAATGACATAAGGAGCCTCAAGCAGCATTTATACTCATTTCATCCCATGGTCTCTAGTTGCCTAATAATGCCATTCCCCAGCACCCACTGCACACATAGCCAATCCTCCTGTCCCTCTAACTACTACAGTAGGCATAACACTCCAATAGTGGGACTCTGCAAACTGCCACCAACTACATAAAAATAAATGTTCCTAATCCCCCATAATAAGAGAATAGTACATTAAGACAACCAGGAAGTATCACTTAACACCCATCAAAATGGCAAATATGAGAAAGAGCCAACATTGCAGAAATATAGCAAGACAGGCACACTTATGCCCTGCTGATAGAGCTGCAAATTGGTGTGTCCATTCTGGAAAGCAATTTCAAACTATTTGAGAAAAGTCACTAAATTGTTCGTGAGATTGTAGATTCAGAGTTCAGAAGAACTCTAGAAATCGTTTAGTCCTATCCTGTCATTTTAAGTAGGAGGAAACTTCATTCCAATCCAATCCTTTCATTTTTAGAAGTGAGGAAACTGAGACCCAGAGGAGCCAAGATGAAGATCACACAGCCAGTAGAAAGCAGAGCTTCAATTTGAACCCAAGTCCTCTCTTGCCCTTTCCACCGTTATACTTAGATATTATTACCAGAAATGTATCCCAGGGGTTATATCGCAAAGAGATCGCAGAAGTGGGAAAAGGACCCATATGTATAAAAATATTTATTGCAGCTCTCTTTGTGGTGGCAAAAAACTGGAAATATAGGGATGCCCATCAACTGGGGAATGGCTGAACAAGTTATGGTATATGAATGTAATGGAATACTATTGTGCTATAAGAAATGAGAAGGAGATGAGCTTCATAATTACCTGGAGAGGCTTACACAAATTGATGCTAAGTGAGAAGAGCAGAACCAGGAAAAACTTGTACACAATCATAGACACATAGTATGTGTGATGACCAACCTTGATAAACTGGACTCTTCTCAGCAACGCATGGGTATAAGACAACTCTACAAGTCTCAGGATGGTAGGAGATATCTATATTCAGAGAAAGATCTAGAAAGAACAGAGTTTAAATGGAGACTGAAGCAATACATGCTATCATTCTTTTTCATGTCTGGTTTTGTTTCTTTTTTCCCAGTGAGCACTCATTGGTTACAACCCTTCTATACAACCAGACTATGGTACAATGTGAAAGTATTTGCAGATCCTATATGTGATTGCACGCCTTCATGGGGGGAGAGGGAAAGGAGGGGAGAAAATCTGAAACTCAAGGGATTGTGGAACTGAATTTTGTAAACTAAAAGTAAATAAACAAGTCAATGAAACAAAAAAGAAAAGAAATGTACCGCAGGGAGCTCACAAATCCACTTTGCCTTCCCCTCCAAAAAAAAAAAATCCAAAGAAAGTTCCTATATATAACAAAATATTCATGAGGTATTAATATACTGGAAACAAAATGGGCACCTGTGGATTTGGGGGTGTCTGAACAAATCGGGGCATATAAAATAAAAGATACAGCAAAAATATATTGTTCTGTTAGAACAGTGGTTCTCAACCGTCCTAGCGCTGCCACCCTTTAATACAGTTCCTCGCGTTGTGGTGACCCCCCAATCATAAAATTATTTTTATTGCTACTTCATAACTGTAATTTTGCTACTGTTATGAATTGTAATGTAAATATCTGCTACACAGGATGTATTTTCATTGTTACAAATTGAACATAACCCACAGGTTGAGAACCGCTATGTTAGAAATGATTAATATAAGGAATTCGGAGATATATGAGAAGAGTTGAATAAACTGATACAGGGCAAAGAAGAAAGAACCAAGAAAATAATCAGTACAACCATAATCCACTGAATGAAAACAACTCAAAAGGTGACCTCAGATTGAGTGCAATTATCAATATCGGTTCCAGGGAAGAAATGATGCAATTCAATTAAATAAATAATTAGTACCCACCTGTCATTTGCCAAGCACTGTGCTAAGCACTGGAAACACAAAGACAAAAACTCAATAATCCTTATCTTCGATCCTTGCATTCTCCTGGAGATGGGGTAGAAGAGGGATCCTGGATGACATGTACACCCAGAATAAGTAAATTTAAAAGTATTTGCAAAATATTATGAAGTAATGTCAAAGGGAAAGTGTGCTATTAATAGGAGTGGGGGCAGAGAGTGAGAAGGCTCCTGTACAGAAAGCAGCAAAGAGCTGTGCTTGGAAGGATAATGAAGCACACAACCCTGGGGGCACAGGACAGAAGGAGGGGGTAGGGAACCAATAGATTAGTGATGAGTACTCTGCCTAAAAAAAAGAAAAAGTCACTATACTGGTTGGTTTTGCTTAACCATTTTCCTTTGTTACCCAATAGTTGGGTTCAGGAATAGGCATGTCATATCAGAAAAAATGATTGTGGAGGAAAACGCGTCACTAAAGCTTTTTTGGAAGAGAAATTAGTAAAGAACAAGGAATAGGGCCTGTGATTCCCTGCTATTCCTGTAGATAAAAAGAGGATATGTGGTCTGAATGATAATGCATTTTGGTGGATTCACTAATGATTGAATTGCCACCATTAATGGCTTAATGTTCATCTGAGAGGGAGGTGGAGTGCCCCTGGGACATTGTAGTGATGCTTAGTGTATTTAGCAGTGCCTTGGACAAAGGTATAGATGGAATGATCTTCAAATTTGGCTCCTCTTTCATCTTCAGACTCAGATGCCACCAAAGAATCCAAGTGATACATGGATGGGAGAAATGGGGAGGCAGGAAATAAAACATTTACTAAGTCTCTACTGTGTGCCAAACACTTTACAAATATCTCACTTGATCTTCAAAACAACCCTGGAAATCGGCTGCCTTTATTATCCCATTTTCCAGATGAGGAAACAAAGACAGAGGTTACAGAGCTGCCCAGAGTCACATAGCTAGAGAGCGTCTGGGGCCAAATTTGAACTCATGTCTTTATGACTGCAGGCTCAGTGCACTATTCACTGTGCTACCAAGCTGCCTCTAATAGCCAACACATTGAATGGCAGAACTCACACCAGAAGGGATCTTGACAAAGAAGAACACTGGGCCGAATCTAAAAAGTTGAAATTCTATAGAGAAAAATCTAAAGTCTTACTCTTCCATTTGTGTGAGCTTCTTTAGAGCCAGGACCATTATGATTTTCATTTTTGTCTTTCTGGCACCCAGCAGAGAACTTAATACATGATAGGTGATGGATAAATATTTGTCGAATTGAATAGAGTGAATTTCACCCGTAGAAGATGGGGAGACATGCCTAGATAACAGTTCTTCTGAAAAATATTGTGGCATTTTAGCAAGCTATAAGCTCAACACCCAGTGCTGTCACTAGTGGGTGTTAGCTCAAGAAGGTAAAAGACAGAAGAAAGGTCCCCTATATGCCAAAATAGTCACAACAGCACTTTTTATGGTAGCAAAAAACTAAAAGAAAGTAGGTGGGTGCCCTTTGTTGAGGGGATGACTGAACAAAATATGGTATATGAATATAATGCAATATGACTGAGCCATAGGAAACCTTGACTATAAGGACTTCAGATCATAGTTTTATAGCAGTCATCTAGTCTAACTCCCTCTTTTTACAGTTGAGGTTACTAAGGCTCAGGAAGACTAAGCAGTTTGATCACGGTCACACAGCCAAAGGCAAGAGCTAGACCCAAGTTTTCCTAACTCCACCTTAAGCACTTTAACCATTACACCTTATTATTAACTATTATACCACTGGACCTCTCAAAACTCTAACAGAGCTCTGAGAGGTTAAGTGACTTGCCAAAGTAACACAGTCACTATAAATGAGAATCAGGACTTGAAACCAGGTTTTTCTGGGTTCTGGGCTGCTCCAGACACTAGATAGATAGATAAATAGATAGATAGATAGATAGATAGATAGATAGATAGAGAGAGAGAGAGATAGATAGATAGAGAGATAGATAGACAGACAGACAGACAGATAGATAGGGACATGGGACATATATGTGTGTGTATACAGATGTAATATATATGTATATATGTATATCCTTCTGCCGAACAGACCGATGAAGAGTGAAAAAAAGGAGAAACAAGAATAATATACATAGTCCCCACAGTAAAGTAAATGAAAATAACTTTCAAAAGGCAGCTAAATGCAGATTAAAGGCAGTGACTAGTATTAGCTCTAAGAGACAGCGCTCCTAGAGAAGCGAACGCCTTTTCCTCTTCTCAGGAGAAAGGTAGGATACAGTGGGTACACAATATCACACGCACATTACACAGTCACTACAATGGTCAGTTTTAATTAACTTTTCCACAACAGGGGGTTCTGTAGGGGAAAAGGAAAATAACAGGAAATGCCTGCAGTAGAAAAAGGGAATCAGATTAAAATATATTTTAAAGCATGGAGAAAATGTGCCAAGAAAGTTAATGTAGTCTTAGTTGCATTCTGTGAGGCACAGTAACTAGAATCATAGTAATAGCCCCATCATTCCTGACCCTAGTCTAAGTATATCTGGACAACTGGAATCTATATTCTGAACTATATTCAGTTCTGGTCACCACATTTCAGCGGAAGAGTGTCCAATGAAAGTACCCAAGGTGGAAAAGAGCCTCCAATCATACCACATGAGGCAAATTTCATCCTCATAGAAGGGAAAACTTCCTAACAATTACAACCATCCAAAAGTGAAATAGGTTTTCCTCAAGTAGTAGTAGGTTTCCCCTCATTCAAAGTCTTTAAGCAAAATCTATCTTGTACTGAAATGGATCTCATGCTGAAATTTGAGTCAGGAGATTCCTGGGTTCAGACTCTACTTACTAGCTATGTGACATTGATCTCTTAAT
>CM053583.1:23026684-23054334 GCA_028627135.1 Pseudochirops cupreus | reverse complement strand
TTAGAGAACAGAGTATACTTTCAAATATCCAAGGGTCCTCAGGGTCACGTAGGCACATTAGCAAAGGGCCTAGGGGCAGGGAAGATCTTCAGATTCCCATAACAGTTCTTCATCTGTAAAATCAGCCAGAGAAAGAAATGACAAACTACTCCAGTACCTTTGCCAGGAAAACCCCAAAAGAGGACACAAAGTTTCAGATATGACTGGGAAATGGGTAAATAATTCTTGAAGCATTTACTTAATGACATAATTGTGAGGCTCAAATGAGATAACGTATGGAAATTTTGCAAACTACTTAGCTACCCTGTGATCATCAGTTATTATTATTAAGAGTCAGATGAGCATATATTGGAGGTGTTGCAGAGAGGGGGGATTCTCACTGAGTTAGAGATGGGACTAACTGGCCTCCAACATCCTTTCCAACTCAGACTTTCTATGATTCTCTGAGGCCAGGCACTGAATTTTGGCACAAAATAAAAACAAACTGCTTAGTAGAGGAACTCAAAAGAGCTACAAAGGCAAATTCCTGGACCCCTGGTCTTCCCTGAAAGGAACTGGACAAAGGATCTGTTCTGCTCCATTTCTGTCTCGCCTGGGAAGTTGAATGGCCTGCCAATCAAGGCTGCATGGACATTAGCCTGAAGAATGCTGATGGCCATGACTGTACAAACAGAGGAAACATTACCTGAAGGGGAGAAATGGGCAAGTAAGCATACCAAGGGGCAAACCTAAAAGTATTCTCCGTGGTCCATGAGTCTGGATAAGAAGTCAAGAGGGGGAAGAGCTCTGTCAGTCCCAGAGCTCCCCGAGCACCATTATTTGCATGCTCCAAGTAGGGCAAACATGCCAAACGGAAAAGTTTCTCCAACGATTCCCAAATGTGTGTTCTGTACAAATGAAACAACTTGTGAATCTTTAGCTCCACTTACTGGCTGGCTATAAATTGGACTCAGGAAAGTGATCAGGACAGGCTATTTGTCATAGGCACAGCATAAACAGGAAGGCTTGTCTTTGCAAGGGAGAATTCATTCCATGCCATGTGGCATGGACCCCTTGGAAATGGGCCCTGCTGTTTCCTGAGACATGAAACATTCTACTCACTGATGTCTCAGGAAGAGAGAAGAAAAGGGGCACTGAAACGACATTGGGTCAACAGTTATCCAGGGGCATCATTTCTCTTCATTCTCCTTATGAACATAATAATCTCTCAACTTTATCATCATCATCATCATCCATCTTCCATCATCTACCATCCGTCATCAGCCCAGACACTGAGCAGCAGATTATTTGAAGAAAGAGTAAGAATTGATGCAAAAAAGTTCAGTACAATAAGGCAGTCAGAATTATACACCAAAAACTCATCAGTCTTCATAGACTAACAGATGATAAATCTTCATTTTATAAAAACAGACTCTAAACTATCCTTGACAATTCAGCATTGAAGCACAGCTGGAATCCAAGCATTATCTCAAACATAATTGTTGCCTACTATCACCCAAAATTAGCACTAATCCACAAAAATGTAAGAACAATATTTTTAATGGACATACTCTACCAAACAGTCATAATCTCCAAACTATATGACATGACAAGCTTTCAAAACGTGTGGAAGTAGCATGGGGGTTCTTCATCTTTTTGTGTCCTGGGCCCCTCTAGAAGCAGTCTGGTGAAGCCCAGGGACGCCTTTGCTCAGAACCATGTTTTTAAATGCATAAAATAAAATACATGGCGATACAAAGGAAACCAATGATGTTGGAATGTAGGTAACAACATGTTTTTAAAGACAAAATTAGCAGGCCTCAGGATAAGAGCCCTTCATTTAGAAGGAGAAATCAAAATCATGTGGGAAAAGGATGAAGTTACATATCATGCCCACAGTGAATAGAGTTGTCAGACTTGGAGTAAAAAAGACACTTACTAGCTGTGTGACATCAAGCAAGTCATTTAACCTCTTTCAGACGTATGTGGAAGGGTTGTTGTGAGGATTTAAAATTTATAAATCTTAAAGCGCTATGTAAATGTCAACTTTTAAATCTTTCTACCTTTATATCTAGAACTACAGAAGTATAGATTTCTCTAACTATATAAAGTTAGATGACATACTTAGATTGAAAAAAAGATGAGAAAGAAATTATTTGGGAGATGGTTAGATAGAAAAATGACAGATAGATGATAGATAGATAGACAGATAGAGTAAAAGGTGAAAGATAAAATGAGAAAACAAAGATTTAAGCATCTGAGCATATCAATTTATTCATCAATGCATCCCAATTGCCTAACAAATCAGGATCAAACCCTTTCCACAGTTTAGGACTGGATTCCAAATACAGGAGAAGACTGATGTTTACATATGAAAAACAATCAAACATGATGAATTTTAATTAATCAAAAGAAAACAATTAACCAGGATATAACATTAGGGTCATCTGATTTCTAATTGGAGGAAAAATTAGGGATTTTCCAGGTTAAGAGGACACGAACAAACAGGGGTAATTCCCTGAAATCAGCAAAAGAGATGTCCCACTCCCCGCAAGTATCTGCGAACAATCAAAGGAACAAGGAAACAATACCTGATTGATCAGTATGCAATCCAGTTTTCAGAGAAGACATATGGGTTTCTAGAGATATATGATCATGAGAAAACTCCTTACTTCAAATTTTGGATCTGACTGAGTCTCTGGTCAGCATGACCCAGGTCCTTAGTTAAGGGTCTCTAAACCGTAGGTAGAGGTGGTCCAGCTTCCCAACCATGCAGGGCTAGTTTCAAACAATCCAATAAAGTTTTTTTTTTTCCCAACTCTCACAATTGAATAAAGTTTTTCTCACAAGACAGAAGTTGACTCAGACCCACAACTAAATAAGAAGGGCACTGAGCCAGAGCCAGAAGTGAGCCACAAAATGGAGTTAGCATGGTTCACTCAATGCCCACAATTAGCCACTTGCTATCCTATTCCCCTAAATTCCCTCAATAGATATGATGAATTGAAGCTAAAAAATCAGTTCTACACCAATATCTCTCCTATACATTGCTCTGTCTCCATTCACGTGATCACCATCCTAGTTCAGACCTTCATCATATCTTGCTTGGACAATGACAACAGCCTTCTAGTTGATTCCTCCCTATTCCACTCTCTACTTTTTCCAACCCATCCTTCACGTAGCTGCCAAAATGACTTTACAGCACAAGTCTGATTGGGTTATTCTCTGCTCAAGCATCATCAGTGGCTTCCTACTGCCTTGAGGAAAGAAATACAATTCTCCCAGCCAGGCACTTAAAGGCCCTCACAGTCGAACTTCAGCGTATCTTCTTAAAGCTTTACATTTCAAAAATCCTATGGGTCTCATCGCGGAGGGTGCAAGTGCCCGGCCAGCAAAAGTCAAGATAACCAACAGTCGAGTTGGTAATCTATAGTCATTACCATCTTTCCTCCTCACCCCCTTTGTTTCTGGAGGGAGCTGAATCCTGTTACAATAATTAGCCCACTTTAAAACTAGAGACAATACAAGGTCAATTAAGTCTGTAGGCTAATTCTTCTGCTGCTTTAGGACAGTCATTTTCAAAGTATGGTCTGAGGACTCTCTGAAAGAGTCCAAGAAGTAGCAATTATTTTCCTAATAATACTAAGATATTTTAATTTCTAACATGGTAAATATTAACAGGTAGAATCCCTGTAAACAAAAGTACTCTGCAGGAAGGTCCTCAATAAATTTTAAGAGTGTAAAGGGGTCTTGAGACCAAAAAGTTTGAGAACCACTGCTTTAAAGAGTTTATATTCATTTTAAAAAAATGGAGATGACAATCATAATCACTCAGAATCTCCAGTTAGGAAAATTCCCAACCTTTGAGTAAAAGTTCAACCCTCTGCCTAATTTATATTCCTATTTAACCCTAGCTAACCCTGGGCCTCTTCATGGTAAAGGAAAAATTCAGGCTACCAGAAACATTTGGATAAGTGTCTAGGTGAAAATTTTGTTTCAAAGTAAAATTATAATAGCAGCTTGCTAATTGTCTATATTTAAAGTGCATTTGTACAGATAGGAGAAATTATAGTAAAATTATAAAAAATTTTATAATTTTTTTTTAAGATTTTTGGATTAATGGACACAATTGGTTCCCTTGGTCCATCTTGTATTTAAAACATAGGGATAAGAATTAGATTTTTAATTTCATTGGCGTAAGAAAGTCCTTGGTGAGAAAACTACCTCTTTTAATGCAGATCCACACATTCTCCGAAAAACAGTGTTAGAGTTGCCTGGAGCACTGAGAGGTTAAGGGCACAAAGTCATACAACCAGCATGTGTCAGAGGTAAAACTTGAATCCATATCTTCCTGGCTTTAAGACCGAATCTCTAACCACAGCACCACACTGCCTCTTCTGTTAAACCAGGAAATGTCTCAAATGTCTCGAAATTTCACAGCATGTACACTAGCTCACAAAAGGGTAACCTACAGTTCTGTTACCCTGGGCCTCTGGCTTATTCAACATATAGATAAAACAAAGTCCTGTGCCATATTGTGAGACACAAAATCATTAACTTCTGATTTTAAGAGCAGCCAAGTCCTTCAAGGGATAGTTAATATCAAAGCAACTCTGCCTCGTTATGTTCAGATGAAATAGCTCTGGACAAGATGGTAAAAGGTGAGTAGTTCTGTCTTTTATTAAGCGCAGAGAAAGCTCCAATTGTTCCACCCAGCCTTCACAAGAGAGTAATTAACTATCAGAGGATTGCTGTAATGAGCAGCAGCATGCCCTGCTCTTGCCTGGGGTAACCTTTGAAAGGTTGGGATTCTGTCCTAGAAGTCATTGACATTACCTTTCTTCAGTCTCACATTTTCCTAGATCCCTTGGGCCATGCTTATTTCAATAATCCCTCACTTCAAAAAGTGATAATTTCTTCAGACTGTCTTTTCTCTCTTCTCATTCACATTACTATCCATTCCATGCCTAAGCAGATGGATTAATAAATTGTCATAGCTACACATACACATACACACATATCATCATCATCATCCCTTGGTAACCAACCCACCAAGTCATGATCCTTTATGAATTTAGTTGAACTGGTCCTCAGATGATAACTTAGTCTTTCACTGGGTCCTTACTCAAAGCCTTGCTGGCTGGGGAGCCCCTGCTTAGGGTTTACACTCAACTGGAATAGTCTCTGAGAACCCAAGTTACTTCGATGAATGAATAAAAGAAAAACTATTAAGTATGTCCTACAAACCAGGCACTGTGCTTGGCACTGGAGATAAAATTCAAGTGGTAAGACCATTCCCACCCTCAACAGCCTTTTATTCTAACAGCTACTACCTAATTCAGGGAAGTGGTAGCCAAGGAGGAATATTTTGAACAGGGAAGCCTGAGGGAATGTCAATTGGGCAATAGGGTAGATGATTTACATGCCCTTGACAGGAATGGTAGTGTTGATTTGTTTGTTCTTCTTAGAGCTAGAATCAGAAACCCTGATGGGGAGAGGGGTAGGGGATTTGGAGGACAGTCAGCATGGCATAGAGGTGGTCAGAAATTGGTATGTGGGTCTGAACCCTGGCAAGATTGAGGATGGGGGATTGCTCATCAATCAGGGCCTAGGGTCACAGGAATAAGAACCCATGGTCTGGCTAGAAGGGGAGGCTGGAGAGCAGATGACATGAATAGAGCTGGTGAAGAAATTAAGGTTGTTAGCAGAGCTGAGTCGTGCTTATACTTGGAAAATAAGGTTAATTGACAATTGACTTGTATATGAGTTCAGAGTACTTGATGGCATATACACAAATGTTAAGGAAGGTAGAAGGGAAAAAGGACTAAGCAACGTGGGACTTAATGCTGGAACACCCTAAAGGTATCATGACCACTGTTATTCTATGAAAACTTTGTGCTTTTAAAAAAAAAATAGTAAATCCCTTTTGGGCCTCACTGCCATCCTGTTTAGGCTAATAGAAATAAAAAGCTGAGAAGTACTGAGTTAAAATACAGTGTACATGTGGCTAGAATCATAAATTTGAACAGCATACAAGCCAGCTAATTTTGTCCTGCTTAGAGGTCACAGACTATATTCCTTAACCCCAGCCAGGCATCTCACCAATGATTCCCACTGAGTCTTGGTTACAAAGTGGCCCTGGAAAAAGCATGAGAATTCATGCTTTTCAAGACCGAATCTCTAACCACAGCACCACACTGCCTCTTCTGTTAAACCAGGAAATGTCTCAAATGTCTCGAAATTTCACAGCATGTACACTAGCTCACAAAAGGGTAACCTACAGTTCTGTTACCCTGGGCCTCTGGCTTATTCAACATATAGATAAAACAAAGTCCTGTGCCATATTGTGAGACACAAAATCATTAACTTCTGATTTTAAGAGCAGCCAAGTCCTTCAAGGGATAGTTAATATCAAAGCAACTCTGCCTCGTTATGTTCAGATGAAATAGCTCTGGACAAGATGGTAAAATTCATCCCCAATAGCAGAACAAGTCCAAATACATGGCCTGTCAGTAGTAGGTCAGTGTCATTATCATTGTCTCTACAGACTGGCATGAGGCATATGGTGGCTGTTATTGTGCAGTATCGTTCAGTGTCTGACTTGTCATGACCCCATCAAGGTTTTCTTGGTAAGGATTGGTTTTCATTTCCTTCTCCAGCTCACTTTACAAATAGGGCTAAGTGACTTGCCCAGAGTCACACAGCTAGTAAGTCTCTAAGGCCAGCTTTGAACTCAGGAAGATGAGTCTTCCTGGTTCCCAGCCCAGTGCTCTATACACTGTGCCAACTAGCTGTGCAAGTATATGGTACCTTCACTCCAATCCTCCTCCAATATGTCACCACAGCCTAAAAGTTACCCTGGGTTGTCAAAGGCTGTCCCAGGAGAGTAGAAACTCCACCAGGGCCTAGCAAGCTGAAAATGATCATACACAGAGAACTAGGAAGGACTTTAGATGCCACTGGGTCCAATTTCCCATTTTCTAGATGAGGAAGCTAAGGCTAGCCAAAGGAAAATGACTCAACCAAGCTTATATAGCTATTAAGTATCTGAGATGACACGTGAACTCAGCCCAGTACTCTGTCCACTGTTCCTGGCTGCCTCTCAAGGTTGCAAGTAGAACCCTCATGTTGGACTGTGTTGTCTGTCATCCAAAGACTAACCCAAATAAGCTCAGAGAGACGCATGATCAGAGGTTTGGTCACCAAGCAATCATTATTTTTTTAGCCTCAGCAACTTTGAAAGGCTATCTACTATGGGATGGATATTTTGCAATCTGAATCAGTGATCAATGACATAGAATAACAAATCCATAAAGAACTGGAGGCAAATCTTGGGGTGGGATTAGGGGAGAGATGGGGAGAAAATTTGTGACTCAAAATCTTGTAGAAATGAAAGCTGAGGGGCTGGCTAGGTGGCGCAGTGAATAGAGCACCAGCCCTGGAGTCAGGAGGACCTGAGTTCAAACCAGGCCTCAGCCACTTAACACAAAAACCTAGCCATGTGACCTTGGAAGTCACTTAACCCCAATTGCCCTGCAAAAAAGAAAAAAAAAGGAAATGAAAGCTGAAAACTAAAAAATTAATAAAGTTATTTAAAAAAAGAATTGGAGACAAAGTAAAGCGTACACACACAGAGCCTTTAGTTTTCTAAAATGGGGCTCCTAACATTGATTAAAAGGCAATCTGCTAATTATTTGCAATTTATAAGATTGTAGATCTTGAGCTAGAATGGATCTCAGAAGCAGCTAGTTCAATCCCCTCATTTTACAGATGAAGAAACAAAACAGGCTGTGATTTTACTAAGGTCACAACTGCAGTAAGACTCAGAATCCAAAGTTGAACCTCGGTCCTCTGATTCCAGGTCAATAACTTTGCCACTATACCTTCCCTACATAGAAGAGACCTTCCCTTCTACATGTGACATTATTCTTTCCCATTCACCACCATTACTGGAGGAACCTGGTTTTTCTGCCTCAGTCTCAGTTTTGCAGTTGGCCTAAAGTCTCTATGCAAAAAAGAGCAACTTCTTTGATTCTCTTTCTCTAAAAGTTCCA
Organism: Pseudochirops cupreus; assembly: GCA_028627135.1. NCBI lineage: Eukaryota > Metazoa > Chordata > Mammalia > Diprotodontia > Pseudocheiridae > Pseudochirops > Pseudochirops cupreus. The sequence goes on along the minus strand of CM053583.1, from coordinate 23,046,301 downwards.
AACATGGGAGAATTTAGAGTTCTTTGGGATTATGATTCAGTGAATTAAATCGATACCACCCCCAAAAAGGTCAGAGTCCATACCTTTGGTATTGTTAGTCCCCACCACCATTGATCTCCACATTGACACGATAAACAAGGAATTATGCCATTCAAGTACTAAAGGAGAAAGTTTGTCAGGGCCCTCTTGGCCTACCACAGACACACCTATCCTGTGGTATAAGGATACTTTTCTTGCCTCAGTGAGTATGATACCCAGACTCTGAACTTCTCCTAGGCTAAGGATGGCCCCAGTTCTCCATTTGTTAGATTCAGTTTTCAGTGCTTCCACAGGGGCATAATAATTATCACCATAATAAAAAAATGGAATCGTGTTATTATGAAAATAATAGCAAATAAGAGAAATCATTTCAGAAAAAGAGGACATCTAAGTAATTTTCTACCTTAAAAGAAAGTGTGGGTCAGGAAATAGCTAAGGTTAAACTAAGTCTTGGGCACATCATAATTCAGCACCATGGCCAGCAAAAGAGGGACAATAAAACTGAAATATGAGACAGACGAGATAAAAAAGGAAAAGAAAGAAAATGCTTAACTCTCAGGTTCCTCCAAAGGAATTTTGGACTGTCAGGATTTTACTCACCCTTTCATTCAGGGCTCTTTATCTCGCTCATGCCATCTTAGACTCCTTCCTATAAAGGCTGTTCTTCCTCATACTTTGACAAAGCCATGCATGTCTTCCAAAGGGTACAAACCCCTTGCTCTTATACTAGTTTCACCATCAATTAGGCAATCACTTCCTCTAGAAATCACCTGAGAGTTCACACAATAAGAGTTGACTACCAACTCAGGAGGGTGAGCCAAGGAGTGGAGAGACATAGAAAGGGCATGGAACCTAAATGGCCAGGAAGAGAGCAAGTGAGCCATTTGTTTTGCAGTCATAAGCAAGCCTAAAACATTTCCATTTTGCTAAAACAACACATGGGTTCTCAAGCCTAGGGAATTGAAGTTATTTTGGACTCTGGGCTCCTTACAAGGTGACATAAGGACAGAGCCCTGGGAAATGGTGCAGAAAAATAGTGAGATGAGTGTGTGGTGCAGAACTGAAATAAAATGGACCACATAGGACAGGGATTTGTATTAATAACATGAACAGAAATGAGCAATGACTATCGGCTCCTTGAGGGAAGGGATTGGGGCACATCCAAAACTACACAAAGTCCCAGATCTCAAAGACTCAAGGTCAAATCTCCACCATTCTTACATATCACTGGGCTCTGAGACAAATACGTAATTATAACTGACATTGAAATAAGACTTTTGAGTTTGCAAAGTACTTCATGGACATCATTTCATAGGATCCTCACAACACTGAGGTGAGTACTATACATTATCATTATCATCATCATTCCTGTTTTACAGAAGAGGAAAGTGAGTTTAAGTGGCATGTCCATGATTGATAAGTATCAGACAGGACTGAAAGCCAAGTTTTCCTGATGTCAGGTCCATCAGTCCATTCAATGGACCACACTGCCTTTCAAGGTCCAGCTGAGCTACCTGTAAATAGAGTTGTTTGTCATTGTCACCATCATCATCGTTGCTGTTGTTCAGTCATGTCCAGTTTTCATGACCCCAACGGGGTCATGCCAAAACTATCTATGAGATTTTCTTTTGCTTTTTGCTTTTTTTTTTCTTTTTTGGAGGAGGGAAGACAGGGCAACTGGGGATAAGAGATTTGCCCAAGGTCACACCGTTAGTAAGTGTTAAGTGTCTGAGGTTAGATTTGAACTCAGGTCCTCCTGACTCCAAGGCAGGTGCTCTATTCCCTGCACCATCTAGCTGCTCCTCTATGAGATTTTCTTGGCAAAGATACTGGAGTGGTTTACCATCTCCTTCTCCAGGGAATTAAAGCAAACAGAGGTTAGGTGATTTGCCCATGTACTGATTTGACTCTACACTCTATGGTGACCAGACCTGAATTCTAACCCTTTCTGAATCATCTTCTCTTGGACTTTCATTAGGTTTAAAGAGGCTCCATCTAAATGCTGTGAACTTTTATGAGGCAAGGAAGGGTATACTCCCAACATTCTGGTGAATATTTTCATGGTAATTTCCTTGAAAAATCCTATTTAGGATGGCAAAAAAAATAATCTATCTTCCTTTAGCAGTGACTAATATCCCACGCCATTGTTTAGTTCCTCACAGTAACACTGGTATAGTGAAATTATCCACTTAGGAACTTTAGATGCAATCCATAAGGCTTCTTCCTAGAGCTTTTTGCCTTTATTATTTTATTGTTTACTTGTGTTGCATTCTATCTTGTAACACATTTCTTCATGTATGTGCCACATTCATCCTTTTTTTTAGATAGTACGATAGTTGAGGGTATGGACAATGTCATTTTTACTCTCTGTATACCTAGACTAAAGAAGGCACTTAATAAATGTTTCTTAAGTTGAATTAAAGTCAAGAATTCAAACCCAGATTAATTGGTTCAGGAAGGAAAGGAAAATTTCATCACCATTTTCTAAAAGATGGTATTATACATGATGCAGTAAATATATTACTAATTTGCCGGTGCACTTATTCATAGATTTAATCCCCAGAAGATTAAAGGAATGTGGCCTGAAAACAAGGAGGACGAGATAAGGGGACCTAAGAGGTTTTTGGTATCATCTCTAACTTCTGTGACTCTAGATGCCTCTGTTTGAATGTCAAGTGGGGCTCCTATTATCACCTTGAACTAAAGCTCATTTGACTCTGATTACAACATGAAAATAGCTGGGTTTGATTGGAAGATGACAACAATTAATGCTATTAGCCCACAGAAGCAACTGGATATCTTGTTTCTAAAATTAGCTAAGACAAAAGTTCCTTTCAGGGGCTTCTACTGCCTGCAGTTCAGTAGCTGAACAGAAGGAAAAGATCTATCAGAAAGCTATCTTTATGAAAATAAGTCTTTTCTGAGAGACCGCTGGAAAAATCACATATTTTAAGGGTGCTCTTTCCCCAGCTACCTTTGAGACATAGCTGAGGTCCTCCTTCTCCAGCAAAGGTTCTTAATCTTTATTGCGTCATAGATGTCTCCAACATCTGATGAACCCTATGGGACTTCTCCCAGTAACATTTTAATGCATAAAACAAAACACAAGGATTAAAAAGGAAACCAATTATATTAAAATATAATTACCAAAGTATTTTTAAAAGGCAAGTTCATGGGCCCCTGTAATGTACTGTAATGTATTGCCTTGGCAACATAATGCCATGTTAAAAATGAGAGAAAGAGAGACAGAGAGACAGAGAGACAGAGACAGAGAGAGAAACAGACAGACAGAGACAGACAGAGACAGAGACAGAGAGAGAATTTATTGAGCATTTACTCTGTGCCAGATACTAAGCTCTGTGGATTCAAATATAAGCAAGACAGTCCCTATGATCTTCCATGTTAATGGGGAAGAAGACAACATATAAAGGGGCACTGGAAAGGGAGAAAAGGATAGAGTCATGGGGTCATGGTGAGGAGAAAGGAGGAAATGATGTAGGAATCTGGGGTTGAAGTCCAAGCTTCTAGTGGGATGGAGACAGTTGGACTAGTAGGACCTTGGTAGAGGGACTTCAAGAAGTGGCAGGAACTTCCACTCCTACATAGTGTCCCATCCCCTAGTATCCCATCCTCAGCTCACATGTTAGTGCTACCTGCAGTTTGTTTTTTTTTAATTTGATCCAGACTTGTGATTCTATCCATATTAAGAACTCCCAGTAAAAACATTTCCTCCATTAAGGCAGATGGGCAATTCTGGGTGTAACTCTCAAATTTAGTAGATATCTAGGGAGCATTGAGAGATTTAGTGACATGGAACCACACATTGGTATTGTCAGAGGAAGAACTCAAACCCAAATCTCCCAACTCTTAGGTTGTCCCTCTATCCATCCCATAATGGTATCTCCCTGACTCGAGGTTACTTTATATTCATATACTTTGCATTTGCTTTCCTCTTAATACACTATGTATCTTCCATAGAAAGTAATCTCTTTGAGGCCAAGACCTCTTTTGCTATTGTTATTTCATGCTCGCCATCAAGCACAGTGCCTGGCACAGCGGAAGTACTTAATAAATGTTTACTGAGCTTGTTTAATTTTTCCCCAGTTGCCACTCCCCCAGTGATCACAGAAAAAGGGATGGCACTGGCCAGCCCTTGTGACAATTTGGATTGGTGATTAGCAGAAAATAACTGTATGTGCAGGAGTGGAACACTCCAATTAGCTGTCTCTTAGAAAAAGATAAAGAGTCCTATCAAACATTATATGTATGCATTCCACTCACCTGCAAATATTTATTGATGCGTACAAACTATTACCACTGAAGGAGGGAATTAAAACACGACCCAAAAGCTGCTTTGGATCAAGTCAAACATCAGATATTAATCTCCTACTAATCCTAAAGAAATAGTAACTTGCTCTTTGATGATAACATTTTTCCTGAAGAAAGGGTTTATTCTCGTTGTGCTCACTACTTCCCCCTCCCACAATGATCATCTCCCCTTCCAGATGAGGAGCATTCATTATGCCACCATTTGCAAAAATAAGTTTTGAACATTTGAGCAATCTGTTGATGAAATGGCACATTGTCACTGAGTGAGACCAGAGCTAAAGGAAGCTGGGAAAGCACCCCAGCTGTACACTGGCAGGGGCCATTAAGGGACAGGAAATGAACAGACAGAGCCTCAGGTCCCTAACCTAATGAAGTTCACACATAGATCACCACATTTTGCTTCTAGGAATATAATTAGAGGTTGTACCTATAGATTTCTCCCTTGTAGAGGAAAATAGTACACTCCATTCTGATCTGAAAGCGCTCGTACCCCTGTGGATGCTGAGTCCTCTGTCATGTTTCAGGGAACGAATTAAACAATGAATCAATCAATGAAAAGTATATATTATTTAGACAATGAAGTTTCAAGTCCCAATTTCTATTTTTCTCCTATACCTACTCCTCTCTGTCCACCTATAGATCCACCTTCTCTCCACTGACTGAACTCACTAACAGCAGCTGTAGGTTTTTTGTTGTTTGGTTTTTGTCTTTTGTTTGGTTTTTTTTTTTGGAGGGGGGAAGGCAGGGCAATTAGGGTTAAGCGACTTTCCCAAGGTCACATGGCTAGTAAGTGTTAAGTGTCTGAGGCTGGATTTGAACTCAGGTCCTCCTGACTTCAGGGCCAGCGCTCTATTCACTGCACCACCTAGCCACTCCAGCAGCTATAGTTTTAGGGAATAAATTTTAAACGTTCAGAACTTGTACCCACTGATAATGCACCATTTTTTCAATCCAGGCTACAGAACCTGGTGGAAGAAACATGGCGAAACTTAGAGTATTTTACTAATTATCAGCAAAACCTGGATTCAAATCCTCCCTTTGTCACTTGCTGTATAAGTCAGTCTCTAGATGACTGAGGCAACTTCCTAGGACAGATCCACTAAGGCAGAGCTGAGTCGTTTCGTTATTGGTAAGAGGAGTCCCCAAACCATGAGTTCCTACACTGCCTTTCTTCCTCACTTCTGACTCTTAGAATCCCTAGTTACCTCCAAAGTTCATCTCAAACATCACTTTAGATGATGTTAGCGGCTTCCCTTAAAAAATTACTTTGTATTTATTGGATCTATTTTTGGTAAATACTTATACGTGTATATTTTCCAATAGAACACAAGCTTCCTGCAGGATGAACTATTTCATTTTTCTCTTTGTATCTGCACGGCACAGGGAAACGGTACCTGGCAGGAAGAAGACACTTCATTGGTTTGTTGATTGCTTGAAGTAAGAGACTGTGGAAATCATTGATCCTTTGCTAAGTTCAGTGCCTTTTTTCAGTATATAGTTATCGCTTCTACATCACAACTTCACCCATCACAGTTTCTATATATTGTGGGACAGAACAAGAAAGTAAATGGGAATTTGGGGGGAGTTGTGTGGAAGATACAGATGACACTGACACATGAAGGCCAGCATATGACATAGAAAAGGTTTAGAAACTCAGAAATGCATCATATGTGTTATATATACACACATATATGCTATATATATACATATATATTATATATGTATACTATTGCATTACATCAACATATTTTACCTTTTAAATACTGTAGTAATTCCTACTACTTTGGTATGAAGGGAGGGCCAAAAATTTTTATGTGGATTTTCCAGATCTCAGGGGCACCATGCCCCTAATCCCCCCAATGTGGAAGGGAAAACTGTAGTTCCAAATTGCTTTCAAGAATTGACTGGATCAATTAAAGGCTCCACCAGCAGGGCACCAGCATAGCTGCCTTCTTGTAACTTATACAATAATTGTCCTTTTCCATTTTTTTCATTGTTGCCAATATGATAGGTGTGAGACAGAATGATGCATTCTAACCCTAACATTCTCCCTGAAACAAAGAATGTGTTTAAACACCAATATTCTTCTGGCAAAGCTACTTACATGCAAAGCAATGAATACTATAGGCTACAAAGAATTAAAGTTGTGAGGCAGCTAGATGGTACAGTGGATAGAGCACCAGCCCTAGAGTCAGGGGATCTGGGTTCAAATCCAGTCTCAGACACTTGACACTTGACACTTTCTAGCTGGGCAAGGCATTTAACTCCATTGGAAGGAGAAGAAGAAGAATTAAAATTGTGACTCACCCAAAAGACAATAAAAAGCTTCATGGTCAATGAGAATATACTGCATGTCTCCCATGAAGAATTGTAAAAGAGAAAGAGCATAAGGGATATTATCAAAGAGTAGGATGATGGGAAAAGGAGATGAACCAGCGTGACCCTTGTAATTTTTTTGAAATGTATTGTTATAAGTGATGGGACTTTAATGTGGAGGTATTTAAGTTAAGTGGTCCTAATGACCATAAACAAGTAAGCAACAGCCGACAGCAATAGCCTGTATTTTTTCACTGTCCTGACTCATTCCCATCCTGTCAAACATGAACAACCTCAGTTATTGACTGGAAGGGGCTTTCAACTGACTGCAGTAGCCGTGACAATACTCACTACTGAAATCCCCAATTACCAACTCAAACACTGGCCCAGTTTCTGGTCCCAGTGAGGAAACTCTTCCCTCCAAGTCCAGTATTGATAGGCAACTCTGGGGAATTTCCCCAACACATCTGCGTCTGATTAAGAATGCTTTTCCCACATCTGGTGACCGTTTCTTGTCCCAACCAAGTCCACCTTTAAGTTACAATATTTCTCTCTTCAGACCCTACTCTGAGGGTGTACTCTCACCAAGACCTTGCCATTGTACATATCTCCCTCACATGAGTGACCCTGGATGCCTTGTGGTATGTATTTTTTGGAAATTAGCTACCAGGTGTGTATTTTTAACAACTGAGAACTTGTTTTGTTGACTTTATCTTCAGACTTTGAATTTTTAGTTTAATTTAAATCATTAAGAACGAATCATTCCTTTTCACTGTTATGTATATTTTTCTGTTGCATACAGAACATGCATGGACAGAAAATCAGATGAAACACCATGGCAGAGTGGAAAGAACAATGAATTTGGAGTCAGAGAACCTGGTGTTGAATCCTGGCTCTGCCACTATAATCAGTGTGACCTTGGTCAGGTCACTTAAGTTTGCTGGGCCTAACTTTTCTCACCTGTAACGTGAGAGTTTTTTACTTAACTTCTGAAATGTCTTCTAGCGCAAATCTATGACACTAGGAACCATGGTGCTTCAGCACCACAGACAGATTCTTCTCATTGCTTGACTATTTTCCTTGGACTACATACTTCTTAGCAGATGCCATATAAACTCCATAATAATGAGGAAGGCAACAATGTCTGTCTTGTTGGGTATCCTATAAGTAAAAGGATAATTAGGCAGCTGGGCAAGGTGTGTTTGAAGAAAAAGGCCACGGTTTGAGCACAGCATACTAAAGTCCTGGATACTTAGCCTCTCTTGAAAAGCTGTCCAACTGAAAGATCTGCATTGAAGTAGACATTCTCTCTTGCAGAAACAAAGTGATTTCCCCTCATTGTTAATGCCAAGGATATGGATCATTTGTTCAACTTTCCATTAACCAAGCTCCTGAAGTATTCAAGATTTTAAATGTTTAAGATTCAAAGAAAGAGAAATGTTTGATCTACTGCTGTCTTTGTCCTTCAGACCCAATAGCATATGAATGCATTCTTTCAAATGCATGTTCTCAAAATGAAACCATGCATGTTTCTTATCATTATGCTCCCTGAGGAGCCCATAGGCTATTCACTCCTTCATTCAGCAAACATTTCCTGAAAGCTTTATGCTAGGTAAGTAACAATTTCCATGGCACCTTGTGATTATGGTACTTTGTGCAAGATCTGTCGTTATAATCCACAGCATGAGCCTGAGTCTCTTCAAAGAAGCTGGACACATACTGAGCCTTTTTCCTGTCATCCACCTCCATTATACACAAAAGGGAAGGGAATTGTTACAAGGGAACAAAGAAGGTAACTTGGGTTTTCAATTAGCATTTCAACAAGCATTTTTAGAGCAGTTCATATGTCCACATCCACTAAAGTCTTTGTCTCATGCCTCCTCATGGTATGGAGGTAATCCTTAGTTCTTGAAGAATCTACTGAAGGAGCTCATTCTATGTCAAGTCTAAATGAGAAGGAAAGTCGTCAAAGGCAGATCCAGAAACAGTCTGTTATCTGAAGTATAGCCTCAATAAGTTCTAACAGAATCATCACCATGGTTATCACTGGGTAATGAAGATTTTGCCCACAGTTAACTCTCAAGTACCATCATGAAATAAGAAATTACAAACTGCACCAATAGGGGAGTACTCAAATCAGCAAATGCTTTAATTATTAAAGAACAAGGTATCGAGAGGCAGAGAAAAGGATGTGACTCTCCCCAAAACCCTTCTTAACACCTTTAAATAAAGCAATAAAACAATTTCTGAAGTGGCAGGACCCACAACAAGATGGGGTGAAATAATTTTCTAGCCAAAGACAACTTAGAAGTTGGGCATGAAAGGTCCATTGCACCTGGGTGAGAGTGGAGCACAGAAGCCTTGGGAGTCACCGAATCAACAGTAGAAGCAGTTGCTTTTGGAGCTTTCAGTCCACAGACAGTAAGGGGGTTGAACAACTGACCAGAAGGAGATTACAGGGTTCTCTTTGCTGGTAATGGGGACAGGACACTGTTGCTTTGCCCATACTCAGATCTGGGTCTCAGTCCTAGGTGGCAGTCCCAGGCTAAGTTGGAGCACTAGCATACCAGAACTTGCAGGCACAGTAGAGAAAGGACCCTTCTCACATTTTCAGGGTGAAAAAGAGTGCTTCTGGTCATTCACAGACCAGAGCACAGGCCAGAAGAGTTGTAAACACACCTCTCCTTAGATAATACCACGTTGGAAGAACCAAAAACTTACAGGTTCCAAGAAGTATCTCTGAAAATAGCTACACAAAACCCCTAAATCTTGGGACAGTGCGCCCTCCATCCTGGAAGCAGAACTCCATTTTAACAAATACTTAAGTCAAGAAATACACCAGGAAAATGAGCAAACAACATAAAAAATTCTGACTATAGAAAGTTATTGTGATGACAAGGAAGATCAAAATATATCCTCAGAGGAAGATAACAAAGTCAAAGCTCCAACATCCAAAGCCTCCAAGAAAAATTGTGAATTGGTCTCAGGCCATGGAAGAGCTCAAAAAGGATTTTGGAAATCAAGTAAGAGAAGTAGAAGAAAAAATGGGAAGGGAAATGACAGTGATGCAAGAAAATCATGAAAAAGAGCCAACAGTTTGGTAAAGGAGATACCAAAAAATATTCAAGAAAATAATGCATTAAAAAAAATAGATTAAATAGTAAGAGGCACAAAAAACCAATGTGAAGAAGGATGCCTTGAAAAGCAGAATTGGCCAAATGGAAAAAGAGGCACAGAAATTCACTCAGAAAAACAGTTCTTTAAAAATTAGAATCAAGCAAATGGAAGCTAAAGACTTTAGTGAGAAACAATAAAGCAAAACCAAAAGAATGAAAAAAATAGAAGATAATGAAATATCTCATTGGAAAAACAATTGACCTGGAAAATAGATCCAGAAGAGATGATTTTAAAATTATTAGACTACCTGAAAGTCATGATTTTAAAAAAAAGGAGCCTAGACATCATCTTTCAAGAAATTATCAAGGAAAACTGATCTTCCAGAATCAGAGGGTAAATTAGAAATTGAAAGAATCCATCTGTCACCTCCTGAAAGAGGTCCCAAAATAAAAATTCCCAGGAATATTATTGCCAAATTCCAGAGCTTCCAGGTCAAGGAGATAATATTGCAAGCAACCAGAAAAAAAAAAACAATTTAAATATTATGGCACCACAGTCAGAATAACACAAAGTTTAGCAGCTTCTATTTTAAAGGATTAGAGGAGGGCTTGGAAAATGATATTCTGGAGGGCAAAGAAGTTAGGATTACAACCAAGAATCACCTACCCAGCAAAACTGAACATAATCCTTCAAGAGGAGAAAATTGATATTCAATGAAATAGAGGACTTTCAACCATTCTTAATGAAAAGATCGGAACTGAATAGAAAATTTGTCTTTCAAATAGAAGACTCAAAAGAAGCATAAGAAGGTAACCAGGAAAGGGAAATCATAAGGGATTTAATGAGGTTAAACTGTTTACATTCCCACATGGGAGGAGGATACTTGTAACTCATAAAAACTTTCTCATTATTAGGGCAGGTAGGAGTATCTATACATAGAGGGAACAGATGTGATTTGAATATGAAGAGATGGTATAAAAAATAAAGGGTGAAAAAGAGGAATTCACTGGGAGAAAGGGAAAGGGAAGGGTAAAAGAGGGTAAATTATCTCACAGGAAACAAAGAAAAAGCTTTTACAGTGGAGCGGAAGATGTGGGGAGAGGCGGTGAACCTTACTCTCATCAAAACTGGCTCAAAGAGGGGATAACATAGGCACTCAATTGGGTATAGAAATCTATCTTACCCTACAGGAAAGTAGCAGGGGAAAGGGATAAGAGAAGGGGATGGGGTGAAAGAAGGAAAGGCAGATTTGGGGAGGCAGTAGTCAGAAGAAAAACACTTTTGAGGAAGGGCAGGGTAAAAGGAGAGAGAGAATAGAATAAACAGGGGGAGGAATAAAATGGAGGAAAATACATTTAGCCATCATAGCTGTGAAAAATCTTTGAAGAAAGTTTCTCTCATAAAGGCCTCATTTCTCAAATATATAGATAACTGAGTCAAATTTATTTTTAAAATTGGGACCATTTCCCAATTGATAAATGATCAAGAGATATGAACACTTTCAGATGAAGTAATCAAAGCTGTCTATAGCCATATGAGAAGGCGCTCTAAATTGCTATTGATTGAAGAAATACAAATTGAAATAATTCCGAGGTACTACACATCTATTACATTAGCTAATAGGACAGAAAAGAGAATGACAAATGTTGGAGGGGTGTGTGGGAAAAATGAGCCATTAATGTACTGTTGGTAGAGTTGTGAACTGATTCAATCATTTTTAGAGGAATCTGGAACTATTCCCACAGGCTATAAAACTGTGCATATCCTTTGACCTAGCAGTGCCACTGTTAGATCTGTATCCAAACTAAAGTGGAAAGGGCATATGTGTATGGAAATATTTATAGCAGCTCTTTTCTGGTGGCTAGGAGTTGGAAATTGGGAGGATGCCCATCAACTGGGGAATGGCTAAACAAATTGTACTATGCAACTGTGATGGAATACTATTATGCTATAAGGAATAATGAGCAGGATGCTCTCAGAAAACCCTGGAAAGTTGATGCAAAGTGAAATTTGCTGTGTACAAAGTAAAAGCAATATTATAAGATGATCAATTGTGAGTGACTTAGTTATTTTCAGCAATACAATGAGCCAAGACAACTCTGAAAGACTCATGATGAGAAATGCTATCCATCCCAGACAAAGAACTGAGGGTGTCTGAATACAGATTGAAGCTTACTTTTTTTAACTTTATTTTTCTTGAGGCTTTTTTTTTGTTTGGTCTATGTTTTCTTTCACAACATGATTAATGTGGAAATAGGTTTTGCATCACTACACATGTATAACCTATATCAAATTGCTTACTTTTTAATGAGGGAAGTGGGGAGGGAGGAAGAGAGAAAATTTGGAAGTCAAGATGAATGTTAAAAGTTGTTTTTACATGTAATTTGGTGGAAATAAAATACCAAATAAGTTTTAACAGAAATAAACTAAAGAATAAAGAAATAAAAATGTTTTAACAGAAAAAATAAAGAAAAAAATTTTAAAAAAAAAAAAAAAATAAAGAATATTGGTGGGGAATAGATATACAAAGGGTACTTTTTTTTTTGTAGAACTGAACCACTTCACTATATAGACTTTGTAATCCTAAATTACTGGGTCTTCTGCCTCAAAGCATTTTTCAAGTCTAAATTTCAGCAGAGGTCCAGTTATATAATTCTATAACCGCAGAACAGAAAAACAAGGAAGGGAGAATCTCAACAGTTATTTTATCAAAATGATAACCTGTGGTAATAATAGGCATATTATCATTGGTAGTCTATAATATAAGAAGTGACCTTAAAGACACAACCTGGAAATATATGATTAGAAAAAAAAGATGAGTCAGTCTCAAACTGAGTATTAGGAACCACGGACAAAACAGTCCAATTGCAACAAGAGTATCCAAGAAATGTTAAAAGACCTAGACCTTGAGTTCTTAACCTTTTTATGTTATAGACTCCTCTGGCAGTCTGGTAAAACCTGTACACCCCTTCTTAGAACCATATTTTTAAATCCATTAAATAAAATACATAGGAAAACCAATTATATTGAAATATTATAATAAAAAAAATCAATAAAAGACAAACAAATTCTGCTTTATTGTAATTAGGAATTTTGGGCCAGGAGAACAAATAATGAACCCTAATTCCCTCCTCTCTAGAGAGAGGTAGGGGACTACAGGAACAGAATACAGCATATTCTGTCACTTATGACTGCTATATTGATGGGTTTAGTTTATCCATTTTTCATTGTCACAAGAGAGTGTGATGGAGCAGTGTGTACCAGGGAATTATTGTGGTTTAAAACAAAAGGGATCCATAGAATGGATCCATAGAAAGGGATGCTATGGTCCATGGGGTCATAAAGAGCAAGATGCAGCTGAATGATGGAACAACAACACAAAAGGGATTAATAAAATCCACTGATGAGTTAATGGATCCATCAAGCAGTCTGCCATCAAAGAAGACTACTTATAAAGCTAGTCAGAAAAAAGTTAGAGGGAAGAGAATTTTGCTTTATCCTATTTAAGGAGGATACAAAGAGGTTAGCATTGGACTAAGATTAAATAAATCTCATCCCTACTTAATACAGCCACTATCTAATCACTGCTTATTTGTAGTTGCAGGGACACTTAGTCAACATGCCCAAGAATGTACCAATTAGCTTAAGGGTCAGCATCAAAATAGCTTCAAGTATCTACTGAACTGCACCTGTTTGCAGCAGGGAATTCCTTTCCATTCTAGGCAGGAGAAACTATCCCTAACCCCTGACTTCAACTTGTTTAGATGCCTTTCCTAAGAACCAGATCCTTTTCTAGTAGGAGTTTTTCAGGAGTATTATTCAGTTGGTATTCAGTATTTAGTTGGTAAAGATTAAGAAACACTTTCAAACAGGTGCCAGGAAATGACTTAATGGCATTTTTTTTTCAGTCTTCTAAAAGTAATCCTAGGATCTCAGATTTTTCCAATTGCTATGATTGATGTGGGGCTTCATAGAATGTGAAACCCTCAAGAGACTGTAGAGATCCAGCCTTACTTTATTTTCATCCTTTTCATGCACTCTCTGTTCTAGACAAACAGACCTGCTATCTGTTTCCATTCCCAATATTCCATCTCCCACTTCCACATCCTTTCTCAGGTGGTCCCCCACCTCTGGGATACACACCCTCCTGACCTCTACCTATTGGATTCCCCAATTTCTTTCATGACACATTCCAGGGGCTATCTCCTATATGAGACCATTCCTGATGCCCTGATTATTCATTCTCTCTCCTTCTTGAATTGTTTTGTCCACGGTATGGCCTCAAGGCCACATGTGGCCCTCAAAACAAGTCAGATTCCAAATAAGTTGGATTTGGTCAAAGATTCACACCTGAAGACCTAGAGGGCCACATATGGCAGGTTCTCCACTCCTGGTCCATATCTTGTTTTAACTTACCCATATATGTGTACCTCTTTCCCATAGAAAAGAAGTCCCTTTAAGGCAGAAGGTTCTGTATCCCAGGACTTAGCATGTTGTCTTGCCCATGGTAGACCGTTAATACATGTTTGTTGAGTTCAACAGAAGCTCAGAGGTGATGGGAGAAGATCTCCTGGACAATAATGACCTCCATGTAGGAGAGGGGGATTGTGGGCAGGTCAGTTACAAATAATGTGCACCCCGTTCAGGTCAGTTTAACAGTGTCTAATTTGTGCACACCTCTGTGCTAGGTCCTGGGGATAAAAAGAGAAAACAAAACTTATCCTGCCCTCCAGGAGCTCACATTCTAATCAAAGGATACCATGTAAAAGAATATGTAACTACAATGCTGAAGTACATGGAAAAGGTATAAAAAGTAATACGAGGTAATTTCAGTCTCGCCAGTTTGTAAATCAGCATGCAAATGACTTAGTACCACGGCCGTCAGAGTTCCCAGAGTAATTCATTTCTAATATTTACCAGGAGCAGTGATTTCACAGGTTCATTTGACATCGTTTTAGAAAGCATTAATCACATATTGTCATCGATTCAGAAGGCAATGCAGGTCCTTCTAGTTCTATTTCATATCACCTGGAGACTTCAGTCTCAATAAGGCTGCTTGCATAATGTACTTGGCTAATAGCAGGCCCATTCTGTTCATGCATATTAAGGATAGATTGAGCTGAGCAATACAAATAAATACTCAGAATAATAATCACTCAGAATTGAAATATCTATTCAGTAAGTTGAATAATAATGAATTTGACTGGGGATGGGGATGGAGGGAGTCAGGTGGAGAGGGCCAGGATGGAAAAACTTGGAGGGGAATTAGACATATCAGGATACGACTAAGTAAATGAATGCCTCTTTGTCACTACTTGGTTCTCCACTCTCCGATGTCTCATCACTATGGGGAGGTGACCGTGGGTCCTATGCCAGGAGAACACAAGTTTGGCAACTCTCTGTACCAAAGGATTCTGAGCATACGCCCAGTGACAAACTGTAGACCACCTGAGGACCAATCTGAACACATTCAGAGAAGCTCATCACCAGATGCCCTTCAGGGATGAGAATTTTTCAATCATAAGTCATTCTTTAAGGCCTTCTACTATACCATATGATAGGGATTCT
This sequence comes from Pseudochirops cupreus, assembly GCA_028627135.1. Classification (NCBI taxonomy): domain Eukaryota; kingdom Metazoa; phylum Chordata; class Mammalia; order Diprotodontia; family Pseudocheiridae; genus Pseudochirops; species Pseudochirops cupreus. Next base: position 23,030,932 of record CM053583.1, on the reverse strand, counting down.
TAAGCTGAGGACAATCAGAAAATACACACATACATACACACACTCAATTATAATTGTATTTTAATATGACCAGTTTCCTTTGCAATCCTACATATTTTCTTTCATGCATTCACAAACATGATCCTGAGAAGGGGGCCATAGGTTCCACCAGACTGCCAAAAGGGTCTCCCAAAAGCGTTAAGAACTCTTGTCATGGAAGATCCTGGAATCATAGATTTAGAGCTGGAATACATCAATCAGTCATCAAGCATTTATTAAGCATCTCTCCAGTGTGCCAGGCGCTGTGCTGGGTGCTGAGGGTACAAAAGCAAAACTGAAGCAGCCCCTGCCCTCAGAGAGCTTACGTTCTCCTAGGAACACTCTCCATATTCACAGATAAGTAAATTTTAGCACTGTTCCTCTCTGGATCTACCTCTCCATACCTAAAAAATGTTTTAGGAACAAGATTCTCTTAAAAAAAACAAAACAGTAAGTGGCAGACCACAGAGCATAGACAAGAGGGCTTATTATCTACTGAGGGACCTATTGGTACCACATGTTCAAGAAAACATTTAAGACTTTCTTCAAACGTTAGAAATAATTTTGGTAACTCTGTATTGGTATTTTAAAATTAACTTGAAATGACATCAATATCATCTGATGAATAATAGAATGCCAAAACATGTGATAGTTTGAGGTTATTTTTAGACAGTGGGGGTGGAGGGAAAATTGGACAGGGAACCAGATCTGGGTTCAACTCCCAACTCTACCACTACAATACCTACATGACCTATAGCAAATCAAAAAAGCACTTGATCTGGAGTCAAAGAACTTGGATTCAAATCTGTCTCTGACACTTACTACTTACATGACTTTGGGATACTCACTTCATCCTTCTGGGCCTCAGTTTCCTCATTTGTAAAATGAGGGAATGTGACTCAAATGCTGCTGAGGTCCCTTCCAGTATTGGATTAATGCTATGGACTCAGCTACTTCCTTTGTTAAATGAGATTTGAATAGATGGTCCTTTAGATCCCTTCCAATGGATCTATGATCCTATGGCCTCAGTTTCCTCATATGTAGAATGAGAGGGATGAACTTGATAATCTCGAAGGTCCCTTCCATCTCTATGATTCCATGAATTTATATTCCAGATCAGAAATGGACCTCCCCCAACGAACTACAAAGCATGACCTCATACCCATGTTTTAATTCCACGTTTAACAGGAAGTCATGTCACACAGTGAAAAAGAAAACAGGATTGTGTGACTGTAGGTTGGAATGAAGAATTCCTGTATGGGTCCCCCACTGCATTCTGAAGAAGCTCTGAATATTAGGAAATGTTTCCTTATAGAGAGTTAAAATGAGCCTCTTGATCACTTTCATTCATCATTCCTACTTTTTCCCTCCTGGACCAGGAAAAATAAGCCTAATCCCCCTTCCACAAGGCAGCCTTTCGATTACTTGAAGCCAGATATCATCATTCCCCACCTCCTCCTGTCTTCTCTTCTTCTGCCTAAACATCTCCAGGTATTTGGAGGGGTTGGGGGTCGAGCTCAAGCAAGTGCCTGATTTTACTCTGCCATCTTGGCTCCATGTCCCACCCCCAACCCCCAAACATCACCAGTTCCTGCAATCAATTCTTCTGAAAGTGGTCCAGTTTGTCATTATTCTCCTTCAGGGCTCCCACTAAGTCTGATTTTTTAACAGTATTTTAATTTTTTCCAATTACATGCAAAGAAAGTTTTCAATATTCACTTTTATAAGATTTTTAGTTCCAAACTTTTTTCTCCTTCCTCTCCGCACTCCCCAAGATGGCAAGCAATCGGATAGGTTATACATGCACAATTATATTAAACCTATTTCCACATTAGTCATGTTTTTTAATTGACTCACTGTATTATGGAGAGATTTTGCAGTGAAATGACTGGAGATTTTGTCAAGGTATTGACTGTCAGTCCCAACCCCAGCCCCCTATAGCAATAGTTCTTAATGTTTTCTGTGTGTTAGAGACCTCTTTGGCAATCTGGTGGTTTCTATGGATGATTCTCAGAGTCATGTTTTTAGAAGCATAAAATAAAATGTGTAGATTGCAAAGAAAACCAGTTCTGTTGAAATGCTGCTATCAAAATGTTTTTAAACAAATCCACAGACCCCAGGTTAAGAATGCATGCCCTAAAGTGTGAGCTGCTTGAGAGCAGGGACAATTTCATTTTGATGTTTATGTGTGACTCATAGCAGCTATTTAATAAATGAGTGCTGTTGTGGTTTTTTTAATTGCTATGAGCACAAACTTCAATAAAGTACATTTAAGAGGTCTCCTTGGCCCCTTTGCCCTGAGGAAGGCATCTGAAAAACTAGTAATCAGAGCTCAGATGTCATCTGCAATAAGATGAGACTCACATTGAAGCAATGACCCAGAAAAACATTAAATTTAATGTCTGAAAACTCCATTTCCCAATTGCATTCCCTTGGGCAAGTCACTTTTTAGCCTTTCTGATCCTCAGTTTCCTCATCTGCAAAATATACTTTTCTGCTGGGCCTTTATAGGCTCCAGTCCACCTGTCCAGGTTTATTACACATTACCTCTTTTCACACACACTACAATTCCAGCTGTGGCCTGCATGCAGCACTCCACCTTCCACCTCCATGCCTTGGCATTGGCTGTCACCCATGCCTGGAAGGATCCTTTCCTCACTTCTGTCTCTGGGAATCCCTAGCATCATTCAAAGCTCAGTTCAAGGGTGATCTCCTAAAAGAAATTATTCTTTTTATCCCTAGTTGCTAAAACCATCCTTCCCCACCCAGAAAACTAAATTAAATTAAAATTGTTTTGTATATATTTATCTTTGAATATGTTGTTTCCTCAACAGAAGAGAATCTTTGAAACTCGAGGGACTGTGGAACTGAATCTTGTAAACTAAAAGTAAATAAATAAATAAATTTTTTAAAAAAGAGAATCTTCTTGAAAGCAGGAATTATCTCTTTTTTTGTCTTTGTATCACGAGCACCTAGCACAGGGTGAAACACTTTTTTGGTGGTGGTGGTAGCTGCTGTGGTTCAATCGTTTTAGTCCCATCTGACTCTCCATGATCCCATTTCCGGTTTTCTGGACAAAGATACTGAGGTGGTTTGCCATTTCCTTCTCCTATTCATGTTACAGATTCTGAGGAAAAGAGGGTTAAGTGACTTCCCCAGGGTCACACAGTTAGGAAGTATCTGAGGCCAAATTTGAGTTCAGGTCTTCCTGACTCCAGACCTGGTGCTCTATCCATCTTACTACCTAGCTGCCTACTTCCTTAATAAATGTTGGTCAAATGAGCTACTTGATTGATTACATTTTCACTACCTACCTTATAGGGTTACTGAAAGAGTTGAAAAAATGTATTGTATGCAGTGCTTTTAAATCCTATCTAAATCCATGATTTTGCCTTTCTTTGTAGCCTCAGAGCTTAGCACAGTACCTTGTACATAGTACAATGCTAAATAAATGCTAGTTAAATTGATTGAATCTTGGCTATTATCAGCTATTCACTTCCGAGGTACATCCCTCTTTCCTTGGAGGTTCCTGTGAGACTCCAGGGAGCCATATGACCTTGAGGCAGTCAGGCCTGGGCCTCAAGGGAGCCAGGGGGAGCCAGGTGCCCTTTAAGCAATGGGCTTTCCAGTAGCATAAGCATGTTCAAGGCCCTGGTCAGTCTGAACTAGGTTTGCTCTGAGCACATCATCTGTCTCCTAATGGACTGTCAGACTGATTTACGGTGCCAGCTGTGAAGCATGTTGATGATTTCAGTCCCAAAGTAACAAGTCCCCAGTGAAGGGAAGGTGGCATCTGGCCAGACAGGCTTACCATTTGCAACCAGCAAGGCCACCAAACCCCAATTCTGGGTCAAGAAAGAACAGTCCTGACAGTCCCTCCACTATTAGCAACTGATCATTCATTATTTGTGTCCTTTTAATGTACTTCTACAGCACTGTCTTTTTTTTTTAAATAAATTTCATTTTTTAAATTGATTTGTTTATTTACTTTTAGTTTACAAAATTCAGTTCCACAATCCCTTGAGTTTCAAACTTTCTCCTCTTCCTCTCCCCCTCCCCCATGGTATCATGCAATCATGTATAGTATCTGCAAATACTTTCACATTGGACATTAGTCTGGTTGTATAGAAGGGTTATAACCAATGGAGTGAACAATGGGAAAGAAGAAACAAAACCAAACTTGGAAAAGAACGACAGCATGTATTGCTTTAGTCTCCATTTAAACTCTGT
>CM053583.1:23014739-23026584 GCA_028627135.1 Pseudochirops cupreus | reverse complement strand
ATCTTTCTCTGAATGTAGACATCTCCTTCCATCCTAAGACTTTTAGAGTTGTCTTATAATTGTACATTGCTGAGAAGAGTCCAGTTTATCAAGGTTGGTCATCACACATACTATGTGTCTGTGATTGTGTACACATTTCTCCTGGTTCTGCTCTTCTCACTTAGCATCAGTTTGTAAAAGCCTCTCCGGGTAAATATGAAGTCCATCTCCTCCCCATTTCTTATAGCACAATAGTATTCCATTACATTCATATACCACAACTTGTTTAGCCATTCCCCAATTGATGGGCATTTCTAGTTTTTTGCCACCACAAAGAGAACTGCAATAAATATTTGCATACACAGAAGTAGGAGGAAGACCCACAACACTGTCTTGAAGCCAATATCTTCCTTCTCCATTCCACTATCAGTGTCAGGATCCATGGTTTTCAGCTAAGTTAACTGTGGCACAGAATGGTTAAGCAACTTGTCCTAAATCACACAGCAACTAGGCCTAGCCTAGTTCCTGAATGAGACTTTTTTCCCATGTACTCCCACTGAGCCATCCACTCTCAATGGAACCTCTCAACAACCCTGTTAGGTAGGTGGTTACTGTTCACACTCATTTCAGTCATGTCTGATTCTTTATGACCTCATTGGGGGTTTTTTTGGCAAAGATACTGGAATGGTTTGCCATTTCCTTTTCCAGCTCATTTTACAGATGAGAAAATCAAGACAAATGGGGTTAAGTGACTTGCCCAGGGCCATACAGCTAGTAAGAGTCTGAGGTTGGATTTGAACTCAGGAAGATGAATCTTCATGGATTCCAAGCCCAGTGTTCTGTCTACACACTGTGTCACCTAGTTGCCCTGGAAAGCAATAATTACATGTGTAACTATCCCAGCTTTACAGAAGAGGAACTGGAGATGGTCCCAGACGGCTCTGGAGGAGAAAGTGAGGCCCTCCCTCACTTAAATCCAATTCACTTGCAAGTCACAGCATCACCTCCCTGGTGTCCTGGTCCTCTTTGAGAATGAAGGACAAACAACAACAGAAGGGGAAATGAAAGCTTGGAAAGTTGAAGTAATTTGCCCTTGTTGATTGCAGATCTTTTTTTTTTTAATTGAGTGGAGCCTCCATAACTTCCTTTGATAATGCAATCTATTATATCACAAGTTCATTCAAAGCCTAACCTGAGTCTGTGCTTTGTAATGAGAAAATAATAAAAGCTAGCACTTATTAACTCTTGAAGGTTTCCAAAGAAAACAAATGGTTATCTCATTTGATTCTCACAACAACCCTAGGAAGAAAGGACTGTTATAATCCCCATTTTACAGATGAAGACACTAAGGCAGACAAAGGTGAAGTGACGGGGTCACACAGCTAGGTCTGTGGTCAGATTTTAACTCAATCTTTTTTTCTTTTTGCTTTTTGGGGGGGGAGGGGAAAAGCAGGGTTGGTCAAGTGACTTGCCCAAGGTCACACAGCTAGTAAGTGTTGTGTCTGAGGCCACATTTGAACTCAGGTCCTCCTGACTCCAGGGCAGGTGCTCTCTTCACTGTGCCACCTAGCCTCCCCTTTAACTCAATTCTTTCTGAGTTCGATGGATCTGAATGGTAAGAAAGGTGAGTTTATTCATAGAGCTGGGGTGGTCAGGTAAGCAGTAGGACAGAGAAAGGGGACTGTTAGAATACAGTTAGTGAGATGTAATAGGAAATACTTAGATCTGGCTTTGTTCTATAAGGCCCAATGTCACCTCTAGTCTCCAAATAGGAAACATCCACAGGCAGACACACTGGACAAGTTACATTCTGCCAAACTCCTGCTATTCTCTGGGATCTCTTCAGGGTCTAAAAGGAAGCAATTAACTGGCTTTCATCAGATTTCACCTACTGAAGACAGGCATCTCTCCAGGGCTGACCTCTGCACCTCAGCCAAGAAAAGTGACTTTCCCCATAGTTCAGCCATACTTCCGACAGAAGTGTGGAATCCACTTATTTGGCTGGCAAGAAAGATCCGATTCAAGTTGATGCCCTGCAGGGTTTTCTCATATCCAGACTAATTTCCCCTCTCCTTGGTTTGCCTGCCAGCCACTGCTGGGAATTATCTACAGACCTAGCAGTGCATTCTGGGAATTGGTATAAAAGGACGAAACTGTGAATTGCACTTGACTTAAATCTCCATCGGCAGCCCGACAAGAGAAGGAAGTTTGATTTGACGGCAGCAGGGCTTCCCAAAGCCATTTGTTAAAGCAATTTATTTCTGCTTTATAAATTGCAATTAAAATGGGGCCATTGGAGGCCAGCATAAACCTTCAGTTTCAAATCCTTTTAAAGGCTCCAGACTGCACAGAAACTATACTCAATTGCTTCTGTTCCTTTAGAAAATGAACAGCTGAGGATCCTAAAGACTATGTTATGAGAGGCTGCTAGACACAAGTAGATTTAATGAATAAATGAATGAGTGAGTGAATGAATGAATGAACGAACTAATAAATGAAAAAACCAGTGTTCTCAGCCTTCCTAATGCCGCAACCCTTTAATACAATTCCTCATTGTGGTGACCCCCACCCATAAAATTATTTGCATTGCTACTTCATAACTGTAATTTTGCTACTGTTATGAATCGTAATGTAAGTATCTGATATGCAGGATGTATGTTCATTGTTACAAACTGAACATAACCCACAGATTGAAAACCGCTGGAATAAATGAAAATGAATTTATTAAGCACTTACTACCTACCCTAAACTCTGAGAATGAAAATCCAAAAGCGAAAACAATTCCCACCCTCAAGGTGCTTACACTCTAATGGGGGGGAGGAGGAGGTAGACTGAACTGGGCCCTCTTGCTGGTGTAAGAGACATGGTAGCTGGAGAGATGACAGGAAAGTCATCAGAGCACAGATCAGGCGCTAGAGCAAGAGTCAGGATGTCTTAGTTGCAAAATCTCACCCCTAGAAATTGTGAGCCATGTACCCCTGGGCAAGTCACTTGGCACCTCTGAATTTCAGCTTCTTCACCTGCAATATTGAGATAATAAAATCTATCGTACTTAACAGAATAGTTGGGAGACTCTAATGAGATCATCCATAAATGCTAATTATTGATATTATTATTTTTCACATGATAAGAATAAGGGAGAAAATAGGCCCATAGAAAGAATGGTATTGCTTGGTTGGTTGAGAAAGAAGGGAGAAAAAAATTGACTTGAAATTCAGTTCTCTAGTTTGTGAAACAACTTTGAGAAGAGAGAGCATCTGTTTTAAGAGAAGGACCTGATTGGTCCAGCATCTCTCAGGACAAGACAAAGGGTATAAAGAACCTTCTTGAATGGGTTACAGATCCCAGAATTACAGCAGCTAATTCAACTAGTATCACAGAATTTGAGAGCTAGAAAGGACCACAGGGGCAACCTAATCCCCATAGGAAAGGAATCCCCACTCTAATACACAAAAGCTCAGCAAGCATTCCCCAGAAGCAGAGATTTAACCTCCACTTGAAGACTTAGAATGAGAGGAGGCTCACCCTCCACTCCACTTTTGGACTACTCTATAACCTTTAGGAAACATTTCATTATACCAAATCTAGATCTTCCTCTTTTTAACTTTGACCCATTTCTCCTGGTTCTGCCCTTTGGGGCCAAGCAGAGTAAGTCAAGTCTCTCTTCTGTATGACAAGTCTTCAAATGTTTAAAGACCGCTATCATGCAGCTTTTGTCACCACCTCCCTTAAGCCAACTTATCCTCAGGCTAAATTCTCTGAGATCCTACAACTAGTCCTCAAATATATCAAGATCTCCAATCTCCTACAAAATGTGTTCTCATCTTAGACACCCCGAACTGGATGTGATCCAGCTTATCATTGTCCTTTCTAAAATCAGGTACCCAGAAGCTGTCTGACCTGGTCAGAGTACAGCAGCACCATCTCCCATGTACCACACAGGCAACAGTCACATTACTTACTCTTTTTTTTTTGGCTACCATATTGCACAGATGGCTTTTATTGAGTTTGTATTCCACTAAACCCCTCAGGTCTTATCTATACAAACTGCTGGCCATCTTTGTTTCCTCTGATCTACCTTATTTCACCACATAATCATAGCCACCAAATAATCATCACAATCTATGTTTTGTTTTCTTTTCAGTCCAAAAATTGGTTTGTAAACTTTCATCCATAATCATCGCATGGAATAGTTCTGTTCATCACACTGCTTAAAAGGTCACCAGCATTCAAAGCACTCAGCAGCGGCATATGGATATGCAGTTATCTCTCATGCATTGCCGGCCATGAGCCTAGAATTCTCGGCACACATGCACTGTCAGCATATTTCCGAAAGCTGACTTCTGTGGGATGTTTAGAGCGCTGCAGCATTGTCACTCAACCCAATGAAGAGTCATAGGCAGGAGGAGAGAGGGTGGGTAGGCAAAGCTGCCATGAGTAAGTCATGAGATCTGGTTAAGACTTGCATCTTCTCACACTAGCTAATCTGTACAGTTCGTCTGCCAGTGATACATTTTAGTAATAAATGACTTTTAAGTAATGCTGTCACAATTTTTCTTTAAAAAAAAAAGAGGGGAGGAAGCTTCACATAATGGTCACACACCACTTTTTTGCAAAAAATATTTGGCAAAAAATCTGCAACAATCACGTGGTGAAACAGTATATTTGGGCAATTGATTTGTTGAAGTTAAGTACAAGATGACATTTAATCCTATTAAATAAATCTTATAACATGGTTCTTATAACATAGTGCAACCAATAGAAGACTGACCCTGGAATCAGAAAGACTTGGATTCAAGTCCTGCTTCTGACACATGCTTGCTGTGTGACCTTTGGCAAATCACTTAAATTGAGCACGACAGGAAAGTTTCTTAAGATTAAGTTGCAGAGTATTTACTGATATATAGCAACGGAGTTTACAAAAAAATAAGCATCTAGTATGTACCAGGCATTATGCTCTTTTATAAACATCATTTCACTTGACTCATAACTTCGGTGGGAAGTTGGTGCTGACATTATCTCCACTTTACAGTTAAGGAAAATGAGACAGACAGAGGTTAAGTGACCTTCATAGAGTCATACAGCTAGTAAGTGTCTGAGGCCAGATTTTAACACAGATCTTCATGACTTCAAGCCCAGTGCTCTATATATTACACCACCCAGGTGCCTTAAATCTAAACAAAAAAAGATTGAACTCATTCTTTCTAGACAAGACAAAGACCAGAGGGATAGAAGTCCAAGGCTATCAAATAGAAGGACTCCAAATAAAAAAGAAATACCTATAAAGATAGAAGAAAAGAGGACCAGCTGGTGGGAGAAAGGAGTTTCTTATTCTTGCTGTCTTATATGAAGGAAGCCACAGACTTCTATATTTTTTACATACACAGGAGAAGTGTTTTCTTCTCCTCCTTTGAAACCTACTCCCCTAAAAGCAACAGCTTAAAAAGATACCACCATTCTCATATATACTTTCAGCTCCTATCTTCATTATGATCCTGGTTCTATCATTAGAGGAATATTAGTTTCAAGTTATAATGGTTCAGGAATAAAAGCAATTTGATGGAAAGTGAAAAACAATGAAGGACCAATACAAGCAATACTGGCTTTTGGAAATGAGAGGAGAGGTTATATTTGGTCATGTTCTATGGCCATGTGGCTTATCTTAATATTTAAGCTCCTGATTCCAATTGCCTCTCTCAAGGTTAATATATCACAAGAGCTCTTTCCTCTTGCAGATGGAATCAAAACACTCATCTCCCTGTGACAGGGTTGTCACTTCTTCTGTCTTATGCCCATCTCTCTGTCTTCCCGAATGTGTCCTCTCTTCCTCTCTTTTTTTTCCTCTCAGAGCCTTGGATACATGGAATTCACAAGCTCAAGAAGTAACCTTTTTTTTCTGGAAGGATCTTGAGACAAAAAATCCCTGTATCAAGGTGACACATCCCTGAAGATGACAAAGCAAGATCCAGTCTTGCTTATGTCAGTTGATTAGGTCACAATTCTAACCTGTCAATGAACTTTTATTAAACATCTACTGCCAGACACGATGCTAAGCACTGGAGATTCAAAGACAAAAATGAAATGAAAGTTATTAGTTCAATTTCCCAATGGACCATTTAGATCTCTCTTCTGTGATTACAGATCAAACTCCTTACTTCTACCAACCATCTTAAGAATTCAAAGTGTTAGTCACTTGAGAGACTAAGCAAAAGAGTGGGTACGGTTGATGGCATATCCATTCCCAAATCTGTACTCTAAAACTGGTGGATCTGTAATGGTTTCATTAGGTACAAAGGTAAGCCTACTATTGCCAGTCTTGATCTCAGTCTTCCTTTTCAGAAGAGCTATCCACCGTGCAAGAAAAAGATGCTAAAACAGACATCGCAGAGAAGCCACCCCAATGTAGATCCTGCTTTCTACCTACTCATAACTATCTAAAAATGTCCTTTACATAGTCATATTAGGAGCCCTATGATACGTGGGCAGCAGAAGCCACTGAGCATTTCATCAAAAACCTGGAAATACATACAGAATCTGAAAAGATAGCATATAGACTTAGTAACCAGTTATGGCACTAGTTTTCTGACCCTATGTTCTTAGGAATAAGACCTTGAGTAAGTCTCTTACCCTTTAGGGGTCAAGGTTTTCCCACCTGTGCCATCAGCTAGATAATGTATAAAGACTTCTTTCAGATGTAGCATTTTATAAGTCTAGAGCAACTTCAACTAGATATATGTAATCCTTTTTCATAGGTTTCTAGGGGGAAAATATGAGTCACTCAGTGTGTTAACACTGTTTTAAATCAAGTTATCCCTTTGATGCTTCATGCAAAATATTCTAGGGCTATGGCCAATTCATAGTTGAGTTCTTTCATTTTAGTCATGATAGAAATTTTCAGTACTTCAGAAAGATCTGTGATTTCATCCTTGTGAGTACACCCTCTACCAACATATATCGCTACCTCACTACAGCTTAGTAAATAATCATTGAGAATGTCAAAGGTCAAAAAATTTGTCATCTTGCAATCAGTGTGTAAATGAGTCTTTCCAAAGACTGATGCTTGGAAGATAGGCACACAGTTCATCACTAAACCTCTACTCAGAGCTATTCCATATTACTAGGACTTTGGCAAAATTAGGAGAAGTATAATTAGCTCTTGGTATAATTACAAATGGTACATACTTTTAGGATGCAGGGTCAGCTTCCTGCTACAAGGAGGAATCAGAGGAGGATGGGAGTAATGATTGAAGAAAATTAAAGAAAAATGAAGAAACTAATCATCAGACTCAGGTCACAAGTGGCCACAAGGCAAGACCAGTCATGAAGATCCAGGACTGAGTCAATAAGATAGATCAAATGAGATAATTGGATGAAATTTGAAATTGTATGTGAAAGGCACTATACAAACGTAAGTTACCACTGCTATTGCTAAGAAACATAATTCAGGGTCATGATACTGAGAGAAGTCACTCAAAGAAGGGGGTATTTACACACCCTAAAGCCAAGAAGACACAGGACAAGAAGCCAAGATCATCAGTACATCAAGGAAAATGTCAAGAATAAAAGAGGAATAGATACAACACAATTCAGAAATTCTTCATATAAACAAGGGTGATTACCTAACAGGTTGATCATGGGATCCGAAAGAACTTATTGCAACATTTGGGTATGGTTGACACACCTGTGGACCACAAACACGCACAGTTTGTCTACTAGGGCTATGACTTTTAAGCAACTTGTTATTTCCTTACTAGCCACCATATGATGCTTGAAACTTGAACTACAACTCACTACAAATTTAGCATAAGTAGATGTACTACCTCCAGCCTCTCTCCAGTACTCTGGGTCCACATTTGAATTATCTCCCTAAAACCATAATTTATTATAATGGCTTTAGTTGCCATACACTTGAGGGTCTCCAATGTTGCTTTCACTCTTCGCAGAAGCCCAAAGAATTCACTCACTACACAATTAATTTTTTTCTGTCAGTCAATAAACATTCATCAATTACCTACTATAAGCTAGGAATATAGTGCTAAGTGATGGGGATTAGAGGCAAACAAAACACAGCCTCTGCCCTCCAGGAGCTCACAATCTAATGGGGGACATAATGAGCAAACAAATCTGAACAAACAACCTATGTGTAACTGAGAGGGAAGGAACTAAAATTAAGAGAGGTTGAGAAAGTCTTCCTATAGAAGATGGGATCTCAGTTGGGACTTAAATTAAGCCAGGGAAGGCAGTAGACAGAGACAAGGAGGAAGAGCGCTTCAGGGATGGGAAACAGGCAGAGAAAATAGCCAGAGCTGAGAGATGGAATGTCTTATTTGTAGAACAATAAGGAGACAAGGGTGACTGGATTGAAGAATGGATGTTGGGGAATAACATATAAGACTGGAAAGGTAGAAGGAGGCCAGATTATGAATACATTTTTTATTTGATCCTTAGAAACAATAGGGAGCCACTAGAGCTTTTTAGTAGAGTTGGAATTTCCCCCAGGTCTTGAAATTCCCAAAGTCAACACTCTTTCTATTGTACCCTAATAATGAAGTCACCTAAGTAAAGAGACACTCTGACAAACGGACATAGGGCAAGGAGTTGGAAGAGATCCTGTGCTCTTGAAGACTATGTCAAGGTAGAAGCTGGAAAGTTGTCTTCCATTATGGGCATGGTGATGGATTTTGCTTGCCTTCCAAAGATCAACAAGACTCTGTTGTTCGTCTTGTTAAGTTTGGCCACCAGGTGATTTTTTTTCTGGCTTCCACTATTTATTAAAACCTTATACTACAGAAGGCAAGGAGGGGCTATGATCTACCTTAGGAGAGGACATACTGGCATATCTTGTTTTATTGAGCTTTGCAGATACTGAGATTTTTACAAATTGAATGTTTGTGGCCACTCTGCTTCTATCAATGCCGTTTTTTCAACAGCATGTGCTCACATTGTGTCTGTGTTACATTTTGGTAATTCTAGCAATATTTTAAACTTTTTTCATTATTATTACATCTGTTATGGTGATCTTTGATGTTACTGTAACATTGTGATTGTTCTGGGGTGACATGAATTGTACCCATGTAAGACAGAACTTGGAGCGGCTAGGTGGCACAGTGAGTAGGGCACTGACCCTGGAGTCAGGAGGACCTGAGTTCAAATTCAGCCTCAGACACTTGACACACTTACTTAGCCGTGTGACTTTGGGCAAGTCACTTAACCCCAATTGCCCTCCAAAAAGCAAAAAATAAAATAAAATAAGATAGAACTTAATAAATATTGAAATTATTAATTGATATAATTACAATGGCCTTCAAGTGAGGCAAATTTCTTTGTCTTATTTTAAGAAATTGCCACAGACACCGCAACCTTCAGTAACCACCACCTTGGTCAGTCAGCAGCCATCAACATTGAGACCAGACCCTCCACCAGCAAAAAGATTACAACTCACTGAAGGCTTAGATTATAGCATTTTTTAGCAATAAAGTATTTAGCTAAGATATGTACATTTTAATAGTATAGTATAAACATAACTTTTATATGCAATGGGAAACTAAAAAATTCATGTGACTCACTTTATTGGGATATTAGCTTTATTGCAGCGGTCTGGAACTGAACCTGCAATATCTCTGAGGTATGTCTATATACACCAATGAAATCATGGATACCCAAAATATCAAGCAACTCTTTTGAACTGAATATAATAATTATGACATTTCAAATGGAAAGATGTATGTGAAAAGTTATTTGGGATTTTTAAATGGAAATGTATTTCAAATATGAAAATTCAAATTGTAAAGCAATATATATGTTATATATATTTATATATATATATATACATATATATGTGTATGATTTGATGAGATATATTTTCCAATGGCTCATCAACTCAATGATGAAATAAATATATACCTAACCTTTGAGGAAAAAACACCATAACACTTTTATTATAGTAGACAATTTACCTTACAAGTCATTATACATTTGCCCCCTAAAGACTACATGAGTACAAATAAGTGCAAAAAATTCTCATGAATACTTTAATGAGCTACATACATTTTATACAAGAAGGAATTCCCCACTCAGAGCCCAAAAATGTAGAGAGACCCTAAAAATGTAGCAGAAGCACTTCCACACACTGATTTCAGTGGTATAGTTTGTGCAGAAATGTTTCCACTGGATTCGTAGAGCATGCTTTAGACAAAGACTCATTATTTGGTCAACTGTTTTGACAGTCTGAAGCTCTTCAACAGGCTCCCACTTTTGGCTACTTGTGAAAAGCTTTTGAGGCTTGTAAGGATTCACATTTTCCCATGGTTCTGGATTCTTCTATTAACAATCACATCAGTTTTGAAAAGGGAATATATGGGCATGTAGGCTGTTCCAATCCCAGCAATACTCACAAATGTGATCAAAGGAATCAGTTCTTTATTTTTCATCACGAGTTGTACAAGGCTTATGATTGCGACTTTTGGGGTGATGGTCTTTTCCCTTCCAGTGAAGACCACCAGGTATTTGAGTGTGGGTTGCTAATGCTGAGAACTGTATCCTCTCCACAATTAAGTTTTTTAAAATGTTTTAAAGTGAAACTGAAAGTAAAATGTAAAAGTGGTTTACAATCTGAAGTACCTTGAGTAGCAACAGCTGCTTCCAGTAAAATCTGAATTTCTAATCTGCCTACCTGTAACCCTGTGACGTCGGTACTTGAGGAATTATTGTCCCTAATTATAAATAAACTGAGGCTCAGATCAATCAGTGAGTCAACAAGCATTGGTGAAACCCCTGCTATGAATTTCAGGCCATTACATTAAGAACTATTGGCTCTGCTTTCAAAAACAACAGGAAATAAAATGTCTCAGATTTGCCCACACTTGACAATAGAAATGAAGCAAAGCTAAATGTCTGCCTCCGAATAGAAGAAATTCGGTTTTGTTCAAAGGTATTATTCTTTTCCTTTTCTCTCTTTTGCTTTTTGGGGTTTTTTTGTACCGACCTGATTCATCAGTTCAGAGACTGTAGCGCCAATGCAATATTTATGGTGGCCACAAGCACAAGAAAGAGTATAACTAGAAGTATCGCACGATGTTCAATCACAAAATATACCAAATTCTCCAGATAGAGGATTGAACTGAAGCATTTATTTAGACATCAGAAAACCCAAACCCAAAATCAGTAAGCTGATTCCATCGTAGTACAACATATATTCAGATAATAAGGCTGAGAGCCACAGCATCCTTCAGCCTTCCCACAAACCAAGATCAATATTTACTTACAAACCTCGCTAGCTCCTTAATGAGCATCCTGTCTCCCCCACCATCTCGCTAGCTCTGACCAGCTTCCTGTGGGCTCTGCTGCACCCTTCAGCAAATTCCACGCGACTACATTCAGCCTATTAGGGGGTGGAGTTTACTTTCAAAGCAGGGCAGGTCTTCAAACTTCCCTCTAGGTCTGTTAAGGGGAAGGGAAGATCTTCAAATTCTCATCCCCATTACAGGTACAACACTGACTGTTTTTGAGCTGGGTTCATTGTTTGACCTGGATCAGAGTCCTTTGTGGAAAAATACTAATGAGTAAGAGTATGTAAATAACAAAGCTTTCTCAGTACTGAAAAAAAAACATTGAGAAGTAGGAAATAATCCAATTGACTTTTTAATGAAAATCTCTTGAAATGAAATGGCAAAAAATTATTTTCAAGTGTTTATTAATTGAAAATCATATAGGAAACTTTCCTCTTTAACTGCATAAAATTAAATTTAAAAATTTGAATTGTAGAAAGCAGGAAGCTATTTTGACAATCTAATAAAAAGAAAGCAAAGAATTCAGCTGGTACCTGGACCTGCTCCAAGTCTTGGAGTTACATCTGTAGTTCCAATGA
>CM053583.1:22987548-23014239 GCA_028627135.1 Pseudochirops cupreus | reverse complement strand
GGACAGACAGCTGACATAAGATGGAGATCCAGGGCTCTGGTCTTCCCAGTGCCTTTAGCATTGACCAGTGTAGCAGGGCTGGTGGAGAATGCCTCCCTCTGAACCGAGAGATGGGGCAATGAATCTCTTTAACGAGCTATCGGGTTCAGTGAAATTACCAGACCTGTGCTTTAATAACTTCTTTGTTTTTAATACCTGAGCCCATTAAGATGATGGAGAAACCACAGAGGATGGAGGCCAGCTGGAACTCGGGAACAGAATGCAGCTGTCGAGGGAGCAGAGCTGGAGGGGGGAGCCTGATTGGGACTCTGGGCTGCACATCGGTCCATGTAGCTGAGGACGGGGGCTGGAGAAATGGAGGGGCAAGGGACAGGCTGAAGCCAAATTGAGCAAGTTTCTCTTTGGAGCCCCACCTTTCTGAGTTTTTCCTGGCTAGTCTTCACTCTCTCAGCCACTGTGTCTGTTAGAAAATATTACTTAAGGGATCACCTCTCTCTGGAGTATTTGCCTAAAAAGGATCTCCTTCCCAAAAAGTCCGCAGGACCCAGAGAAATAACCCCTAGAGCAATTTCTGGCAATATCTGGAGAATTCTAGGCACCAACCCAGAGCCTATGTGGGCTGCTTTCTACTTCCACTACAAACAAGTCTCTTCAAAGAGAGGGGAGCTGATCTTGGACTAGGAAACAATGTCAATTAGAGAATTCAGGTTCAAACCCTCCTGCCTCAGCTCTTTCTTGCTTGTATGACCTCAGTCTGGGAAATAAAAGTAGATCTTTGTTTCAATGTAATTGGTTCTCTTTGCAATCCTATGTCTTTTATTGTAATCATTTTAAAACATTATTATCAGAAGGCTTTCACCAGACTGCCCAAAACGTCCATGATACAGAAACGAAATATTAAGAACCCTTGGTTAAAAGCCTCTTATAAAGTTCCCTCCAGATCCTATTTCTAGGGGTCTGAAAACCTGAAGAGTCTGGGCTCTGCCACTCACTGATCGGGGGACCATGGACAAATTCCTTCACTTCTCCAAACCTCAGTCTCCCCTCTGTGAAATGGGCACACCTACCAGGGATGTTACTCATCTTAACAGAGCAAAATCTTCTGAAATACTTGTAAACTCTAAAACCTTACACAGATGGCAGCTATTATTGCTATTTCTGCTATTAATAATGTGGTCTTTAACTGTAAAGCGCTGTATAAACATAAACTATTCAGGAGCTTGCTGGCGAGAAAAGATTGTGAAATTTTCAATTTGAGCATTTATACCCTGGATATTAGCAAACGCTGAAAATACTGGCTTGATTTCTTGTTTGATTGATTTTCAAGATTTAAGAAAGTAATGGGGGAAAACACAAATAATGCAGATTAAACTGAACAGTATGTCTTGCCTGCAGGCATTTTTTTTTCCCAGAGCCAGGTGTTAAACATGTGCCAGCACATCCCTGGCTGGGCCCACAGGTATAATAAACAAGAGTCAAACCTACCTGCCCATGAGGAAGTGACCATGCCTTGTCTTCATCCTGCCCTGTCCCTTACTTTTCCACCTCAACTCTCACCCAAAGAAAACAGAGAGACTGGACTACTTAAATTTCTGAATGTAGCGTACCATGATTCCTGCCAAAAAGCATTCTCAGAGTCAGGCCCCAATTCTTGGGAGTGGGCTAATTTAGTCTCATAAATGAAATGTATGTTACTGAGCATGAATCAGAACTTTTGTTGTTTGTCGCTCAGTCATGTCCAATTATTTGTGACCCCATTTGGGGTTCTCATCGCAAAGATATTGGAGTGGCTTGCTATTTTCTTCTCTAGCTCATTGTACAGAGGAGGAAACCAAGGCAAATAGGGTTAAGTGACTTGCCCAGGGTCATACAATTCTCTGAGGCCAGATCTGAACTCTGGTCTTTCTGACTCATGGCCCAGCACTCTGTCTTCTGGACCACCAAGCTGCCCGTGAGTCAGAATTACTGACATTGATACCTGGGACCATAGGATCATGGCTCTGGAGATGCAAGGGACCTCGGAAGCCTAGTCCATCTCTCTTATTTTACAGACGAGGAAACTGAGGGACAGGGAGGCCAAGGGATTTGTCCAAGGTCACTCAGGTAGGGCTTAAACCCAGGACCTCCAACTCCAGAGCCAAACACTTGGAAGTTCATAAATCACTTTAACACGCTTCAGCTCAATGCATTCTCACAGTAACCTTGTCAAATAAACACTGCCAAAATTGAGGTCAGAAACCCTGAAGAGTCTGGGCCCAGCCACTCATGGGTTTGGGGACCATGAGCAAGGTCTTCTCCTCTACGAAATGAGTACATCTACTTTGTAGATTTTTACAGATGTGGAAATTGAGGCTCAGAGATGAAGTGACCTGCCCATGATCGCACAGCTGTGTCCAGGCTGGGATCTGAACCTGGGTACCACCTAACTTCTTTGTATCCCTGGGTACCTAGCACTGTGCCAGGTATGCAGTAGGCACTTAATAAATGGTTGCTGGTTGATTTACTTCTTTTCCTGCCTGTGGCTGAATTCCTGAAGAGTGTCACCCATAAAAGGAATCTTGAACCTTGGCTCTGTTACTTATTGCTTACATGACTTTGGTCAAGTCTGGGCCTCAGTGTCCTGCTTTGTAAAGTGAATGGGTTGAATTTAATGATCCCTGAGGACCTCTCCAGTTCAATATCTATGACCAAAGGACTAGAAAATCTTTAAGATCCTCTCTAACCCTTTGGTTCAGTGTGTCCAACTCTCTGTGACCCTGTGGACTATACTGTCCATGGGATTTTTTTTTGGCAAAGATACTGGAGTGGTTGGCCATTTACTTCTCCAGTGGATTAATGCAAACAGATTAAGTGACATGCCCAGGGCCACACAGCTAGTGAATGTCTGAGGCCAAATCTGAACGCATGTCTTTCTGACTCTAGGCATGGTGTTCTATATACTGAGTCACCTGGCTGCTCTAAGTCTCACTAGATTTCTATCTCTGGAGGTTTGCTTCTTCCCTGACTAATGAACTCATTTTATAAGGGAAATCAAAAGCCCACTCATTATAACACTGAGGATTGAACCACCCAAGATATGCTATGGGAGAAGCAATCAGCTTTCTCCTCGTCTCCCCCATTCCCATATGAGCTCTCACACACAAGGGTCATGGAAACTCAATAGTGATTGGATTTGGTCAGGAAAGAGCTGAGGAGTGTTGTCCAAAAAGAATGAGTAGTAACAGATTTTAGTCCCCTTGGACTTCAACCCAAAAGCACTTTCCTGCCTTTAAAAGAGGGAAAGCTAGACATAAAGACAGTTATTCGGCCCCTTCACTATTTTCCTGGGAGTTAATGGAGCATGGGGAGGAAGATGTTCATTCTACCATACACTCAGCAAAAACAGATGCTTTTAAGCTATGGCTAGGACACAGAAAATGACACTCTTTTAAAAAAATTTTGCCCACATGAAAAAAAAAACTTGAGAAATTTCAAACAACCTTTCAATTTGGCCCCATTGTTAAATTCTGTGCTTAGGACACTGTATCTATTGACAAGGCTGATGGTGAGAATGATGAAGATTCATGAATTGGTTTTACTGTTGATAGGCTTTTACTGGATGTAGAGGGCTACAGTTTTCAGGGACCTCAGAACACAGAGCTCAGAACGTCAGGGCTGCAAGGGATCTCTATTCACTAAACTACACTGCCTCTCATTATAAAGTCATCAAAGAAAAATCACATTCAAAGTTTAATGAGAAGTCATAGGTCAGAAAGATCACTTCTTCAAGGGGATGGGAAGAATCAGTGAACACTTCATAGAGGAAGTGTACTTTCAGCTTGACTGACAACCATGGATCTTTCATTGTTAAAACATAGACTTGGGAAAGGTAATATTTATTTATAGCTCAATATCAATGTGTTAATTTATTGGGTTACCCAAAGCCCATTGGTTTGAGACTCTCTCCCAAATAGTAGGGCATTACTCAATACCCTGCACCTGTCTGAGCAGTGGACACAATTTTTGAGAGAGGGAGTGAAAAGAAATCTGCTCTCGACACTCTCTTCAGGTGCTTCTGGTTTCCAGCTTCAAGAGAGAAGATGGATGATGCCAAATTCACTTCAGGTTGATGAAGGGAGTAAAAAAGACTCTGAGGGAAAGTTGGAATGAGAGAGGGTAGCAGCCTCCATTATGTCCCTATCCCCAGTTTGCTATACTAAAGACTTCAGGGAATTTCCCCTTCATCTGGGCACTCTCTTTGACTGAGATGAGTTACTATGCTCCATATGGGAGAGCTCCTTTACCCAGTACTATCTGGTACATATCCCCATCTGTATACATTCTCTGATTTCTGTTTTGCTATCAGTTTGGATAAATGGATTTCTTTGCTATTTGCTATGTGTGCGTCATTCTGGAAATGGCATTAGGTAAGAAAGAGAATCATACCTTGGATATAAAACTTTGGGTGCTCTATTCCCCATTAAGAAACAGCAATCATGAGTTTAGCTTGAACCTGAAAACTATATCTCCTAAACTAATAATACTTAAGTGAGTAGATAGATATAATTGTAGTCTTGTACCCCTTTCCTCTGAGGAGCCAGTTTCTGGGCACTCAACCTTCCTGGCAGGAATTAATCTCCCTTGGAGAAAGGGAATGGATTCAAATCTGGCCTCAGACAGTTAACACTTACTAGCCATGTGACCTTGGGCAAGTCACTTAATCCCAACTGCCCTGTCTTCCCCCATCAAAAAAAAAAAAAAAAAGAAAGGGAATGAAAGGAAATGCCTTGCTGAGAACCGACTGACACAACATGACTACAAAAGGATCATAGATTAAGAGTGAGGAGAGATCCTAGGGATCATTTAATTCAATCTTTTCATTTTATAGATGAAAGAATTGTGGTCCAGAAAGGTCACACAGGTAGTAAGCATCAGAGCTAGAACCTCTGACTCCTGATCAAGGGTTCTTTCTCCTGTAGCACAGTCCTCCTGACAATACCTTCCTGAAAAACAGACTGTGAGAAGAATAGGGAATGAGGAGTTTAAAAGACAAAGCAGAGCTGTAACTGGGGTGAGTGGTCTGTGGCTCTGTGCTGGGCTGCTCAAATCTAGAAGGTGTGGACTGTATACCTCCAGCACTGTTGGGACAGCTAAGGTCAGCTTGGAGCCAGCAAGGAGGGTTACTGAGAGTGGCATGCTGTCTCCCTTTTCCTCCTTCCCCCAACCCCATTTCAGCTATCACCTGAGTCAGCTCCTCTCTGGCCTCACCCCAGCAGAAGCCTCCAAGTGCTTCATCCAAGAAGATGTAAATTGAGAGCACGTTTTGTGCCACTTGCCTCAAGAGCAAAAAATTGCTAGTTAAAGCTCTGATAAGAGTAATAAAAGTATATAAGGGCAGGAATAAAGTAGCCAAGGATGAATTAACAAGGGGAGGGGAGAACAAAGTGCCATAAAACCTCGGAAAAAGCCTGGCTGTTCTCAGAGAGGGCAAATACTATGGCTTAAGATAATAATTCACCTTTTTATAAATACTATAAAGTTCATCTTTCCTCCCTGAATTATCTCCATTTTAGAGATGAGCAAGTCAAGTGAACAAGCCTCTATTAAGTGCTTACTGTATACCAGGTACCTTGATAAGCACCAGGAAAGGCAAGAGACATGTCCCTAATCCCAAGGTACTCATAGTCTAAACAACCTTAGAGTCAGAGATGGGAAGGGACTAGCCTAGAGGAGGCTCCAGGAAAGAAGAAAAATCAAGACTAATGCTCCAGAGACAAGTTATTCTTCTGTCTGCCCTGGGGGATGGGACTGGTGTTCATTAAACCAACATTTTGGAAAGTTTCTACATCAAGAGCATTAGTAGTTGGTCCCACAAACTTTACTGTACAGACACCAATTATACTGTAACTCCCAATTAAGGGAAAACTCATCATTTCAATGTAATGTAATTATATTAAATAACACTAGTCATGTCAGTGCAGAGACTGGGCCAGCCTCTAATTGTATGCTGTACCCAGACGCCTCAGAGTAGAGCAGAATAATTGGGACCTGATATTTCCCCACTTCAGTGCTGGTCTGAGTCTCCCTCAGAGACCCTGCTATCACCTTCCTGGTCCCTCTGGAGCAGGGTGAATCATCTGGGTTTGAGATCTGGATGCAGGTGGCTTGCCAGAAGCCCCCAGGCAGCTGTGAGGCAGCCTGGGGTGACCTGAATCCAGAGCCAAAGCTCAAATCCAGCCTTTACAACCTGTAATCTGCTGAATCTTCAACAAATCCCTTAATGGGGTCATTTCCTTACCTCTACAATGAAGACACTGGACTAACTCATCTCTAAGCAACCTTCCACATTTGGGTCTGTCGCAGTTTTTCCTCAGATTCCCAGGCTGAAATTCTTCTTCTTCCTCCAACTTCCCAAGAACATTTAGTCTGGATCTCTCCTAGCTTACCAAATGATGCTCACACATACCAGACAAATGCCCTTCTACTCCTAGCACAGCATGTGCCTCAGGAGGCAAAGAAGGAAACTAACCGAGACCCAGGGTAGGCAAGTCATCTTCTCAAGACCACAAAACCTGTTAAAGCAGGATTGGTACTGGAACCCAGGGCTCCTCATTCTTACCCTTAGACCAGGCTACCTGCACATGATTTATCTTTCCTCCTAAATGTAAACTTCTGGAGAGGATGGAGTCAGATCTTATTATGCTGTGGGCAGCTAGGTGACATAGTGGATTAAGTGCTAGACTTGGATCTGAGTTCAAATTCCACCTCAGACATTGGCTGTCCTTTAATCTCAGAAGAAAAGGCAGGTAACAAGGGAAAGTCTCAAATGTGAATTTACCAGGAGAGGAAACACAACACTTCTGCCCTCTTAGCAATAGTAACTCATCTATGCTTTACAAATTATCACTTCATTTAATCCTCACAACAACCCTGGGAGTTAGGTGCTATTTTACAGATGAGGAAACTGAGGCAGACAGAGGTTATGTGACTTGTCAGGAGTCAAACAGCTAGTAAAAATCTGATGCTAGATTAGGACTTGGGTGCATCCCTTGCACCACCAAGACTACCAAAGGGTTCCATAAGGGAAAAAAAGTAAAACTCCTGGATTTGACAATCTGTAAGGTCCCTTTCATCTCCTCTTTGTCCTGTTCTATGGCCTTCCCAGCTCAGATGGCCTTTGTTCTAAGGTTCCTTCTATCACCAAAATCCTACATTCTAAGATCCCTTCAAATTTTCTCTGTTCTAAGTTCTGAGGTCCCTTCTTGCACTTGTCATCCCACGTCCCTGGAATGCCTCTTATAAGATTGGGCCTGGTGCTCTTGAGACCACCATGATAGTTTCCCCTTAAGAGAGGCTGTGAGCTTATGGAATATACTCATGAAAATATATGGGCAATAGTATTTTTCAAAGGTTCATGCAATTGTGTCCTTCAAATAATATTTTGTCTGCCAGCTGCTTGTTTTTCTCCCTGATGACCACCCCCCAAATTATATTTCACCCTGAAGATTGGTCAGCTCCAGGGAGGCTTTTCTTGGTCCTCCCAACCACGGAATGTGCTCCCCCTCAAACTACCTCGTATTTCACTGCTTTGCTTATATCTGTGTTTATTCACTTCAGATTTCTGTTGTGTATATTTTAAATGTGTTTGTTGTCTCCCCATTAGGATGTAGGGATTGCTTCTTGTAAGTAGGGCTGACCTCATTCTTTTACTCTTATCCTAGAACCTAGGACAGGGACTAGGCTATAGTAGGTGCTTTTTGATTGATTCTCTCTCTGGCATTCTATGTCCTAAGTTCCTTTCCATTTCTAATTTGTTTGTCCCTTTGGAGTTAAAAGCCTTTTATTATGTGATCCCCTCCCCTACCTATCCAGTCTTCCTACAGTTTACACTCTTTTTGCCTCCATTCTTACCTAGTCTTTAATTACTGAACAGGTGTTGCCTCAGACAACCTGAGACCTGGGAAAGACCTTGCCTTAAAAAGGCCAAGGTTCCCCACCATATCTGAGGCCATCGCCAGCTTTCCTGGCCTATGTCTTGTTACTGGCCTCCGATGACTCCAGAGGAGAAAATGAGGCTGATGGCTTTGCACAGCTCTGCCTCACTTAAATCCGATCACTTGCAAGTCAAGACGTCACCCTCCTGACATCATTGGTCAATGGATGAAGGACAAGCAACAACAAACCTTAAGCCCCACCAGGTACTCTTTGATCTAATGATGGCCTCCTGGCTGAGCCCTGAACGAGACACTCAGTTCTGAGCATTTTCTCTGGCTATTTCCTGGAGCATACAATGCTGTCCCTCCCCATCTCCACTTCCCGGCTGCCTTGGCTTCTGTCTAGTCCCAGATAAAGTCCCTCTTCTATAGGAAGTCTCTCCCAATCAGTCTTAATTCTGGTGCATTCCCTCTGTTGTTTATCTCCTGTTTACCCTCTACACATCTTGTTCATACATAGTTGCTTGCACAGTGTCTCCCTCATTAGATTGTGAGCTCGTTGAGGGCAGAGACTGCCTTTTACCTTTCTTTGTATCCTCAGTGCTTAGCACAGTGTCTAACACATAGCAAACACTTCATAAATGCTTGTTGACTGAGTGATGATATCCTAAGGTCCTTTATATCATAACAGACATCCTGTGGTTTTTCCCCTTCCATTTTCAACATTATACCCTCTAAAATTCCCTTCAGCTCTAACATTCTATGTTCTGTGTTCCAAGTCCTTTACAACAGATACCCTTTAGTCTAAACTCCCTTTCTCATTCAACATTCTGTATTCTAAGGGCCCTTTTAGCTCTACCATCTGTATTTTATATTCTAAGGTCTCTTCCAGCTCTAACATTCCATAATTCTAGCTCTATTTCTTAGATAGTCAAAGTGCTACCAAGGTCTTGGGAATCAGTGGTACTTGTCAAGAAGTTGTTTTCCAAAAACATCCTCTCCATCCCTTTCCCCAACCACCTCCCACCCCACACACACACCACCCTTCCAAGAAGAAAATTGGAAAGCTCATTTTTTCTTTAGCATTTGGGTCCTTCATTTTCTCTCTCACCCTCCTTTCCAAATTGTGTATAATTAAATCCTACACTGCTTGGAAACTGTGACCAGAAGGCTCCAGATTGGATGGAAGAGGAAAGGGATTAGCTGGAGAGGCTCATTTCAGTGATAAGACTAATGAAGGAACAGCAGTAAGGTGTTTGTTTCTCTGGAGAAGAGTTTAACCTTGGGAAGGATTTCATCCAGGGAGGCTTGGCTGAGGGGAGCTTGTCTTCTCTGGGCAGAGATCCATGAACACTGGCTCCGGATTTCACCCACTAAGATGGCAGATAGCTAAGTAAGCATTAAGCAAGGGACGCTGGCACTGATCCCTAGGAAGCTGCTGAGAGCACATGTCTCAGAGAGCTCAGGGCCAGGACAAGAGCCAAGGTCAAGGGAAGACTCAGAAATGTCCAAGTCATGCGCACTCAGGAAAACAGCTAGCAGCCAGGACTGCTGCTGGTGTGGGACATTCCCTCCCAATACTCTCAGCCAGCTTGCATGCATCTTAGCAGAGTCGGAGTGGAGGGGATGAAGCCTTACCCCAAGTACATCTACTTTGTCTTAAGGTCTAAAACAGCATATTCAAGCATTGCCAGACCATTTTTTCAAGCCACCTGATGGTAGGAGGAAACTACTAATGGACGTATTACTCTGCTGGTCGAATTAATGATTTCCAGTTACCAAGCTCATAAATATGTGGTTTTGAAAGAGGACCTTTCAATCAAGGTAGCACGATGGGGAGCTTTGTGCTGGTTTTGTTTTTAGGAACACCATTAACTTGGGATTCCATCCCTGGTTCTTCCACTTAACAGTAAGAAAGAGGAGGAAGAGGGGAAGTGGTTTTGTAAACTTTCAGATTTCAACATTTACATGCAACTCATCTGATCCTCAAAACAAGGTCAATTAGCAGGCATTTAAGGTTAATAATGGCAACTAGAGGGCAGAGTGGTTAGAGTGCCAGACCTGGAGTCAAGAAGACTCAACTTCGTTGAGTTCAAATCTGGCCTCAGACACTTACTAGCTGCGTGAACCTGGGCAAGTCACTTCACCCATTTACCTCAGTTCCTCATCTGTCAGATGAGCTGGAGAAGAAAATGGTCAACCACTCCAGTATCTTTGCCAAGAAAATCCCAAATGAGTCCACTGAAACAGACACAGCTGAAAAAAATGACTTAACAACAACCAGATTAATGCTAACAGCTAGTATTTATATAGCTGATCATTATTTATTTATATTCCTGATTTATTTACATTACATTATATATTATATTATTATAATATTATATATTCTATACATTGTATTATTATATATATTATTATATTATATACTATATTTTATTCTACATATTTATATTCCTGATCAAGTGCTCTATCTATGTCTGAGATAGTATTTGAATGTAGTTCTCCCTGACTCCAAAACAAGCACTCTCCATTACTGAATTGAATTAACCATTTTCCCCCTTAAATAAAAAGCAGCAGGAGACAGAGCAGGGGAGCTGAAAGAGCACAGAGCACCATTAGGTCTCTGCCGGGGAAGCTGCCAGTGGAGCCAAGGAGTAGGCTGGAGAGAAGTTCACTTTGGGAGTGTCCATCATAGCACTGAAAGCCGCTGGACCTTTGTGTTTAATTATTCTTGCTGATCAGTTAACAAATATTTTTTAAGCACCTGCTGTCTGCCCATCTTCTGACATCTTATTCACACCAATATATCTTTTCAGTCCTTTTCACAAGGCACTCACAGGGCCGGACTCCAGGCATTTCCACTGGCTGATCCCCATGACCAAAGTGCTCTTCATCCTCATCTCTGCTCCCTGGCTTTCATGGCTCCCTTCAGTCCAAGCTAAAATCCTCTCTTTGACATAGGAGAGAATAGACTGGGGGAGGGGGGAAATACTGGGATGGCTGTTTTGGGGTGGTGGGCAAGGGAAAGACGGGGAGAAAAGATGTAACTCAAAAAAATTTAATAAAGAATCTCATATAAAATCCTCTCTTTCTCCCAGAAGCCTTTCCTGATCCCCCATCAATGCCAGTGTCTTCCCTCCATTGATCATCTCCAGTTTTCCTGTCTATATCTTGTTCAGAGCTGCTTCTGTGTTGTCTCGCCATTATACTGTGATCTCCTCAAGAGCAGACTGCCTGCCCCTCTTTGTATCCCCAGTGTGCTCGGCACACAGCAGGCACTTAAAAATGCTTGTTGAGTGACAGGTACTGGGGACACAAGCACAAATCATGAAATACTCCCTGTTCACAATCAGTTGTTGTTATGATGGGGAAAGGTTGCTAATGTTTTCTTCCCTGTCGAGTTTAGCCTTTTGTTGTTGGCTATCCATTTTTCAATTGTGTCCAACTCTTCATGACCCCATTTTGGGGTTTTCTTGGCAGAGATACTGGAGTGTTTTGCCATTTCCTTCTCCAGCTCAACTTATAGATGAGGAAACTGAGGCAAACAGGGTTAAGTTACTTGCCCAGGGTCACACAGTCAGTAAGTGTCTGGGGATGGATTTGAACTCCGGTCTTCCTGACTCCAGACCTAGTGCCTTGCCCGTGTTTAGGCTATCTGGGACAAAGCCTTGGTGGCCTCACTCATATACATCACACCTCTGGTTTCTGTTTATTGACTAACTGCCTTCTGCATCCCTAGCCCCTCTAGCCTGAGGCCCAAAAGTCACACAGAGCACACTCTTTGAGTTTATGATGAATGACAGCCAAGTAAGCCATAGAAAAGAAATAAGTTAGTCTTTCAAGACAAAAACTATCAGAAGGGGATGTGTCTGTTCCAGTGACATGCTCACCTGGTACCTAGTAGGTACTAAATAAATGTTTACTGACTGACTGACATCCCTACAGAGCATGAGGCCCTAATAACTGCACCCAAGCCCGTCATGAGGGCTACAGACTGAAAGCTGCTTCCTGCTACCACTACTATAA
The DNA here is from genome assembly GCA_028627135.1 of Pseudochirops cupreus. Lineage (NCBI taxonomy): Eukaryota > Metazoa > Chordata > Mammalia > Diprotodontia > Pseudocheiridae > Pseudochirops > Pseudochirops cupreus. Next base: position 23,002,300 of record CM053583.1, on the reverse strand, counting down.
GCCTCTAAGTCAGCCAAGGGATCAAGAACCCAGCAGGACTGGGAGTGAGTGGCTGCTAAATTATAGGGCAAAAAACACTTAGGGAAGCAGGAGGGAGAAGAGCAGGGGAGGCAAACTAAGAGCCGGCAAGCATGTCTCTTTAAAAAGTGCATTACCCAAACAAGTGGCAGGTCCTTTAATCCCTCCCACTCCTGTCTGAATGTGCACTAATTGAAAATTAAGTTTTCAATTTAAAGCCATTTTCTAATTCTATCTCATTCAGAAGCAGTTAGAGCCCTGGTGTTTTGATGAATTCCCAATGTGTTTTTCATCCACTCCCTCAGGAAACCAACAAAGGAGCCTTGTCAACTCGCTAGTGACGGCAGACGGGAAGGTTTGTACAAGGGGACAGTTGTCATGGGAGCCAGAGAAAACAGGGACAGGACAAGGCTAAAGTTTCAGCTGAACCCCAGTGACAGGCGGCAAGCTTTTCCTCTCCCCATCCTTTGCCTTTCAATTTCCTTCCATTCAATTCTATTCAACAAACAGTGGTTTTTTGGTTTTCTTTTTTTCTTTTCTAGGCTGTCTGGCTAAGGACAACAGGGATGTCTCACCCTTTTATGCATCACTCTCCTATTGTTTCCTGACTTAAGGACCTCCTCAATGAATCAATCAATCAGCAGGCATTTCTTAAGCATTTACTGTGTAAGAGGTTCTGTGCTAAACACTGAGGATACAAAGCACAATGGCAGACAAGCCAAAGAAGGGCCAGTCCTTGGAGCATATGTAGACATTCCCTGCCTGATCTGAGTCTTTGAAGCAGGCGCATACCTTCTCTTACTGCTTCCAGTTCAACCATATGGAAACTTTGGTGGATCAGTTTCCATCCATGATGACTCAAGGGTTGGGAGTATATGATAAAGAGGTCTTCTAATTGAGTAAGGAGCCAGAAGAAGCACTGATGACCCAAGGACTACTGGGCTGAAATGGAGTATGTATACCTGCCCATGTGTTAGTTTCTTTTCTGTCATGTCTCAAAACGGAAATTGCTTTGAGCCATGGGCGGATAGCTTCATTCTCCTACCTGGCTGCCATGTGTCCATGAGCCCATGTTGTCTCCACTTCCTTTGTGTTTATTCTTTCCTGATCTTAGGCTGAGTATCCTGAAGGAATGCCCAGGAGAACTGGTGATATCAAGAGATCTAAAGGCCTATCAGAGGTCCCTCCAGGACCTAAAAGTAGTAGTAAGATCCACCAGAGACAGTAACAGCAGCCACAGATATCAGAAAATGACCAGACAACAACCTAGAGAGTTCCCTGCAGTGAACTTATCGTTATTGCAAGAACTAGAGAGATTGCAGGATAGCAAGTGAGCAACCTAAATAGGAACAGTCCAGTAGCCATATGACCTGTCAAGAGAAAATACTACATTCTTTGAAGAACAAGACTGGCTAAGCCACCCCTCCAGGGGAGATACTGTGCCCTCTGAGGAGACAGGCTAGCTAATCAACTGAGCAACTTGTCCATCACCAGTGAAATGAACTTTATGAGGAAAAGACTTCCAGGCTAGGAACTAGAAGGTATCTTTTCACCATATGAGTTCTCTATTTCTCACCGTATGAGCCCCACTGCTATTGTACTATTAGTTTGATACCATTCTCCTTAGAGACACTATTTCTGCAAGGGGAGCTTGCCTTTCCTGCTTTAGGGGAATGTTTCCTAGCAATTATTCTTGCTATACTATCTTAATAGATACCCTTTTTTAAAAGCTATGGAGTCAACTGGTTGATTGATAGTGGAGACACACCAGTGGGGGCTCAGGAGCTACAATGTTAGAAACTACAGCCCCTTAGGATTGTCTTTAGAACAATGAGGGGGAGAAAAAGGAAATGCCCTCCAAAGATCCTGAGTCATGAATGTAAGTAGAAATTGGAGGAGTGAAGGGGAAGGATGATACAAAAGGCAATCCTAGACAGAATATTTTCTAATGAGATGGCAGCATATACATATACAGAAGCTGGGAGACCCCACCCACAAGGCCACACAGAGCCCCTGCTGTCTGAGCTGGAGTCCTGGGTGGTGGGGCTGAGCTATTAGCTAGAAGCCACCCTAAAGAGCCAGAGCAGAACTAGTGCTACATTCAATATCATAGGGGTGCTAAAATCTGAGCAGGAAGATGACATTCTGAGCACCATCCACACCTGCAGCCAGCTCTCTAGAACCCTGTTGGAACAAAGGGAGTTCTTCATGGGGCATCTGTGTGGTCATAAGCAGCCAATGGCAGGGTCCAGAAGTGCCGTTCAGAAGTATAAGGGATGGATGAGAGACCAAATAAATAACAGCTGTAATTAGCTATTTGAATTTGGGGCTATCATTCTTTCAAGGTCAAGGAACTGGTCCTCTGCATACCCATGAAGTATGTACAGCGAGCAGGGGCACACCCATTGGAGAAAGCCAAATGGGGTGGCAGCTCTATGTTCTTTGGAGGGCTCCTCTTGTCTGCTGGACTTTGATGACTCTGGAGAAGAGAGAGAGGCTGATAATTTTGTTCAGTTTCACTTTACTTAAATCCAAATTTACCTGCAAGTCAAGACATCACTCTCATGATATCATTGGTCCTCTTCAAAACAATAATCTTGTCTATGGTAGAAGCCTGATTCCAACCAAGGCTGTTTCATCTCTGCTGATCTCTTGGTTCTAGGAGCACCATATGATGCAGGCCACTGTGGATTTTGTGGCCAGGGTCCCAAACACACACCAAGAGATACCTAACCCCTTTACTCTGATCTTAGATGTGAACCTATCCCATTAAAACAGTGATATCTCTAGTCTTGATGTGAAGCACAGAATGCTGTTGGAGAAGTGGAAGGAACAGAGGCTTGCCTTTGAAAATATGTAGTTCAGTTTTCTTGAGCACAAATGCTGCCTGTCGGTCTCTCCAAGAATCTCATGTTCATCTTCAGGCATGATTCCATCCTGCTCCACATGGACCAGCCTTCCTTGGTCTCTGGCTTGATTATTTGATTTCCTCACTAGTGCCTATGACATTGCTGGTGCCATAAGCCTCCTGGCCTTGAGAGGTTTCATTAACCTGATTCATAAGCATGATCTCAAGGACTCTGAATTCTAACAGGAGCTCTATAGATGTTTGACTCCATCTCTTTTCCTCTTAAAGTACTGAGCCCAATTTTTCCACTGGCCAACGTGATTTTATCTTCCTCACACTTCCCCGCTTATTCAATGTATATGATATTGTTGGTCATCTTTCGTTCTCAAAGAGGGCCAATGACATCAGATGGGTGATATTGATATAATACAAAGTAAATGGAAGAGTCAGGTAGGTGGCGCCATAGTGAACAGAGCACCAGGCCTGGAGTCCAGAAGACTCATCTTCATGAGTTCAAATTCAGCCTCAGACACTTACTAGCTGTGTGACCTTGAGCAAGTCACTTTATCCTGTTTGCCTCAGGTTCTATATCTGTCAAGTGAGCTGGAAAAGGGAAGTACAAAACATTACGGTATCTTTGCCAAAAAAAAAAACCAAATGGGGGTCATGCAGAGTCAGAAAAAACCAAAAATTTAAAACCTTTCACAATGTGTCCCCTTGGTTAACTCTTCAGTCTTAGGCAACTAGGTGGCACAGTGGACAGCGTGCCAGGACTGGAGCCAAGAAGACCTGAGTTCAAACTTTACCTCGGACGCTTACCATCTGTGTGACCCGAGGCAAGTCACTTAACTCTGTCGGCTTCAGTTTCCTGAGTGAGAGAAGGAAACAGCAAACCACTCTAGTACCTTTACCAAGAAAACCCCAGATGGGGACATGAAGAGTTGGACATGATTGAAATGACTGAACAACAACAAATAGAAGGTAGGCTAGAGTAGAAGGCTCTAACAAATAGAGTCTAAGCTCGTTAAGGGCTGGGAATATATCCTGGGTCCCATGGGCCTCATACACTTTCTGACCCCATAACAAGCATTCAATAACTATTTGTTTATTCAATGAATAGAAGGCTTCCATAACTGTCCCTTGGTTGGTCAGTCCTTGTGACTGGGTGGATAACTGGAAAGGGAGGTCTGGTTGACCATTTGGTTAGAATTTTAACCAATGAAATCTTTTTTTGTACAGTGTAGCAGGAAAAAGTCAAAAGCCCTGGGGTTCTAATCTTAGATCTGAGACCATTTGGCAATGTAGCTTTAGGTAAGTCATGCCATCTCTTTGGGCCTTTGGACTAGATGAACTCCAAGGCCTCCTCCACACAGAAGGCCTAGGAAGCCTTAAGAGCAAGCATCCTTTCAACTCTAATGCTTTTGTAATTCTACTCCCTAGATACAGACTCGCAGAAACTGATTTGGAAGAGACTCCAGAGGAGACCCAATCCTCCTACCCATACATGACCAAGAATTCCAGCACCACCAATAACCAGTCACTGAGCTTGTACCTGAAAACCTTCTAGAAAGGGGAATCTACTACCTCTCAGGCGGGCCATTCATTTTTCCAAAACACTGTTTTTAGGATTTTTGTTCTTCCTGTTTTGAAATTATTACAGAGAATCTGACAACTGATCTTCTACTTTACATGATTATGTTTCTTGTCATTGTAGAATAATAATAATAGCTAACATTTATAAAATGCCTACTATGTGCCAACTATGCTAAGTGCTTTACAATTGTTATCTCATTGAATGCTCGCAACCCTAGGTTTGTATCCCCATTGTATTGTATCCCCATTTTTCAATGGGGGAAACTGAGGCAAATAAATGGGGTTTTTGTAACTTGCCCCCCCACACGTACGCGTGTATATATTTATATATGTGTGTCTCATAGACATATGTGTGTATATATATATATATACACACATACATATGTACATATTCATTATCATTATTATATACACAGTTTATCTTAAATCTTGATGTCTATGATTGTGCCTTTTAGAGCAATAAAGGAGAATATTACTCTGTATTATCTGCTATTTACTTAGTCATTTCTAATTCATTCTATATATTTTTTCTCTCTCTCATTCTCCCTCTCCCTCTTCCTCTCTCTGTCTCTGTCTCTGTCTCTGTCTCTCTCTCTCTCTAATACACACACACACACACACACACGTATTCTCTAGGTATTCCATATATTCTCATATCTAATTCTGTCCCCATTAGACTGTAAGATCCTTGAAAGGAGGGACGGCTTTGGCCCTTTTTTTTAATCCCCAGACTTTAGCACAGTACCTGATACATAGTAAGGATTTAATAAACCCGTGTTGATCGGCCAACTGACAGAATGGAGCAGAGCAGTATTGCTAAAGTCAAGTGGATCTAAAAGGAAGACACCAGTTCTGAAACCCAGTTTCCACAGTTGGCGGCAGAAGTGGCCAGCAACGAACAGGGAGAGTTTTCTACTTGAGAGTTTCTCAGGAAACTTTATCATAAACATCGTGTGTGTGTGTGTGTGTGTGTGTGTGTGTGTGTGTGTGTGTGTGTGTGTGTGTAAGAGTGTGAGAGTGTGTGTGTGTGGGTGTGGGTGTGGGTGTGTGTGTGTAGATGAGGAAGGGGAGGAGAGAAAACCTTGAACCCCTTGGAGAATTAAAAAAAAAAGAGAGAGAAATTAAAACATTAATAAAAGGCACCAGAGGTACAGGGTAAAATCAACAGATTAATTTTATCACAGGAATTAAAGTCATTTGAAAACCTGTCTGCTCCATCCCCTCATATGTGTGTGTTTACTGTTAATTCGCTCTTCCAGTGATGACAGTGCTGAGGCAGAAGAGGAAGAGGAGGCAGGTGCGAAGAGTGATGGGTTTCCAGGCCAGGACCTCCCTGTGCTGCTGGGCCCTGGCACTCTTACTGTTACTTTCTACCTGTGGAGCCTGAGAAAGCTCCCCAATCTCTCTGAGACTGTTTCTTCCTCTGTAAAATGGAGGCGGGCAGCAGGCCATTATGTAATCTTTAAAGTCTCTATCAGATCTAACTTGTGAGCTACATGTGCAAGAACAAATGCACTAGTACATCTATTTTAATATATGTATACATGTGTGTACATATATACATATTTGCAAATACTTACATGTGTGCATTTATTTGTATATATGTATATATGTGTACACATAAATTTGCATATGTGTATAAAACTGCTCAAAAATCAGAAACATTATTCTTCACCCAGTCACAAATCTCAGAACTGGAAGGGAGCTCAGTGACCATCTGGTCCTACTGACCCCTGAACAAGAACTTCTTCTACATTCTCTTAAATAAATGTTTAGAGCCTTTCAGAAAAATAAAAAGAGGGAAAATGTGATACAGTGGCACATGCATAAAACTTAAAGAGTTAAGAGACCTGAGTTTTAATCCTGGTTTTAACACTTATCCATCTCTAAGCCTCAGTTTTCCCATATGTAAAATAAAGGCAATAATACTTGTATTACCTAGTATAAACAATAGTTTCCAAATTAATCTGCCTGGATCTTCAGAGGATTAACTACTACTTCAGGTTCTTGAGGCTATGCTTCTAATAGTGTTGATCATTAGCCCCCACCAGTGTCCTTATTATTAACAATCAGGCAGTAGACTTAATTACCTTTTAACAATGGCATTAACTAAGTCCCTTGCCTCTCCAAACTAATATTCATAGGACCAGCAAAGGGACTTCCCTAGATCACAGATCTGACCACACCCATCAGTTACTGAATAAATTCCATTGGCTTCCTATTATCTCTAAGATCAAACACAATACAAACTCCTCTACGTAGCACTTAAGGCATCATAAGCTGGCTCCCATCTACCTTTCCAGCTTTGTGCTATGTTACTCACCTTGCATACTTTACATGCCGGTCAAGTTGGTCTTTTTTTGCTGTTCCTCACACAGGACATTTCATCTACCACTTCCAGTTGTTTGCATTGACTCTCTTCCATGGCTGGAATACACTAACTCTTTATAATCCCTTATTTCCTTCAAAACTCAGCTCAATAAGTATCTTCTACCTGAAGTCTTTCCTAGCCCCACTGCCCAGCTACAAGTTCGTTTCCCCCTCAAAATTACCTTTTGTTTATTTTAAACATATTGTGCATGTTCTTATAAATAGAATATAAGCTCTTTGGGGTTATGGATGGCTTCATTTCTTTCTTTGGATCCCAGAACCTAGCACAATACCTGTTACACAGTACGTATTTAATAATTTTTTTTATTGATCATAAAGAACTGAACTTCAAATTAGTTACTCTGACTTTCTGACCCAAATGGGTAAATTAATCTCTGTAAATTCCCAGAATCCTTTCGTGTGAGCCATCATCCAGATATGGAAAAGTAGCTGGTAATTTTCATTAACCGTTATGTTGCTAAGTTCTGTGCATACTAGGGAATGTGTTATAGGATGGATTTTTTTTTAAAAAAATAAAGTTTTCAACTCCAGAAGATAAGGAAGAAGGAATGAACTGGGGAAAATGTTTAAAAGTTAGGGACCTAAAATGAAAGAAAGAAACATACAAGAGAACATAGCACAATGATTCTCAACTTTCTCAAGTATAAGATTATTTAGCCTCAAGTTTTCCAACCCCCACATGACAGTAGTTAAACTAATAGTATCTGGAGATTAAGAAAATACACAATAACAAAATTGCAATGTCTGGGGTGCATGTCTTCTTGTAATAGCACAGGTCTCCCAAGGGTCTACAGACTACAGGTTGGGAACCACTAACATAGGGTCAGGAGGGAATTGCCAATATTTGCTATCTTTGTACTTGAACTCTCCAAATCTTGCATTGTTATGTCTATTTGTCTTGATACCATGTCATAGTCCCTCTGGAATACCCCCCTAACTTGCTTTCACACTCCCAGTTTGGGGCCACAGAAGATCAGCTACTGTCTCAGGATGTAGGGGCAACCCTTTGGTACTATGCCTCTAACACAATCTCTCACAAGCCCCCACAAGTGTGCTTACGATTAACAGTCAGCAGATTGATTAGCTTTTAGCAAAGGCATTTACTAAGATACTATAATAAGAACTATTGGTATAGAATATTCCTCCAAAAAAGCCTAGGGCACAATACCCACAATTATCCACAGAATCCATGGGAAGAATGAGTAAAAAATTAGAGTACAATGGTAACAATACATATGTGTAGACTCCACATGTGACAAAGGTTAATACAGTTCCTGGTGCTAGAATTCTTTTCTTTCTTTGCAGAATCATCACAAAAGCTCCTCCGCGATTCAGTTTTCTGATGGGTGTCTTGCTTAATTACTCTCACAAGATTACTCCTTTTTTGAGTCTATGGCTGGCCCTTCTCTTTGCCACTAGAGGTCAAAATCTCAGAACTGCCTCTTCTCCTGAGTAACTGTCTCTCTATATCCATCTAAGTATAATATATATCTATGCTCTTAACTGGATACATTATCTTCTACTGATCAAGTGTCTGGTGCCATGATCTGGTGCCATGGAAGATGGGAAGAAAAGAAAGTCTCCTTTTCCCTCACAGTGGCTATTTTTTCCTTCACTTATGGTTTCAACTCCAACAAACTCCAAACTAAAACTTTCATCATGAACTCTCAAACTTATTTGCTATTTTTATACATACATCTGATTCTTTCAACCAATCACGTGATGCTATGTTTACTGTCAGCTGCTCTTAACCCAGAGGCCAAAACCCTGTAATGCTCTGGAGCTGATTAAGAACTTATTCACATATCGAAGGCTGCAGAAAAATTCTTTAGAACTTTTGTGATGACATTCTGGGCCTATTGATTGATTGACTGCTTCTTTGACAATGTCAGCTGAGGTGGGGAATGAAATTCCTTTTCTTATACTGCTTACATTCTGAGCCTTCTATGATATTACATTAATTGGGGGCCCTGTGGGTGAGACCTCCTGCCTTACACTTCTTACTTGGTTTACATATAACAGACCTTAGACTCTAAAATTCTCATTTAACCCAACCACATCTTTTAAGAGAAGCTCTTTTTTAATAAATCTGTGAGAATGATTAGCGGAGATCCATCCTTGAAAAGATGGAGAAACCAATGAGAGGAACTTCTGGCCCGGATTCCTTCCAACAAGAAATAACTAGTTGCTAGGGTGGGAGTAACAAAAAGGTTGGAGGAAAGGGAACACATCATAGAATGTGTGATGGAGGAAGAGAAATCCAGGCACATATTCTTCTTAGAACAGATTAAAGGATTCACATAAGCAGTCCAGGAAAATTAGACAGTTCTCAAGACAGAAATTCTGAAGATTGCTTGCTGTTTGTCCTGCTTTCTCGAAGAGGACCCTGACATCAGGGAGGCAATGCCATGACCTGCAAGTGAGTTGGATTTAAGTGAGGGAGGGCTGTGCAAAGTCACCAGCCTCACTTTCTCCTCTGGAGCCATCTGGGTCCAGTGCTCAGATATGGACCTGGACAGCCTTTTCAAGTTAAAGATTTGACTAAGGCAGTGTCTTTTCAGTGATCCAAGCAAAGAATGGCCTCTTAAAAAAAAATAGGTCTGGGAGGAAAAGACTTTCAGGGTTTCTGGCCAAAACAGAAACAACTGCTATTTACATTCACTCTGAGCCTCTCAGGGCCCAATTTCCTCTACAATGAATTACAGGCACTTCAGATTAGTGTCTGAAGCCCTCCAGTCTAGGTCCAGTTTATCTGCCCAGCCTCGTTTCATATTCTCCTTCATGAGGTCTGTGTTCAGATCAAAGCAGATGACATGTCATCTATTTTTTCCCGTGCTAACCCATAGGCATGAAATACACTACTTCCTTCACAAATCTTAGCTTAGGGGTCACCTGTTCCAAAATGCCTTCCCTCATCATCCCAGTTGTTAATGTTCTTTATAGCTTCAAGTACAGCTTGTATTGAAACAGCAGCTAGGTGGCACAAAGGACACAAATGCTGGATATTATTATTGCCATAATCTACTTATCTATATATGTATATATATAGATATATACGTATGTATATCTATATATGTATATATATAGATATATACGTATGTATATCTATATATGTATATATATATATATCTATATCTATAGCTATAGCTATATCTATATATAAATATAAAACTTCCTGGTAGAGTACAATCAGAGACTTTTTTTTTGGTTTGGGGTTTGGGGAGATTTTTTTTGGTCTAGTACAGTGTCTTTCAAATAGTTGGTCCTTGGGGCAGCTATGTGGTACAGTGAATAGAGTCAGGAGGGCCTGAGTTCAAATCCGGCCTCAGACACTTGACACTTACTAGCTGTGTGACCTTGGGCAAGTCACTTAACCCCAATTACCTTGCCTTCCCCCTTCCAAAAAAAAATAGTTGGTCCTTATTAATAGTAATAATAATCACTAATATTTAAATAGAGCTTTAAAGTTTACAAAGCACTTTAAATACATTATCTCATTTAATCCTCACAACTCTCTGAGGTAGGTGCTATTATTATCCCCAATTAATAAATGAAGAAACTGAGACTGAGACAGGTGAAGTGATTCGTCCAGTGTGAGAGGGAGGTTTTGAACTCAGGTTTGTCCTGACTCTGAGTACCACCTGTCATTGTTGTTGCTCAGTGGTTTCATTTGCATTCAACTCTTCTTAAACACATTTGGGGTCTTCTTGGCAAAGGTTCTGGAGTTGTTTGCCATTTCCTTCTCCAGCTCATTTTACAGATGGAGAAAATGAGGCAAATAGGGTTAAGTGACTTGCCCAGGGTCACATGGCTAGTAAGTGTCTAAGGCTGAAGCTGAAATCAAGTCTCTCCTGACTCCAAGTCTCCATTATATCACCTAGCTGCCTGATAAACATTTATTGACCCCTGATAAATATTTATTGAACTGAATTGAATATAACTCAGTTGAAATGTTTACCCCACAGGGGGGAAAGGGCAAGCTATGTATAATAGCGATCTTCAAGTACTGACTCATAGAAGAGTGATTAGATGTATTCGGTCTGGTCCCAAGGGCTGAACCAAGAGCTGGGAGTAAAGTTGAGAAAAATAACAGTTCTAAAAATTTGGAGCTGCAAGACACTTTAGAAGTCATCTTAGCCAACCCCCTAATTTAACAGGGAAGGAAACTGAGGCCTAGACACAGTAAGTGCCATGCTCAGCAGTGTCTGAGGTAGGATTCAAACCCTGGCCTTCCTGACACCAGGTCTGTTACTCTATCTACTCACTGCACACCAAAGGGGAATGGACTGCCTCAGAAGGTCGGCTGTCCCTCACTGGAGGCCTCTGAACAAAGGCTGGATCACCACTTGTTAGTTATATTGTCATAAGGGGCCTCTATTGGACTAGATGGTTGCTAAGTGCCCTCCAAAGTCTAAAATTCTATGATTCTTATTATAAGATCACAGAGTTCAAACTGGATAAGACCTAAAAGGTCACCTAATTCAACCCCTTCATTTTACAGATAATGGTACTGAGGCTTGAAGAAGTGCTAAGGAGTTTGCTGAAAGTCACATGGACAAGTAGAAGAAGGATATGAAACCAGGTCTTCTCACTCCAAATCTAGGGCATGCTCCATCATTCCATGATGTTTCTGACAACACTTTCTAACCAAGTCTCTCCAAATTCCCTTCCACAAAGACACTTTTAAGAAAAGGATTTGAGTAGTTCCCAGTGGTTTCACATGAAGCTCAATGAATACCATCACACCTGCCCCCAAAACTATTTGAAAGGAATAGGATGTGGGGAGGGTGGGTTCTTTTTTGTTGGAGTTTTTTGTTGCAGGTTTTGGTTTGGGGATTTTGTTTGGATTTGGAGATATTTTGGTCACAAAGAGAAATGATGGGTCTTTATCTCCACCTGCTGGATAAGAAGAACAGTTCTTATAATGTTTAAAAATCTACCTGCTTCATAGATTCCACATCTTAGATAATGGAAAATATTTTTCTTTTTTTAAAAAATAAGTTTTACTGATGTATTTTATTTTTTCCATCAAAATAGTTTCCCTCAGTGTCTTCCTTCCCCCCCTCCCAGAGGATCATCCCCTAGAACAAATAATATTTAAGACAAAAGATAAAAGAAAAAAGAGGGGAATAACTATAACTGATAAATATGTAAAACAATTATGATAATATGCACAATTTGCAATATTTCTAAGATTTGCATATTTCTTCTTTCAAACCATTCTTGTAAAATAACCAAGATTGATTCTGTATCTTTTTTATTGATCCTATTTACAATTAATTGATTTTGTCCTAACACCGCTTAAGTCTTAGTTCTTTGTCTCTGAGCTTAGTTCCAAAACTCAGTTAGCCTTCAATGGGTTAAATGCAATTCTCTTGCTAATCACTGTTCTGTTCTTGCTTCCAGGAATTCTGCTATCCTTAGGGGATGTGGGTGGGTACCAGGGAGCCTGGTCTACTATCTGTATCACCAAGCTGTATTTCAAGGCTGTCTGGTCTGCTACTCAAAGAGATCTGGTCCACTATCTTTTCACCTTGTAGGTGGACTCAAAGAATGAACCTTTCTTAAGTCACAGGGGGGAAAGATAAGGCTGTTGCTAGCTCCTTCATCCCTGAATTTCCATCAATCATATTGTTCCCCTTGCTCCGCTTTATAACCACCATTTTGTTCTCAACCCCATCAGGTCACCTACCCTGTTCCGTTCACTGTTCTGAACTCCCTAAAACCTATAAAAACTATTCCCTTATTTGGGGTCTTAGCTTACTGGGGAAGTTGAGATACCACTTATTGGTAAATTCACACTTTACTAATAAATTGATCATGCTTGGAACTTCACGACTCAGTTTATCTTATTTTCACTATTACATTTGTTCTTCATCATTTTGCAACATCCACTTTTGATTTGTGTGTGGTTATTCTCTCCTTTGTCATTGTCATACTCATCACATATATTGTTTTCTTGGCTCTGCTTACTTCACTTTGTATCATTCCATGCAGATTTTTCAGGGCCTGGAAGCAGTGATTTACTGGGGGAAACCATGAAGCCAACTACTTCAACAGTTGTTGTGAATGCACCCTTGAATCAATCCAATCCAGTGGGCATGCATGAAGCACCTACTGTGTGCAAAGTACCACACAAGACCCCAGGGGGACAAAGACAAAATGTAAAGCTCCCCTGCCCTCAGAGACTGCCTCCTATCATAAATGATCTCTCACATCCTTGGCCTGTTGCCTTCACCCACGCTGAGTCTGAGAACATCACTATCTGGAACTTCCCCAAGGACAGTCAGCAAGTAACTAGATTCCAAATATACAGCCATGCATTAATTAAGCTCCTACTACATGTCAGTCCTTGGCCTGGGCTGGGGAAACAGGTACAAAGGATGAAATATGTGTGTATATGTATATGTATATGTATATGTATATGTATATGTATATGTATATGTATATGTATATGTATATGTATATGTATATGTATATGTGTATGTATGTGTATGTATGTGTATGTGTACGTGTATGCATGTGTATGTGTATGTGTATGTGTACGTGTATGCATGTGTATGTGTATATATATGTATACATGTATGTCTATGTGTATGTGTATATGTATGTGTATGTGTACGTGTATGCATGTGTATGTGTATATGTATATGTATACGTGTATGTGTACGTGTATGTGTACATGTATATGTATGTGTATGTGTATGTGTACGTGTATGTGTATCCATCTGTATGTGTATATGTATATGTATACGTGTATGTGTATGCGTACGTGTATGCATGTGTATGTGTATATGTATATGTATGTGTATGTGTATGAATATGTGTATGTGTACGTGTATGTATATGTGTATATGTACGTGTATGCATGTGTATGTGTATATGTATGTGTACGTGTATGTGTGCGTGTATGCATGTGTATGTGTATATGTATATGTGTACGTGTATGTGTACACGTACATGTACGTGTATGTGTATGTGTACATGTATGTGTACATGTACATGTACGTGTATGTGTACATGTATGCATGTGTATGTGTATATGTATATGTGTATGTGTACTGTATGCATGTGTATGTGTATGTATATGTATATGTGTATGTGCACGTATATGCATGTGTATGTGTATATGTATATGTGTATGTGTACGTGTGTGTATGTGTATGTGTATGTGTACGTGTATGCATGTGTATGTGTATATGTATAAGTATATGTGTATGTGTACGTGTATGTGTATGTGTACGTGTACGCATGTGTATGTATATATGTATACGTGTATGTGTATGCATGTGTATGTGTATGTTTTTTGTATATGTATACGTGTATGTGCATGTGTACATGTATGCATGTGTATATGTATATGTATACGTGTATGTGTATGTGTACGTGTATGTGTACTGTATGCATGTGTATGTGTATATGTATATGTATACATGTATGTGTATGTGTATGCATGTGTATGCTTTTTGTATATGTATACGTGTATGTGTATTTGTATGTGTACGTGTACATGTACGTGTGTGTGTATGTGTACGTGTATGCATGTATATGTGTATATGTATATGTATACATGTATGTGTATGTGTATGTATGTGCATGTGTATGTGTACGTGTATGCATGTGTATGTGTATATGTATATGTATACGTGTATGTGTATATTTATATGTATATATGTATATGTATATGTATGTGTATATTTATATGTATATATGCATATGTATGTGTATGAGTATGTGTATATGTATATGTATGTGTATGTGTATGTATATATGTATATGTATGTGTATGTGTATATTTATATGTATATATGTATGTGTATGTGTATGTGCATTTTTATATGTATATGTATGTGTATGTGTATGTGTATATGTATATATGTATATGTATGTGTATCTGTATGT
>CM053583.1:22898872-22987048 GCA_028627135.1 Pseudochirops cupreus | reverse complement strand
ACATGTACTGTACGTGTGTATATGTATACATATATGTATGTGTATGTGTATATCCATATGTGTATATGTATGTGTGTAGTATGTGTATGCATGCACTGCACGTGTACTGTACGTGTATGTGTCCATATGCATATACATGTATGTATGTGTGTACGTGTGTGTGCGTGTATGTATGTGTATAAGTGTACATGTGCATGTACTATACACGTACATGTACGTATATGTATATATGTGTGTGTATGTGTGTATATGTATATGTATATGTATATATACACATATTATATACATATGTATGTGTGTGTGTGTATATATATATATATATATATGTATGTATATACAAATTACATACAAAGCAGTTCATTATAAAGATAGATCAGCCTAAGTTTCATGGAGAAGATGGTGCTTGAGTTGCATCTTAAAAGAAAAGAGAAACTTAATGAAACATAGTTAAGAAGGGAGTGCATTAACTTTATGGGATGACCAACTCTGATAGACTTAGCTCTTCTCACCAATACAATGATCCAAGACAATTCCAAAAGACTCATGATAGAAAATGCTATCCACATTCAAAGACAGAGCTATGGAGTCTGAATGTAGATCAAAGCATACTATTTTCTCTCTTTTTTTTGTTGTTTTTTCCTCCTGTTTTTTCCCTTTTTTCTGATTCTTCTTTCACAACATGACTAATGTGAAAATATGTTTAATATAATTGTACATGTATAGCCTATATCAGATTGCACGCTATCTTGGGGAGAAGGGAGGGGAGAGAGGGAAGAAAAATTTGGAACTCAAAATCTTTTAAAAGTCAATGTTGAAAACTAAAAATAAATAAATATTTTTTTTAAAAAAGGAGTGCATTCCAAGCATGAGAGAAGTCCAGTGCAAATCCATGAAGACAAGGATGAAATATCACTTGTGGAGAAAAAGAGAGAAGGCCAGTTTGACTGGATCTCAGAGTATGGGATATCATGACCAATGAGGCTGGAAACAGGTTGGAGATGCATATATGGCTCTAAA
This sequence comes from Pseudochirops cupreus, assembly GCA_028627135.1. Lineage (NCBI taxonomy): Eukaryota > Metazoa > Chordata > Mammalia > Diprotodontia > Pseudocheiridae > Pseudochirops > Pseudochirops cupreus. Next base: position 22,986,031 of record CM053583.1, on the reverse strand, counting down.
AGCTAACCAGAAGAGTTTTAGCTTTCATCCTATAGGCAATAGAGGGCCATCAGTGTTTGAGCATGAGAGTCACATGGTCATATCTGTTCTTAAGGAAAATTATTTTGGCAGCGGTGTGTAGGATGAGCTAGAGTGGGAGGAGATGAGTCAGGGAGACCAATTAGGAAGCTGTTACAGTCATCTGAGTGAAGGCCTGAGCTAAGGTGGTAGATGTGTGAATAGAGAGAAGGGAACAAATGGAAGGGATATTGTGAAGGCAGAAACAGCAGCCAGTGCAGAAAACATTCACATCCACGTCTTAGTCTTTACCCAGATGATAACCCCCAAATCATAGAATCACAAAATTTAGAGTTGGAAGAAACCTCAATGGCCAGGTAGCCCAAGAAATACATAAAAGGAATTCCTGCTGTAACATACTAGCAAGTGACAGCTTTCATAGAAAAAGAGCGCTAGACTTGGAGCCAGGAAGACCTGAATGGGAGGGAAGACTTCTTCAGACTCTCATAAAAGCACATTCCTCAGCAAAGCCCTTTATCTCCCTGAGCCTTGTCTGTAAAATTGAGGGAGTTGGACTCTGAAATCCTTCTAGTTCTAGATGTATGCTCTTATGATAAGCTGTTATCCAGTCTCTGCTTAAAGATCTCCAAGAAGTGAGAATCCAGTAGACTTCTTCCTAGAGACCTTGGGTCACATCTAGTCATCCTGATAAATATCTGATCATTGGATCCAGATGGCTCTGAAGGAGAAAGTGAAACTGGTGACCTTGCACAATGCTGCCTCACTCAAATCAAAGTCAACTGCAAGTCATGTCCTCATCTTCCTGATGTCATGGTCGTAGACAGTCTTCATGACTTATATGGTGCCTTCATAAGTGCTGTCAGTTTGACTTGATTTATACTGCCCTTGTATGTGAGGAATCCAGACTTTGCTCTTCCACATCGGTACTCCTCTCCAGGGTCTCTTTGTCCACACCACCTTGCTCTTTTTCCATGGCAAATCTCACCTTGCAGGCCTCAATTACTGCTCATGGCAGCTTTACCTTTTATAAGACACTCCATCTCTCTGATCCAGCATTTTTTCTGGCTGTCTCCCATTCTCATCCTCCATGTTCTTCCTTCTCAACTCCACCTACTAACTTCCCTGGCCACCTTTGAGTCCCAGCTAAGATTCTATATTTTACAGGAAGCCTTTCCCAACCCCTCTTAATTTTAGTGCCTTTCTTCTATGAATTATTTCCTATTTATCCTGTATGGGGTGTTGAAGAAGGATTAGAATCCCCACTATGAGGGTTTACAAAGCCCGATCAGAGCTACTTATCATCCTTTGATGTCCACCTGTCATCCAACTCTCACCTATGGCTCCAAGAAGCTGTAGCATGTACAGCTGCCACTCCCTGCTAAATCCATATTGGCAGACAGGCTAAACCAGGTTGAGGATAACTGGCAGGCCTCAAACCCATTAGTGAGTTAGGGGGAAGTCTACCCCAAGCATGAGAAGACTTCCCCCAGTGGAATGGGTGGGTAATAACAATTTGTTCCATTGGCCGTGAAGGTTGTGGAGGGCTGAGAGTTTGCTCAGACATCGAAGACACCCATCCACTGCATCCTGGGCCATCGCCGATCATCCTGACTTTTGTTTTTCCACTGGACTTTGATGACTCAGGAAGAGAGAGTGAGGCTGACAACATTGCCCCAATCTGCCTCACTTGAATCTATTTCGCTCACTAGTCAAGACACCACCCGTGACGTTAAAGGTCCTCTCTGAAAATGAAGGACAAACAACAAGGATGATTTATCCTGTATGTTGTTAATACATATTTAGTTGCACGTCGTCTCCCCATTAGATTGTAGATTGTAAGTTCCTGGAGAGTACGGAATGTCTTTTGACTTTTTTTGTTTTGGTTTGTTTTGTTTTTTTTATCCCTAGCACTTAGCACAGGGCCTGGTACATGAAGGTATTTAATCAATGATGGATTGGTTGTAAGGCAACCTCTGGGGTCATACTCCTTTGCTGACGTCTGTAGTTCTGCCGCTTTCCAGCAGATGGTGCTCATCACCTTTCTTCAGAGAACAGCTTTGAAGGGAACTACCAGTGGTCCAGTCGCTTGTGTTTAAGCTCAACACACCTGCAAATCGGAACGCCTCCATTCTTTTGAAATCTCATTTTGTGCGCTTATATCTCACAGTCTCTACCCTTTGCACCAAGGACTTATCAAGGTGCTTGCACTATTCAGACAAGTGTTGGCTTTTCCACGCCTCTCCAGTTTAGGGGGCATCCCACCCATTTGTCCACCCTCTGCATCAGTATCCACCCTAACTCAAGTCAACACTTCCCAATGAGTCCCGGGATTCAGCGATAAATGTCCTTGTCCTGGTGTTCCTTGTCTTTCCATTGTTCAACCTTTCTCTCAGAAGCTGGGACAGGTTATTCAATTAAGCCGGGGCTGCTTCTAGAGAGACCTAAAAAAAAGAGGAAGAAAGGCCCAGATTCCTTGCAGTGGTCCCTACTCAAACACAGTCTTTGCTAGGTAAAGAAAGCCCTTCCTAAATTATAAAGCACTAAACAAACAGGAGTCGTTTTCATTAGTATCAGTGTCTTAAGAGGTCAGAAAAAAAAAAGATCAGCTCTGTTATAAGATCAAAATTTTATACCTGAAAGGGACTTTGATCAGAGTCATACCTAGGGTGGAGCTTTGATGCTTTGAACCAGGGTACTAAGGTTTAGAAGATTATGGTAACACTTGTATTTCAGCAAAAAAAATTTTGAAAGGATCATAGCACCAATTTAGGAAAAATTATTAATTAAAATAGGAAGCTGTCATTTGGTGTGCTTGTCTCCTCCATTCCCCATCTCAAGCAATAGCCTAGAATCAATGCCACTATTATCTTCTACCACAACTGCACCCTAGGTGAGTCACTCCCCAGCCCAACCCAACATTGCCCTGTTCTCTCTCCAAACTATAGTTTCCTCAGCAATGATTTTATGGTGATTGAGTTCTATTCCCTAAGTCTCTCTCTCTCAACGACTCCCACACAATTGAATTGTCTTAAAAAGTTCATGTGAAGGCATTGTTCATACTGATTGTTCCCAGGAACATTTTGTTTTGCTTTTCCCAGGCACCAGAATTTCTGGTTACAACTCTAGCCTTGTGAAATAAAATCACAGGTGGAAAAAAGCACTCAACTTGAAGTCAGAAGACCTGAATTCAAGTCCCAGATCTGGATGACCCAAGACAAGTCATTCAACCTCTCTGAATCTCAGTTTCTTCCTCAGTTCAATGAGGGTAATGGGACTAGATAATCTCCATTTCCATCTAGCTCCAAATCCTATGAGCCCACTCACCTCACTCTCATCACTTAGTTTAACCCTCTCAGTACAAACCACCCAAGCTGTCTCTCTCTTCAGTGCCCTTCCAGGGGCACACGATGATGAATATTGAGAGCAGTGCCACACTGGGAAGACCTATAAACCTCCAACAGCAGCATGGGGAAGGGAAGAATAGAGCTTCTGAGGCAAAGATGCACATCAGATCCCATCTTGTATATTCCCTACCCTGATTCCACCCACCACCACCACTTCCTCCCCATTTCCCAGAGCAAGCAGATCCTTGTACCTGCACAAAAGAAAGGATCTGTGCACGATCTCTCCATCCCAGCCTGTAGCCACCACTTAAACCTTATTATTCACCACCTCATGGCTCAATGAAAACTGCAAATGAAGGAATAACAATAAATTGGGATCATGATTACATGCATTCAAGTCCTGGTGCTGCTACTTAACAGGGAGACTTTGGGCAAATTACCTAGCCGCCATGCGCTTCATTTTCCTCTATGGTCCTTCAAGTTCTAAATCTCTGATCTTATGATCCTGTAAACTATGAATCCCAACACAGGGAAGGCTGAATCCCTTAAAACAGAGAAGAGAGAGTGGTAGATCTAGAGCACTGGTTCTCAACCTTCCTAATGTCATGACCCTTTAATACCTGGATGTGGGCATATCTGCATGTGGGCGGACTCGCCTGGAGACAGATAGAGGAGCAGTGTCTCAGTTCCTAAGACCATTGGAAATATGTATTTTCCAATGGTCTTAGGCGACCGTCAAAGGGGTTGTGACCCACAGGTTGAGAACCGCTGATCTAGAGTTTGGAGGCCTGGGTTCTACTCCTAGCTTGGTTCCTTACACAACAGGACAAATCTCATAATTCTTTGAAAACTGGACTTTTCACATCTGTTAAATGGAGCTAAGATTATAGAATTTAGAGTCTGACCCAGAGTCAAAAGACCTGAATTTGTACACTACCTCTTTGACAAACTAACTAGTTGTGTGACCAGGGATAAATCATTCTTCTTTTCTAAAACTCAATTTTATCCTCTGTAAAATGAGAGTGTTGTATAGAATTGTCTACAGCAGGGGTGGGGAATCTGTGGTCTCGGGGCCACATGTGGCCCTCCAGGTCCTCAAGTGAGGTTTTTTTGACTGAATCCAAATTTCACAGAATCTATTCTGTTCTGTTGGATTCAGTCAAAGGGCCATACTTGAGGACCTAAAGGGACGTATGTGACCTTGAGGCCACAGATTCCCCACCTCTGGTCTATACTCTTGGACTCAATGAACTCATCATTGAACCTAAACCCTAAGGAGATCAAAGGATTTGAATTCAAGTTTTTCTGAGGCCAAATCTCACACATTATCCACTATGCCACCAATACTTGAATGAAATATGATGATCATTCTTGGTCCTGGAGAATAGATGGAACACACTTCCCTTCTCTTAGTTAAGTGGTGGGTTACAAAATGTTCCTCACACTGTCAGATGCAAACACAGGATTTAGTGAGCAAGAGTATACTGAGAAGCATTCGTGGGATGAATTTTAAAAGCCATCAATAACATTTTTTAAATATAATAAAAAATGAAAGGGGGGCATTGAACTAAATGGACTAGATTGGTCTCTAAGGCCCAGTGCCCTTCTGTAACACCAGTGCTGATAGTGAGGGTTTCAAACAATGAGAAGAAGACTGGAGCTCAACTTCCAGACCTATCACTTCCTAACTATATGAACCTGGGCAAAGTTCATAACTCCCTAAGCCTCAACTTCCCCCTTCTAAAAATGAGCAAATTGGGAGACACCTTCAAAGCCGAGGCTAAGGGGAGAATTACTAACCAAATAAAGGATAGGGGTCATAAAAGATAAAATAAATCATTTCAATTACATGAAATTTTAAAGCTTTCGAGCCTACAAAATCAATGTAACTAGAATGAGAAAGGAAGCTGTCAAATGAGAGAGGGGAAGAGAATCTTCTATTAAGTATTGCTGATAAGTGAAAAATACGTAGGGAAGCAAGAAAAATATATAAGCCCTAGACATTCTCCAATGAAGAAATGGTTAAAGTATATAAATAGACAGTTCTCAAAAGAAGTGTAAATGTTAACAATCATAGGAAAGATTGTCCTAAATCACTAATAATGAAATGCAAATTAAAATTATTCTGAGGTTTTATCCCAAATCCAGCAAACTGGCAAGAGATGAAAGCACCCAAGTGGAAAATCAGGCACTCTGGTCCACTGTTAGTGGAGCTGCAAATTGGTCTGACTAGTCTGTAAACCAATTTAGGAATATGCTTGAAAAATTATTCAAATGTCTAACACACTTTGACCCAGAATCCCATGACTAAGGAGGTAAAAGACAGAAAGATAGGTCCTTCATTCACCAAAATATTTAGAGAAGCTTTTTGTGGTAGTAGAGAACTGGATAGATGTCCATTGATTGAGGAAGGACTACACAAGTGGTGATACATCAGCGCAGTGCTGTGTTATTGTGCCATGAGAAATGAATATGAAATCTGAGAAACCTGGGAGGACTTACATAAACTGATGGGGAGTGAAGTAAGCAGAACCGGGAAACTAAAATCACAATAGTTACAACATTGCAAGTGGAAGGAACAACAATATTAAAAAGAACACTTGTAATTATGAGGACTAATCTTATCCCCATAGAGGAGATAAGAAAATGAATACCATTTTCTTCATTGGAGAGGTAGGAGACTATGATGCGGAACATCACATCGCATGTACTGTCAGACTCAGTTGACTCATTGGTTAGTTTTGCTGAATTGCTTTTTTTTCATCTTTTTTTTGTTTTTTCTTATAAGGGATGGGTTTTGAGGGAAAAGATAAAATAAAAATTAAAATGAGAGAAACAGAGAGACAGAGATAGTGAGCAAGACAGAGAAAGACAGAAAGAGAGATAAAGAAAGGGAAGGGAGGAGAAATCAAATAAATGGCTTCTTAAAGCCCTTTCCAGCTTTAAACCTATTGTATGGAGAGAGTATAACTTTCCCAGAATTACTTCTAGGGACTCCTATAGCAAGTTATTTAGTGTCTCTCAATTTCTGCACTTGTGAAATGAAGGGGGTGGATTCAATGATCTCTAAGTCTCCTCCCCAACACTCTGATTCTGAGCAGTGTTCTCACACTACCCCCTCCAAGCCAAGCAAACCCATCCCAACCCAAACACCAGCACCTGAGACTCCAACACAGCCTGTTTCTTTTTAGAGATAGTCATCATTCCTTGGGTTTTAACCTTGAGAGTGGGGATTGAAGGATTAAAATGGCACCTGTTACTGGATACCAAGCCCTCCCTGGCATCTCTCATCACACTCAAAGCTGGTTTCCATTGCTATGAAATCTATACCATGGGTAAGAACAGCTCTTGCAGACACAGCCTTGGGTAGAAGAAAGGTCTCTGGACCTATAGTGAAATGAGAGGGGGTCCTGGCTGGGGTGAGCTACTAGCTACGGTCTTATGAGCAAGGCATCTATCTCTGAACCTCAGTTTTGTCACATGTAAAATGGGCCTATTGTTAAAGATTTTATAAGCCTCAAAACTCTATATAAATATGAGTTATTATTTATTCATTTACATGTTCATATTTTTAGTCATCCCTCACCAGGAAAATCTTCCACAGCCACCTGTTGTATGCTGTTAAAGGCAGGGTATGTCAGACAGTGGGAGGGAAGATAGCAAAGTAATTTCTCAGTAGAAGATGAGCACTAACCATTAAGGCTCTTATCATTTTGGTTTATCTCTCCCTGTTCAGAGTCCAACTAACTATCTTGGTCAAACAGATTTCACGGGTTTCTTTAAAATGTTCTCTTAGCAAAGGTCCCAGAATGACATTCCAGCTAAAATGGGAAATGGATGTCAGGGAAAGACAGTTGGAAGTCAAAGGACCTGAGTTCAAATCCACCTCTGAGGCTTCCTAGCTGTGTGAGTATGGGCAAATTACTTAATCTCATTCAGCCTCAATTTCGTCCTCTGGCCCAGGTTGGAAAAACAAGCTTCCATAGCACTTAGTACTGGGATAGAGCCTGCAAATGGCCATAACATTTCCAGCCTGGATGAGAGAAGGAAACATGGTCTCAAAAATAAATAAAATAAATCATTAAAAAATACATAAGACCTCCTGTGCATAAAACAGAGGTCACCAAAAGCTTGAAAGTGAAAATAAAATGCCCCCTGCTTTCATTCTGGGATTTATCTACTCTAGTCTCAAAAGGAATCTGGCCTCAAATGTTATTCTCTTCTTCCTTTTAATGTACTATAATAGGCAGCTAGATGGGAGGGTAGATAGAGCATTGGGTCTGGAGTCAGCAAGACTTGAGTTCACACCCTTAGCAGCTGTGTGACCCTGAGCAAGTCACTTGCCTTCCATTTGTTTATCTCAGCTTCCTTGTCTGTAAAATGAAGATAATAATACCTCATTCCCAAGGGGGTCGTGAGAATAAAATGAGATCGTATTTGTAAAGGGCTATACAATCCTTACTGTGTTATATAAATACTAATTATTGTTATTATTTTGAGGTACTGCTAAATAAGTGGTTTGAACTCCCAGCTTGATTGTTCTGGAAAATCCAGACTGGATTTATGAAACCTCAAATCTGTAGCCAGAGTCAATATCCCAAGGCAATGGAGGTGGTAGAAGCATTGAATGACAGAGGAAGCTCATGTAGATGTATATATGGAGTAAGAGCCTTGAAAAGAGAAAGGCCAGCACACTTTAGGAAAAGCATCAATAATAGACAAAGAATACCCTGAAGGGGGCATCAGACTTGACTATCCAAAGCACCACCAATCCCGACCTTGGGAAGGGGCTTATGGACAGGAGAAGGTGGAACTCAGAAATAAGGAGAAGGGAAAGTGAGCAGGATGGAAGAGACATTCATAGTGAGCAGAGAACCCTGGAACCATTCCCAGGAACAGCTGCAAAAAGAGGGCTTTACTGAGTCAGTGAAGTGACCGAGTACCTGAGAAGAGCAACACCAGGGATCGATAGACCCAAGAGAGTGAGAGCCTGGTGAGGGGTGAGTGTTTTGTACTGGGCCTGACTCAGTTAGCTCTGGCTCAATATCCCCACAAAATGAGACACTCCTGGAACATTCAACAGTTAACTAAAGGAGAGTTAGGTAACTTCAGCTGGAGAATATTCCACAAGGACTAGCATTAAGAATGCCTTGAGTTGGGGGTGGCTCGGTGGCACAGTGAATAGAGCACTGGCCCTGGAGTCAGGAGGACCTGAGTTCAAATCCAACCTCAGACACTTACCACAAAACTAGCCGTGAGACCTTGGGCAAGTCACTTAACCCCAATTGCATTATCTTCCCCCTTCCAAAATGCCAAAAAACCAAAAAAACAAAAAAAAAGAATGCCTTGAGTAGATTCAGTTGAGTTGTGTGACCAACCAGCCAAGCATGGCAAAACCCCTCCAGCTCCTCCAGGCTGCTTTGTACTATGACAATAAGGAAATAACAACAACGGTCTTAGCCCTTTGTCCCCAGAGCCCACCAGCTCTCCAGAAATCTCCCAATACTTTTTGTGGAAAAACTCATCTCACCAGCTGGGGACACAGGGGATGAGAAGGGCTCCTGTCACTCCCTTTCACCTTCTAACAAAGCCACTTGTCTTTTTTCCTGTTAACTTGCTGTACAAGCTTATTTGTTCTTTTCTCTGTTACTTTCAATTTAGACTTTTCTTTGCCTGCCATAAAATGCTATTGGCTAACAGAAATGCTAAGCTGTGTGTTTATTTTATTTAATGCTTACAAATAGAAGATAAAAGAGAGAAAATTCCCAGCATTGGGAAGAAGAAATAGCAAATTTGGAGGTACAGGTACTGAACACACAAAGACCCAGACGTGTCTTCCAGATTTAAAAGTTATCAATTACCACAAACTGTGAATGAGCAAAATGTGGACATTTTTTTGTTCCTCTCTTTTTTTTCCCTCTGGTGGCAGACATTGGATCCCCAGGGGTATAATGGAGTCAGCTCTAACTAGCCTGCAGTGAGAGTATTTGGATGCCAGAAATTGGCCAATATTACAACTCAGTGTCTGATTTATTGTTCTATTCACTTCTAGACTCAAGAAAGTGGTGGAGAAAATGCTAACGATCCATGCGAACTTAAAGGTTTGTCTTACACACAGTTGTTTTGTTTTGTTTTTTTTCATTAATTCAGCTGTTAAACATTTACCAGCACACCCTGGCAGTCAGTAACCTCCCCACTCTGACATCACACCACATGGTACTTTTTAACTTCTCTATTGCACTTAGTATGTGATCTTGTGCATTAGGATTATATACAACGATACAGCATTCCCCTATTTTTCTGTGAGCTTCTTAAAGACTGGGACTGTGTCTGATCTAAACTTAATTCTCCTTGAGCATTTAGCACAGTGGTAAGAATTCTTTAAGTGCTTAATTAATGTTGGGGCTATTGTCATGAAGGGCCGTGTCATTCTGCAGTATGTAGAGAAAAATAGACATCTGAGTTCTATTCCAAAGCAAACAGAGAAGCAAGGTGGCAAGGGCAGTAGACCAAGGACACAGGCAAGCTAAGATATGGAGCTGGAGAGAAAAAAAAGTGGACTATAGCCTGAGGATGAGGGTGTGTGTGTTTGTGTGTGTGTGTGTGTGCGTGCGTGCGTGCGTGCGTGTGTGTGTTTCTTGAAGGAGCTCGCTTCTCTCTTCACCTTCTCCCTTGATAATCCACTGCTCCCATTGGACCAATTATCACTTTAGAATTGACTCCCAGATCTACAACTGTAGACCTAGTCTCCTGAGCTCCAATTACCCATTACCAACTTTGGGTTAGAAATCCCTATCTGGATTTCCCATAGGCATTTCAAACTCAACATGTTTGAAACAAAACTCAATATTTTCCCCCTATATCCATCCCTTTCCTAACTTTTTTTGTTTCTGTCAAGGGTGCCAGTATCGCCCCAGTCATTCTTCACTCTTCAGCCTCTCTCACCATCCATATTTAATCCATTCAGAGTGGCATAAGAAAATTTTGATTTCCTTTTGTTAGTTCTATTATTTGGGGTTCAGGCCATTTCTCCTGGTTGGAGGTTATTTAGCTGGCTGAAACCTGTCCCAGGCAATGTCATATTCCTGGGATAAAAAGGAAAAAAGAATCATGGCTTTCCAAACTAATTTAATTTGCCTGATTTGTGGAAGGATCTCAATTGGCTTCAACCCTGTGGCATGTAGATCTCCCTTCCCAGCTAGCCCATGGCAAACTCTGTATCTTGCAATTTTGTTGTTCCGTTGTATCCTGGTCTTTGTGACCCCATTTGGGGTTTCCTTGGCAAAGATACTGGAGTGATTTTCCATTTTCTTCTCCAGCTCCTTTTACAGATGAGGAACTTAGTCAAATGGGGTGAAATGATTTGATCAAGGTCACACATTTGAACTCAGGTCTTCCCGACTCTAGGTCTAACACTATCCACTGTGCCACCTAGCTGCACTGATCATATACCTCAGGTTGAAGTCAATCCCTGTCTCACCAAACTTCCAGTTGAAGGAGAAGTCTTGAATGCCATTAGGCTTTTCTCATGCAACAAAACACCTGGTGCTGATTCTACTACAGCTGAGATTTATAAGGCAGGGGGTCTATTGCTCATATTAAAGCTGACTGAAATCTCCCAGGTTACTTGGCAAGAGGAGGTTATCACCCAGGAGTTCAAATATGCCTCAATTGTCCATCTCTATAAAGGAAAGAAAAATAGATTGTCCCGGATAATCACAGAGGTGTCTCTCTCTCTTAGTCATTGCTGGCAAGAGTCTTGTCAGAGTCCTCCTTAATAGACTGATCCTTCACCCAGAAGATGGTCATCTACCCAAGAGCCAGTGTGGCTTCAGAAAGGGCCGAGGAAAGGTCAGCATGGTGTTTGGTGCCAACAAGTCCAGGAGAAATGGCAGGAGCAGAACAGAGCTCTGTACACAACATTTATTGATCTGATCAAGGTCCTCAATATTATCATTCATGAGGCCTTGTGGAAAATCATGGGAAAATGTGGTTGTCAAGGGAAGTTCATCAGTATTGTCTGCCAGCTCCACAGCAGCATGTTTACACAGGTTGGTGTTCTAGCACCTTCCCAGTAACCAGCAGAGTGAAATAGGGCTGTGGGCTTGCTCCCTGCTTATTATATTTATTGTTTTTGCTTTTTGGAGGGCGGAAGGCAGGGCAATTGGGGTTAAGTGACTTGCCCAAGGTCACACGGCTAGTTTTGTGCTAAGTGTCTGAGGCCAGATTACTCCATGCATTTTAGCATGATGTTTTGAGCCATGTCAGATGCCTTCAATGAGGATGAATGAAGAATCAAGGGCAGCTACTGCACTGATGGCAACTTATTTAATTTGAAAAGGCTGCAAGCCAAGGATAACACAAAAGGAGGGTTGTTATGTGACGTTTTGTTTGTAGATGATTGTGCACTCGAGGCAGCCTCTGAAGCTGAGATGCAAGAATATGGATTGATTCTCTGCTGCTTGTGCTTATTTAGGCCAGACAATTAACACCAAGAAAACAGAGGTGCTCCACCAGTCAGCACCACACCAGCCATAAGACAAACCACTGGTTAAAGAAAATGGAGAAATTTTGAATGGTATGAATAAATTCACTTACCTTGGCAGTATCCTTTCTAAGGATGTGCACATAGATGATGAGGCTGATGCATGCATTGTTTGGGAGGTTCCCAAGGAAATTTTGAGAGAGAAGAGGTATTAGGCTGCCTACCAAAATGAAGGTCTACAGAGCTGTTGTGCTGACTTCATTGTTATACGCCCGTTAAGCCTGTACAGTATACCAGTGCCAGACCAGGAAATGGAATCACTTCCATTTGACTTGTCTTAGAGAGATTCTGAAGATCACCTGGCAGGATAAGGCACCAGACACTGAGGTCCTTTTTTGAGCTGAACTTCCAGGCATTCAAACTCTATTGCAGAGAGCACAACTCTAATGGGCTGGCCACATTGTTCTAATGCCAAATTTTTGTTTTCCTAAAAAACTATTTTTACAGAGAACTCACACAAGGCAAGTGCTCACACAGAGGCCAGAAGAAGTGATACAAGGCCATTTTCTTTTTTTTTTTTCTTTTGGAGGGGGGAAGGCAGGGCAATTGGGGTTAAGTGACTTGCCCAAGGTCACATGACTAGTTTTGTGCTGAGTGTCTAAGGCTGCATTTGAATTCAAGTCCTCCTAACTCCAGGGCTGGTGCTCTATTCACTGTGCCACTGTGCCACTGTGCCCTGTACAAGGACACTTTCAAGATCTTTCTGAAGAACTTTGGAATGAATTGGGAGACAGGATTGCCCAGTATGGTGTGCCCATATCGAAGAAGGCACTGTGCTCTATGAGCAAAGCAGAATTGTAGTAGCTCAAAAGAAACATGAGATGTGCAAATTTAGAGATATCTCCACTCCAAATGTTCATATGGACTATTTGTGCCCAATCTGTGGTAGAGCCTTACAAGCTCATATTGGTCTTATCAGTCATAGTTGGACACACTGTACCTTGACCCCAACAAAGTTACATCACTTTGGTCCTCTTTGAACAGGAAAGACAACAACCAACCATTTAATTTTATGTCCTAAGAGGATATACAAGGTTGCTGTATGATTAAAAATTATTTCTCCATCTCTCTGACGTAATTGGAAACTATATGATTTGTTAAACCACTAATCAGGGTTCAGAGTAATACCTCTAGAATCCCTGCATTGTGATGGGGTTATTTGGCAGCAATACCTACCACATAAACTCAATGGAAATAATTTTCCCATAATACAAGTTTGGCCATTTCTGACTCTGTAATATATCTCACAGCCATCCCCTCCTCTCCATTCAGTCGCCACTCCAGTTTAGACCTTAATCACCCCTCACTTGGACTGTTGTAATAGACTCATAACAGGACTGCTGGCTTCCACCCTCTCATCTCCAATCTATCAGACAAATAGCTGCCAAAATAGGCTTCCTCAAACTCAAGTCTAATCTTTAGTGGCCCCCTCTTGTCACCAAGTTAAAACACACAGTTCAATTTGTCATTCAAAGCCTTCCACAGTCTGACTCCCATGCATATCTTCAGATTTATTTCATGTTACTCCCCTTCATGAATTTGCCATTCCCCAAACTCAGCATTTTAGCTCCCACCTCCTATCTCTCTGCATTTGCAGGCCCTCTTCCACAACCAGGCTAGCATACTCAGAATGTTCTTCCAACTTCCAACTCATTGCATTTCTTAGACTCCTAAGCTTCTCTTAAGCTTTAATTCAGAAACTACCTCCTCAGGAAACCTTTCCTGATACCTCTAGTTGGTGTGGTTCTTTAGCTTCTCAATTTACATGGTATATTGTAGAACTATATTGTCTAGAGGTGACCAAATGCTGTAATTGTTAGAGAAAGAGCACTGGAGACAAGAAGACCTGACTTCCAATCTTGCCCACATGCTTACTAGCTATAAGTAGCTGCCTACTAGCTGTAAGTAATTACTTACAAGAAACAAATCCTTTCACCTCTCCTGACTCCAATTTCCTCATCTTTGAAATGGAAGAATTGATAGCACCAGCCTCTCAGGGTTGTGGTGAGAATGAGACAATATGAGTAAAGTACCTTGTAAACCTTAAATACTGTATAAATATTAGCTATTATTATAATTGTTAAATCAGTCTGTTTAATAGAATATAAGCCTTTTGAGGACTTGGACTGGTTTGTTTGTTTTTAATGCTGTGTCTATACCAAGTATGCTGTGTCTTGCACATAGAAGACAATAAATACTCGTGGAACTGGACTGATTTCAGGATGGAGAACAATTAACAATAAAGCCTTCTAGGATTTTCCTATTAGCTGTCAAAAAACAGGTCCTACTTCCTCAAGACAGCCTGTCTGACTCTTGCCGAGAAAAAACAAAGATTGTAAGAGCTAGAGAGAGCCTGTAGATGTGAATTCACTCTTCTCAGGGGCTTGACAAAAGCAAGGTAACTTTCTCTTAGATAGAAGAGCTTCCCAACTTTTAGTCCTTAAACTAAGTCGGACCACATCACTCCTCTTCTCTAGAATCTTGAGTGGACTGCAAGTCCTTTGTTTTCAGGATGAGGTTAAGAGAATGAAAAAGAATTGAAATTTTATCAGGATGCCTTCCAAATCTTCATTTTTCTCTGCCCTTCATTGCCCTTCAGATCTCTCCCAGTCCTTCCATAGCCTTGCCATTTTTGCCAGTCTCTCAGTTTATCTGTCTGTCTTCTCCCCATCTGAAAACTGAGGATTCTCTGTTGTTACTCTTCATCCTCGCCAAAGTCACCGTGTTAGAGTGAAGACACACGCAACATCTATTTGCCATCTGTCCTGAGCATGTGGTTAAGCATGTGTACACATAATCAGGTTGAACATAATCATCATTTTGGGGACTAGACCCATTATGCATCAATGTGGGAAGCCCCCAGTGAGGGACAAGGCAGATTGGCAGCTGCTCTGCAGCTCAGGGGGTTAGATCAGAGTTCTGATCAGAGTTCTTGGCTGGGAGAGAGTTTAGAGGCTCTATAATCCAACTTCACTTTCCTCTCCTCTACATATGGTGATAAAGTTGGGAGAATCCAGAGCTGAACTAGGGAAGATGCATGACTATCTTGGGTACTTCCTCAAAATGACGGTTCCAGAAGGAACTCACCAATTAAAGGAGGAAGCTACAGGCGCAGCAGGATCCTCCAGGGTGAGAAGGTTATTTGATTATGATACAGTAGTGCAGACAATCAGAAGAAGAACTAGGACAGTGACCACAGTGGAGTGGACATCACCATAGATGGCCTTTGCTACAAAGGACAAAAGAGATATAGAACAATAGTTATTGAATATAGAAAGGTCAAGTGAGTGATTTGGGGTGTGTTTTTTTTCAGAATAACAGTGACATAGCTATGTTTATAGACAGTAGAAAATGAGGCAGTAGAGGAGAGATCGAGTGGGGATGAAAAAGGGGGCAATCTGTTGCAGGAGATGAGATAGAATGAGATCACTTGAACAAGTAGAAGGGTTATCCTTGGTAGGGACTAAGGCCACCACTTCATGTGAGACAGGGGTGAAGGAGGAGAAAGTGACAGAAGATGCCTGAGTCATAAGAGATGAGGAAGAGGGAAGAATGGGGAGTTCAAGACCAATGACCTCAATTTTTCCCATAAAATATGAGGCAAGATTCTCAGCTGAGAGAGTGGGGGCAGAGAGAACTACTGGAGGTTTGAGGAAGGATGAAAAGATTTGGAAGAGTTGTGGAGAGTGGAAGAGTGAGCTGATAAGGAAGGTATGGTAGGATTGCTTAGCAGTAGTGAAGGCCTAGTTGAGCTTACATAGCATAAATTTGCAAAGGACCAAGTCAGAATAGGTATAGGCTTTTTTCTACCTTTGTTCAGTATCATGTATGAATGAGTAAAGGTAATGGGAATAATCCAGAGTAGAGGCCTGGTTGGGTATCACTGGGGATATGATAAAGGTGCTAAGGGATTCGAGGGAAGAGGAGAGTATAGAGTGGAATGACACACCAAGACATTAAGATGGGGAGAAGAGGAGAGAATAGTTACTACAAGGGAGATGGCCTGGGAGAGAACTGAGGGTGTCAAAAGATTAGAGGTTACAGTGTAGATGAAGAATGAGTTTATGTAAGGGAAGGCAGATGGAAAGGTGAAAAGCTAATAGATAGTGGTCAGATAAGGTGATTTCAGAATTCTTCAACATGGAAGTGGTACATTTGTGGATGATGGCAAGATCAAGGGTGTGGCCATCTTTGCGTATAGTTGAAGGGAGCTGATGATATATGATCAATGGAGGGAGGAAAAGGGAGGAGTGTAACACTCCCCCTGGATCCACATCTTCCTACCCTACTTGCTACCCTCTGGGATATATATGATCTGCCTCTTCAAGGTG
Source organism: Pseudochirops cupreus (assembly GCA_028627135.1). Taxonomy (NCBI): domain Eukaryota; kingdom Metazoa; phylum Chordata; class Mammalia; order Diprotodontia; family Pseudocheiridae; genus Pseudochirops; species Pseudochirops cupreus. The sequence goes on along the minus strand of CM053583.1, from coordinate 22,969,793 downwards.
CTCCTAAGCTTGGACCCCTCCATCAATTCACTGATTCATCACTGGACCACATGATGCTAGATTTATACATCTGCCTCCTTAGTAAGTACCACCACCTCTGGCAGAGTTGTTGACTCAGTTGTTAGTGGGACCTTGGAATGTCTTTGATTGGATCTTCCATTCCCACCAGCTGCCTGGGCACTCCCATCTCAGAATGCTTATTCAGCTAAGATCAGGAAAGAGAGACACCAGGGATTCAGGGACACACAGCAGCCAGGAGGGAGATGGGAAAGCCTCTCCCACCCCTACCCAGCAGCTCTCAGCAGTCTTCCTCACTCAGAAAACAACAAAGAAAAGAAGGGCAAATTTGTCCACTCAAAACTCCGACATGTACACTCAGTTCTGGTTCTGCCTCTCCTTCATTATCAGTTCTTCATGTTTCTCAGCCATCTAGAAGACCCTTCATCACTCCACAGTAAGAGCCAGTCACTCATGATCAGAAGAAGGATTGCCAGGCCTCCCACGGCCAATCAAAAGTGGACAAGGAAGACTGCACATAGTCTAATGTGAAGGTTAAGGCACTGCCGTCACGCAGCTCCAGAAGCTAGTTCACCCCAACTTTCTACACACTTGCCTGCTATTTCAGAGTGAAGAAAGAGTGTTCCAAAGACTATCACATATATTCAGGGTACTTAGCAAAATACAACATTGACCCATCTTCAGACAAGATTGATTGTCTCTGACATATGAATTGCTTTCAAGTACTTCTAAAAACTTACTCTGATGAGGTGATGGGAAAGGTAAATAGTCTTAGGTTGTCTATTAACTAGATTCTGTGTTGTCCTTGACCCTGCACCCTGAAGCCTTACTTAGACAGACAGTGTAAAATAGAAGAAAGACTGACTGACCTGAAATCAGGAAGACCTAGTTTCAAATTCTCCTTCTGACACTTAGCTGTGGTTACGTGACCTTGGGCAAATTATTTAACCTAAGCCTTGGTGCCTTCCTTTGTAAAATGGGAGTGATAATTGTACCTAATTCACTGGGTCATTGTACAGATCAACATTAATCAAATTGTACTCAATTACTTGATTATTAAGCAAAATGGTCATTTGTCAGTTCATAGAATAGAATGTTAGAATTTACAGAGTTAGATGGACTCAAAAATTATCTAGTCCTACCTCTTCATTTCACAGATGGGGAAGCTGAGTCCCAGAGGGAAATGATTATTGTTAGACAGTCAATTAACATTTATTAAGTTCCTACTAAATGTCTATTATGAGCAATCATAAATGCCTATGTTTAGCTTTAAAAATCCTTCCCAATCTGGCTCTATATTATTTCTGGTCTTATTATACTTTATTCCTGCACTGAATGGTTCCATCAAACTGGCATTTTTTGCTTTTCCTCACACATGATATTACATTTACCATCTCTGAGTCTTTACATTGACTGCCCCTGCCTCCCCACCCTGGTCCTGAAATGCCCTTCCAACTCTCCTCTTTCCCTTAGCATTCCTTTTAACTTCAAAACACTGCTCAGATACCACCAAGGCAAGGCCTTTCCTGAGCTACCTAATTGCTACTTCCCTCACCCAACCCCAATTTTAGTTGGTTTTGACTTTTGTATACATTGACTTATGTGCATGGCATCTCCCTTGATAAGAGGACAGCTCCTTAGGCTGAGAACCATTTCATTTTTATCTTTGCACCTCCAACAGGGGCCATCTCCAGTCATCCTGATCTATATCCTGCCACTGGACCCAGATAGCTCCAGAGGAGAAAGTGAGGCTGGTGACTCTGCACAGCCCTGCCTCACTTAAATCCAATTCACTTGCAAGTCATGGTGTCACCTCCCTGATGTCATGGTCTTCTTTGAGAAGGAAGGACAAATGACAACAGCCTCCAGCACCTGACCATACCTAGAAAACAGCAGGCACTTAAAACAGTAGGTTTAGGGCACGCTAGTTTGTCTAATAATACTTCATTTATTTAGATAATAAACAGGTAGCTTTTCTTATCTGTGTGACAGCTCCTCCTCAGTCTCCCTTGCAGGATCTTCATCCGAATCTCATCCCCTAACAGCTACCAATGGATGTGCCCCAAAGCTGTCCTTCTCCTCTCCCTCTATACTGTTTCACTGCATAATTTAATTGCTTTTCATGGATTCCATTATCACCTCCACACAGATGGGTCTTTGATCCATTTGTCCAGCCCTACTGGACTCCTGTCTCACATCTTCAACTATCTAGTGCAGCGCTTCTCAACCTGTGGGTTATGCTCAATTTAAATACATCCTGCATATCAGACATTTACATTACAATTCACAACAGTAGCAAAATTATAGTTATGAAGTAGCAAAGAAAATAATTTTATGGTTAGGGGTCACCACAACATGAGGAACATGTGTATTAAAGGGTCGCAGCATTAGGAAGGTTGAGAACCGCTGGTCTAGCGGATGTCCCATACCTATCTTAAACTCACCATAACCAATTATTTTTCTCTCCCCTTCTTCCTAACTTCTCTGCTGAGGGTACCATCATCCTCCCAAAGACCCAGGCTTAAACCTAGGCATCATCCTAAACTTTGAAATGTTACACATACCCCTCATATCTAATATATTACCAAGGCTTATCAATTCCCCCTTCCTAACATCTCCACATACACTTCCTTCTCTCCTGACACTGCTCTCACCCTGGTGCAGGCTCTCATCACCTTATGCCACAACCCTTGCAATAGCCTTCTGGTTAGTCTCTCTTCCTTCAATCTTTCCCCACTCCAACCCATCTTTCACTCAACTGGAAAAGTGATCTTTTTAAAGCACAGATCTGACCATGTCACTTCCTTACTCGATAAACTCCAGTGACTCCCCATCATCTTCAAGTTCAAATATATGTAAGCTGAGCCCCAAAGTCCATTGGTATGGGACTCGCTCCTCATTGGTGGAGATTAGTATCCTGCCTGTGTGCTTTCCTGGTTCCCAGTCCCATTTAAAATCCCACCTTCTTCAGGAAGGGAAGCTTATCCCAAACCCTCTTAATTCTAGTGCCTTCCCTCAGTGGATTATTTCCAATTTATCCTGTATGTTACTTGTTTGTTACATCGTTGTTTGCACTGTACCCATTTAGTCTATGAGCTCCTTGAGAGCAAGCTTAAAAGATGCCTGGAACATAGCAGTTGTCCATCCTTCTTTTCCCAAGAGAATCAATGACTTCATAGGGTGATGCCTTGACTTGCCCATGAATTGGATTTAAGCAAAGCAGAGTTTCATAAAGTCACCAACATCACTCCTTTCCTGAATCACAGAGGAAAGACACAAGTCAAGAAGAGGAAAGATGGCCCTAGATGCAGGTGACAACTTTGATGTCTTCTATGCCTGACCAAGCGCTAGGACCCCACAGCATCTACTCCAGCTGCCTTCATGGTCCCTGGAAGTAATAATTCTCATCCACCCATTCCACTGGGGGAAGTCTTTACATTTTGGAGCAGGCACCTCCCTACCTCATCTATAGATCTGAGGGCTGATAGTTACCTTCAACCCCGGTTAGTCTGTCTGCCAAAATGATTTTACCAGAGTGTGGCCGATTTGTGTGCTACAGCTCTTGGAGCCAGGTGAGAGTTAGGTGACAGACAGGTGGGCATGGAAGGGGATGAGCAGCCCTGAGGACTCCGCAAACCCTCCCACCAGAAATGCTAGTCATCTCTGAACACCGCATACATCTCTGGGAGGTAACAGGTGCTTTTAAAATGGTTATTGATTGACTATTAATTCTACATTTATTAAGTGCCTATTACGTGCAAAACTGGGAGAGATGCAAAGCTTGGGAAAGACAGGTTATGCTCACACAGGATGAAGCCAGGCTTCTGGACGCCTTGCCCTAAGCTAACCCCACAGCACTGCGGTTCCGGATTCTATCTCTATCTTTCTTTTCCCTCTCTCTGGTCTAGAGCCTTTCTCTGAAGGCTGCGGAAAGCAAAAGAGCAGAGGTTGGGGCCTGGAGGGAACCTTAGAAGCTATCGGGTTGTTCTAAGGCCAGCTTGAATAGGCTGAAGAGCCCCTGATTAAATATTCTGGGTGGGCATCGACCCCTCCCAAATCTGCAAATACTACAAGTCTGAGCTTGATTGTCTAGACTTAATTAGCTAATTATTGATGAGAGATAATAATGGCGGTGAAACTTCAAAGTGTGTCCTGACACACATTCCGCTCCTCGGGGGTGGGGAAGCACGGACTGGCGCCCACCCCTCCTCCAGGCCCACTTTACACAGCGGTAAGCACAAAGGACCTGAGCTCCAGAACGGCCGAGGAGCTGGTCTTCACTAAGTGCCGTGCGCTGACCTATCCCAACGCTACAACTTATCAGTTTCCCCATCTTTACAAAGAAGACGATCTGGCGCCTTGCAGCTAGGTAGTCCTTTCTCTCTCTGAGCCTCAGTGCCCCTATATGCACGAAGGAGCCTTGGGACGAAACGACGGGGGCCCAGCTCCCGGGAGCGCCGCACGTGGCTGTCCGGCTGCGTCTCGCTCCTCCGGTCGCTAGGGGGCGCAGGCGGAGCGCCAAGGCGGGGGCACTCGGAACTGCGGCCGCTCGCGGTGACGCCTGCCGTCAGGCCGTACAACGTCATGCCGTCACGTCGGCCCGTGGGCGCGGGGCGGGGCACGCTAGGCGGGCCTGTGCGCAGCGGCGGCGGCGACGACAGCTACGGCACTAGGGGAGGCAGCGGCGGGACTGAGCGTCGGCGGCGGGGGCGGCGGCGGAGCGGGAGCCCTGGCACAGCGGCGGCGGGAACGGCGCCCGAGCCCGGTGCGCACCTAGTCATCATGCCCACGGTGGAAGAGCTTTACCGTAACTACGGCATTCTCGCTGACGCCACGGAGCAAGTGGGGCAGGTGAGTGAGCGGGCCCGGCCGGGCCCGGAGCAGGCCGCGCCGGCCGCTTCTCGTGGTTGAACGCCTCCTCTGCCGCTTGTCCCCCATGAGACCTTGCGCGTGTCCCTCCTCGCCGGGCCTCAGTTTCCGCATCTGTAAAATCCCTTCGGCGCTTAGGCAGGCTTCTTCTCGGAGCCGCGGGTTCCGGGTCTGGGGAAAGTCGTTAAGCTCAGTGGGCCTCATCTCTCCATCGTAGCGCACCCTTCCTGCTCGGGCGGCCGGCTTCTGCTCCTGCGCCTCGGTCTGTCATGCGCGGCCCGGGCGGGCTAGGCAATCACTCTGCGGGGGCCTCAGTTTTCCTCTCTGTGATGCGTGGCCCTGTACCTCCGTGTCCCTCCCGGTACAAGCCTGAAGCCCCTCCGCCCGGGCCTGGCGCTGATGGATCGATCGATGGGCCGACTGCGACGTCCCTTCCCGGCCCCCTGCGACCCTGCTCAGCTCGGGGCTCCTTCTCGTTTCGGACCGAGACGTTGGCGCTCAGCGGGCAGGCCTTTTTCAGTTTTGTTTTCCGCCGCCCCGCCGCCTGCGGGTGTGTGGCCGTGCCCCCGGGCGCCCGCGACTGACCTTCCCCACGCGTGGGTGGCTCTGGCCGTCGGTGGTGGGGGAGCGGACGTGGCCCCCGCCTGGGGCTTCCGCGGCCGCCACTCTTCCCACGGCAGGACGTGGTCAGGACCGGGCTAGAAACTTTGCCCCGTCCCGGGGCGTAGCGCGGAGCTGCTCACCTCGGGGCTGCTGGGTATGCGATGCCCCAAATGTCGCCATCGATTCCGACCCTGCCGGCAGTGACGGATGGGCCTGCGTGAGACCCAAGGAGGTGTTTGCTTTGCCTTGGTCTTCCCCGCCGGCCGGGAGCCCGCGAGCGGGACGGGAATCGGCTTGGAGGGGCAAGAGGGCGGGCCGGGGTCTGGTGGAAAGCCTGGGGCAGAAGGAAAACTCCGGGTAAGGTCGGCGGAATCAGTGTAGCCGCCACCGGCTTTAATTCTGACACTTCCCGCGTTGTGCCATAGTCCCTGAGGCCGGACGGCGTGCGGCTGGCGTTCAGGCTGCAAAGGAACTGGCTCGGGTTTTGCAATCCCCGGAAGTGCTTTCAGAAAAGGGGGAATTTTTTTTTCTTTAAGTATTTGGGGTTTATTTTTAGTAAAGCCTGGGGTGAAAATGTGCCCATTTCTGGTTTGAGTTTAAAACTTCATTTTGCTTTTCCAAATTAACTTTATTTATAATCAATTAAGCATTAATTAAGCTCTTCCTATTTGCTAAGCTAATTGGGGCAGCTAGGTGAGAAAGTAGATAGAGTTCTGGGCTTGAAGTCAGCAGTTCAGATGTGGCCTCAAACACTTACTTAGACACAAGGCACTTAGTCCTGTTTGCCTCAGTTTCCTCATCTGTCAAATGAGCTGGAGAAGGACCTGGCAAATCATTCCAGTATCTCTGTCAAGCAGACCCCAAATGGGGTCACAGAGTTGGACACTGATAAACAATAACAAATTTGACAGGGATGCAAAGAAAGACAAAAACAAAAGCGTAATGATAAGAATCTGTTGAGAGCTTATTTGTTTATAGGACACTGCTAGACATGATACGAAATTTCTAAGGTGCCAAATTCCTGTCCTTGAATAAAAAGGAAAAATAGCTCATAGAGGGATGAATGTAGTGCTGGGGTTGGGAGGACAACTTCAAATACTCCCTTAAACAGTTACTAGCTGTGTGACCCTGGGCAATTTCTCTCAGCCTCAGTTTCCTCATCTGTGAAGTGAGGGGGTTAGACTTGATGGCCTCAAAGGCACTTTCAAGCTCCAATTCTATGGTCCTGGGCATTCAGCCCTGAATTGTTTGTGCTAATGGAAGGGAGGCTTGCAGATTTGATGATGAAATGCTTTGTGCCTGTGTGTGGTTTTACCTTCTTGATTATTTTGCTTCAGCTGAAAAAAGTTTATTTTTCCTTGAATACAGACCACCCCGAAGAAGGAGAACCCAAAATATGTGAAGTGGAAAAAGAAACTAACCTAGGATTAATTTTTTGTCGATTAATTATTGAGGATTGTTCTTGTAGTATCTTTACCTGTAAAACTACAAATTATTTTCTAGCTCTCAGCACACAGTCATCCAGTCTTGAGTAAGTAAATGTTCTCTGCTCTGGTGCCCCAAATATAAAGTAAGTTTTAGGTTATTGAGAGACCTTGTCACAATGAAGTGACTTTCCTTAAGTTTAAGTAATGGAGTTTTAAGAAAGTAGATACCACCATACCAAGGTATAATCATGAGACAGAATTTTCTCCTGTTACTTCTCTGGAAGTAATAGGGAGATAGTATACACACATAAGAAATGATCATGGAGTTTCACTTTATTCCCCTGAAATTGTGGAAAGTTTTTTGACCAAAGGAGGAAGAGAGCAAAGCCAGCTTAAGGGAGGAAGCACCAGTCATCCTTTTCATGTTTCTTAGAAGGAAAATAACTGTGCCTTTGATTATGTCCATCCTTCCTCTTCTAGGACCTTGCTTCAGCTGGCATCCTTTTTTTTGACTATCTTAAGCTTATCCCTCTATTCCATTCTTCCCCATATGCCTACAGAATTGACAAGGTTCCCTTCACCCTTCTCACCTGTCTATCCTCTCCTCCTTACCAACAAACCTAGTGAAAAAGTAGTCTTCTAATAACCATTACCTCACTTTTTTACCTCCTAGTCTCTCTAAACTTTTACAAACTGGCTTCAATCCTCATCATTAATGAGACCTCCCTCAAAAGTCAACAGTGACTTTCTTATTTACTAATAGGATGCTTTTTTTGTTTATTCTCATCTTGTCATCTGCACATTTAACGTGAATGACCACTCCTTAATTACCTTTTCCTGTAGCTTCAAGATGTCAGACTCCTGGTTCTAACAACTTTGTCTCTAGTTCATTTCTCTCCTTTTGGCCTCTGAAAGGGTTTGTTTTCCAAGATTTTGGCCCACAGGTCTTAAGGCTTTTCCCTATGTTCTGTTCTTTGACACCTTGTTTCCCCTGTGGTTTCATCTGTCACTTCCCCCCAGGTAATTCTCAAGTCTGTGTATTCAGTGCTAATCTTTCCATACAGGACGCTTGTCCCTGAGGTCCTTTCTGGCAGCACAGTCAGCACAAAGCATGGTTGGAGTATATACCTCTTGGGCAAGGTGTTTAACCTCTTCAGGCCTTATTTTCCTCATATATAAATTGAGGAGATTTTCCTCACTTGATTTTTAAAGCCCATTCTAGCCCTGAATTCTTTGATATACCCAAAATCAAGTTTCTTGTTCTAACTTCACCTTTTTTACTTTTGGTAAAATCACTGATCCCATTTCACTTGTTTGAAGTCTTAGGGTTTTCGTTCACTCTTCCTTTTCTTTCACCTACCTTAGCCAGTCAGTTATTAATTTCTATTTATCCCCCCTTCACAATATCTCTGTTCTCTTACTAACACAGGTGCAGACCTTCAGTAATCTCTGCCAGAACTCTCTTGTGTTAGCCTCCTGAAATAAAAAGTTTTCTCCCTTCCACTTTCTCCCTAGTCTAGCACGTCATATATGCTGTGGTTGAACTAAAGCACATTTCTGGTGATGTCCCTGCTCTACTTTAAACTCTCTTGCCTACCAAGTAGAGTTTTCAGCCTGGCTTTCAAAACCTTTCTCAAATGGGCATCTCTATCTTTCCAGTCTTAACTTTATATCACTTCTCTTGATGTAATCTTTGCTCCAATCAAACTGGATTATTCCTTCCCCTTTATGTATACCCTGTTTTTCCATTTGTGTCTTTGTGCATTTTCTCTGTTCCTGAAATCAAACCCACCCTTCCCGTGCCCCTGAATTCCTGGTCGGTTTTTTAAAGACAACAAACACACAATCTATTCCATACAACCTTTTCTACATCCTTGTTTCCAGGCCTTTAATGGCAGGGATTTCATTGAATATATCAACTCACCTTTCCTTCCCAATCTCCTGAATCTGGAGAGGACTACTAGGGGCAGGAGGGTATTCTTGGGAGTCCCTTCCACAAAGAATTTGTTCTTTGTATGATACACCCACCCAGGGTAGCTTTCCCGCTTGTAAGTATATGACCAAGGGAATTCAGTTTTAGAGCAGAAAAATAGGCGGGGTGGTCAGTCCTGGAGATTCCAAAGCTGACAGCTGACCAGAAGCCTGTCTCAAAAGGGAAAGGAGAAATGTCCATGGAGAATGACCCATCTGAGTTAGTTATCTCAGTTACATCCCTACTGGATCCTCGTTTTTTTTATTCCAGACTTTTGTGTGTGTGGTAGAACAAAATTTTATAATTAAAAGAACAAAAAGAAAAGATTATGGAGAGTGTTGAGTAGGGTTGGAGGAACATAATGAAGGGAAGTTTTCTTAGTCATAATTTTAAAACATAAAGAGGTAATTATAAAACTTTTATATTAGGGAAGAACTGGGAAAGTAGTTTAGTGGAACTGCAAGGAGATCTCCAAAATGTTACAAAGATACACACATAAGGTTCCTGTTTGAGAAACAGGTGGATGTTTAAGAGAAGGGAATGAGATCATTATTCAGTAAATAAGGATGGTAACAGTGGAACGTAGTGAGATGAGAAATAAGTTTAGGTATCTCATAGTATATGCCACAATAAATGCCCCCTGGACTTGAACATTAAGTATTTTTAAAGTTAAAATACTAAAATTTATTTTATTGTTAAAGGGATAGTCAGTTTTTATTTACCAGCTAAATTCTTTTTAGTGGGAAAGTAATAGATTTGGCTGTTTAAAAGAAAAACTCCTCATAAGGACAGTGACTGGTCATCAGTAGACACATAATGAAAGGCTAAGAATAATAGAAATTGTAAATAGATACAGATATGAAACAATTCTCTTCAAAAGCAATGAAAATTATTAAACCAGTGTTGAAGTGGTAATCTCATACCCATCAAAATGGCAGAAAATAACTGAAAAATGATAACTAAGCCTTCAGGTATCTCTGGAGACTTTCTCACGCTAAAAGCTGTAAAGAAGATTTTAACCTGCAGTGGATCAGGGGATTTCTTCACTCAGGAGTTGTCTCTACCCATAAAAACACAAATCCAGGCTCAGCCCCAGTAGAACTACACATGTGGATATGAATCAATCAAATAAAAAGAAACAAGAAAGGGAGTTAGAGAGGAAGTACTGTGGAAGTTGTGACCTGTTTGTTAGGGAGGTTTTTTTCAATCATACTGTAGTTTTTGTTATACTGTGCTCATAGTATTTTTTTAAAGGAAGAAGCTTCCCCTTTCAACTTCTAAGCATCCGTCTAAAATGTAAATTTTCTAGTCAGAATATCCTTATATATATCTTAAGTTTTTCTGTTACTTAGTAAAAATCTGTTATTGGACCATGGGGTTTGTGTTAGATCTGTTGTCATTCCAACCCTAATTTTTCCTATTAATTTTTTCTTCATTTGCTCTAGAGGATGAAAGTTTGGAAATGTAATGATAATTCATTTAGTCATCTTTTTGTAAAAAAATTATTTTGTAAAATTCAGCCAGAAAAACTCATAGCTTACTTTAACACATGTAACTCCTGAGTAATTTGTAAAAAAAAAAAAAAAAAAAAAAAAACTTAGTTTTGTGTGAATTGCAAAGTGAATTTTTCCTTCAATATAAGGAAGAAAGAGATAACACAGCAGCATCTGGATTATCCATGTGTTTGCTTTAGTGCGTCGCTCAAGTAATTCACTGGGTGGAATCAGGCTTTTTCCTTCAACACCTTGGACCCAAAATACAATCCATTCATCCTAACATCTGATGGTTCATGAACTGCTTTTAAAATTTGGTTGTATTTTGGAAATCACTACTCTTACTAATCACTGGAACAGTGTAGCTTCATCACTGGAAGTCTGGGAATGTTCTTTCTTTTGTGGCAAGTAAAGCCCTGAATCAAGTTGTGTGGATGAGGCATTTACTTTGAAACCCTAGGGATTTTCTTAGGGCTTCACTCATTTGTTCAGTTGATTTGTGAGGAGAAAGATCATAAATATAGTTAATTTATCAAATGTTAAAAGTGATTTACAGTTTGTGAAAGAGGCGCTTCATTTATTTGGATATCTGAAATGTATTCATCAAACTGGAAGAAGAAAAGACAAAAAGCAGGGCCGAGCTTTAGCTGTGGGCACGTTTCTGCAGTTACCTTCCCTTTGCCACTGACTCCCTTTGAAGCTCTTCAGAAAGCATCCCTTTGGGTGTGCTTCCTGCTTTGTCAAGCACAGATAATATCTACCTCATGGAGGTATTGTGAAAAGTCATGCCTGTAAAGATCTTTGAGATCTGTAGATCAAAGAGAAGAATAGTCATAGCATTTTGTTGGGTTGGTTCTTCAAGAAGCTAGATGAAAGATAGTTATTTATACCACCATCAACAATACACACGAATTTACCTGAGGATTGTACAGAGAAAGACTGACTTATATCCTGGCTTATTAAGAACACAACTGCCTCAATCTGCTGTAGTAAACCCATTAGCAACATCTTTTGAATTATTTTCTGTTTATCTTCATAACTGACCCTTATAAATGCAGATGTAACATAACTTTTGTTCCAGTCTCTTTATAAAGAAGTAAAATACTATTAGTTGTCAAAATGATTTAATCTTTCTAGCTTCATTGTTTGAATGCCACAGTTGAAATTATCCATAGAATCCTTGCCTTCCAGTGATAACCTGCAGATAGTGTAAGACAAATCTCAAGTCTGTTGTTATGTTTTATTAACATCTAGGATTTTAATTAGGTTAAAAGCCTGTGGTTAAAGCTTATATTTGCTTTCTCTGGTTCCTTTGACTATTAATTTCAGAATTTCATGCTTTAAATAAAATTTCTGTGCAAAAGGTTTAGATTAAACCTAAGGAAGAATTTTGGAGCAATAATGATTATTACACAGTTTGATGCTTCACCAAAGAAGATTATGAGATTTCCTTTTCTGGGTGGAAAACTTAGAGTGACCTGAAGTTGGCAAGAAAAACTCTAGGAGAAAAAAGGAGTTTTCAAACCATTTGATCACAAAAGGAAATTCAAAGACCGATAGGCTTACTCCTGGGGAAGGGAAGATGAGAAGACAGAATTAGAGCTGGTCTGTCTGCTCTTCTCCCCTTGTATTTTCTTTGCCAAGAAGTATGATGGAAATCCTGGAAAGTACAGAATAAAAATGGCTGGAGTTCAGGTTACTGTGCTCAGGTGAACTGCATCCTAGGATCCTGAAAAAACTGGCAGATAAGATTGATGAACCATTGTCATTGATCTTTGAAAAATAGTAGAGAATTGTAGGAAGTATCACAGGATCAGAGGAGAACAAAGGTCCCAGTTTTCAATAAAAAGAATATTCTTCAAACTCTAAGCTAATCAGCTTCACTTTCCATTTGGCCAACATTCCAGGGCATATTATCTAAGGGATGATTATTGAATATCTAGAAAGAAATGTGGTCATAGAGAGCCAGCAAAGTTTTATCAAGAACACCATACCAGACTACCTTCCTTTCCTTTTTTGGCATAGTTACCTGACTAGTGGTCCTTGACAATGTTCTAGAGAGAACTTGCCTAGAGTTTAGCAAAACATTTGACAAGATCTCACATGCCATTCTTCCAGGGAAGATGGAGCAATTTGGACCAGGTGGTAGTACATTTTCCTGAGTTTGAAACTAGTTGGATGCCCAGAGCAAAGTGTAGTCATTAGTTGTTCCAGATCAACTTGGAAGATATCCAGTGGCACTCCCCACAGATTTGTGCTTAGTTCTGTGCTGTTTCACACTGATAAAGGTATAGGTGGCATGCTTATCAAATTTACAGATACATATTTGTTTTTTAAGTCTTGTGCTGGGGGGCAGAGCCAAGATGGTGGCGTAAGAGCAGCAACATATCGCAGCTCTCACATAGCCACCCCAAAATACCCATAAAATATGACTCTAAACAAATTCTAGAACTCGAAAACACACACAAATATACTTTCCACTACAGTCAGCTCAGCTACGAAGAACCATCTCAGCCCTGCGAGCCAAAACCAGCCTAGCCTGAAACCGAGGCTCTGCCCCGGAGGCGGCTGGAGGAGAGGAGCCGAGCCCCGGCTGGAGCTTCGAGAGAGCGGATCTGCGGGGGCTGTGGCAATATCCAGAATTAGGTTAGTGGAGCTCAGCGAAATCAGGGGAGAAAAGCGGGGTCATCCAAAACGCCTCCAGGGCATAGAAGTGGGAAGCGGAGGTTTTGCACCCACCTCCTCACTGCCTCTTCAGAGCTCCCAGCCTGCAGACTGCAGGGGGACCAAGAGATCGTTCAGAGGCCAAGTGCTCTCCAGTTGAGTGGCCTGGATCTGGATCACAGTCTTGGGCGTTGGTCTTGGGGTTTTGTTTTTTTTTTTTCAGTGTGCCAGAGTGGGGGAGGGACCCAGCAGCCTCCTAAGAGCTCCGGCATCTGGGAGAACCCCAGCGATTTGGGACAGAGCTTTCCCCTCTGGAAGCAGAGTTCCACAGAGATAAAAAAAAATCACGGACTGATCAACCATGAATAAGAATAAGCATCAGAAGCAAAGTAAGAACGGCAACCAAACCCTAGATTCCTTCTTTGGGGAAAAGAAGGATCAAGGCAGGGAGTGGGAGGAGGACAGCACAGCCAGAGCTCCCACACCAAAAGCTTCCAATAAACATGAAGATTGCCTTAAAGCTAGAGATCAGCTGAAGAAGGATTTTGAAAACCAAATGAGAGAAGTGGAAGAAAAATTGGGAAGAGAAATAAGAATGTTGCAAGAAAATCATGAAAAAAGAGTCAGCAATCTGACTGAAGAAATTAACACCTTAAAAAATAGAGTAACTCAAATGACAAGAGGCCCAAAAAGCCAATGAGGAGAAGAATGCCTTAGAGTCTTGTGTTGCAGTGGACCAAAGCTGTCTTGTTCTCATTTTACAGATGAAGAACCTGAATCCTAGATAGTTGTTAAGTAACTTGCCTGTGGCCACAAAAATAGCAAGTTAGAATCAAGTCTGGAACTTAGCTTGTCAAACACCAAATATAGCCCTTTTCCCATTATGCTATGCTACTTCAAATGAAGTATCTATCTTAGACCCTAAGTGCTTCTTACACTTTTCTACACACTCCTTCAGTGCTTCTTAAACTGTCGGTCAAGATCCCATATGGGGTTTTAGAAGTTTAAGAAGCGCTGCTAGACAACACAAAGCCAGCAGTGACACCCACCATATTTGATTGCCAAGTGAGGATCGAGAAATGTCTTTCAGGCTCTAGAACATTTGGATGAATTCAGACAAATAATTTAATACAGTAGATTATCTCGGGTTCTACCAAAATAAACCACAAATAGTTAAAGAAAAAAAATGAGAAAACTTTCAAAAATGAGAGCTATCTAAAAAATAGAATGAGCAGCATATGGAAATAGTAGATTCCTTAGGTTAAAGATCCATAAGCAGAGGTTGACTGACTACAAATCAGGTATAGTGTGGACATTATTCTTGTTCAAGTACTGGTTAGACTGTGCAGTCTCTTCCTTAGGTTGGATTTTTGGGTATTTAAAGTGGATCTCTCTAAGAAAAATTAAGGGGAAATGAAATTTGGGCTCTTTTTTGTGCAATATTATATGACCAGTAGTTTTGATACATTATTTCACCTACTATCATGTAAGAATTTGATTCTTGGTCATTGTCATTTCCATCTTCTGAAATAAATGAATTTGTGAAAAAGCACTTATCAGTGACTGAGTCTGTGTCAAGCACTTGGGACACAAGCGAAACAGGCCCTGCTCTGGGAGTGCACGTGCATTAACTAGGAGAAAATATATAAAAGGAAGATCAGCTGCAGGGCAGATGGAAGAAGTGTGAAGGATGACAAGGGCAGGGGCCTTAGATTGTATAAGGATGTCAGATGACAGTAGCAGTGGACTTGGTAAGACTCAATGCTCTTGCTTCTCTTTGGAAGGAATGGAGTTGTCGACACCAGTCATATCCTAACTCTGTATAGTCAGTTTAGCTGCTTAGGAAAAATAGAGAGGGTGCCCCCACCTCGTGGTCAGTCTTTCTGTTGCTTAGTTGATTCAAATGGTTCATGGGACACCAAGACTGGAATGAGCAAAAGCTTACTCCCAAGTGGTGGTAAGTCTTCCATACATCCTTGAAGTTGCTTAATTTCAGAATGACCTCGTTCATATCCATTTTGATTTTTGTGCATTTGCAAGTGTGAATTTCATGACATGCCTTGAGATAATTGGATATATTTGGATCATGTAACCAAATTAGGAATAATAGTCACTCAAAATAGTTGGGAATGTTTCTACTCCTACTTAATAAATTAATTTGATTTTTTTCAACTTTGGTTGAGGGGACCTAGCCCCTAAAATGGGGATTCTTGTGGATTGTGCTCATTTAAAGAAAAAATTCATAGAATAGTCATACTATTTACTCACATTATAAAATTCCTATACAGTAAAGGTTCAGTCATTCTTGATGCAGTTGTATACTCATCCATCTCCTAATCAGCAATGTCACTTTTCTGTTGTTTTTTTTTTCAGCACAAGGATGCCTATCAGGTGATCTTAGATGGTGTAAAAGGAGGCACAAAGGAAAAAAGATTAGCAGCACAATTTATTCCGAAATTCTTCAAGCATTTCCCAGAATTGGCTGATTCTGCTATTAATGCACAGCTAGATCTCTGTGAAGATGAAGATGTGTCAGTAAGTATTTTATTAGAAACTTTTTAGAAGGCCTAAAGATAGCATTTACTTAAAATTCTCCCAACAGATTTTTCTGTGATTGTCACTTTAATGAGTATATTGAGCTTCAGAAGTGCACTGGGGAGTCAGACATGATTTCCATACTTTAACCAGCAGGCTTTATTACTCTTATGAAAAGATAATTAGCCCTTTAGTTCATTTTCCTAGGTAATAACAGAAATAACTCACATTCCTACAGCATTTTTAAAGTTTTTCAAAGCAGTTTCCTTAAAGCAACCCTGTGAGGTAGGTGGTACAATATTTTCTCCTCCCTCTTTTACAGATAGGGATTTTAGAGTGCAGAGATGTTAAAGGAATGGCCCACAATCACATGATCAGTCAGGAGCTAATCCAAAATGTGGACCAAGATCCTTGGCTCCTTTGCTTGGCCCATGGTGGCAGGCTACTGCTGATAGATATATGCACAACATAGAGCAGGATGTAGGATATTGTGAGTTGTATATCTAGTAGTTGTGAAACTGGTATGTTGACTTAAAATGAAGTAGCAGCACATTTTACCATAAGATGTGTCACATGTGTGTCTATTTGATTTGGTACTTTAAGAATCCATGACTTCATCAGTCTGATTTTTTCCTTCTACAAGCACATAGTCTTTCTGTGACAATCTTTGAGAGTTGACATGGTAAGTTCAGCACCCTATGACTATTCTGGTGAGTCCACCCAAACTTAGCTGATCTAGTCTTGAGGTGACAGGAACGTAGGCCACCAAGCCTGTACTTAAAGGCTCTCCTCCCTAGTTGGGGCTGACAGAGCTTGTTCCATTGAAAACCTTCTGAAAATTCTTCATCCTCAGAAGGAGGTATCAGAGGAGGACTCTAGAGAAGAGGTCATTATGCTTATGAGATTTTAAGTCTAATAAGTCCTCCCAAAGCTCATTTATAAGAGAAAAAAATTGTCAGCATTTGCCTTTTCTGCAGTCCTCTTTATAACATGTATATTTGACCTTTGGCTCTAGAAAACTTTTATCATTGGACCTGAGGCAGGTCCTGCCTATCATATTGAAAAGGCTTTGAAGGCAGGCCCATCAAGCAATGGCTTCACTTTTTTTGGAGGGCCAATGCAGTTTACCTCATTAACATTTCTTACCAGAAGGTTCACTACCAAGTGAGGTTTTGTTTTTTTTTCAGCCATAAGACCTCCTTTTAAAGACTGCTTTAGGAAGTGTCTCCATTTTTCACAGTCAAAAATGCTCACACTGATTCAGCCAAAGATCCTTAGAGTGAGTACTTTGTAATCCTAGTAATAGGCAAGGTGTAAAGATGGAATGTTTTTTATGCCCTGGTAATTCTTAAGAACAAGTTACATGCCTCTCCTAGCATAGATTCCTAAGGAAATGAGGAGCTGCCTAGACTCCAGAAGAAACTAATGAGTCAACAGTAGGTACTGCCTAATGGACCTAATAGAGTTTGGATTTGGGTAGGGTTTTTTTGGCTTTTGGCTTTTTGATGAATCATTTGGAATTATTCATATAACCTTCCAACCCCTGAGATTACTGAGTAGTAGCTAATTCAGAAACTACCAAGAAGTCAGTTTACGAAGCAGCAGCAGCATCTTCTCAGATCACACAGTCTGCATTTCACCTTTTGTTCTATCACTTTCCTCCTCCCTGGAAAATCTTCCTTTTGAAAGCCTTTCAGTGACCAAATGCCAGCAGAAGATTTCTGAAACTACTAAGAACATTTGCCTCTGAGGCTTGTAACAGTGGAATTATCTTTTCTCTATGGTTCAGATTGTATGGGGCACGGGAACCCCAAAAATCCCCTACCCAAGAAAAAATCAAAAGTCAGAGGCATCTTGAGGAAAGAACAGGAAGTTTTATTCTCTTACCCCACAGGAAGAGGGCGGTCCTCTCCATGGTGGGGATCAAGGAGAGGAGGCGTGTTACAAAAGACAGGACAAGAATTTATACCCTAAAGCAGTCAAGCCCTCACCCCCTGGCTGTCCCTTCTCCCATTGCCTAGGAGGCCAGCTATCAGTCTTGGCGCAAAATCCAACCCAATGGTGGATAACAAAGAAGCCCACCACTATCTCTGTTGGCTGGGAGGTGGGACAGGGAGCCAAGGTATCATCCATGTCCTTATTTGGTCAACTCCAAAGCTAGGGAGGGGAAAAGGTCACAAGCAATGGTGGAGGTCAAAAACTCCTGAAAAAGGGCCTAAAGCTTTTAAAGGTGAAGGTCTAAAACTCCTGAAAGGAGCCTAATGCTGATGACAGCAAGGGAAGGGGAGAAGGGTCCCAGGACTCAGGTCTGTCCAGTCTTACAAAAGCCTATCTCTGGTTTCCAGATAGTTTCTCTCCCTTCTCATTCTGAGGAGTCTTCACAGATGGTGCAGAGAGTGTACCCCACTCAAGATTGTTTACCTGTTGTGGTACACCATGTATAGATTATATAAGATCTCTACATAATCTAAGACTATTTAGGATGAATGATTTCTTTTTGCATAAGATTAAATTTTAAAATGATGTATTTGTGTAACTTTTTCCTTCCATTAACAAAAGATTAGACGACAAGCAATTAAAGAATTGCCCCAGTTTGCTACTGGAGAGAACCTTCCCCGAGTGGCGGACATTCTGACTCAGCTTTTGCAGACAGGTGAGATCTCTGGTTCTCTTTTTACCTTTATAAGTCTGCTATCTTAAAGGAAAGGTCTGTGTAACTAATAATCAGGGCTGTGCTAGAGCTAGCTTGGACCAATTCAAGAGAGCTGTAAGTTTTGTGTGAGCATTTTACATTGTGGAAACCAGAAAAGGCTACAAATCAGGATTTGATTTATTATGGGGTTTATTGTTGTTGTTTAGACTTAAGAAAGAGAAAATAGGAATCAGATTAGGCTTAAAAGTGTTTTGTGTGCAGGTTTTCTTCCACTTGTAAAACCAGTCATTAAACATTTATCAGCACCCCACTACTAAAAGCCTTAGCCATGTTAGACACTAAGTCCTCTGTTCATTCCAGAGGTGAGCTTGGTTTGAGGTGGCTAGTGGCCTGATGTAACTTCTGGCTGTGTTTGTTTCTTGAAAAATCCCAGTCAGCTGATAACTAATATAGCATTGCTTGCTACGAAATGAGAGACAGTTGCCTGTAGTTTTTCATGTTTCTTTAGCAAGACTTGAGCTATACAAAGTCTTAAATTAAGAGGATGGAGCACTTTTCATTTGTTCCCATAACTATTGCCTATGATATGATCTATCATATATCTATGATATCTTATCTATGATAAACATTCAAGTACTGACTATATTAAGTATATAGCCAGGAGCTATGCTGAGCAGTTGAGAAACAAAGACAAGGAATGAAATAGTCCCTACTCTCAGGAAACTTGCATTCTATTGAGGAAGACAACATGCGCATATATACAAAATGGATAGAACAGTGGTTCTCAACCTTCCTAATGCCACAACCCTTTAATACAGTTTCTCATGTTGTAGTGACCCCCCAACCATAAAATTATTTTTGTTGCTACTTCATAACTGTAATTTTGCTGCTGTTATGAATCGTAATGTAAATATCTGATATGCAGGATGTATTTTCATTGTTACAAATTGAACATAACCCACAGGTTGAGAACCGCTGGGTTAGAAAGTCATGGGGTTGGGAGACACTGGTGGTTGGGGGATCAGGAAAGGCCTCAAGGCCTCATGTACCATGTGACAGTTTGAGCTGGCCTTTAAAGAGTTGAGGAAGTGAGAGGGAGTAGATGCCAGGGCTGAGAACAGTCTGTTTGAAGGCAGAGATGAGAGATGAAGTATTGGAGATGAAGAACAACAAGAAGACCATTTTGAGTAACCTGGAAGTTTTCATAGTTAATCCAAACCTGCCTCTTAATAAATCAGCAACAAGTCATATGTATAATGAGGCTGCACAGATAGATTGGCACCAGTCTGTAAAAAGTTTTGAAAGATGAAAAGAAGATTTTCTGTTTGATCATAGTAGTAGTAGTAGCCATTGACCATTTGTAGTAGCCCTTGTAGTTTATTGAGTAAGAGACTAGCACAGGAGTGGGGACCCTGCGGCTTTGAGGCCACATGTGGCCTTCTAGGTCCTCGGGTATGGCCTTTTGACTTGAGTTCAGGTTTTACAGAACAAATCGTTTTATTAAGGGGATTTGTTCTGTGAAGTTTGGATTCAGTGAAAGGGCCATACTTGAGGACCTAGAGGGCCACATGTGGCCTCAAAGCCACAGGTTCCCCACCTCTGGACTAGCATAAGCAAGATCTGTATTTAAGGAATGTCACTTCAGCATCTGTAGGGAGAGTAGTCAGAGAGAATGAAGGCCTGGATAAGCATGGCGGTCCTAGGAGTAGAGAGAAGGTGACTGATAGGAGATAGGTTTTATAAGTAGAATGGAATAAATCTGGCACCTTATTGGATGTGTGGGGTGAAGGAGAGAGAAGAGCCAGTGACTCTGAGGCCCCCGCCCTGGGTGGCCCGAAGAGGAGTGGTACCTTTAAGCAGAGTAGGGACGTTTGGAGAAGGGAAGGGGTAGATTTGGGAGTTGCTTGAACATGTTAAGTTTGAGAGATATTTGAGACATCCAGTTGGCAGTTTGTGACAGAGGACAGTAGCTCAGGAGGAAGACGAGGGCTGGATGTATGGAGAGACCTGAGAGATGTCTGCACAGAGACAGTAATTTCTGGTAAAGATTGTGTTTCATAAAAATCAGAAATGAAATAGGCTTGCTCTCTGAGGGGCTTTGTTTTGGGTTTTTTTTTACTTTGTGCCACTTCTTCTCTAGATGACTCTGCAGAGTTCAACCTGGTGAACAATGCCCTGCTGAGTATATTTAAGATGGATGCAAAAGGTAACAGACCGAATTCTAAGCTGAGAATCACCTTCTTTTTTAATAGAGAAGTGTGTGTGTAATGTATGATCCTTATAGGAATTAAGATGCTCTAGAATTTAGTGTTGTTCTCCAGAACAAGATTTCATCTCCAAGTTTATGGAAATTGTTATTTGTTTTTAAAACTATTTAGTTGCATAGGTGATTTTTATATCCTGGTAAAGCCATCAGAAATGATTGCAGAGATGGAAAGAATTCGAAATGTTCATTATAACTATTAGCAGTTTGTCATGAAACTTTCTTCATCTACTTTCAAGAAACATAATATATAAACCATCTGTAGGAAAAATATGGTTTACATATAGTATAGGGAGTACCTGAAAACTCAAAAATACCTTACTTCGTGTTCACATATACAACACATGTCCAGTTTTCCCATTCCAGAGCTCATTTTGAACTAGACTTTATTGGTAGTTCATGGGATTGGGGGTAGTTTTTGGCACTTGGTTGATTTAGGAGCAAACACTCTCTGTTTCTTGTGCTGATGCTTTGAAGTGCATTTTGTTTTGCGCTGATTTATCTAAGACAGTATGGCATTGTTGGGATTGTTTTGTTTATCCTTTTTTTGTGTGTTTTCAGGGACATTGGGAGGCTTGTTCAGCCAGATTCTTCAAGGGGAAGACATTGTCCGAGAACGTGCAATCAAATTCCTTTCCACGAAACTGAAGACTTTGCCAGATGAAGTGTTAACAAAGGAAGTAGAAGAACTCATATTAACTGAGTCTAAGAAGGTAAGTGCTGATCCTTTCTTAATCTAACCTGTGAACATGTAAGGACTGTGTTCTTTGAAGTAGTTGGTGGTGATATTTTCAGTTTTCACCAAGAGTGTCAATGTCTTTTCTTATTTAGTGACTTAATGTCTCACTTGGGTGATGATTTTTTGATTGAATGGTACTCTAATAAAATACTTAAAAATTTTATTCTTAAAAGCACATTGTGAACATTCATTTTCACTTCAAAGGATCCCTTTCATTTTTTTACAGCACAGTCATTTCCTGGATATACCCTCCCTGACAGAACCTTCCCTTTTCACATTGAAAAGTAAATTAAATGATACTGGCACAGTGACTACATTTGAAAGCCTGTGCAGTGTCTCTGTCTGCCCACATACATTTGGAGAACATTCTGTGACTATTCAGGTGTTGGAGGCCACCTCTAAAGAATGACTTAACTTTGGCTTCACTGAGTTCCAGATTTCCTCAGAATGCACTATTTTGTGTCTTACTTGGCACCTATCAGAACACTCCTTTTGTTTTCCACTCCATTGAAATGGTGCCCCATAGACCAGAGCAATGCTTCCCTTCAGTAGAGGAAGCTAGATCAAATGGAGCAGTAGCTTCCCTGGCCTGATGCCCCTGCACTGGGAGTCTGGCCCTGTACTGACCTTTCTTCTTGGTGCTATTGCATGCTCCTACCGAAATGACTTCTGTACAGTTTCAATAGCAAGTGATACTGATATCTAATTTAGCAACTGTGTGTTACATATGCCATATTCTGGATTTTTTAAAATTTCTTAAAGGTCCTTGAAGATGTGACAGGTGAAGAATTTGTTCTCTTCATGAAGATACTCTCTGGGTTAAAAAGCTTACAGACAGTCAGTGGCAGACAGCAGCTTGTGGAGTTAGTGGCTGAACAAGCTGATTTGGAGCAGACTTTCAACCCAGGCGATCCAGACTGTGTGGACAGACTTTTACAGTGCACAAGGCAGGCAGTTCCACTCTTCTCTGTAAGTTCTTCTTTATTTTTCTCTTAATTAACTGAAGTCACACACAAAGATGGACAGAAATACACATAGAAGAAGACTTAGGCTTGTTCTCTTTGGGCCCTGGATTGCAAAAGGAGGACCAATAGTTGAACATTCTAGGAAGCACATTTTAACTCAGTTATTCAGGGAGATTTCCCCATCTAAGCAACCCACGGGGCAGTGGGTTTTGTGAAAGGCAGGAAGTCCTCGGTCATTAGGAACCTTCCTGCCCAGGCTGAGATCATCATCTGTCAGGAATATCGAAGAGGAAGTTTATGCTGCATGAAGAGGTTGGACTGACATCTCTGAGAACTCATCTCCCTCCCCCAAACTGGGTTCTCTCCTTTTTGCAAAGTAGAGAGTTCAAGGTCACTGCAACAGCTTATTAGCACCCACCATGTACCGGACACTGGGGAGGTAAAGGAGAACAAACGCTGTTCCCTGCTCTCAAGAAGCTGATAGACTCATGAAGGAGATAGCATGAAAACAGCCGTGTTCACAAAGGAGGGCAGGGCACTGGCATGAAGAGGGATTGGAAGAAGCTTAAGGTGCTTAATGGGTGAATCCAAAAATGTAGCACTAGGAACTAAGAAAAGGTAAAGCAGTTTTAAACCTTGGACTCAACTGTGCTTTGAAAGAAAACGGAGATACTAAAAGGCAGAGGTAAGAAGAGGGCACATTGCAGGTGTGAGGGACAGCCTTCAAAAAGCCGCAAACTGTGTTGTATATGACAGCTGAACTTGAGGTGGCATTGGTACACTCTTCTGCTCTGCAGATGACACTGAGCTGGTCAGGGACCAAAAAGACAAAGACGGCCAGTGGGCCTAATTTGAATAAGATGGAGTTCAGTAGAGTGAAATGAAGGCTTACACTCACAGGTACAATACGGGAGAGGCAAAGCAATTTGCTGAATTGCATTGAAAGCGTCTAAAATATTTTTGTGGGTGGAGAAAACTTCCACAGAGTCTAAAAGATGTGTGGATTGTAGTGTACTTGGCAAGTTCTTTGTTAGTTGTTTTTGTAATATGGTGGCCAAGAAAGTGAATACAGTCTTGTGCTGTACTCGGAGAGATGAAACACATCACTAAGAATAAAGGGGCAGTGAGCAGTCCTGCCTTCCTCTGCTCTAGTCAGGCCCCATCTGGCTTTGGGGTTCAATTTTGGGTGCCTCATTTCAGGAAGGACATTGCTAAACTGGCCAGTGTCTGAAGGAAGGCAGCAAAAAGGCTGCATCCTTTTGAGGTCATGCTTTATGTTTTATAAAGGTCAAGTGAGAGACTTGGACATATTTAGAAGAATTATTAAGGTGTAGGTACATAATAGTTCTCTACAAGTATTTGAAGAGAAAGGGGACTAGGCTTGCCCTTCTTGGCACCAGGGGACAGAACTGGAAACAGCAGGCAAAAAGTTGGGAAGAGATGATTTTAGACTTGATTGGATACCAAGGAAACTTGTTATAGTTGAGGCCATCCCAAAGTGGAATGGGCTGCCTTGGCCAGTAATGGACTCTCTTTCTTTGGAGATCAAAGCCTAGAGACACCTCGTGTTAGAGAGAAGGTTCTTTATTCAGCTGTAGATTAGACTAGAATCCAGACGGTCTCTGCTATCCCTTCCAGGTCTGAGATTCTGTGACTTCGTCTTTTTGAGACTTCCACATTCTTGGCTGTACATCAGCCTTTCTGGATTTGATTCCTCATCTGTAAAACAAGAGGGAGCAACTCCCTAAATGACTTAGACTTTCTGTTGCAGTTTAAAATTGTGATCCTGTGGCTTTTGCCCTATACCCTATTATGGAGTACAAACCACAGTGAGCATGAGCCACAGTGAACTTTCCTCTCAGACTTAAAGAGCTAACTTCAAGTCTTCCTTTCTCCTCTGCTTTTTATATAACTACTGTTTTCCTGGAGCTTTGAGACATAAGAAATATTTAACTTTCGAGCCTTTGAAAGCAAAATGCAACACAAGGTGAACTCCCTTGGAACATCAAAAAGTCTAAGCACGTGGAGCTCAGTTGAGCAGAAACACAGCTCTACCCAAAGTAAAGAGTTTCCAGAAACTGAATAAAGTAAATGGCCTTGTTGTAGAGAAGAGAGTCAAATAGAGCCTGTTGAGAAGGTCGTCCCCAAGAGAGTCAGCCTTGAAAATGGCCCATGTCACAAGGGCTTGTTTAAGAAAGGACTGATAAGTAAAATTGACCAGATCATTCGGTTTG
This sequence comes from Pseudochirops cupreus, assembly GCA_028627135.1. Taxonomy (NCBI): domain Eukaryota; kingdom Metazoa; phylum Chordata; class Mammalia; order Diprotodontia; family Pseudocheiridae; genus Pseudochirops; species Pseudochirops cupreus. The sequence continues at coordinate 22,945,358 of CM053583.1, read as the reverse complement.
TTGATGTAACAAGTAGCACTTTAACTTAAGGTTTGACATATACAGTATTTATCTGGAAAAGGTAGATTCCTACCTCAGTTTCACTCAGGCATATCTCCTCATCCCAGATCAAGCCCTTGCTACAGCTGTTGAATATTTTGTATTCTAGTACATCCCTCTGGACTGTCCCACAACTTACCTGAGAATGGAAACCATATCATGGCTAAACTTGTCTTTCTCTCCATGCTGCATACACACATGCATGTAAGCTGCATACAGGAGATGCTCTAGGAATGTGGAATGGAAAACCATGAATGAGGACCTGAGGTAGTGCAGCCTGTAGAGTTCTGGGTCTGGTGTTAGAAGCACCCAATTTCAGATTCAGCCTCAGAAATTTCTTGTGACTTGACATTGGTTAGACACATCACTTGATCTATGTTTACTTCCATTTCATCAAATATAGCATGTGGATAATAACATGATCTGCATTCCAGAGTTGTTGTGAGGATGAGATGAGAAGAGATAAGATTTGTAAAACTCTTAGTACCATGCCTGGCACATAGTAAGTAGGCGCTATATAAATGTTGCTCCTTATAACTGTTATTATTATCAAACAGTATACATTCTGTTTTATTTCTACTTTTCTAGTGAATTTGATTATGGTTTAAGTCAGAGTTATGCTGGTACTGAATCACTAAAATTATCCTTCATTTTTTATAGAAAAATGTTCATTCCACAAGGTTCGTGACTTATTTCTGTGAACATGTTCTGCCAAATCTCAGCTCCTTGACTACTCCAGTGGAAGGCCTTGATATACAGCTAGAGGTAAATTAAATTTCTCTCCTCACTAATGAAATATATTCTGATTTTATTAGTGGCTTTAAATTTAAAATTATCATTTATAATTACATTTATATAAGAACATAGTTCTCAAAAATTACCAGTTACCTTTAAATTACCAGAATGATTTAAACATCTTGGTTAATCAGAGGTTTCTTAGGTCATAAAGTAGCATAATTTAGTACATAGAGAACCTTCATACAATGTTATTAGGCAATTAGCATCCAATAGTAGGAAAACACTATCTATGTTTGTGGTAATTCTGTAATAACATACAATGCATAATAAATTACTTCAGCTTTTGTTACAGTACCCATAATAACAAATCATTCACCATCATGGATTATTAAGGGAGGTAGTATGATGCAGTGAGTAGAAAGCTGGCCTCAGAACCAGGAAAATCTGGCTTCTAGTCTTATCTTTGGCACATTTCTTATCCTATCAGTGCTCTAAGCAACCCTCCAAGGTACACACTTGCATCTATTCTCCTAGGAATTGCCTCTGCCAGTTAAACCCCAGGTCCAGTTAATAACCTGGGGTTTTAGGCTTAAACTTTGTTAATTCATTTCTCAGTGTTTTTCTTAGGCATCTAATAATATTTAGCACTGTCTGTTTTTATAGCTCATGTGTTACTCTATCTTAGCTACAAGACAGAAAAACATTTTTCTTCTAGGAATTTGCTACAAGTAGTTTTTCAGTTACAAGTACTATAGCGCTATCGTAGTAGTACCACAGGTACTGTTTCAGTGAAGTCCTCTGGTGACTGTCTTGGAAGGGGCCCAGACTTCTCTAAGTTTGTGCCATAGGAGCCTGCTGATGTCTTCTGAGGGCCCACCAGCCAACCAATCAGGCAACGGGCATTTATCTAATCAGAGACCAAAAAGTTAGCTGCTAGCGGATGCATTTGGTGGCAACTGCAACTTACAAAGCCTCCTACTAAGGTATTAGGGGAAGGGAGGTACTCCTGCTGATGAAAGCTTTTCAGACACTGAAAGTATTAATTACTACCATAACTGATATATGATTCTTCAGGATTGAAGAACCAGCATCTCTTTTTACATGCACAGCTCTGCTGCAGTGTGGCCCAAGGGTGCTGGGCTAATGAATGGGTGCAGAGAAATCACACAGAACACCCTGGGAACAGTGACTAGAGGCAAGCTTAAGGAATACAATTGTATTGATAATAGTAACGAACATCTGTTCAGTTAGATACTTCTGCAAATTCTCTCATTTATACTTAATTGTAAGGACGTTTGCTTAAGCTTAAAGACTTAAATGTGCCTGATTTTTGTGCACTGCCTTTTAAAGATTGTTTTGATTGATTTCTCCTTAAATCATCTCCCTCCCTTCTAAAGAGCAATGCTTTATTACAAAGAATTTTATTTGTTTGTCTTAATTAAAGGAAGAATAAGAGGGGGTAAAGAAACCTGCCATCATCTGGCTACTGTGCCATTTATATCCCTTTACTTTTTATTTCCCTTTACATAAATAAGTGACAGTGAGTAGACTTTTCTTAAATTGATGTGTCCAGCATCAACAGATTTTAGAATGATAGAATATCAACCTATCTAGAAATAATCATGACCCATCTAAGGACATTAATGAAACTATAAAGTCAGAAATAAAGAGAAACCTAAAGAATTGTAAAAAGATTAAGTGATCACAAATGAGTCAGATTATTATACTACAAATGGTGGTGTTCTCCATTAACAAGCATTTATTGCCTACTATGTTCAGGCAAACTATTTCACAATTGGTTTACATATTTAATATAGTACCAATCCAGATATCATGGTGGGTTTTTAAAATAAATTATAATGAAATTTAAAATACAGGCAATGTGGTCTTATGTCCTCTAACTTTAAAACATATTACAATGCAGTAAACATCCAGGGGAGTTGTCTCATCTGGGAGTTTCCTCCACTAATTAAATCACAAGTCCAGTCTCCATCTTGTTTTATATCACCCTTTCTGAATATATCCTTCCCTTCCCCAGAGAGCTATCTCTTGCAACAAAGACTTATAAAAGGAGGGGGGAACAGAGAGAGGAGGGAGTTCAGTAGGACAATGAGCACATCAGTTCCCACCCATCAGACTGTCAAAAACAAAGAAAGAAAATTCAGTGTTATTTTTGGAGAAACAGTTTACCTCTTTCATTGCAGGTAGAATTGCAAACTGATAGAGTCTTTTTATAAAGCAGTCTGACAAGACAACTTAGAAGTTACAAAATTAGCAAGCCCCTTGGCTCATTTCCAGGGTTTGGGTTATTTTCTCTTAGTGCAGGAATTCTGGAAAAGTTTTTTGTGTCTTGGACCCCTTCTCTAAATAATACTCTTAGATACATAAAGTAAAATATATAGGATTACAAAGAAAATGTCACGGACCCCTGATTAAAAACTCTCTGCTTTTGCACATTGGGAATAGGTTCAAGGAGTTTTCAGATTATATCCTTAGAACCTGGTCAACCCCAAAGAGAATTATTTCATTCAAGAATTTTTAACAGAAACATTTGTAATTGCAAAGCAATTTCATACTACCAGATGTCTTAAAAATAGGGGATTTTTTAGATAAATTATAGTCTATAAATAAAATGTAATGCTGTAATGTAATTAGATCAATAGATATGAGGTATATACAGCAGTCTAAAAAGAGATTTATGAAATAGTGCAAAGCAAAAGACAAATAGAAAGTTCTCATTAAAAGATTCACTATAGAAGAGAAAAAGTAAACAGTGAATTCTAAACTTAGGAGAATTAACCAAAAAATTAAGACATTTATACTTTCCTGTTTGTTTAAATTCAGAGTTACAAAGCAAATTTAATGTGTTGATAATTAATATTGTTTATATTATTATTTGAACAATTGATGAATATGAATTATAACCAAGTATTTGGATTCTTATCTAACAACAAAATATTTGTTTTAGGTTTTGAAACTACTTGCAGAGATGAGTTCATTTTGTGGTGACATGGACAAATTAGAAACAAATTTAAAGAAACTGTTTGACAAATTGTTGGTAAGAAAGAACTCTTTTTCCCTTGATAATATGCAACTAATATTGAAAATGTATCAGTTTTCAAACTGAATATTCTCTTAGCTACCAGATTGGAATTTAACGAAAGGATTTCCTAGTTGCTGCTTTTATCCCTGAACTGCAGTTTTCAATAGTATCATTTTTTAAAGCAGTTTTGCTTTGCTTTTAGAATAGTAAAACAGGTTGAAAAAAAACCATATGGGGGATTTTTAAAAATAGTCTTGGCTTTCGTTGCCCTTCTTTTCTTTAACTGGCATACAAGAATGGTATCACATCCTCATCCTTAACTTCCTTATCAAAAGTAGTATCATGATATTTGATGTTTGGCTTTAGCAGGTAGTTCAGATCCTTCTGGGAATGTTGCATGGTCCTAAAATTGGTGGTTTGACCCTCCAGGGCTGCCTTGCCTTACTGGGATGGTGCCAGATTGGGTATCAGTGGTACTACACCACCACTTAGCAACCAGAAGAGAAGTTCTTGATTCACATTCAACTTTTCTGCTTTGATACCTCAGTAGAATAGTAACCTTGATCACAGAGGGTCCTCCTGCCACTGGTGTGGATTGTATCCCCTCAGCCCTTTCTCAGCTAGGGCTATTCTTATTATTATTCTTATTTCATTATAAATCTCCTATAAAAGATCTATCCCCTGTGCATAAGAGACTTTCTTTGGAGTCTTTATCTTTTCTCAGGAGAATCGTGTAATACCTTTGTTTAATGGCAGTTTCAGACTTGGGTCTGAGAGCCACATAATTGAATAGACCCCAGAGTTCTGAATTACGACGTTTTGTACCTGTGAAAAGTAAGGCCTTTTTTTAGAATAGAAAATACCTGAAGCTTTGGTGGCCACTTCTCGGTCTGCAAGAGATTGGCTGGTGATCCTGTACATTGGAAGAATCTCAGTGGGGTTCTGGTGTCTCTTCATTTTTTCACCAACAAGGCTTATAGACATTCCCAGTTTCTCATTCGTGTATTTCCACTTAAAGGTATAAAAAGAGCAGATAGTCCCGTGTGCAATTGTCCCCTTTGTCTCACTCTTATCTCTCAGGAATACATGCCACTCCCTCCAGAAGAAGCAGAAAATGGAGAGAATGCTGGCAATGAAGAGCCCAAGCTGCAGTTCAGCTACGTCGAGTGTTTGTTGTACAGTTTCCACCAGCTGGGCCGGAAGCTTCCCGATTTCTTGACGGCTAAGCTGAATGCAGAAAAACTGAAAGACTTCAAAATCAGGTGATGTATGACTGAAGGGATCCAATCCTGGGGTAGCAGGAGAATGATCCTTTACTTAGTCTTTGAGAAGAACAGATTCCTATTTCATGCCGAGGCTAGGTAACTGCTGTTCTGGTTTTCAGATACAAAAAAAGTAAATGTCAACAAGTATATTCCAGTGAGCATGCCAGCCTATTCTAGGCATACTGAACAGGTAAAAGAGACTGGAGAGACCCCAAAGAACCAGCAGGACTTCCCAGAGCAGGTCAAAGCAGAATCGCCTAATGCCCAGGGCCAACAAGGCTATCGGATGGATGTGTGAACGGGGAATGTGCTCAGGCTAGCATGTACAGATACCAGTAAAAGACATGACAGGAACTAGACAAGATGGGGAGATGGGACCTAGGCAGTAGTAGGCAGAGGTCAGTAGGGTATCTGGGAAAGACAGGGAGGTTTTGGTGGACTGCAGGTTACCCAACATTAGTGGTGAGGTTAAGGCAGGCCAGAAATCAAAGGCAGTTGGACTTTGAATTAAAGAAGTTTGAGGGCCAGGGACTAGGAGAATAACCGCTCTGCTGCTCTCTGTTCCAGTCTGGTGACATCTGGGATATTTTTGTTTCTGGGTGCCATGTATTAAAAAGGGCATTGAGAGACATGGGAGTTTATCAAATGATGTTCTCTGAACCCAGCAAGGGCCTGAGATCAAGTGCTGCCTTTGACACATAATAACTTTGTAACTGGCAAATCACTGAACATCTCAGGGCCGCATACAACTCTCTCTAAACCTTAAAGTTGCAGAAAAGGTGGTGATCTGCATTGGTAGAAAGGGAGTTTCCTATTGTCTGTGAGCTCCCAAGTCCACTCCCTGTCCCTGATTGAACTAAATGGTCCTTGGGGTTCCCTCTCACTTTTGAAGGTCTATAATTCATTGACTTAGCATTTCTGCTTCAACAGACTTTATTGAAATTTCTTCCTAAAGATACTTATGTTTGTTGTTAAAAGCCAACGGTTAACTGAACGAACATCAAGGCATCTTAAACCAGAAATCAAATCACCGCTTCACAAAGCTTTTCTAAATTTTGCTTTATCTAGGGCAGAGGTGTCAAGCTCAAATAAAAAGATCCCTGCAAGCACATACTGACTTAGAAAACCATAAATTAATACTACCTATGTTGTATTGGATTTAAAATTTTATTTTGTTAATTATTTTCCATTTCAGACTTCTGGCCTTGAGAGTTGACATCTCTCATGCGCTGGCCTGCTTATCCCTGTATAACAAAGGAAGGAAACTTATTTTTAGGACCCAGAACTAAGCTAAAGTTTTTGGTTGTATATCGGCCACACTACCCAAATGGATAGAAATTATTTGTTCTGATTCCCTGGGTTTTAAATAATGTATGGTCTGTCTTTGTTTGGTAGTTAATTTAAAAGTTGATTTGTAAATGTTCTCAGGTACCATGAATTAACAACTGCCTCTTTGTATTAGGCTGCAGTACTTTGCCCGAGGTTTACAAGTTTATATCAGACAACTTCGTTTGGCTCTCCAGGGGAAAACAGGTGAAGCCTTAAAAACAGAAGAGGTAAGAATGCCAGGTGCCTTCCTGTGCAGGAAGCTGCAACTCTAATAGCACAGCCCTTTTTTAAACTACAGTTTCAGGCAGTAGCTGAATGTGTGTAGATAGCTCATTCTTTATTGACATTTTTTTAGATAGACTTTATTTGGGCTGATGAAAAAGAGCCCAGCGTAAACCCCACCATCATTTTGCCTTAGTCCAAGAAGTGATGCTGGTGGAAGATTGTTGGAATCTCATGAAATTCAAAATGAGTTTCTTATTTTCTGAACGGCATAGTAGAAGGTTATATAGTAATTTTTCATGCCATTCCTGCCGGATATTCTCTTTGACACTTCTGATGAGCCAGGATGTTTTGTTGAAATACTAGTTTGGTTGATATTTTGTTATGTTAAGTAACTATTAATACTAACATTAATTCCATTATGATTCAGGTCTTGTTCAGCCTTAATATTTGGAAAAGTAATAGCAAGGTATATAAATGCTGTGTGATAAGGCTAGTTTTTAATGATCATTTTCAAAATAAACTCACATTCCACATTTAAGTTGCTATCTCTCTTAAAATTGATAATCATATGTAAAGTAAAGCTGCTCATGTAAAATAATATAGATTATTCCCTTTTCTAGTCCTTTTTCAATAGAGGGGGGAAGAGTTTCAAATAGGCTGTTTGCGTAAGAGTTATTAAAAAGGGGCTCACCAAGAACAGTCCCTGTGCTGCTGCCACCCCCCGGTGTGACTCACACTCCCCTCTCTCGCCGAGCCCTCGACAGCAGCGCCCTCGACAGCAGCGCCCTCGACAGCAGCGCCGGCTGGGTTCTTGGCTTTGCTGGCCGCGCGCATAGCAGATGCTTCGTGTTTGGGTCTTGTGTGGAGAGACTGAGCTGCTCATCCGCACCAGAGGAGTTTGCTCAGCCAGACTCCCCATTTACGTTGTCGTCGCGACCCCTCCCACTCTGCCCTTTGGCCACAGAAATGGGACCAGAGGTTGATGAGGGCAGCGATGTCGTGCGCTGATTTCTGCCAGCTCTTAAGGCCTCGTTTCGCTCGCTTCATTGCCCGAGTCCGTCAAGGTAGCAAGAAGCCTCGTAGTCCGTGACGCCGCCGTGACAGGTCAGGGCCAGACTGACTCTGCGGCTGTTCAGCGAGTGCCAGGGAGTGTGAGTGAGCCTCTGTAGGCTTAAGCCAAGGCGCCCCTCACTGTCACGGGGGCTCCGGAAGACGAGCGTGGTGATTAGAGTGTTACTTCTGAGCTGAGACACGTGGAGGCGGGTGTTAGAGTTGTTGCTTACCTTCTTTTCCTTTTACAGAATAAGATTAAAGTTGTTGCTTTGAAAATAACAAACAACATCAACGTTCTAATCAAGGTAATTCTTCCCTGTTTTCCTGCATCCTTTCTTCCTGTTCATATTTTTGTTGGCACCTGCTAAGGTTAGATGTTGTCATTTTGAATAAAGAAAAAAAGCCCAGGTGCATAGAAACATCACGTATATGGTGCCTGTAGTATATAAAGCACTTTCTTCATAGATAGCATGTACCTAAGCGACATAAAAATAACATCCTCGTTTTGTGTGAAACTAAAGGCCCGTGTCATTTACACAAAGTCACAGTAATCAAATCTTTTAAATCAGTTACTTATTATTCCCATTTTACAGATAAGAAAATGGAGATTAAGTTCAGGTTCAGAGGCTTGACCTTGGTCAAGTAGTAAGTGGCAGAGGGGGGCCTCAAACCTGAGTTGTCCATTTCTGAACTCCATCACCATATTTGACCACTAGTCTTGTTAACCAGAGAGATCAACATACCTATTCTGTCTCACCCGTTTTCCTTCCCCAGAAACACAACTCTAAATCAGCTTTTCCTTCATGCCCTTCTGTGAAATACGCCTCAGCTATCACCTGTTGATTGGCTTTGTTTCCCTGAACCACAATGGACTTTTTCTTTCCTTCTTCCGAAGGAGGTTCTTCAGAATGGGTTGAAGATTGCAATTATCCACCAAACTCAGGCTCTCCTGTCTAGCCAGCGCTCCTTTCTCCCCCTTCTTTCTCAACATTAATATTTCTGGTTCAGTGGAAGAGAATATGATTGCTTCCCACAATACAAGAAATTGAGGGAAGAGCTAATAATCTATTTACAAGTGAATTACAAGATGCATCTTTTTAAGTTAGTACTTGAAAGTAATGTTTTTATGTCAGTTGTATCTGTGACTGGTGTGATACCCATTTTTGCTGGTTATTACATACACTTAATATGTTAAATCATGAGCTTTTTTTCTTCATATTAGCACTAAATATGCTTCTAGCAGCAGTTAAACAACTCACATAAGCCATTGTTTTTAGATGTACACCCAAAAAAAGGCTTTAGCATCTATGTTCTTTTTGTCAGCAAAAATTGTGGTGTAAAATTGGGGCAAATCTGGGGACCTAATGTCTTTTAACAATTTGTTTTATTAATGCTTTATCATAAGCAATATTGCACAGCAAGAGGCAGGATGACCTGGTGTGCCATCCCTGGAGTCATTAGGCCTGGTGCCCATCTCTGACATGTAGGGATCCCTCGGTACGCCCACACAGTTGCTTCCTGGAGACATCATGAAATCCCTCCTTCTGTTGAATACATTGTGAGCCACAGTTAGGGTATTGGTAATTTTCCTGCTGCCTTGTTTTGGTGTGTTGTTTTTTAAACCTTTGTTACAATGAAGGCCTCTGAATGAGGGAGAAAGTCGATTAGTAGACATTCATTCAGTACTGTTCTGTTTTAGCACTGTTAAGCACTAGGGGTGTAAAGGAGGCAAAAGACAGTCTCTGCCCTTAGGGGGCCCCCCAGGCTAATGGAGAAGGATATATTCAGAAAGGAAGGAGACAGAAAAGGAAAAAAAGCTTCCATAAAAGTGTTTAAATAATTAACTTCACTTCCACAAAGTATCATTCTCTTAAGTCCCCAGCAGGATTCTCCTTGTCCCCCAGTTTATTGTCATTGGTTTTGCTTCTGCTTAAGTATCTTAGTAAAGGTCGTGTTTCATAGAGAAGTGTATAATCATAGGCTATGTTTTACGAAGGTCTAGGGGCTGCTCATCATTCTGAAGCCTGAAGTGACAGCTTAGAAACCCTTGCTTATGGCTTTAATCTTGAGCTCCATGCACTTGTTAGGCACAATTTATAAAGAAAACCATCCACTTTCTGAGTTGCTGCAAGGCAATGTGATCCAGTGTGTACAAGCCTGGGCTTGTAGGTAGGAAGACTTGCATTCAAATCCTGCCACAGACATTTTCCTTCCTCTGACCATGGGAAAGTTACCCTCTGATTCCGTTCCTTCTCTGTAGAATGAGGGCACTTGGACCAGATGACTTTGAAGGCTCCTTCTAGCTTGCCTGCTCACATAACCTTTCTCTTTAATGCTTTCATTTTGAGGCCATATTCCAATCGTTTGCTTAACAAATTTTCAGGGTTTAACAACCTTTCTAGAATTCTCCTTTTTAAAGAGAACGAATAGTTGAAAGAGCAAGATCTATGTTGTAACTCTTGCTATAATGCTCGTTGCCTATGTGCATCTCTAAGCCACCTGGTTTCTTCATTTGTAAAGCCATATCGTGTCTATGTGACTACTCTCCTTAACTGTCACAGGACTCTTTTTGTTAGGAAAATTTAGAAACATTGATTCTGCGTAATTGTGAGCTAACGCTGTTGTTGCCATTCAAGAAACATGGGGATGTTCTGGTTTCTGATTTCTCTGCATTCCTTGAAGGATTTGTTTTGATTTTGGAAATTGACTTGCATTGAAGAATTGTCCATCCGTTTTATCTTTTCAGGATCTGTTTCACATTCCTCCTTCTTACAAGAGCACAGTGACATTGTCTTGGAAACCTGTGCAGAAGGCTGAGATGGGGTAAGAAAAGTCTTTGAGGTTAAGCTGTTTTCTTTCTGAACATTTCAAAATAGGGTGCTTAAGTATTCTTAGAAGTGAGCCTAAAATACCTACTTAAAATTGTAATATTCATAATACAAATCTCTATAGATTTAGTATTCAGAATTGTATTTCTTTGGCATTGAGTAGGTTTTCCTGACTTGTCTTTTACATTATAAAATAATTTATTTTGCAGATCAGTAAATGTCTTTGAAAGAATATTGCACAATAATATTATCAGCAGCTAAATGGCATGATGAATAGAGCATTAGACCTGGAATCAGGAAGACCTGAGTTCAAATCCAAACACTGTGTAACCCTGAGCAAGTCACTTAACCTGTTTGCCTGTTTACTCATGTTAAAATGGAGATAATAATAGGCCCTACCTCCCAAGGTTGTTGTGAGGATCAAATGAGATCAGATTAATAAAGCCCTTAGCAGAGTGTGTAGCACAGAGGAGGCCCACTCTTTAAATTCTCTATTTTTCTCTGTCCTTTAATATTGCTAATATCATATATTTGCATCCTTCACAAGGCATCTCATCACATTTTTCCTGCACAACTAACACTGTCCATGAGGCAGGCTGAAGCAGCTGGTGATGCTGTTCCCTAGGGCAAGTAGTAGTATTGTCATGTGCATAACTAAACACAAGCTGGCTCGAAGATCCCAGTGTAAGCATTCGGTCCTGTCCTCTCCTGGGTCTGTTGTTGGTGATGCTGGCTTCAGTGAAGTATATCAGTGGATTAGGGGACAAAATAATAGAACTTTACGTTAATTTTTCTTTTTGTTTTACATCCTTTCCTTCTAGTCAAAAGAGGACAAATGAAGACACAACTTCAGGTTCGCCACCCAAAAAAGCTGCAGCAGGACCAAAGCGGGATGCTAGACAAATCTATAATCCTCCTAGTGGAAAATACAGCAGCAATCTGGGCAACTTTAATTATGGTGAGCGTTGGCGTTTGGGTGCAGGTAGCACGTGGAATTAGATTGAGAGCCTAGCACTTAAAAGCAAGTGTTATATTTAGATATCCTGACCCAGATTCCCTCAGTGCCTCAGTGACTCCCTGATTGTAACAGGCAGCTTCCCACCCGTTGGGATAGTCTTGGATATGCTAAAGAGTAGTTCAGGGAGTTACCACTTCATTATACTGTTTTGGTGACACTTACCACATAAAAGTACAGTTACCAAAGGTGCCAACTTTAAAATCAAGGAGTAATTTGGGCACTGAGAGAATCTACTTTAATATGCAGAGACTGGCAGGATGCAAGGTAGTCTGTTCCTTTTCACTTGAGGAGGGGAGTGTTTAGGTATCAACATCCATTCCCTAGGATTCTTGGGGAGTGAGTATTTTTGCTTTTAAGTGGGATTTATATGAAATGATTTGATATAGGGTAGCAGATAAAGAAAACTTATTTCTTCAGAGTAAGATCCTTTTCATTTCCCCCTCAAGGTATTTCTTGAAGAATCAGGTGGCTAAGTATTTGATTTATGTACCTCTCTGGCCTAACTTTACCTTAGTTTCACTATGGGTTACCTTTGCAGCTTTTGAATTTCATGATTGGCAGGGAAGGGGAGTAGGGGGTATTATTATTTCTTCAGGATAGGGAACTCACAGTGTGGAAATTCTTACCAACACAAATCTGGACCAGCATTTCTTTGTAATTGGAGAGTTACCAAGAACCCTGGGAGTTTACATAACTTTCCTTTGATCTCACAACCAGATATGGTGTGAGGAAGGACTTGAGCCCAGTTCTTTCTAACTTAAAGATCTGCCCATCATCCAGTACACCACTACCCCTCTGAAATAAAAGAAACGTGAGGCTTTCTTTAAAGCACTTTACGTTGAGGAGTTGTGCAGTGGTATTAGGTTGCAGATTTGTTTTTCCTTGAGTTTGAACATTTCCCTAATATCATTAGCCCACTTGTTCCACTCAAAGCAGTTCTTAATAAAGTATATATGAATAGATAAATATCTTAGTATACCCTTATTTTTCCCACCTGTTTTTCTTGCTCTTGCCTTGAGGGTCTTTGTGTATATTGAATCCTGTTACTAATTTGATGTCATGAAACTGTTACATCTGTGCCCACTGTATTTTTTTTGAAAGGCTAATGGTTTTTTGATGCCCATTCGATATAGAAGTCATTTTATAGTACCAAAGTATTTCAATTTCTGATTACTTGTTGATGTTAGGCTAACTGTTGTGCACAAATTAAGCAGCACAGTGTGTATTACAACTTTATTATTGTATAGTAATAAAATTAAGGTCAGTCTTGTGCATCAGAGTGCATGCTCCACCTATTCTACACAAGGAATACACCATTCCTGTAGTAGGGCCTACCTTCCAGTTCTGCACTCAGAACCAATGTTTCTTCCCTGTTTGCTGTATTGTAAATTTCTGAACGAGAGCTAACTCATTGTTCGATTTTTCGTAGAGCAGAGAGGGGGCTTCAGGGGAAGTAGAGGTGGCCGAGGTTGGGGAGGACGAGGAAATCGTAGTCGGGGAAGACTCTACTGAATACATCACATTCTTCAACGCTGTCACAAGCTTAAAACACTCTTAAACTACCACTCATTGGGTTGCTGGGAATAGCCCTTTAAAGACTGCTGCCTTCAGGTAAAGACTTCAATGTTCTTTATACCTTTGTATGTCTGATCTACTTTTCTAATGGAATACAGATGTGTCCAAGAAAAAATCACAGCTGTATTTTTGGATGCTTTGTCAGCAAACTTGGGTTGTTTGCAGTGTCTTCAGGTTTTATTCAGACTTGGAGGACCACAGTGTATGTGGTTTCTCTTAAAACATCTTGGCAGTTTATATATTAACCAGAGAGTTGTTTGTGGCTAAAACATGTAAAATGATGTAGAGTCTGTATTAGTAATGGATAGAAAGGATCATTCATGAAGGCTCACAGCAGTTATGATGTGGTACTGGTTTTCCTCTCCCCTCCATCCTCTTCCCACCCAATATATGGAGAAGAGTGTCAAAGTCAATGTTCACATTTTTTTTTTACTTTTATTTCTTTTAACTGAGCTGCCATGCACTGATGCAGGCCTACTGATTTCTTTGTCATAAATGGAACATATTTACCAGCTTTTTCTTAAAGACAGACATTGATTTAGTTAATCTCTGGGAATGACTTTAATGGGGCAAAGTAAGTTGCTTTTACACTGCTTACATAACTCTTCTCCATGTGTTGTGATGCAAACTTATTTGGAATATGGAGTTTTAATGTTCAGTATAAAAATATGTGTGTGCACATATATATATGCTGTGAAACTTTACTATACAAAAGAAATCAATAAAAAGTAGAAACACTCCAGGAACGGGTGGTCTGTGATGCAGTGATTGTCCTTTGGAGTAAGTTGGTCAGCTTTTCTCCCAGCAGTGAGGGATTTTGAGTCAGCTTGCACTTAACATTATTGTTATTTAAAAATGAAAACACATAAAGGCTACATATACAAAAACAAACCATATAACCAAATACTAAATCTGACTTGAGAATAACATCCTTCACAATGTGGGTGGTGTAATCTAGGATTCTGTTGACCAGAGCTTCCCTGAAAAAAAAATTTATTATTTCAAGAGTGGATAATGACAGAAAAGATGCTTTCTTAGTTTTGCTTTGTCACTTCTCAGGTTAATCAAAATTCAAATTAAATGCAGAATAAGGTATAGGACAGTGGATGAAGCAGATCTCAGATGCATCACCAGAAGTGAGTTTGAGGAGTTTTCAAATAGGTATTTTTAGTAGCGTAGGCTTTTTCATATTTTTGGTTCAGCAGTTAGTCTTCCCCTTCCCTAGTTTTCACCCCCAAATAAATGCCTGGATAATATTTCCTAGGTATTTTCATGTCTTTGTGGAAAATAGTTTGTGATTCCAATGCAGGTGTCTTCATTAATGTTCATTGTTGTGCTTCGGTAGTTATCACTTCATTGGGGGAAAAGTAAAGCCCCGTTGTTGGTACTACTGCACATTCTCACGGAAAAAAAATTTTTTTAAGGCTAAAATAATGATAACCAGTGAGCAAAGGTAATTGATCAGTCTGGAGTGGTGGCAATAGTATTCAAACATTCCATAAGCTGCTGAATTGAACCTAAGCTCATTTGGAATCTGGGCAGACACAGGAATAGATAGCTACCATTGAGAAAGATGTGACCAGTGAGTCTGGTCCTTGGATTTCAGACCAGCAGGTGGCCTAAAGGTCATTTTGAATGTAGATACTGTATTGGGACTACATTTCTGTGAATTTGGACATTTTTATTCTTATTTTCCTCTTAATTTGAAGAACATGTTTAGATCCTTAGAACTGAACATAAAATGATTTTGCTCACTGAAGTTTGATGTTCGTTTGAGTATCTTCCTCTCTATTCTCCTGTACCACTGCTACTATTTCCCTACCCGTTAGTCCTTTCAGAGGCAACAGTGTATGCTATAGAACAATTGTTTTTGCTCCAAAATTGAGAATGAAAACTTCACACCTGTGATTATTTCCCCCTTTTTAAAGACACCTGTTTATCACCTTGTTCAAATGTAAATGTGCCCCTATGCTTTTGGAATAAATTCATTTTGTAATTTTGTTTGTGTCTCTGTGTTGTGATTTATGTTATCTTCAGATTCCATCCCTCTTCCCAGTACTGTTTGGAAATTTGCTTTGGGTAACTAGATGCAGTTACGTTTAGTCTTCATCAGTATTATTTTTTTCTTAAAACGATCAGTGGAAAAATAACTTGAGAAGGTAGAAGAAGCCCGCAAATTCCTCAGTCACTAAGATCAAGTATTATTCCTAAGGAGGCCAACATCCACAGCCCAAAAGAGCCAGCTATTGAGTGGGCCTTGGTTCTAAAGGCAGATAATCGGTATCATCTCTCATCCCCATATCTGTGCCTTAATTACACATATATCTTGTTTTGCCTTGGCTTTACAAGTGCTTCCGAGACGAATGATGGGCGGGGGGGGGGGGGGGGGGGGATGCAGAAGCAAATAAAGCATTTAAATGCTCTTTTTAAAAAAAAATAATGGTCACAAAGTTACCTTTGTAACTCTTGAGTATTGAATTAGAAAGTATAGGATCCAGTCTCTCCAGCCTAGGTTATTCAAAGAGCGGATCTTTTAGGTGTGGGCGGACGGTATTCCTGGAACCTTCCTTGTTCTTTGTGGGCTGGACTAGGAAGCCCCCTACAGGCCTTGAGGCTGGGCATTGGACATTGGAGGCTTGCTTTCGAAGCTTTGTCATCTTGGTCAGACCTACCAGAACTTGTGCTCTGACGGCATCTTCTTTGAAGGATAACCTAGAGTTATCTGTCCACACAAAGCCCATGCAAGGAGGTTTACCAGGGCATCAGAAACGTGAATTCTGAATACCCTGGAGTCTGGCAGAAGTGGGATTGGCCTTAAGGTTTCTATGGCATTTTTCCCCCTTTTTTACCTCTGTTACTTTGGGCAAATTATTTTGCCCCTTGGGGTGGGGTCTCAATTCTTTTTGAGGTACAGCGGAAAGAGTATGGGATTTGAAATCTATTTGAGTATCTGGTCTGGGCCCTTATATTTGACACAACCTCTCTAGGTCTCAACTTTCATCTGTAAAATTTTGGGTTTGAAAAAAGAGGATCACTCCCAAGATGCTACCCAGCTCTAAATCTGTGAATTTATAATCTTGAGGTAAAGTATTCAGAAATAACTACAATGCAAAATAAGGAAGAGTTCACTTTTACCTGGAGTTGTCCAACATTTAATAAACACTTGCTGAGTGCCGGGAACTGTGCTGGAGGCTACAAATACAAAATCCCTGCCCTCATGGCGGGGAGAGGGGGGTAGGGGCGGTGACAACCATGGGGAAAGGAAGAGATGGCTAGCCTGGGCACCCTCCTTAAGTGAAGGTTTTAGGAGGCACTCTTCACCCTCCAGTCAGAGGCCTCGCTGCAGAAGGGGCACTGATAAGATTTGAGTATCAGGGCTGAGATAATCTTTCAGGGTGAAGAGGTTTCCCAGGGGTGTGATGTCGATATTTCAAGGAATGTAGCCATGGGAAATGAGTGGAGGATAAAGTAGGATGTGGCAGAGCTTCACAGCTGCAATAAGGGAGGGCATTCCAGGTATCAAAGACTATGGCACCAGATATGGTGAGACATGGAAATGGGAAATCATGCTGTTTGGGAGAGAATGAAATTTTATGGTTTGAAAGGGAATAGGCCAAGAAAGGACTCAAAAGGAAGGTTGCAGCTTAATTCTGGAAAACAGATGTCAAGGTAGGCCAGATGCAAGGACAAAAACACCCATCCTGTTTTTCTTTGCTCTAGCCAGAGCCTTTCTTGCTAAGGCTCACTCCTATGTCTTAGAGTTGGCAAAGTGGACGTGTATTTTATCTGAAGAAGTACAGATGCTTTATAAGAAAGACTTCTTGGGACCAAGACACAAACCATTCTTGTTGAACATCAGCAAGCAGATAACCCCAGAAACTCATAGAAACGGTAGACTTATTAAAGAGGAGTCAAAATACCATAAGGGGTACCCAATGTTAGGGCGACTGTTACTTCTCAAAGTTTGGGCAGTCATGTACCTCTGCCAGTGTATTTGTAAGCTTAAAAACAGAAGTAGAAGATTACAGACATCCTGGACCATTGGTTTAGTGATATATGAGGAAAGGTGAGGGAGGTGTTGCATATATATGGTCCCAGGACAAAGGATGAATTTAGCATTGAACAATATTCACTGTTGTAGGCACTGGGGATACAGAGAATAAGCCCTCGCCCTCTAGGCACTTACATTCTAATGAGGAAGAAGGTATATACATTAAAAACTACATAGGAGATACCTATGGAGTAGATGGAAGGAAACCTTACTTTAGGAAACTCATTTAAATCCAAATTTCATTACATTATTCCCAAACCTGGCTCTGATGGGGAGATAGCTTCAAGCCATTGAATGTATTTATTATTTTCTCATTTCCCTGGCTGAGAATCCCAGTTTTCCTTCAAGACTCAATTTAGGGGTCAACCCAGCCTTCCCTGATCTCCCCAGTTAATGAGTCATCCTGCCTCAAATTACTCTTATTTGCCTATGGATATTATATTCCTACCATAGAACATATAAGCTCCATATTGGCAGGAATTATGTAATTTTTGGCTTATGTAACCACAGCACAGAGCCCTGTGCTTTATACTTGGTACACACCTAATTGGTATTCGTTGAATTTAATTAGTTATAGTATTCGTTGAATTTAATTAGTTATAGCCTCTCTCAGGAATATTGTCAGATACTGTCAACTACTCTTCAAAGCTCAGTCAGTGCACAATGGATGTACATTAGGTCATCATCAGTTGTGCAACCAGATGCTGTAGGTTTCTGCACTGAGGCTCAGATTCCTGTTTGCTTAGATTGCTTTTAATTCTATGAAATAATTTCAAAGAGTTTGAAACAAAACTTCTGTCAAGGACATTTGGAGTTAAGTCATAAAACTCTGATTGCACAGTGCTAGAGAAGGCACAGATTCAAACAGCCAACTACAAAGATGTGGCTGGAGTAGCTTCTGTATGAACCAAGGCAAAAAAAAAAAAAGTAATATTCTCTAGGTTGAGATGTGAAAGGAAATTAGGAAGAGCACAAAAAGTGTAAGCAGGATCTCCTCAGAGACATGACAACAAAAAATTGCGGTCATAAATCAAGAGTGTGCTCCGGTGATATCCTCACAACCTCAAGAGAATGTGAGGGCAAGGCCTTAGCCTTGAACTTAGGGGGCAGTGTGGACCAGAGGCCCACCAGACAGGTGTGGCCAGGACTTGCACACCAGTGGATCTATTTGATAGTCAAATATTCAGGAAGCCCCTGCAAGACCAAGGTACACCCATCATAATTTGAAAGAAGTAGTTTAAAGGTAAACTATATACAGTGATTAGTAAGCATGGAAGTCATTTCCCCAAGAAGCTCCGAAGTTCAAGAAAGATAAGCATAAATTCATAGCTAAGTCCATACAGCATCATTAAGCAAAAATTCGTCCTCTTTTTTTTTTTTTTAAGGATAGCTACCATGCTTTTCCAGAAAACATTCCTTGACGGAACTATATGTAGACTGCTGAGCTGGACAGACTCCTTTCTGATCACGGCAGGTCTTTGTCTCAGATTGCCTGACCTGCTTTGAACACAGTGTAGTAAAATAGCTGGCTTTCAAGTCTAGAACATTTGCACTCAGGTCACATAGTTCTAACTGGCCCCCAGGGAGCTCTCTAGCATTCTAAGTTGCAGAGCAGATATCGATCTGCATTGGTTTAGGGAGTTTCCTTACTAAAGATTCCTACTAACCGGAATTTTTTGTTTGTTTCATAAATACATAAGATTACAAAGGAAACCAAAGTGAGATGCGTTTGTTTTGTTTAATGTTCCTGGACCATTGCTAAGCAAGTGAAATCACAGGTCTAGCTCAAAGGGGGTCGGGGGGGGGGAGAAACATGAAGACATTTATTTTCAGTTCCATTGGTCTCTCCTTTCCCCCCACCTGAGGAAGTACTTTTTCTACCTTCAGTCTTACCCTGCCTCCATGGAGTTGCCCTAGCACTCCACTATTTGTAGAACCATCCTTCAGGGGTTCTGATTGGATTCAGCCTAAGGGCCACACTTGAGGACCTAAAAGGGCCACATGTGGCCTCAAGGCCACAGGTTCTGAACCCCTGCCTTAGCTTTAGTTGAAGCTGGCCCTGGTAGAGAAGTTTGTAATTCTGAAACCTTCTTTTCCTGTCATCTAACCCTTAAGTTTTATATCAGATATCTGAGATCAGAAGGTACCTTGGAGGCTATCAGGTCGAGATAAGGACATGCTAAATGATTTACCCAAGGTCACACAGTTGTTAAACCTTAGACAGCATTTAAACCCAAGTTACAGGATCACCACGCTGAAAGGGATATCAGAGGTCATCTAGTTTAACATGTACCTCCCCAAGATTCCACCCTACAACATACCAAACAAGAGGTATCTGAAGAACTCCAGGGAGGGACTTTGCCATAGCACTAAATCAAAAGAAGCTTTCCCTACACTTAGATGGATGGATGCAAAATGAAACAAGCAGAACCGAGAGAACACTGCACACATTAACGGCAGCACTGTACGAGGATCCACTGTGAATAGCTTAGCTATTCTCAGCAATATAATCATCCAAGACAGTCCTGACGGACTTTTGATGACAGGTGCTGTTCATCTCCAGAGAAAATGGAGGGAGCCTGAATGAAGATGGAAGATACTTTTTCTTTTTTTGTCTGTTTTCTTTCACAGTGACTTATAATGGAAATGTGTTTTGCATGACCACACATGTATAACCTATGTCAAACTGTTTACCTTCTCAATGGGGGGGAGGGGAGGGAGGGAAAGAACTTGGGACTCAGAATTTGAAAAAAATTATGTTAAAATTGTTTTTACATGTAATTGGGGAAGAATGAAATATTAATTTTTTTTAAAAAGGTTTTCCTTATCTTCAGTCCTAAAGCTGTCATGAACAACTTCCACTTGTTGCTACTTGCACCATTTTGAACCAAACAGAAGTCTAATCTTTATTCCATGTGGCAGCCCTTCAAAGCCCTGAAAATAGCTTTTATGTACTCTAAATTTTGTCCAATCTAAACAACCCCAGCTCCTTCAGCCAGTCCCCATATGGCATTATCTTGAATACTTTCATCACACTTGTCCTCATCCCCCTGCCTATTCCATAATTTATACATGCCATTCCTAAAACGTGGCGGCTCGAACTGAACAAAATTAAGATCTAGTCTGACCTGAGGAGAGCGTAGCTGATCAGTAACCACTCTGGACGCTGCTGTTCAGTGAAGCTCTAACTCACAAGTGAAAATCACTTAAGTATTTGGGGGCAAAAACGATTTTTAACAATACTGGTCTTTCAAACAACATGTAACATTGTACCAAAATACATTCATTTTTCTTATTCTCTGGGCATTCCTCATCTCTGCCTCCTGACCTCCCTGGTTTCCTTCAAGTTCTAGCCAAAATCCCACTGTCTACAGGAAGTCCTTCCAATCCCTCTTAATTTTAATGCCTTTCCCTCTGTTGAGCACCTATGTAGACTGTATATAGCTTTTTTTGTACATACTTGCCTGTTTCTTCCATTAGACTGTAAGTTCCTTGGGGGCAGGGACTGCCCTTTGCCTTTCTTTGTATCCCCAGTACTTGGCACAGCACCTGGCACAGAATGGTCTCAAAATATAAATAAATTATTTATAATAAATGCATGCTTATTATTAAGGCACTTAACTAATGCTTATGGACCAACATCACAAATATATTTATGCAACTAACAGTTGTACCATGGTTTGAAATATCAGTCATTTTTGATAACTTTCCAACATCAACTATTTTACATGATAATGTTGTAGGAGCTATTCAAGGCAAAAACTATGATTATGTTTGGGAAGTGAAGTTGAGGTGGGACGAGGGTAGAAGAAAGTTGGATGGTTAAGTATGATGGGGGGCAAAGAGTATTCTGTTGCCTAGGTATGAGCAGTTCTAATTATACAGAGGATCACAGCTGGAAGGAACCTTAGAGGCCATCAAGCCCCTCATTTTACAGATGAGGAAACAGGCTGAGGATTTGTCCAGGTTCACACAACTATTAAGGGTCTGAGGCAGGATTTGAACTTAATTATGTTTTTTCCCCATCCTATTTCTCAGGCCCCCTGAAATCTAGACAGCTGGGGTTAACAACCTCAGCTTTACTGTACCCCATGCAGCCTCTCCTGCCTGCCAGGTACACAGAAGGTGCTTAATGCATGAATTTTTTTTCCACCCAAATTCACAGATCCCCTGAAATCTAGACACCCAGATTAAAAATTTTGTATTCTTCCCAGCAGTCTCTTAATAAATGCTTGTTGTTTAGCTGGTGTGTATACACCAGTGCAGTTTGTCATGTGGAATAAATGAATGAGTGAATGAAATAATGAATGCAGCATAAATATATGAAGAATGAATGCATCGATAAATGAATGAAGAATTAATGAGAGTGAATGAGTGAATGGACAAACTGAATGAGTGAATGAGGAATGAACGTGTAGATGGATGAATAAATGAGTGAAGAATTAATGAGTGGCACAGTAAATAGAGCACCGGCCCTGGAGTCAGGAGGACCTGAGTTCAAATCCAGCCTCAGACACTTAACACTTACTAGCCTTGTGACCTTGGGCAAGTCACTTAACCCCAATTGCCCTGCCTTTCTCCCTCCAAAAAAAAAAGCAAAAATAAAAAAAGAATGAGTGAATGAGTACATGAAGAATTAATATAAGTGAATGAGTGCATGGATGAATGAATGAGTGAATGAAGAATGAATATGTGGATAAATGAATGAGTGAAGAATTAATGAGTGAATGAATGCATGAATGAAGAATTAGTGAACGAGTACATGAATGAATGAAGAATGAATGTGTGGATAAAGAACGAATGAATGAGTAAATGGAGAATTAACGAGTGAATGAATGCATGAATGAGGAATTAGTGAGCGTATGAACAAGTGCATGGATGAATGAATGAGTTGATAAAGAATGGGTGGGATGAATGAAGAATGAGTGAATGAATGAGTACAAGGATGAATTAGTGAATGAAGAATGAATGCATGAAGAATGAGAGAATGAATGAATGAATGCACGCAGGCCTGCATAAAATGAAATTCCATGGGGCTGAGGGAACTTGCGTTGCAGCAGTCAGGTGTCTGGGAAGGCAGTTTCTTCCACATTTCCCCGCCCGGTTGAGCAGCTCTCTAGAGGAGGAAGAGCTTACGGTTTCTCCCGACACCTCCGCTGGTGGAGGGGATAGAGGATGGGGGCCGGGGGACGGGGGGTAGGGAGGAGGTCTGAGGCCGGGTCCACGAAGACCGGGGATCTCCCTTCGGAATCGGGCCGGAAATCCCGCCCTCAAACCCCCCCCTCCCAGCAACGCCCCGCAGGCACCGCCTTCGCCACCACCTCCCTTACCAAGATGGCGGGCCGTGGAGCCGTACTTCCGCTTCCGGCGCGAACAGGCGAGCTTGGGGGGGGGGGTGGGAAAATGGCGGCGGCGGCGGTGGCGGCAGCGGCAGTGGCGGTGGGGGTCCGCGACCGCTTGGGGCTGTGGCCTGCCCCGGGGCCCCGCTGGCTCCTCGGCCTCTCCGTCTTCCTGGGCGTCGCAGCTCGCGGCGCCTCGGCCACCACCCACTGGATCGTGACGGAGGACGGCAAGATCCAGCAGCAGGTAGCGGCGGCCCCTCTCGGGGGGCTCCCGGCTCCGGCCCCGGCGCCCTGGGCCCGGGCTCGCCGCAGAGCCCCCTCTTCCCCTCCTCCCCTTCCTCCCTCCACCCGCGTGGGGCCGCGAGCCCGCCGACACGCGCGTGCACCCCCAGCCCCGGCCGAGCCCACTGCGCCGCGTGGGCCGGGCCTCAGTTTCCTTCTCTGTAAAAGGAGCGCCTAGGCTTCCCCAGCCCCCTCTCCTAGAAAGCCGGCGGCAACGGCGGCCCCAAGGGGCACCGCCTCGGCCGGCGAGCCAGCCCTGCCTGGAGGGGGGAGAGTCCCGAGGCTGCAGAGACAGGATTCTCACCCGGGACCCCCGGCGCAGCTCCAACCCTCGGAGCGCAGGCAGCTGGGCTGAGGGCACAAACCTGGGGTTTCTTTTCTGGCGCCCATTCATTCAGTCACGGAACGCAGTGCCTGGCCCCTGAGCACTTCATCCCTTACCAGGTGCCAGGCACCGTGGATACCAATAAGGTCATTAACAAGCATTTATTATGCTCTTACTGTGTGCCGGGCCTGAGAGTCACCACGGTGTATGTGATGGATAGACATCCCACCTCTAATACTACTTACTGGCTGAGTCACCCATGACCTAGGCACAACTTCTCGGGGTCCCGTAGAGCTCTCCAGCAGTGGCCCCAGAAGAGTCTCTCCAAGACTGTGTTGCACTGAAGGGTCTCGTGCCCACCTGCTTTGGAGGAGGGAGTTTCCTCACCTGGAGTTCTGTTTAACCAGTGAACCATGCCCAGTACCAGTTCCTATCCCTTCCCCCACCTTACACACAGTCTCCTGAGGAAAAGACTTATTGCAGTCCCCCCCTCGAATTGCTTGTAGGAAGATAAGAGAATTGAATTAACTTAGGCCAGTTACAAACCTGTAAGAATGGGCCCTGGAATTTTAACCCAGGTCTCCTGTCTCCCAAGTTTTTATTCATTCTAACAACACTATTTTCTTGATTCAAAAGTCGTTTGACAAATACCTAGAGACAGAATATGTTAGTGTTGCTATACAGTTAGTAAATTTTATCTCCAGTCGCTACTTAATATTCCTACTTAGCGTTCTACGATCAGATTTTTATTTTCTCTTAAGCCACTAGTCACATAAAATGGAATAAAGAAATATCTAAGAAATGCTAGGTAGCTGGTGAATATGCCCCCATTGTAATGATTTCTAGAACAATCAGGTTTTAGAATTACTGTTCTGCGCACCTGAATGTGTGATGAATTCTGGCCTTTGAGCATTCTGTCAGTTGGGGCCGGGTTTGCCATTGGATGTCAGATTTTTATCTGAATGGGGGAATTGATGGTTTTACCTTTAGAATCATCAGTTTTTCACAGTCTAGCTGGTGAAATGACGTGCTTTTCATTTAAGCTTAGATTGTTTGGTCACACCTGTCTTCTCGACTCAAATAAGAAAAGTTCCCCTGTTTCCTAGTTAGTGGCCGGGCTCCTACATAAAACTTAAAAAAAAAAAATCCATCACGCTCATAAACTTGATAAAGCAGCCTTTACAAACCACTCTTAGTACTGCTTGAAATTTAGTGGGAGAGCCAATTGCAGTGTGTGCTCCACCCTGTTCTTGTTTCCTGGTTTTAGTTTTCCCTGAGGCCCTTCTGAAATCAGTCTGGGAATAGTCACACTTCTTGCAATTTGGGGAGCTTTCCTTTGGCTTCCTTCCATTGCCTCTTCTGCTATATTGTTCTTGGCCACAGCTGTTTATACCCAGTGACATTGAGTTCCCCTCATGACGATGTCCTGCCGCTGAGCTGAGAAAGTAAATAATCAGGAAGATGCAAACTTTACTCACTGACCCTTGGGATAGGAAAGAGAGGATCTGCCTCATTTTACAGTGGTTTACAAACATATGTCTTTTTTGTCATTGGACAGAAGAGCATTTCCTCTTGCCTTGCCACAGTGACTAGCCTGGAGGGCTTTCTTGATCTGTTCTAGATAATCCCAGAAATGTGGGGACCAGACTAGTGTCTGGTTGAGAAAGCAAACTCTCCACTCCAGGGAAAGACTTTGAAGGGGCCCAGTCAGGCACAAATCCTTTTGGGAGTAAGGAGTCCTGCTTTACATTTACACTGTTGCATTCCTATAGACACAACATTTTATATAGATACAAATAAGATTCCCTGGGTTTACAATGTAACAGTAAACAAACTTCAACTGGGGAAAAGTGTGGCTGCAAGGGGTTGGAGCTGTGACCTGGCCCTGACCCTGACCAATCCAAGCACCTGCTGCCCCTTGCTCCCATTGACCATTCTATCAGTCTGCAGAAATTCAAGCAGTATTTATTAAGTGCCTGTAGTGTACTAGCCCCACAAAGAAAGCATAATAAAATGGGTCCTGCCCCTTCAGGAATCAGTTGTCTCTGGCAGATGATTAGATTGACAGTATTTGGATGGGCCCACCACATTTTTGGCTTCATGAAGCACGCCAGTCAGGTTCCATGAATATTTATTAAAACAACCTCTGAGGAAGGTTTATTCCGGTCCCCTGGCTCCACTGTCACATTCTGATTGTGTGACCTTTGTTTTCTGTTGGTCTCGTTTTAGGATTGTTCCCACTATAGGAAGGGAATGTAATACTTTTTAAGTTCCTGATCTAATTTGTTGTTAAAAAACAAGGAGCTAGAAGATAACTTGGGGATCTAGTCCAACCCCATCGTTTTAAAGATAAATGGATGTACATCGAGGCCAAATAATTTGCTCAAAGTCACAAGCTAATATAATGACAAAAGTGCTGTTCAAACCCAGTTTTTCTATCTTTATATCCACTTCTTTCCACTACACTATGTGAAGCTTCTCTATTCTGGAAATGTCTTAATAGCCTCAGGAAGTTGTTACACAGTAGAGTTTTTCTTTGTAAACCCCCACGTTTATACTTTTTATTGTATTTTTTTGGATTGCCTGGGATAAGCAGCATTAGCACAATGGGATTATCCTCAGGTGATGGTAAGAAATGAGATCAACGAGGAGTTTTAGTGATGGAGATGTAGGACTCAATCTCTTGCTTTGTAAACTGGAACTTTTAAATTTTTAAGAAAAAAACCCAGTAAACTCCTGTTTTCTCTTTTTCATAAATTCTTATCACTTGAAATATATTCATGCCTTGGGTAGTCAAATCTGCCTCTAGCTGCTTGTTTTTGGAAACACTAGACAGCAGAAATGTGAATTTGCTTTAAAAATAAATAGCCTAAATCTTACAGAAAGGCTTAGTCACTCCTTGTGTTCCCTGTCCTTAGGCTATCAGGTGAATAGTAACATTTAAAATCATCATCCTGATATTCTGAAGTGTGTCTTCAATGTGCAGTAGGTCACCATTTTTTAAAAAATATATTTTAAAGTGCTCATCAATTAAATCTATGGATTGCCAGAAGCATTGATTTAAACAGGACAGTCTGTTCTAATCTCCAATGATGAAGGCATTCAATGAGGTAATCAGTTTTCCCCCTAGAAGAGAGCTTTGGCTTGTCAGTTTTTTATCTTAGCACAGCAAATACAGACATTTCCCTGTTAGCTAATTTATGATGTTGACAGGCAGCTAGGTGGCAAAGTGCTTAGCATTATGTTTGGATTCAGGAAGACCGGATCCCACATCCTACCTTAGGTGCTTAACCTCTCTCTCTGCCTCAGTTCTCTTATTCGTGAAAATGAGAGAATTGGACTTCCTGACCTCCAAGGCCCCTTCCAGCTTGAAATCGATGATTATGTGATTATATGAGGCTATACCTGGACGTATGAGCAAAACTGCAATCTTTGACTTTGGGTTTTGTTGTTTTTTTTTTAACTTGCCTGATTTTCTGTTTTCCTTTTAAGCACATAGTATTTCACCAACCTTGTAGGGAGATACTAGGACTCTAGCAGCCATTTACATCACTGATAGCTTGTTCTGGAAAAATGAGTTTCAGTTCCAAACAGTGCACTGACAAATGGACTTTTGGGAGACAACCCATTTCTAAGTTGGGATTTCCATATATATTAAGAGTAGTCATTTGCATTGCCTGGTTCTTTGTCTCAGGTATGCTTGTTGCAACACATTCCTTTTGTAAAGTCACTGAGAAATTCCAGTGCAGGAAGATCTGATAACTGTTTTCACTCAAATTCTTCTACCACTATAAAGAAAAGCTTTTTTTCTGCAGCTACTCTTACCAGCTCCTCAGAATTTATTTTTTTTGGTATCTTCTAGCACAAATTCTTTTCCATTTTGATCATTATTATTTAACTCTTTGGAATGTTTTAGGATAATTGATATATTCATATACAGACTGTCCCAAAAGTCTTAGTAAAGTTTTAGGTTATTGAAATTTAAACTGCAGATATGTTTATCTTAATCAGTAAAGATTTATTAAGCACGTACTTTGTTCCAGTATGAGCTGCTAGGTGTTGATTGGGTGGAGGGCTGGTGCTAGAGTCAGGAAGACTCATCTTCTGGAGTTTGAATTCCACCTCTGACACTTAACCCTGGGCAAGTCACTTAACCCTGTTTGCCTCAGTTCTTCATCTGTAAAATAAGCTGGAGAAGGAAATGGCAAATCACTCCAGCGTCTTTGCCAAGAAAACCCCAAATGGGGTCATGAAGAGTCACACATGACTGAACAGCAGTGTCAACAACAAGGTCCCTTGTAGCTCTGAATCTAAGCTGCAGTTATATAAGTGAATATCGAAATACATACGAAGTAATTGGGAGTGGAGGGAGGGTAGGGAATAGGAGAAGGAGGGTTGAGAAAGGCTTCCTACCATTCCAAAGAGTTACTAAAATAAGAACTCAATGATTTAGATTAAGAAGTAAACCAAATCCTTTATCTATAGGACTTTAATAGCTTGGGAGCTCATGGGTAACTGGGTCTGCTAGTGATTGGGTTTTGATTAGGAAAATCAGCTATACAACACTGTGCAGTTAACAATTCCTTCAGCTCTTTGCAGTGCAGTTGGTTAAGACAGTCTCTCCCCCCAAGGTGTTTGCAGTAATGTTAATAACAATAAACTATATTTTGCAGTCTGTTTCACTAACTTGGTTTTGTCTCAGTCTGTAAGCATTTCTTAAGTACTAAGCTTTGTAGTTAGAAAAACAGACCCCTGCCCCTGAGGTCTTTATATTCTGAAGTGGGAACTATATGTGCATATACAAAGTATCATAATCTGGTTTGTTGTTGCCTTTTTAGGAACTGGTTTTACCAATGATTTACAAAGAAGTTGCAAAGTCACAGTGATGATTCACTAGCTCGTAGAAACCCTGCTCACCTTTTGGTGGCTTCTTAGAGATTACAAAATAGCCATTATCCAGTCCATTTTCTTCCAATAAATAATCTACTTTTGTAATTTTATTTATGTGCTATAATGGAAATTTGGAAATTTTCCTAAGTCATTCAAAAATAATCCCCATCCTCAAGGAGCTTACATTCTAATGGGAAGACATATACATATACATATACATATACATATACATATACATATACATATACATATACACATACACATACACATACACATACACATATACATATATACACACACATATATATGTATATGTGTGTGTGTGTGTGTGTGTGTGTGTGTGTGTGTGTATAGAGTATGTACCAGAAGAATCCAGAATAGGATGTGGGGAAAGTGGTCAGGAAAAACTCCTTAGAGAAGATAGCTTGGGTTGAATTTTGAAGGAAACCAGAAATTCCAAGAAGCAGAGATGAGGAGAGAACTGGAATGTTGGATGTGAGGAGCAGCCATTATGGAAAGGGAAGAAAGGAGTGATGTATGAAGGCTTGCTTTAAATGCTCTTCAGACAGGAGTTTGTATATAATCCTCCAAGTTCATGGGAATCCACCAGATTCTGTTGAGTAGAGCACTGGACATGGCCAGACCTGTACTTTAGGAAAATCCCTTTGGCCACTGTATAGAGGATGAAATAGTGGAGAGAGACTAGAAACAGGGAAGCCAGATGGGGACTATTGTAGTAGTCTTTTGTCTAGCTCAGCAGTTCTCAACCTGTGGGTTATGTTCAATTTGTAACAATGAAAATACATCCTGAGTATCAAATATTTACATTACGATTCATAACAGTATCAAAATTACAGTTATGAAGTAGCAACAAAAATAATTTTATGGTTGAGGGTCACCACAACATGAGGAACTGTTTTAAAGGGTCGCGGCATTAGGAAGGTTGAGAACCACTGGTCTAGCTGAATGCATGATTCTTGACTCTTATAGAATGTTTTCCACATGTGGAAGCTATCCTTCCTAGTTTTAGCCTTTATCACCTCTCATCTGAACTATCGTGGTAGCCAGACTACTTTGACTCCATCCATCCAAGATTCTTCCCTGGGTCCTCTTCTGTTCTCCTACTGTACTCTCTCTTAGTAGCTCCCATCATTTCTTTGCAGATGACTCATAAATATGTGTAAGTGAGTAATTTCCGGTCCTAGTTTTGTTTCCTAGGCTTTAGTTCTGACAAGATAGAACATTTGCTATACACAGGAATGGAGGATGACCTAGAAGCTTTTATACAAATTCAGTGCACAGGGCAGCTGACCTAAAGACTACTATTAGACACATTCATTCAGATATTTCTGTTGAGCTGACAGATGATGAATGCCTCTCATAGTCCTTAAATTTGATCAATACTTCCTCAGTGTCTGGTCTGTAAATGATTTCTCACCTAAAGCTCCAGAGAAAGTATCCCATCAGGAGGTCAGAAGAAAGCATCTTTCTTACCTTGAGCTTCAGGAACAGGTTGGTTTGACCATCAATTAAGAGCTTGCTCTATCAAGCATTGAGCCCACCACTTCATTCTTTCTATAGGTCCTTCCTTGCAGTTCGTAGTAATTTCATAAATGCTTGTTACCTTCCTGTTGTTGAAATTAAACCAGATGGAGGAAAAAAGAATTGTATCTTCTCCATTTCAGGAAGCTACCTTTTAGGGGCAGCAGGGTGTAGCCATACTGGATAGGACACTGGACTTCAGATCAGAAAAGGCTAAGTCCAAATCCTGCTGCAGGCACTTACTACTTGTGTGACCCTGGTCAAGTCCCTTAACGTTTCTACACCTCAGCTTCCTTATCTGTAAAACGAGGGGTTGGGTGGACATGGGGCCTTTAAGATCCCTTCTGGCTCTCAATCTATGATCCTACTTGACCTCTTGCTAATCTGTAGCTCCATAAAACACAGTCCGTAGTTACAGTGTCAAAGTAGAGGGGGAAAGTGTACTGAAGTTTCCTCTGTCACCAGTTAACACATTTTACTGGGTTGTAAATACAGCTTTCAGCTAGACTCTAACCTGATGGGTACAATTCGATTCTATAGTACTTATAATTCCAATTAGAGGCTTCCTGGCTGGAGTGGCTCAGGCACAGGGAGTTTGCCAGAGGTTCCAGAGATAGCTAGTTCAAATACAGGTCAGGACTGGAAATTATTTCCACCAGAATATTTAGAGGGAAAGAAGAGAGCAAGATTGGTTGGATTTGGCATGAAGCAGATTCTCCAAGTAACATTCTGAGTTGTACCAACCATATCAAATATGTTATTTAATAGGTCTCTATGTTAGTAGCTAATAAAAGGAAAGATGTCTTTCTTTGATTGTTTTCAGGTTGAAATCAATCATTACTTCCTCTTATTAGTCCTCATTTCACTTATGCTAGGACTTAGTAAGGAAGACACTTGTATGTGATTATGTAGGATCTTTCTCCTTCTTTGATGAATAAGTGGTGCTATCCCATTGTTTCTGGTTAAAGTGGTAACATCCATTGCTAGTTGACAAATGAATTCCTTGAATAGTAAGGCTGATTGTATCCTCTAAAA
Organism: Pseudochirops cupreus; assembly: GCA_028627135.1. NCBI lineage: Eukaryota > Metazoa > Chordata > Mammalia > Diprotodontia > Pseudocheiridae > Pseudochirops > Pseudochirops cupreus. The sequence goes on along the minus strand of CM053583.1, from coordinate 22,914,778 downwards.
GTATGGGGTTTCAATTTTGAGCAGTGATTTTAGCATCATATTTCTACTATTATGGGAAGTTTCCTCTCTTCAAAAGTTTACTTCAGTCATCTTAGTAAAAATAGCAGATTCCTGAATCATTTCTCAGTTACATGTCATAGACTTTCTCCTTGGATAAACCATATTGATTTTGCCTGTTTTCAGAAGGATGAACTGGAAGCTGAGTATTGTCTCCTGCGGCTTAAGGTACAGAGCAAAATTAAGCAGCATCCCTGGAGTGCTGATCCAGCCTTTGATTTTCCCGAGTGCCCAAAGCAAAAATTCACCCATTCAAGCTAGAATTTCTTTGTAAAATTGAGTCATCCATCACTTTTTGTAACAATATTCTTTTTTTGTATGATTGTAAAAAGGATAAATCTAAACCCAGTGGAGTATATGACTGTAATTAGAAATGTAACCCAAATCTATAAGAAATATTGTTGTGGAAAATTTGTTAATTTATCTCTCAAGTTAGAAATATATATATATATATATATATTTCTCTCTGAGACTAAAAGTTACCAGCATAGGTAGAGGGTATTTGATACAGAATATCACATATTTGGACTTTCATTGATTTTACTTAAACAGTGACCAACCTTATAAAAGCAACAAATTCACAAGAGCATTGATTAATAGACTCGTAAATTTTAGTTAATATTAACTCGTATTTTCCAGTGACCCTGAAAATGAGAGTGTAAGGTAAAAAAGTAATTAGAAAGGGTAGAAATATATAGATATAAGTATTTTTACAATCTGCTCAAGATGAAAAAAAAAGTTGAGGTAAGGTGCTTGGTGCCAAGAAGAAGAGCTGGTCGGTCAGGGGTAAGGGGGGTGGAGTGGTGGGGCTGCGCTTGTTGTTACTGTTGTTGCTTCCTCCTCATCCGCCAGCATGATTGGACAGAAGACCCTCCACTCCTTCTTCTCCCCGAGTGCCCCCAGGAAGCGGCACTCAGACACCGAGACGCCAGCGGACCCCAGCACGGAGGCGGTGGTGGAGAAGAGTAAGGATGCCTCAGTCAGCCCGGCCAAGAAGAGCCGGCCCGAAGAGGAATCCGGCACCTCCTCCCTGGAGCAGTTGGACCGGATCCAGAAGAACAAGGCGGGCCACCCTGCTCGGGCTCTCCCGCAGCGTCCCGGTGGCTAAGGGGAGAGCTGGAAGCGCCGAGTTCGGCAATCCTTATTTCATCTAGCTAATGGAATTTGTTGCAGAAGAACGAAAACTTCATACCATCTACCTACCTGCAGACCAAGTCTTCACTTGGACACAGCTGTGTGAAATTAGAGATGTCAAAGTGGCCATCTTGGGACAGGACCCAGATCACGGACCCAGCCAAGCTCATGGACTCTGCTTCAGTGTTCAGAGGCCTGTTCCACCTCCTCCCAGCTTGGAAAACATTTATAAAGAGTTGTCCACAGACATTGAGGGCTTTGCCCATCCTGGTCACGGATATTTGTCTGGATGGGCCAGACAGGGTGTTCTCCTCCTCAACGCTGTGCTCACTGTTGGAGCCCACCAGGCCAGCTCCCATAAGGAGAGCGGCTGGGAGCAGTTCACTGACGCCATCGTGTCTTGGCTGAATAAGAACTCGAATGGCCTTGTCTTCATGCTCTGGGGGGCTTATGCTCAGAAGAAAGGCCTCTCCATCGACAGGAAGCACCACCATGTCCCGCAGACTGCCCACCCCTCTCCGCTCTCTGTCCACAGAGGGGTCTTCGGATGCAGGCATTTCTCCAAGACCAATGACTTGCTAAAGAAGTCTGGCAAAAAACCGATTGATTGGAAAGAACTCTGAAGCAGTCGATGCCGAGCTGGGGCAGGATCTGTCCTTCTTAGCTATGAAAAGCTTTGTTGGGGGCCTGGGGGGGAGGATTCATAGAAGACAAAGTCTCAGGAAACAGATGTCAGGGCACCTTTGTGGTTTATGAAAAAATGATGCACCTTTTTATCTATGTGGCCAAAAAGGGCTAGTTTCTATTTGATAGTTCCCACTGTACAGGGAGTCTGCCTGGTCAGCCTAGGTCATCATAAGATGGCTTGTCATTTTATTAAGATGCTTTTAATTCACTGTGATCAGAAAGGAAAATGTTCTGCGCCACCAAAACTTTCTTTTAAGCTCCAGAGGAGTCAGCAGGGGGAAAATTACATCTGGATGCTGAAGAGAGTAGGAGAGAGAGGTGGACACATGATTCCAGAGGTTTGGGGTTTTTCTTAGCTCCCTGGTGGTGAGGGACTCCACAGGTAAAGAGGGAAGAGCCTCCTGCTTATACTGAAAGATTGGCAGGATGATGTTACTTACCTTTGCTGGGAGCATTCACAGAAGAGAAGGGGTTCCGTGGGGTTTTTTGGTTTTTGTTCTTTTAACTAAGATTCCAAATTTGAGATGTTTGCTACAGAGCATTTAAAAATATCCGCCACAAGTTGGTGAAGAAGTTAATTTTCTTTTTTTTCCCTAGTCCTTTTTTCCATTGAGATAACAGAATCGATGGGAGGTAAGTTCTTGGACAGCCCTAGAATGCACACTGATCTTCCTCTGTAATGAACATTCTGGTGCCTTAGCATTCTGGGAGCCAAGCCTTGGCTGGAACCTTCACTGTGATTCAATCATGTCTGTCATTTGGAGGTTAGGAGCTAGGAATTTGAGGAGCTGGGAGAGAAGAGGGTAGTAGATTTTTTTATCTTTCGTGGAAAAAATTCCTTTATTATAAGCTTGTCTCACAGTTGGGACTTTTTCAAACTAGTGCTGATTATATGAAAGAGACTTTGTTTTTATAGACTATAAAATCAGTTTTACATTTTTGTAATATGAAAAGGTTTTGCTGTACTTTTATTTTTTTTATCACTTGTTCAAGCAGACTTTTTTAGTTCTTTATTTTTGTTGGGGTGTACATGTGTACAAATTATCCATTAATGGGATATTTTGTTAAGGCCAGCCCTGGCTTATGCTGCTGTGGGTGCTGTTGGCTGATTTTAGTAATAAAAGCTAATTTAATTTGTCAAAAAAAAAGAAAAAAGTTGCTTGCATAAAAGAAATGTGCAACATTAAAGATAGTGTATAAATAATTACAAGATTTTTATAGTAGAGGGACAAATGATCTAGACTTTCAAGGGAAATAATGGGAGGGAAAAGTGGAAATAGCACTTCAACCTCAAGTTATATTATCATGCAGTAATCCATTAAAACTATTCTATACTGGTTAGAAAATATAAAAGTAGATTCATAGAACAGATAGATAAGGAAGAATCAGAAGCAATTGAATTCAATAACCTAATGTTTGATAAATCCCAAGAATATAATTATTTGTAAAAGAACTCTCTTTAACAAGTATTGCTGGGAAATTTAAAAAACACTTGGGCATAAATTAAGTTCAGACTCATACCTTACACCATATACACTTCAATATACTGAAAAGGGATTTAAGACCTGAACATAAAAGGTCACACATACACCACCACCCCTCCCCCCCAAAAATAGAAGTTACCTTACTCTGGTACCTCTTGGTTATGATTGAAGGGAAAATTCTTAACTAAAGCAAAAGCAGAAGTGATTTTTTTTTAAAAAGGTAAAATCATTTGAGTTATATGAAAATCAGTGTGGCTAAGGTAAGGGAAAGTATCAACTGGGGGAAAAGTCTTTGCATAAAATATCTCTAATCCACACCTCATGCTGTGTGACTTTTGTTTAATGTCCTCCCATAAGACCTGGATAGAGGGGTCCATCCAGCAAAGCCAAAGGCCTTTCCTCTCTGTGTCTTTGAACAGTATCAGGGTGCCAGTGACAACCTCTCCTCTTCAGTGGACATACGTTTTCTGGGGAATATAATATTTTATGCCATTCCTTGTGCACAGTTCATCATGGGTAATGCCATGCAGGCTGCACATCCACCATGCATCATTCCATGGCCATTTGGATTACCGGTCATTTAGATTCTTGAGATTGTGAAGGTCCATGATTTGCAGCCACATAGCATCACCAGAAGGATATTGGTGTCAAAAACGAAAGGAGAAAGAAAGGAAACAAGCCTAAGTGCTTTACAAATATTCTTTCATTTCATCTTCACAATAACTCTGGTTGGTTATTCTTGTTTTACAGTTGAGGGAACTGAGGCAGGCAGAGACTAAGTGACTTGTATACACAGCTAGAGCCTAAGGACAGATTTGAACTCAGATCTTCCTGACTCTAGGCTCTCATTTAACTTCTCTTTACCTCAGTTTCCTCATCTGTAAACTAGAGATCATGTTTTGTGAGACTCAAATGAGATATTGTTTGTGAAGCACTTAACACGGTGCCCGGCACATAGTATGTGCTCTGTAAATGCTTATTATCATAATTTTTTTTATTATTTTAACAGTGACAGAAAGTTGCTTCTAGGCATACCTAGTTTGTGTCTTGCTTGATAGGAATAATTACGAGGTTGTTTAGAAAAGTTATCTCCTGCGTCTATCAAGGACTTATTTTTAACATATACTAGAAAAACAGTTGCTGGAAAGAGTCTTTCAGGTTGAATATTGTTCAACAAAATCAAGTATTTTTAAATAATTGACCTATAGTGAACAGTTGGATCTTCTTTTCTTTGCAACTGTATTAGTTGAGTAATTTCAGAGATATGGTCTCAGCATGTCCAAAACTGACATCATCATCTTTCCCCCAAAACCGTCCCCTCTTCCAGACTTCCCTATTTCTTTCCTGTCTTTCAAGTCTCCCAAGTTTATAATCCCCACAATTATTCTTGACTTCTCACCGTCCCTCACCCCACACACTAATCAGCTGTCAAATCTTGCAATTTCTTTCTTCACTATATCCCTACATCTAACTGACCCCTTCCTTCTATTCATTCAACTACCCCCTTAGTTCAGGCCCTCATCTACCTCTCACCCAAATTATTGCAATAACCTTTTAATTGGTCTTCCTGCCTCTGGGCTTACACCATTCCAGTCCATCCTACTCACTGCTGCCAAAGTAATTTTCCTTAAGCACAGATCTGATCACGTGACTCCCCTACTTGATCTATTCCTCTTGTCTCTCTAGAACAAAATATAATCCCTTCTGTTTAGCTTTTAAAGCCCCACTTACACAACCTGGTCCCAGTCTTATCATTCCAGCCACATTGGACATTACTCCCCTGCTGTAGCCAAATTAACTTTCTCTGTGTTTCTCGCACACAGCACTCCATCTCCTGACCATTCTTTTGCGTGTGCTATCCCACGTACCTGAACTGTATTCCTTCCTTTCTTCTGCCACAGAGGCTTCCTCTTCCTTTTGGGTGTTACTCATAACATCTTCTGCATTCAAGCCTTTCCTAATCGCCGCAGTTACTAGCGCACATCTTGTCAAACTCCCCGTTAACTCCTTTTATACATCGGTGTTTATTCACTTTATATTTGTATTGGGTATATTTACTTATATATAATGCCAGTAGAGGGGTGTGTGTGTGTGTGTGTGTGTGTGTGTGTGTGTATAAAACATATATTTGTAATAATATATATTTATAATAATATATAATTATTTATAATATATATTTGTTATACTTTTGTCCCCAATGCTGTTCCTGCTGCTTAGTAGATGCTTAATGAATACTTTTTGATTGATCTCTGAAAGCCGGCCCATTCCCTTGCCATCACAGGTAACCTCAATATGTGCATAGATAACCCTCATGAAAATGTTCTAGAAATGAGCGTCAGCATTTGAGTCCGTAGTTCATTTGCTTTGAGAATCTGTCCCTCGATGTTCTGAAACGTGTGTTGCTTTCATCGAGGATTTCTAGTCAGCTGCTCTGCCTGGAGTCAGTTTCTTTGGTGCCAATTGATTTTGGAACCCATGTGTGGTGGCTTCATTTTTAATTGATCGGGGTAAAAACGTTTGTCAGAGAAATACTCATAGAGATCTCTTCCTTTTTTTCCCTTTGTTTTTTTTTATTTTCATCTTTAAATTATCTTGATCTAATTTAATTGAGTCTCACACCAGGCTCTCTACAGATTTATTTTTCATTCCATGACTCTTTTCTAAGGAGAATCGTCATTTGCTACCATCTCAATAATGATAGCTAGCATTCAATGACACTTTAAGTTTTACAAAGCATTTTACATAGGTTGTATCATTTGAGGCAGCTAGGCGGTATTGTACATAGAGCACTGGACTTGGAGTCATGAAGACCTGTGTTCAAATCCAACCTCTGCCACTTCCTCTCTGTGTCCCTGGGTGAGTCACTTAAACACTGGTTGCCTCAGTTCCTCTTCTATAAAGTGGGAATAACAATAGCACCTACCTCCTAGCACAATGTAAAGTACTTTGCAAACCTTAAAGTGCCATATAAATGCTATTATTTTTAAAATGTCTTCAATGAACAAAAATCCATTTTTTTTCTCTCTTCTGCCTCCCTCTCTTCTCCCCTTACCCTCCCCACAAAAAAGAAAAAGAAACACAAAATTCTTGTAACATATATGTATTGTCAGGCAAAGCAAATTCCTGCATTGGTCACGTCCAGAAATATGAATCCATTACTTCTTTGTCAGGAGATGGGTAGTATCAGTCCTCTGGAATCATAGTTCATCATAATGTCGATTAGCATTCTTAAGTCTTTCAGAGTTGTTTATCTTTCCATTATTGTTATCATCGTATAAATTGTTTTCCTGGTTTTGCTTATTTCATCATGCATCAGTTCATATAAGTCTTCCCAGGTCTCTTTAAAACCATTCCCTTTATCATTTCTTTTCTTTTCTTAGGCAATCAGGATTAAGTGACTTTCCCAGAGTCACACAGACACAGCTAATAAGTGTCTGAGGTCACATTCAAACTCAGGTCCTCCTGACTCCAGGGCTAGTGTTTTACTATTGCCCCGCTTCATCATTTCTTACAGCATGATACTGTTCCATTGATTCACATACCATAATTTGTTCAGCATTTCTATTTGATGGGTACTTCTTCAACATCTAGTTCTTTACTACCACAAAAAGAGCTGCTGTAAATATTTTTGTATATATGAATCCTTTTCTTCTTTTATCTTTTTAAGATATAGTTGTATTAGTCAAAGGATATGTACAATTTAGTAACATTTGGGGCACAGTTCCAAATTGCCTTCCATAATGGATGGACCAGTTCATAGCTCTAGCAACAGTGTATTAATGTTCCTGTTTTCCCATAGCCCCTCCAACATTTGTCATTTTGCTTTTTTTTGTCGATTTTGCCAGTCTGATAAGTATGAAGTCAAACCTAATGGTTGCTTTGTCTTTTTCTAATTACTGGTGATTTGGAGCACTTTTTTATGTGGGTATTGTAGGTTTTTTTTCCTACCTGTTCATCTCTTTGGACCATTTATTAATTAGCAAATGTTTCTCTGTCTTGTAAATAGGAATCATTTCCCTATATATATATATATATCTTGCAAATGAGAACCTGATCATAAAAATGCTACAAAGATTTTACCTGCTGTTTATTTCCTTTCTAATTTTAACTAACTTGATTTTGTTTGTACAACTTTAAAATTTTCTCTAATCAAAATTATACATTTTTATCATCTTTGATCTTCTCTACATCGTGTCTGGTCATGAGTTTTTTTTGCCCATCCTTAAATATGAAAGGAAATTTTTTTCTTGCTCCTCTTAATTGTTTATAATGGCACCTTTTTTGTTTAAATCTTATCCATTAAGAACTTATTTTGATATGTAGTATGAAATGTTAGTATATCCTGAGTTTCTTCCAGCCTGCTTTCCTGTTATCCCAACTGTTTTTTGTTAAATAGCAAGTTTTTACTCCAGTAGCCGGGGTCTTTGGGTTTACCAGACACTTGACTACTGTGCTTGTTGCCTCTCTAAGTTTTTGCAGATGTGTTTTTATCACACGGGGCTTCTTCTTAACCTTTTTGTGTGTCATAGACTCCTCTGGCATTTTGGTGAAGCCTGTGAAGCCCTTCTCAGAATAATAAGGTTTTTGTTTTGTTTTGGCGAGGCAACTGGAGTTAAGTGATATAATGTTTTTAAATGCATAAATAAAGACGTAGGATCACAAAAGAAATCCCTTATACTGAAAAACAGTTTTCAGAAAGTGGTTTTTAAGTTCATGAACGGGTTTATATTTTAAATCAGTATTGTTCTTCTCTGCCCAGCCCTATTGCTTGTCAAGATGATCAAGAGTTCTGGGCTCTGTGAAACCTTTTCATTGTGGGGAGCATTTTGTATCAATTAAACTTTTAGAGGAAAATGCTGATCACCTATGTCGGTATCTTTTCCTTTTTTTTTAACTATTTTTTTATCAGTAGTTTGTTTGAATAGGTCAGGTTGGATGTTATAATTGCATAACTAGAGTGGCAGGTTTATAATCACTTCTGACTTCAGGGTGTGTTTATCTTTGCCCCAGCAAGTCAGTGGTCTATCTGTACACTCATAGCCGACTCAGTAATGAGTCAGTTTTTGCCCATAGTCAACCCCTTTTTGTGCGTGGAGGTTTGGTGTCTGCCGTGCTCCTCATGAAGCGTTTTTTGAAATGTGTGACACATTGGCAGGAGACTTCCAGGAATTCCACAAGCCTTTGACCTTTCTCATTTCCTAATCCTTCACCAAGTTTTCTGACAGTTTTATTTTGCTCCTTTATTCGCCCCCCCCCCACCCTGACTTTGCATTGAGTTTACAGAGTATGCATGCATAACTTGGCTTTGCAGGATCTTGTCAAGGTATTTGTAGACTTTCACTACCTCTTTATTTTCTTTTTTCTTTTTCTTTTTTTATTTTTTGCTTTTTGGGAGGCAATTGGGGTTAAGTGACTTGCCCAAAGTCACACGGCTAGTAAATGTGTCAAGTGTGTGAAGCTGGATTTGAACTCAGGTCCTCCTGACTCCAGGGCCGGTACTCTACTCATTGCACCACCTAGCTGCCCCATACCTCTTTATTTTCTGCAGCAAATGTTGGCATATAAGCTGCAGTTATCTTCATGGTAATGCTTATGCTCATCATGAGTACTGCAAGGCAAGATGGTCTCAAATCTGTCTGACGAATTTTCTTCTCTTTGGGCCCAACACAAAACCAGTTGTTCCAACCCTCTTACTCTTACCTCTCTAAGGAGTACTTGCAAGCCATCCTTTCATTTAACAGCAACTCTCTTATGTCCTGGTTTCTGCTGCAGTGGGATCAATATTGACATGTTGTATGTCAGCTCTTTGGTCATTGAACAAGGTTCTCACTTTTAGGAGTCCAAATGGCTAGCTATTTCTAGACAGTTTGCATACATATTGCTTCCTCACCTTTTCGGCCACTGCCACCATCACTACAGAAGCAGAAAGGGACTGGCTGTATAGGACTCATGCTTATTTCAAATTTGCGTTTGTTTCCCAGGCTGTCAGCCCAAGAATTCGCTGCCTAGAGGCCAACTGGTGACAGCCCAGTACATTGGGCCCAGTCCGTTGGATTGTACTGGTTCTCCAGGAGCAGACACATAGCTTATCACTGCATTAAGACTTAGAACCTTTGCCATGTGATAGAAACCATCAGAATGTGTAGTCTACTGGCCTAGACTCCGAGAGCCCAGGGTCACCACTGAGCCATAATGTCACTTTGCAGTAGGATTCTTGCTGAGACAAGTTCTCAGTTAGAGGTAAAAATACTCTGATGTAAGAAAAAATTAGTTGAGGCACAAGAAAATTTGAGGTTTCATTTATCAGGTTCAAAGTTCATGGGATGGAATAGATTTCAATTAGCATTGCTCCAAAGTAATTCACTAGGTTAGGCCTAAAATTGTAAGTAGAATACTTTGAATATGGAGAATCAATTTTAAGTGAGGATTCATGTGGAAACAGAAATGTCCAGTTTCCCATCAAAAGTGAATATTGATAGCCCCTAGAAATCAAAGACAGTAAGAAAGTTCCCATATAAACTATAAATTCATAGTACTTCTTTTGGTGGTAGCAAAGAACTGGAAACAAAATAGAAGTCCATCAGTTGGGGAATAGATACATAAACCATGGTTTGTGAATGCGATGGGATGTTATTGCGTAGTAAGAAACGACAAATATGAAGAATTCCAAGCAAGGAGAGAGGACATCATGCACAGAGTGAAATCAACAGAAACAGGAAAACTGCACAATGACTACAGCACTGAGTAGAGCCAGAAAATATGGAACGTTAGGGGCACCTAGGTGGTGCAGTGAATAGAGCACCGGCCCTGGAGTCAGGAAGATCTGAGTTCAAATCCAGCCTTGGACATTTAACACTAAAACTAGCTATGTGACCTTGGGCAAGTCACTTAACCCCAATTGCCCTCCAAAAAGCAAAAAAAAAGAAAAGAAAATATTGAATTTTGTATAATTATAATGACCAGGTTTGACCCAGGTGAAGAATTCAGAAAATGTACCACACTGCCTTCTCTGTGGGGGTAGGGAGCTGTAGGTGTGAAATCTGGCTGATGCTTGGTTTTGCTAAAGTTTTTTCCCTCTTTTTCCTTTGTTACAAGTAATCACTCACTGACTGGGGAGCTGGGAGGAGATTCAGAAATCAAAGCTGTGTAAAACCAAAAGGCATTAGTAAGCATTTCTGTGAAAATTTTAAAAATATGCATTGGAATACAGTTGAAATAAGTCTCACTCTAGCTGAGGTGGCTCTGAAATTTATTTGTTCTGATGATTCTTTTTGAGTTTTCAGTGTTTGCCCTTTGCCTGATTCTGCAGTAATCACTCATTTTATAGTGACATCTTCAGCTGTTACTATGTGAATTTGCTGAGTTCATAGAAATATGATTTCAAGTTGGAGGTACAGATGGTTCAAGAGAGTCCTTCTTTAAAGAACAAATATCTTGCTTAATTAGTGAAAGTGGCACATGAAATACGCCGTGAAAGTGAGCTGGCTGAGTAAAATATTTTCTGGTTTTATATAGAATTGCATGGATATGTGATGTGTAAAAAAGAGGAAGAAAATTGTACTATGTTGTCTGCTGTGCTCTTTTGTATTTATAAACATGAGTCCATCACCAACTGGCTACCTAACCTTGGGCAAACTATTTAATGTCTTTAGGGAACCAGACACCTCAACCTGTAAAATGAGGGAGTTGGATCTAATCATCTCTAAGATCCCTTGAGGCCGGTTCCCCCCAAACAATATGGGATTCTTTGACATGACTACATAAAACTTAGTCAGCTCTCTGGAACCCTTGAGGCATGTAGTGTTCTAGGGTAGTTGTTTTCCAGATGGTTAAAAATTTAAATTCCTTTGAGACAAAACTTTATTGTGACCATTTTGGATGAAGGCATGTTTAACTTGTATTTATACACATGTGTATATATGACTACATACACATACATATACACACATGAGCATATGCATATGTGTATACATGCATGTGTGTGTATACACACCTACACATACTGACTGAAATAGAATACATGCACCATAAGTCATTTTTTATGTTGGTGACTCAGGATCATGATGTGAAATAAAAATAGTTGACATGGTGCCTTAGGGTTTAATGGGTTTTCTTTCTTCAACAATCCTAAGGTAAGCGATGTAAAGGACATCGTCCCCATTTTCTAAATAAGGAAAATACTGTAACTCAGAGAATTTAAGTGACTTTCCCAGGATCCTCTAACTATTACGTTTGAGCTGGGATTTGAATGTGGGCCTTTCTTGGCCTCCTAGTGAGTGCTTGTTCCACTAGACCTAGTTGCTGCTATACTCCTTGAGGCCTGTTAGCTTATGTTCAGTCGGTGGGCTATAGATAGCTCCAGCCCGGCAGTGTTTTTCAGTTTCTCCGTTTTCCCACTCCCATCTCCACCTGTTGAAGTCTTCCCCATCCTCCAAAGTCCTGCTCTGAAATGGCCTTCTCTCCTCTCTCTAGACGGCTGCCATCTCTGAAATCTCACAAGATGTTGTACTTCTTTATGCACTTCATGCCATCTACTTTGTGTTATTATAGTTATTTTGGCAGTCAGTACTACCGCAGTTAGTAGATTGTGTAGATGGTTGGAGGGGACTCAGAAACATCTACACCGGAATCTGACCTCAGACATTTTCTTATTGTGTGACCCTGAGAAAGTCATTTTACCTGTCTCAGCCTCATTCTCTTCTTCTCTGAAATGAGGATAATAACAACTTCTACCTCACACGGTTTTTTTAAGGATCAAATGAAATAATATTGTATCAATTGCTTTGCAGGCTTTAAAGCACTGTAGAAATATTCCCTTTTATTATTACAATTTTTATATCTTATCTCCATCAGAGAATTTAGTCTTTTCATCTCCATTTTTCTTCAATACCATGTGCATGTGGTTCAATAGTGTCTACAAGTAGGATGTAGTAGAAAAGAACTGAACTCGCAGTCCAAGTGCCTGAGGCAGGTTCTGGCTCCTCCCCTCCCTGCTTCTTGGACTTTGGACAGCTCACTTCTCTGCAGCTTCAGTTCCCTTCTCTGAAAAAGAAAGGGGTTAGACTAGATCAGAGGTGTCAGATACTCAGCCCATGGGCCAATAAACAAAAATAGACTAAAACCATTTTCAAATTAAGTCCATATGCAGCCCTCAGGATCCTTCTGTCCAGATGAGTGACCACCACTTCTATTGGAGTTTTCACACCCTTGGACTGGATAATCTGTAAGGTTCCTTGTAGCTCTACGTCTGAACCAATGATCCTAGCCAACAAATTCAGTCTAACAGATTATTAAAGAGTTAGTCATAAAAATGAGGAAATAGATAGTGTCAGAGGAAGCTGAACCAGAAGGATGTTTGCTACGATAACAGCAACGTTAGTACAGAAGGAAGGACTTTGGACTCTGATGAATGCTGGGATCCATCCCAGATACAGAACACTGAAGATGAGACTCACCACTTGTGTCCTGTCAGAATCATGATAAACCCAAAGTGCCGAGAAAAACGGAGTTTGGCGCATGGCCGACATAGGAATGTATTTTACTGCTCTTTACATACTTATGATGACAGTTTTGTTTTTAGGGTTACTTTTGTTTTCTTTTTGGTTCAATGGTATATGAGAGGGACAGGTTGTAAATATATGTAAAAATAAAGAAATTCTTTTTTTTAAACTAAATGTGCCTGCACATGAGGAAAGCATTTATTAAATGATCGTTTTGTGCCAGGAATTGTACCAAATGCTGGGGTTACACAACAAAAGCCCAAAACCTGGTCCCTTGCTTAAGAAGCTCACATTTGAGTGGGGGAGACAACATGTGAAGAACCATTTCTGTATAAGGTATATATAGTGGGAATGGAGAGGTAGCCTCAGGTGTCAGATACTAGCAGGGAGGGCACTGGCAAAGGCAGCACTGGCAGGAAGTGGGATGTGAGCTGAGTGTTGAAGGAAGCCAGGATGCTTAGGTGAGGAGGGAAAGCCTTCAAGGCATGTAGACAGCCAGTCAAAAGACTTGGAGTCTGAAAGTGGAGGGTAGTGTAAGATAAACAGGAAGAAAACCATGGTGGCCAGAGTATAGAGTACATAGAAGGGAGGAAAGTATACAGACTTGAAAGGGCTTTAAGTGCAAAACAGAACTTTCTGTTTGATCCTGGAATTTATTCAGCAGGTCCGTGATATGGTCAGAACTGCTTTTTAGGAAGATCACTTTGGCAGTGGAGAGGAAGATTGACTGGAGCAGGAGAGAGAGCTGAAGGAGGGAGACAAAGGCTGTTGGAGTAGTCTAGATGTTTGATAATGAAGGTCTGCCCCAGGGTGGTAGCTGTAAGAGCAGAAAAATGGGGACATTCATGAGAGATGTTATAAAGGTAGGAATAACAAGGCTTGGTGACAGACTGGCAATGTGGGGTGAGCATGGATGAAGTGCAAAAACCTCAGTGACTGAGAGGATGGTAGTGCCCTCAACAGAAATAAGGGAGGACTTGGGAGGAAAGAGGATGGTTTCAACTTTGGATGTGTTGAAGTAGAGATGTCTACAGGACATCCAGTTCAGAATATTTAATAGGCAATGATGTCAGACTGGATGTCGAGAGAGAGATTTTAGGGCTAGAAATTAGAATCAGCTACAAAGAGATGATGATTGAACCCCAAGGGAGTTGATGAGATCAACAAAAAAGATAGTATAGAAGGATAGACGTGAGAGCCCAGGACTGATTTTGGGGGAACACCCACAGTCAGCAGGCTTGAACTACATGAAGATACAGCAAAGAAAGTTGAGAAAAATTGGTCAGGTGGGTAGGAATACAGGAGACAATGTAATAAACATTTCAGGAGCAGAGGATATGCAGAAAGAGAGGGTTTCAGCTGTTTCAAAAACAGCTTTTATGTAAAGAAAGATGGAAGACCTGTACTGGGTGCAAGAATAAAACGTTCCTGCCCTTAAAGAGGTTAGAGTCTTGTGAGGATACAACTATATACATACAGGTAAATTCAAATAAGTGATTTGAGGGAGGGAGAGAATATTAGTAACTGAGGATCAGTTCAAGGAACTTCACAGAGGAGGTGGCATAGGAGCTTATCCCTGAAGCAAGAGAAGAAAAAGGGAGTCTTGGGATAAGGTTTGTGCCAATATGGGAGAAGTATCAAGTCCCATAAGAAAGGAATAGTTCAGTTCATTAAGAATCTGAGTAGGTCCATGATTTAATGGGTTTGTTTACTACTTGTGATTGTGCTTAGCATAGCTCATTAATGGTGATTTTCACCAGTGTCTTTCATAAATATCACGTAGACCATCTACCCAACGTACTAGAGATATTCAATTGGTTCTTTTACTACTTGGGGGTATTGAAGTACCAGTCCAACACTGACACTCCCCACGATGGCCCAGGGACAGCTTTGTTCATAGGTATTCAATAAGCAAATGCATAATCGACTATGGATTTGGAAACTAGATTAACAAACTTGTGGATTCATGTGAGAAATAGTATTCACTTTGAGAGAAGACCTAAGTTCCTCCTAGCTTGTTTACATCCACTTTGACAGTTGCTGTTCCTTAGATTTTGGTGCTTAGCTGTGTTCAGTAAATATATTCAAGTTCCTACTCTGCCAGGCACTATGCTAAGTGTTGGGGATACAACAACACCCCACCCCCACCCCACACACACACTCACACAAAATAGGATAGATTGTAAAATGTTGGTAGGTCATTTTTGGTTAAAGAACCAACCATAAGATTCAGTGTTAGAAAAGTTAACAACGTTAAAAAGTGAGTATTCAGTGAAGTTTATTATTTTAGTAAAACTTTCATAATAGAAGGAAAGAGCTCCTTTTCTGGAATCTGTGGTCTTCTCTTTTGGTAAAACTTTTAGGTACATAAGAATGCTTACAAAATCACACCGAATTTCATTGTTCTAGCGCAGCCTATACTGTACAGGATTCCTCCTACAATCTCATAAAATAAGTGGTCATCTGACTTTTGCATTCTGTCATCCCAAAAGTGATCCTAGTGATTGGAGAGGGAGGAGGGATGGCAAAAAGGACCCATTCCCTAACTGAGGCAATCTATTCCTTCCTTACATTTTTTAAGATTTTCCTTACATTGAGCTGAAATCTTCCTCCCTGCAACATCTTTGATTTTTTTTTAAGTTCTGCATTCCTAGACCAAGCAGAATGAGTGTCATTTCTCTCTAAGACATTGATAATTCCTAGTTCTTCAGGTTAAGTATTCCTTACTTCCTCAGTCAGTCTTTATGTGGCAAGTCCCACCACTCCTCTAGACTTGTTTCATCCTGTGAATGTCCCTTTTATTTTTTTTTTCACTACTTTATAATTTTATTTTATTTTTTTTTAAATTAAATTCTTTATTAAATTTTTTTGAGTTACATCTTTTCTCCCTGTCTTTCCCCCGCCCACCACCCCAAAACAGCCATCCCAGTATTTCCCCCCTCCCCCAGTCTATTCTCTCCTATGTCACTTTTTGGTAGGGCAGGATGGATCTCCCAACTGCAGTGCCTGTGTATCTCAAGTTCCAGTTGGATGTAGTCAATAAT
>CM053583.1:22806043-22898372 GCA_028627135.1 Pseudochirops cupreus | reverse complement strand
TGTGTGCGTTTTGGAGTTCCAGGATTGGTTTAGAGTCCTATTTTATGGGTATTTTGGGGTGGCTATGTGAGAGCTGCGATGTGTTGCTGCTTCTACGCCGCCATCTTGGCTCCGCACCCGTGAATGTCCCTTTTAAAAAACATTGCACAGAACTGAACATGGTATTCAAGGTGTCCTGACCTGGGCAGCCTATGAACAAATTAGATTTTTTGGCAGCCATGTCACATCGTTGGCATATAGTGAATTTTGGTTTGCTGGAAAAAAAAACATCAAATTCGGATTCATTTTAGATTTGTCCTCATTTACAGGAGGAGGAAGTGAGTTTCACATAAGTTAATTGGTTTGCCCAGGATCACATAGTCAACTCAAGCCAACAAGCATTTATTAATTGCTTACTATGTTTGGGTCACTGCAGTGAGCGCTGGGAATACAGTTACAAGCCGGAATATAGTCTCTACCTTCAAGGGGCTTATTGGCTGTGGAAGAAGACAGTACACAGAAAGGAAACTACTTTTTATGATGGCTAAGAATTGTAAATTGAAGGGATACTCATCAACTGGGTAATGCCCAGTCTGTGGTATATGATTGTGATGGAATATTATTGTGCTATAACAAATGACAAGCAGAATGACTTCAGAAAAACCAGGAAAGACTTAGATAAACTGATGCAAAAGGAAGTGAACAGAACCAGGAGAACATTGCACACGACAGTAGCAGTATTGTATAATGAAGTACTGTGATTTAGCTGTTCTCAGCAATACAATGATCTAAGGTAATCCCAAAGGACTAATGATGAAGCATAGTATCCACCTCCAGAGAAAGAACTGATATCGTCTGAATACAGACTGAAACAGGCTATTTTTCACTTTCTTTCATTCTTTTCCTCCTATTCGAGTCTTCTTGTACAAAATGACTAATATGGAAATGCTTTACATGACTGCACATGTATAACTGTATCTGATTGCTTACTATCTTGAGGGGGTAGAAAAAGAATTTGGAACTCAAAACTTAAAAAAAAAACAAATGTTAAAAAATTATTTTGACATGTAATTGGAGAAAAAATGTTTTTTAAAAAGAAAGCTGAAAACGTGGAAGGGGTGGAGAGAGATAAAGGTACCCATTGTGAGGGGCTCTGTAGAGAAAATTCTAGACAGTCAAGTCTACAAAGGAGTGCATTCTGGGAAAGGAATGAAGACAGGATTGCCTACTCTTCTTCCTTAATGGAAATTCTGGAAGGGACTTGCCAATCAGAAGGCAAAGCCACAGGGTTGGAGGACATTCCCAAAGTATTAAGTTTAAGAGTTAGAATGAGCTTCCAGAGTTAAGAGGTTTTCCGTACCATTTTAGAGAAAATCCAGGAATCAGAATCAGGAGTACAGGCGGCAAACCCAGGTCTTCCTAGCCCCAAATAAAGGCATTATTCCTGTCCTTTGGTGGCCATATGAACAATAATTAAAATTCTCTTATCTCAGATATTATAGTATCTGAGATTATTCCCATCGATGTTAGCTGCTGGCTTTAAAATGGCAAAGTAGACATGTTTCATCTGATCTTCCCTACCTCCCTTTCCATGTTCCTCTCAGACCTCCTAATTGTCCCCCATCCATGTTCAAAGCCTCAACATGGTCCTTCTTACTAGAGCCTGGCTTCCTCTTATATGTAATTTCATGCTAAATAAGTGACAGCCCATCATAACCTTTTCATGGTATTTTGTATTTTAAAAGATCTTATTGACCCAATTTACTTTCTAATTAGTGGAATGTATGAAAAACTTTTATGGATTCAGGGACCTTTGCGATGTCTCAAACATCTTTGTGCTCCGCAAACGCCCACTTGCTGCAATGCAGTATGGTAGTAAGAGCACTGGTTTTGGAGCCAGAAGATGAATGTTTGTACTAGCTAGGAGACCTTGAGTAATTTTTCTCATTTGTAAAATGGATCAATTTTGCTCAGTGATCTCTTAAAGCTTTTTTCAATTCAAAGTGCTCATGTTTCTAAACTTGACACC
Source organism: Pseudochirops cupreus (assembly GCA_028627135.1). Taxonomy (NCBI): domain Eukaryota; kingdom Metazoa; phylum Chordata; class Mammalia; order Diprotodontia; family Pseudocheiridae; genus Pseudochirops; species Pseudochirops cupreus. The sequence goes on along the minus strand of CM053583.1, from coordinate 22,896,364 downwards.
TCCCTGCTGAAAGGTTATCAGCCCTTTGCTTATATTATTTGTCATATGACCTCTTGATAATGTACCTGGGTGTTTTATCTCCATTAGCAGGACAGTTCTTGTGAGCAGTTTTTAGAAAAAATAGTACTATTGACTCTTTCCTCACTAGTGAGGGTTTTTTTTCTCCTGGTAGTGTCTCATTGTCAGTAAATAATGTCACAGTATATCTTTATTAGGCTAGGTCCTCTCTGTTTGAACCTGCCATCTGATAACCCTGAGGCTGTTCTTTTCAAACCAAGGCTCAATCCTGAGGCCCCAGTTGTGGTTATGTCAGCTGTTACTTTATCTCAATACAACCCCAGAGTTCTGGGTTCCTGATCAAACCTGGTGGAACTTGGGGTTCCCTAGAGCCTTTAAGGGAACTGTGCCAGCTCAGCTGTCTTTGCAGCTTTCATACTTTAGGGAAAGCATTCTGGAGAATTGACACCTGCCAACCTGACAGCTGCCAAGCACCAAATACCATTGTAGCAACTGTTGGCTGAGTCAAATACAGGAGTCCTATTGCTTCTCTAATCACTCTTCCTGAATTAGTTAGCTCACCTCTAAGAGTCAGCTCTGAGAACAGGTAGCAGATTCAGAAGCACACTGTGTACTTGCTGGTAGATGTAGCAGGAAGCCTACTTTGGCAGTGAGGGTGCAATCAAAGTATTGAAGAGTTTAAAAGGCTCATGCTGGCTATGCTACCAGTCAGAACTCCTATAATTTGCTTTAAATGCCCCCTGCTTATCTAGTACTTTGTAAATACACCTCTCCCAGCTGCTTTCTGCTATTGCCCATCAGTGATTTGTACTTTTTCCCATTGATACCTGAGCAGACACGTGCTTCAGGCCATTGTTGGCTTGCAGACTCCCAAAGCTGGGTTTTAGTCTGAAGCTGAGTTTTAGCATTGTTTCGGGTTGGTGTTCTCTTCTCTGCTTCATTACAGAATGTTGAGAAAATGCTGGAGAAAGTACAATCTGTTCTGTGTACATCTTAGTTTTTCTCATAGTTCTGCACATGTGACTTTTTTATGAAACTTGAACTTGCTTTTTTGCCTTCTGGATTGTGAAATACGTGGCGGTGAGGTGTAGGCGGTAACGTAGTGAGCAGCTTTCCAAGCTGCTTAGACACACTCGATTTTCCTGCCTTAGCCACATTAGAGTAGAGAAGGCCTGGTAGTGATGTGGGAGCAGCTGCAGCATCTGGTCTTTCAGAACAAACCCGAGCCTTGAGGTGTTTGCTCGTTTAATAAATGTGCAGAAGGATAAAAAAGCATAGCGAGTAGACCCCTAGAATTCAGTATTTAATTTAAAAGTGCTTTTTAAAACTTTGAGCCAAATTTCCACGTGCATTTCTACTTGTGGGGACAGAAGAAAATTTGACACCTTAAAAAGTGAACCCTTTGGTCATAGTCTTTGAGGAAATGATTGTTTTTCTTTTTTATGATCTGAGCCATTCATTTTTGTTGATAAATTTTATTTTGTAACCATCCTTTTTGGTAAGTGCAGTACTTTCTTTTATTTAAAGGGCAGGTAAAGCAGCCCATAACGATTGCAACCTATCCCATACATCATTTCTGCATTTATAGTTTGTCATTTTTTTAACAGAAAGGAAGTGTAATTTAATCCTAAATGGAACCAATGTTGGCCATTGTATTTGACCAAATTTCTGTTTTCTTTCAGTGTTGTCTTCATTGATATTACTGTCATCATTGTAGGTAATGTTCTTTTAGTTCTGCTTTCTTTGCTCAGTATCACGTTATCCAGTGTTTCTCTGAATTCTTTGTTGTCATCATTAGGCATAGTGCAGTAATCTTCTATTATACTAATATGACAGAATTTGCTCAGACATTCACCAGTCATTGGGCACATGATTTCTTTCCAGCTGTTCACTCTAGTCTAGCAAATAGTGCTGCTGTGAATATTTTGGTACAGGTTTTTTAGTGGTATCTGATACTTCATGACCCCATTTGAGGTTTTCTTGGCAAAGATCCTGGAGTGGTTTGCCATTTCCTTCTCCAGCTCATTTTACAGATGAGGAAACTGAGGCAAACTGTTGTGATTTACCCAAGGTCACACAACTAGTGCGTCTGAAATGTCTGAAGCCAGATTTGAACTCAGAAAAGTAAGTCTTCCTTACTTCCAACCCAGTCCTCTTTCCATTGTGCCACCTGGTTGTCATTTTAGTATATATAAAACCTTTATTTCTGTGATTGACTTATGTGGGTTATAAAATAGCCCAAAGTGAAATCACTAGATCGAAGGGTGTGAACAGTTTAGAAGCTTTTCTTGAATAATTCCAAGATGTTTTCCAGATGCAGTTAGACCAAGAAGTGTAGTTTGGAAATATGAGTGAAAGTTCTTTGGCAATGGCCTATGTTCTCTCTAGGAGGTCCTCATGGTAGTAGAATGAGCTTAGGAAAGTTCCTGTGGTGTGAATAGAGGCAGATGTTCCAGTACTGCTTCAGCAACTGGATGTGCCTTCTCTTCAGAAAAATAAAAACTTGGGATACGGGTGTTGGGGGGATAGAGGAAGGAGTTAAATTCAGGCATAGGCAAAGTATTTCCTCAGGAACAAACAAGGCCTAACCTTGAGACTGTTACCAGCTTTTTGGGGGAAAAGTAATAGAGCTGGCTGGGGCCTTGAAGAAACATGTGCAACTTAAGCTGATTTTCTTGGAGGTCACAAGTTGGTTTTCTTAGGAATTAGAATTTCACAAAGGCTAGGTCATGATGATCAGTGCCCTGGACTGAGAGCCACTTTGGCATACTGTGCTCGTGCCAACTTATGTCTTTAATATCTAAGTAAGGAGAGAAATGCAGAGTCCAAGCAATGGCAAGCTATGTAGAGGCGCTAGCTGTAGAGCACACTCCCCACCTCAGTAACATGCTAGTGCACTCTGACAGCCCTAAGTCAATAAATGAACTGAGCTCAAAATTTTAAAAATTTTGCTTTGGTCTTGCCATATATCGCCTAAAGAACTAAGTAATAGAATTTCTCCTGACTCTGTTAATTCTGTAGCCACTTTCAGATTTCTCTTAAAACTCCTATCACCTCTAATTTTGGACAAGAGAAATGAAATAAATCAGTAAGTCTTAAGATCAGTTATACTATTTTGTCACTGATTCATGGTTTCAACAAATTGCCTTCAAAAGCTGTAGAGTTTTGTTCAAGTTTTTCATTTTCATAGAATCATAGCAGTACAGCCCTGAAAGGCCCTTAAGAGGCTTTCTCATCCAGTTCCTGGACTGCATCATCCATCTCCTTGGCACCCCCAAAACACATAGGCACTTTATTGGAAGAGAACCTTTAAGGATTTTGTATTCCCTACAACTTTTAGTCAGTTATGTGACTGTAAAAATATGTGATCTGTGGTAGAATGTTGCTTATGAGTGCCTTCCTTTCTCATGTCTTTTTCAAGGGCAACCTCATTTCACATGTAAATCATCCTCACATTCTCTCCCAGATTTTTCTAGAGCTTGGAAAGTAGGCACATGTCTATCAAAATATTTGTCAGTTTTTTGTTTTGTTCTGGTTTTTTTGGTAATAATATCCATGACCTTTTTTTCTAAGCGTGTAGTACTACCCCCTTTAACACTCTTTAGAGACTGTCCTTTAAGGCCTACAGAGGCCAGTCACCGCCAGCCTGGATTGTTATTGTGGAACTTGGTCCCATCCAGCTGCCCTTCCTGGCTTTCCCCCCTGCTGTTTATATTTCCTCTTGTAGCCCATCAAAGGCTGTTATTTTATACTCAAAATATGGTGACCTCCCTATCATTGATGGAGAAAATAGAAAATCTAACAGATTTCTTCCACTTGTCTTGCCTGTTATTCTCCTAAGCTAATTCTTAAATGATCTGGGCTAATTGTGTTTCTCACTGAATTTTCTGTAAACCCTTTTTTCTCTCCATGGCTTCTCACTGTTCTGAAAGATACTGTTTTTCCTCTTGCACCCTTATTCTCCAGGAGATTTGACAGATGAGTTCACATTTTAAACTGGTGGTGTTCTTGACTGTTATGTCTCTCAACTTGGCAAGAAAACCATGTGTTTTCTGGATAAGTAGGTTTTTCTTTTGGCCTTCTTGTGACAATTTATTTATGTGAGTGAAAATTAGGAAACTATGATAGTCTACGTCTGTTTCTTTATCCATTTCCTATATTGTTAGCATCAACTGTTTAAGACTGGTTAGAACAGCATGTCTTCTCATTTTTATTTTTTTAATATAATGATGATTTTAACCTTTGCTTTAACAAGTTTGTTGTCTGTACACACAAAGTTAATGTGGATGTTAACTCACATCTGTAACTAGTCTATTGCCTGTTAACATGACAAAAATGAAATTTACTGTGCTCATCGTGTCCGGTGCCTCTTAACTCTGAAGAAAATATTTGTGGCATTAAGCCTTTAGCTATTTTTGTTTCTTAATGCTGTACTGTATTTTCCAACATATTTTTAGCCATCTTACCCTCTTGCCCATCTTTGCAGTGACATTACCATGTTTTATGTACATGTTTATGTATATGCTGATTTAATTTGGAAGATCGTATTGAGATCTTAGAGATGTTCTGCCTCCTCATCTACTGCAACATATCTTGGTCCATAACCTGTCATTATTTTTACAATGTTCTTTTTCCTTGCACTCAGTTCATGGCAAAGGAAAGTGACTAAATGTCCCATGGAATTTTTTTGTTGCCTTTGCACAAAGAGTAAAACCAACTCTACCAAATTCTTTATTTGAGTCTCCAAGGAGAATCTGAAAGTCATGCTTCCCTTTTACTTCAACTTCTTTGTCTTACGGTTTCATCAATAGATGTTGTCATTATTGATCTCGTTCATTTCCTCCAGTAGTATATTCCCTTATTGGTCACTAGAAGAGAATCTTACGTTTAGAATAGCAGTGTCTAAGACAGTGTTTTTAAATAGTCTCAGAATGGTGGGATGCTTAGCAGCTTTTGGCAGTGCCACAGAGAAGAGGTCCTTTGTGTCGTTGTGCTTGATTTATTCCATAGGATGCTTTGACCAAAGAATTCATCGTTCTAAGTGATGAGCCTTTCTATACTAAGTAAACCTTCAGGAAGCACATACAGTCTGTTGCCAGAACCCTATTCAAAACCTTTCCGCTGTGGTAAAAGTCTGCCTGAATTCATATTCTGTTGCTATCTGCTGCAATCACTCCTGTTCACCTCCACGGTAAAATCACAGTTTGACTCAGCCCTTCTGCTGTATTGCTTGCCATTCCCACTGGCAGAAAAAAAAAAGTACTGAATGTCCCTTGAATAGAATTAAGAATGGGCATTTGTTGAATTGTAGAATTAAGAATGGGCATTTGTTGAATTGTTACTAGTGAGGCAAATCTAAGCACACATATTGGTTGAGTAAAAATTGTTTAATGTCAAAAGATTATGTATAAATTTTGCAGCACTCTGAACCTCTTCTTTCCCTTTTTGGTAGGTGGATTCACCAATGAACCTGAAGCATCCTCATGACTTGGTCATATTAATGAGACAAGAAACAACAGTTAACTACCTCAGAGAACTGGAGGTGAGTATGGATGGAACAGATAGTTAATCAGAGGCTAGAACCTCTCCCTTATAAAGGTTGTTCCATGTTTTCTGAAGAGATCTTAGACCATTCCCTTCAGCCTACAGCTCCTACTCAGAATAATGTTTTGGGGTTGTTTTTTTTAACTGCATAAAGTAAAGTGCATAAGATTACAAAGGAAACCAAGTTGTATTGAAATACAGTTATCAAAAAAAACAACACCACTTTTTTTAAGTTCAGGAACTCCAGGTTGAGATCCTACTACAAACAAAGGTGAGAAGGTAGGAGGGAATAGGGAGAAAGGGAGTTAATTGAATAATACAAAGCCCAATCTGAGACATAGTGAAAAAGACAGCATGTTATAATAACCCAGGGTTAGGAAACCTAGGTTTTACACTTGACTTGTTCAGTGACTCACAATAACTTTGAGGTAATCACTTATTGTCTCCACACTTGAGTTTATCCACTGATGTCAGGAATGTCCACGTGTTTGCAACCTTTGTACCTCACTAGGGTAGCATTCGATTTAGTGAGAAAATGCTTATGAAGATTTCTTTGGAAGAAAGATATTGTTGAAGTGTAAGAGATCACTCATTTTAAATTCTAAAATACCGACTAAGGTCTTGTCACTTATGAAGATCTGTTATATCTCCTTTTTTAAAGCTAACTTCGGGCTAAACTTTCTGAAACTGTATTTGCTATAAACTGGTTTTATTTCATAGTAACAGTACAACATCAGGTTATTTTAAGTAAATTTTCTGATAAACATCCAAATTTGGAAGGTCAGGGTCAGTCAACAGGCATATTTATTAAGTGCTTACTGTTTGTCAAGCACCCTGATAAGTACTGGGATCACAAAGGAGGGCAAACACAGTGTCCTTTTCTCCAGGGCGTTCCCATTTTTTTTTTTTTGCATCTTTGGAGGGCAATTGGGGTTAAGTGACTTGCCCAAGGTCACATGGCTAGGTTTTGTGTTAAGTGCTCAGGTCCTCCTGACTCCTGGGCCGGTGCTCTATTCACTGCACCACCTAGCCCCTCCCCAGGGCGTTCCTGTTTTAATATTTAATGTAAATAACTAGGTACATTCAAGAGCTATGCAGAGTAGATGGAAGCTACTCCAAGTGGGAACAGCCAGCTTGTGAAGGCCTTTAAATGTAGGACTTTATATGTGTTCTCGGAGGTAATATTGAGTTGAAGGGAGGCAGGGGTTGGAGTGGGTCACTTGTCAGATCTGTGCTTTAGGTTTGGCAGGCTGAGTGAAGGATGAGTTAGAGAGGGAAACACTTGAGGCAGGAGACCATTTAAAAGCTATTGCAATAGTCCAGATGAGAGATGTTGAGGATGTGTTCTAAGATAGGAGCTATGGGAATAGAGAAAAGGGGATGTATATTCAAGGTGTTGTAGAGGTAGCAACAAGATTGAATCTGTGGGTTGAGTGGGAGGAAGAGTAATGGGTGAACCCAGGCTTTCCAACCTGGGAGGAAGATGGCCCTTGACAGTCAGAGGAAAGTTAGGAAATGGATTTAACTTCAGGTTTTAAGGGAAGAGCATGAAAGTACAGAAAAAAAAGACTTAAAAAGAAACTATGCAAATCTCTGGTGCAGACTGGTATGGTATCGGAGCATTTTGGAGCTAAGAAGAGATAATCTTATCCCAAACTCAGAGAGGGCAGCGGCCCAAGACCTCGAATCTTTGGAGGCACAAACCATCACTCCTTGTGCTCCACATTATCTCATTGATTTTTATGAAATGCCTGATTTTAAGTGCAGAAAAATGACACCTTGACTGTATTGTCACCATATATATTGGTTATCTACAAAACCATGAATACTTTTTCATTTCTTAGGAAAAAGGTTTTTGTTTTAGGACTTTTCAGCTTTTTCAGAATTTCTGTGCACAAAGAGTAGACATTTCTAACCCTTTCCTGAAATAAAGCCCTTCTTGCCATAGCTATTCTCCTGTTGCCATCATCTCTTATAAAGTCTGTGATAAAATTCATTTTTAAAGTCTGTGAGGACAGCTTTATTTGTAGTTATGTGTTTCCTAATTTTTTTTGCCTTAAATCATCTGGTGTATGTGTGTCATCTTTGAGCACAGGGCATTCAGCAAGATCATGCCGCACCTAGCAAAATGTCATGAAATAGAGATGTGTGTGTGCTTGCATGTGCACATGCATAATAGCTGTACATGTACATCTTATATAATTATTGCCCTCCCCCAGCATTTTTTAGAATTTGTTATTGATTTAGCAATCAAAGAATAGGACTAATCATGGCATACATCTGCCTGAGGAAATCATGATGGCTAAGTGCATTCAGAAACAGTAGCATTCGCCAAGCGAATGTGGTAAGTGAAAATGTGAACCTCCTCCTTATTTTGGTCCATTGTACTGTGCTGGTGGTGTACCAACTGAATACATTTCATTTCTGTTTTAATTTCATTTCAACAGAAGCAATTAGTAGCTCAAAAAATTCACATAGAAGAGAATGAGGACAGAGATACAGGCCTGGAGCAAAGGCATAATAAAGAAGATCCAGACTGCATAAAAGCCAAGGTGCCCCTTGGGGACTTGGACCTGTATGATGGCACATATATCACCTTGGAGAGCAAAGATGTCAGGTAACGAGTTACCCATCCAGCTTGGAGGGCGAATGTTAGGAGATAAACATTCCTTTGCTTGAAAGTAATAGTTTCATTAGAAACCATCATAACCTTATTTAAGTCACAGATATTTGCTCTCACGGAAATTTGGAAAACTTAAAAATAACACGTTAAATCACAAATAACAGTGATAACGCAATTGTGCCAGACCAGTTTCTTACACACGTACCACAATGCTGGGTGACCTCCCATTTTCCCTGTTCTTGGTTTCACTTGGTTTTTCCCCTTGAGCAGTATAATGATTTGCTCATGGCTAAAACTGATAGCTTCTCCCAAGTCGGAGCTGTCCATCTATAATAAGAGCACTTAACCATTTCTGTGTCATGGACCCCTTTAACAGACAGTCTGGTGAAGTCCATGGACCCCTTCACAGAATAATGTTTTTAAATGCTTAAAATATAATACATAAGTTTACAAATGAAATGAATTATGAAAAGCTATCAAAAAATTTTTTTTAATTCGTAGACCCCAAGTTAAGACCCCCTCATCTTATTTTAGTTGACATGAAGATTTGTTTGGCTGACTAGGTATCTTCTTTGACCAGGCTCAAATCATCAGTTTTGCTTTTACCTTTGGGGCTGGTCAGAATTTAGTTTAGGAATGTCAAACTATGCAGGTAATTTAGATGAAATTCATCTGTAGCTTATAAGTACCACTACTTCTGTTGTCCTTACTATCCTCAACTAGTATTATTGAGTACCTGTGGCATTTGAGGCACTGGAGTAAGCACTGGTTTCAATAGGTTTAGTCAGGACAGGGCCAGTATGACAGGGAGAGAAAGAGTGCCATGCAGTAGTTAGCCTTGGTCTTGGAGGACACATCTCTCTTCTTTTGGTGGGGAAATGAGGAACAACAGGAGGGCAAAGACACTTCACCGTCAGAGGCAGGCACATGTTGGCTTAAGGGTGGGGAATGAATTCAGTGTGCAGTGGATATATACAAGTGACTGTGATATTAAAATGGTTCAATGAAGTTTATTGTAAAATAAAATCAACCTTTCTTCAAAGCTAAACCATAGTTATAGCCAGCAAATCTTGTTAGATTTTTCACTCAGTATTGCTCATGTAGAAAGGGTAAGTTAAGGTTAGCCACTAAACATTCAGAAGAACTGTTGCTGGTGTTCCTTCAGATACTTTTTGCCGTCCTTAGCTCATCACCTTTATTTTAGACTCTCAGTCTTTGATCCTAAGAACAGTTATGTTGTTAGAAAGGCCGGAATGTTGACATACTGATTAGAAGGTGACATGTTCTAAGGCTGTAACTCAACTAAGGAGAAAGGTCAGCTGGCATAAATCCTTTGGTGTGCACTTAACAAGGGCTTCCCAGATCTTTTGACACACACTTTTTTATTCCAGCCCTGAAGACTATATAGACACAGAGTCTCCTGTTCCTCCAGATCTTAAGAAACCAGATTGTACAAAAATTCTAGAGCTTCCATACAGCATCCATGCTTTTCAGCACTTACGAGTAAGTAGAAAATGGCACAAGCTTTTCTGTCCAGTTCTCATTCAGCAAGGTCCATCGCTTGGAAAAAAAATCACATCAGATTTCAGATTTCATTTTTTCCACTTCCAAAACAATTTTGTATAACTTTCCTGTTTTTAAAAATACCTCCACCATATATACTAGAATTTTTAACAAATTGTAGCTTTTATATGGCTTGCTTTTTTTTATGTATGTTGTAATCCTTTCCCTTCCTCTTTTACAGGGTGTACAAGAAAGAGTTAATCTTTCTGCCCCTCTACTGCCTAAAGAGGATCCAATCTTCACATACTTATCCAGACGGTTGGGAAGGAGTATAGAAGATATAGGTCACCGCATCCATGAAGGGCTAATGAAGGTGGGGATTCCCACCCAATTACTTCAGACCCCAGAAGACCAACCCTCTGCACAATTACCTTTCAACTAGTGGTAGTGCTCTTTTGGAAAATAGTTGTTTCACTTCCATTTGTGTGAGGATGATTGTTTAAGTTGCCTGTGTAGATACTGAGCGTATGATTAATGGAAAACCACAGAAAGAAAGTTTCGATAGCACAGGTTTACTTTAGCACAGATGGCATTGGAAGGTGGAGAAGAAAGTTTTATTTAAATTTCTTAAACTGGTGCCCATAAAACAAAAGAATTTTACTGCAGTCAGTAATATGACTTATAGTTTAGATCTTCAGTTGGGAAGACAAAAGAATTTTTCATTTTTCACATCCCTACACATGAGAATTAGTAACATGAGTATCTTGAATTAGAACAGGCTCTCTAAATTCCTCCTGGTTTTTGTGTGAGAGAACTACTTCTAAAGAGAAAAGTGAGAGAGGCCTCAGTCATTTATATGTAGTATTCAAGAAAACATGGATATTTGCTGAAATCCTCCAATTCAGAGGGGCCAGAAGAATGTTTTTTGCCTTTGAAACGCATTTTATGATTGTTTTTGTAACAGATTAAACTTCCTAATTCTGTTTTTCCTTAGCTAATGTTAAAATTAGTTTGCATTCCATGAACACACACCAGGTATTGGCAGGAGCCCAGGAATGTGATGGGTAATGAGGAGAAACTGGCCCAGAATTGAAAATATTTCTCAGATGATTGCATGTGTATAACTGAGTGGACTATTATATTTGCCTTGCAAATTAGCCTAAGCATATATAAGCTTCTATGTCCAAAACTGAAAGAACTTTTCTGGGTCCAAAGCAAATCAGTTGTCACATGTCTGGGAAACTTCTAATGTAAAATGAAACTGGTTACATTTTTGCAAACAAGTGATACCCATTCTTATCAGGTATATCATTATAACCATAGCCCATTTTGGAAGAAACTGTTGGAAAATATGACAGCAAAATGATAAATTTTTAGAATTTTTTAAAAAATTATCTTTCCAGGCTCAGAATATGTTTTTTGCCTACTTGGACCCAATACAACTATTGAGAGAGGGAGAGATGGGCTGTGTACCTCGCGGGGCTGTTAGGGGCGAGTGAAGGGCGAGAAGGGGGATCTGAACTTTATGAACACATATGTGGGACTTTCCAATATTAAGGTGAATGTAGCTTTATATTACTTTTCTCCTGTTTTGTAGGGTAAGATCTAGATGAAAATCAAATGTGTTCTATGAACCCACGGCTTTATTGATTTGAAGGAAAACTCCTTAAGGCCATTGATAAAGAGGCTAGGAACAAAACTGTATAAATGTCAGCAGTATAAATATAATTTCTCTTGGCCAAAAATCTTTATTCTTTACCAAACCATGCGTGTCCCAAAGGTGTGCTAGGTGTCTCTGTGTGTAGATTTATTAAGGCAATAAATCCATTAGAGTCGCATCCTTCAGTGTTTTGAACCTCAAATGGATGGTGTTCTAAAATCAGAAAAGCCAGCTGGCTCTTGATGAGCTTTTGTGAAGTAGCTTAGTTCCTCTAAAATGCTGTGTCTCTCACTAAGCTTCAGAGAGATATTTTAAGTGAGCCAAGAGGTTTGAATTAGACTCTAAACATACCTCTGATGAAATTGTTTCCTTAACTGAAAATGAAATCAATATGTGTTTCTTAAGCCCCTAAATCTGTGCTAGGCACTTTGCTAAGCACTGAGGATACAAAGACAAGTATGAGATAGCCCTGCCCTTAAGAAACTTCTGTTCTAATGGTGACAGTACATTGCAGTACAGTTGGGCCTAGAGTTCCACACCATATCTTGTTGAAACCCCAAGAGTCACATCTTAATTCTGGTTCAGTATAAGTGTTAAATTTCACTTGTTTGAGTCCATAATGTTCACCCACTGTTTTAGCGGTCAGGAATGTTTCTTGGCAGATCTAGTCCATATGCTGACTACTCTATTTTTATGGCATGTAGTGTTAATTAGTCTTTCTGTTGTCAGCCTTGGCTCATTTGTCTTGCATGGGACTTCACAAGCCCCTGTGTGTTGAGGGCACTAGTTTAGAGCTTTGTAAGCTGAAAAATGTGTCTTGCTATGTGCCTTAATTTTATTTTCACTTCCTTACTTTCTAGAACTCTTCTTCCTGGGTACTCTATAACCTGGCCTCGTTTTACTGGCGAATAAAGAACGTACCCTATCAGGTAGTGGAATGTGCCATGCGAGCGCTCCACTTTTCTTCCAGGTAATTTACCTCCCTCTACCTCCCCATTAATCAAGACCAGTAAAAAAATGTAATAAATCACAAAGAAGTATCCCTCCAGAGTATTTGATTGAGCAGAAGTACATGATGGAAAGTTCAGGATATTATGCAAACATCCCCTTTTGATTTCCAAAGGAAAGACATACACAGTGCAGAATATTTCTCCTTAGACTAGCTTTGTCCATCCAGGGGTCCTGGCAGCCATCCTGGGGAAATCATGATCAGGCTATCCAGTTTAATTTCTCCTCAAGCAGGTAATCCAGAGCACATGTTTTTAAGCCATAGAATGGGACTACATCTCATGGTGGGCGATTCTGAATTTTGCACCATTCCATTCAGCAAACTTAAATCCCTGCTAAATTCAAAGCACCAGGTTCTGGGGAAAATGCAGAGATGAATATGCTCTTGTCCGTGCTTGGAGGAGCTTCTCACCTAAGAAACTAAAGCCAGTGGAGGTGATGCCAAAGTCTGAAACCCAGAAATCACATCATTATTATTATTATTATTATTATTATTATTAATTATTATTGACCTGTCTGTGTAACCTGTTAAAATGACCCCCCAGAACAAGTTCATTCTCTGTGTTCCTTCTCTAGACTGAGAAGTAAACATAGTGTCAGGAGGAAGTCTATACTTTCACATCATCGACAGCAGAAGTTCAAAATCTGGCTTGAGTTTTTGCAGTTATTATCATAAGCACACCACGAAAAAATTACAGGATCTCATGAATATCCAGGTGTGAAGGAGCCCTGCTCTCCCTACCAACTGTAGAGTTGTTTTGAGTTCAGAGAGGGGGAAATTTTTTCACCCTATTAAAACACACTAGTGTTTTTCTCTTAAAAGACACTCCACTTTTTCTTGGAAATAACCCAACCAAGGCAGCAATCCAGACCTGGTCTGTTGCACTGTATCCTTCCAACCTAAGTGCTATTGAATGGTGTTTCTGAGCTTTAATAGGACACATCTGGGAACATCTTGGAAGTTTGAGTCCAGATCATTGAGCCTTTGTGAAGCCCAGCTTTGCAGTGTGTGAGGTTGGGGTAGGGGATGCCCAGTGATGTCTATACTGTGTACCTCGTGGGATTGTTAGGGCGAGGGATAGAGCATTTTGAATTAGAAAGTGCAATACCAGTTTGAACCAATGTGATCCTTAGCATCACAGTCTTTGCTGGTGTCTTTGGCTGGTTTATGGAAGCTCTGAAGAGACTCTGCCTGTAAAAAATGGGATTATCGTTTTCATTGGTCCAAGTGGCTGGCTTGTTTGCTTTCCATGTCCATTGTCAAAGTAAGATCATGGAATATATTGCTAACCTCATGCCCTCTGTTTCTTCTCTTTCAGGCACAATAAAGATGTGGCTTTGGTGAACCTGGCAAACGTTTTACACAGGGCCCACTTCTCTGCAGATGCTGCTATCGTGGTGCATGCAGCCCTGGACGAGAGTGACTTCTTTACCAGCTATTACACTCTGGGGAATATCTATGCAGTAAATACAGCTTTCTAATTCATGGGAAAAAAACCAATCCTTTTCTTTTTTTCTAGCATCGTGTCATCCCTCTCACTCCTTAATTCTTTTCCACCCTACTATCCCCCCCTGAGACACACACACACATACACACACATGGTGTGTAGAGGAACAAAGATTTTGTTCCTTCCAAAGGCTGAGCATATTAATGTATAATGGCTGTTTTAATTAAGTAGATTAAATTCCATCTCTTTAAACCACCCCCTCTTAAAAAAATTTGGCAAGATTAAGGTTACATCTCTTAGAACAGTATCACCTTCCAGCTGCCGCACCAAATGAAACATCATTTCTTCAGGTCGAAGAGACTAGTTACTCATCAGCACAGTGATCTTCACAAACTAAAGTACAGCCATTTCTAGTAATCATTTGATTTTTGGGTAAATTGGGCCATGTCTGACCTCGGTTTTCTGTTTTGTTTTTTCTCTGTGTGTATTTTTCTCTTGCTCTTCAGATGCTTGGGGAATACAACCACTCTGTGCTCTGTTACGATCATGCTTTGCAGGCAAAACCTGGGTTTGAACAAGCTATAAAGAGGAAGCATGCAGTCCTGTGTCAGCAGAAGCTGGAGCAGAAATTGGAGGCTCAGCATAGGTAACCTGGAGCAGCAGACTTTTCCATGGGCTATTACTTACACTGTGAAACACTGAATCAGAGCTATGTGAGGGTTATAAGGCCAGAGTATATGTTGATGTCATTTGGAAGTGAGTTTTTTTTTAAATTTTTTTCTTTCTTTGTTTTCTTCTCCTTTCTTTCCCCCAGAGATTCCAGATGGTTTAACATAATTGAAGAGATGTAATTATGTCACATCTCTAGTATGAAGTTGTTTGTGGAGACATAGTATGACCTGCAATATATCTGAACTTCTGTTGTAACAAATGGGTGGATATAAGAGGATTTTGTGTTTTTCCATCCAAATTCATGAAATTCTGCCTCACCTGGACTGTGTTCATACACCAAAGAGCAGCATAGGCCCCGTGGGGAGCTGGGAATCCAATCTGACTGACCTCGATGCTTTTCAGTCAAATTCTGTCGTTGGGAATAGTAAAGAGTATGTAAGAATTCAATTCCATTAAACCCTAGGGAGGCTTCTGCAGAAAATAAATTGGAGAAAGTGAGCGAAGTGATTAAACTCACCTGTAGGGGCCGAGAGCTGACCTTCAGTAGCTTCTGGTACATTTCTGGACCACATTCCTGGTCACAGCTTCCCTTCTTTTTCACGAGAGTGAGCCTCTTCACAAAGTTCAGTCTTAAGTTAAAAGCAGAGTTTATGAGACATGTCACATGTGAATCAGGACAGCAGAAGCTTAGGGGAAAACTAACAATGTTACAGTCACTCAGAGGCTGATGTTTATGTACATTTGGCCTACTGAGAAGGGGGTAGGTCAGATAGATTAGACAGAGTCTTGGCATGAGATTCAGACACTGGGATTGGAAAGCCCTCTCTACCGTCAGTAGTCCATGTGACCGTGATCAAGCCATATAACTTTCACATGTATTTCTTCATTTGTAACATAGAGATAAAAATACTTGTCCTTCCCATCATGTGGGGCCATTGAGAGGACCAAATACATTGAGAATGACAAATAAGGACAAATGAAGGACATTTGTATATTTTATAATCTCATATGTTATGATCCAACCCTCCACTGCCTTCCTGGTTCCGTGCCTCAGGGTGGTATAGAGGTACCCATGCCCATGAGCCTTAAGTCGGAGCCAATCCTCCCTAAAGATGGACAGACTTTGAGGATAAGCTGAATATCATCTATGCAAAGACCAGCTTAGCTACTACCTTCAGATGGCCTTGTCACCAGGGTAGTTGCAAAGTGATACTTTCTTGACCAAAGCAGCTCTTGCAGACTATTCCTTACATCCAAGACAAGTTACGGTGTTCCCTGTGAAGCCTTTCCTCCTTCCTCCCAGATCTGATTCCTAAAGTGGAGGGTGATTAGATTATTGCATCATAGAATAAGAAGGAGCAATGGGAGTGAATGGAAGTTGAGCCAACACAGGTTTTTGTGGATAAGGAGAGTTGCTGGGGCTGTGATCTACAGGTCTGCATTATCATATATTATTTAGAGTAGACTGTCTCAGAAACCCAGTCTATACCATGTAATAGACATCGTGCATGTCTGAGCAACTCAGTCTTCATCCTGTGTTGCTACTGCTCCTGCCCATTCGGCCAAAAGATGGCCTTTTAGTTTTCTATTATCATGGTAATTTTCAATATAAATGTTACATTTTAAAAATCAGAATTTTTAAAAGCCAATGAATTTTTCTGACAACTGGGAACTATGAGCATTTAATTGGAGGAGGGAAGGAACCTTGGTGGGGAAACCATGTTATAAAGCTCTGTAACTTTTTCCTGGTGTAAAAACTTTTAAAGATCTCTCCAGCGTACCCTGAATGAGCTCAAAGAGTACCAGAAGCAACATGACCACTACCTGAGGCAGCAAGAAATCCTAGAGAAGCACAAGCTGATTCAGGAAGAGCAAATCTTACGGAACATCATCCATGAGACTCAGATAGCCAAAGAAGCCCAGTTAGGTAAGCTCTGATTTGGTACAGTCACTCAAACCAGGTTTGACCTAGTAATGAGCTCCTTCAGGGTGGCTCCTAGACACCTCCCAGCGAGGGCCTTAGCAAACAGAATGTATTTAACTCTTCCTTTTGTTGATTCATATTGAAATAAAAACCTTTGTCTACTAGAAGCTGATGTTGACCCCTGGTTCCTTAGGATGAATATTCTGTGGCCGTATAGCAAAGCCAAAGGAGTACTCCTCCAACAGACCTAGGACCGTAGGGGTCTGTTCTCTGGGCGTGTCCCTCACCAAAGTGTAGGGATATCCTGGACTGTAGCAAGCAGACCGTCTCCAGGCCAGAGGCAAATCACATCCAGCCTAAGCTGATCCTGAGCTTCTAATGAAACCTAAGGTTCCAAATCTGATTGCTCAGCACCTTAGAATAATGGAGAATCCCTGTTGGTCTCCTTACTCCAAAGCCCTCCCCACTCCACTCTTGTCTTGCACATAGCTGTCCAAGTGATTGTCCAGAGCACAGATCTGGCAATGTTACTCCACCACCTGTTTCTTCCAGGGTCAGATTGCTTACTCTTCTGTTGAAGATCCTTCACAGTCTAGCACTAACCACCTTCCCGACCTCTTAGATAACAGCCCCTTTCACACACTCCGGCTCAGCCACGCTGGCTTTCTTGCTTTTTCAAACACGTTCATCTCCACCATCTGTCTCCATTTTTTTTTTAAACAGACTCTCCCCAAAGCCTAGGGCACATTCCCTCCTCATCCCTACTATTTAGTGTCCATGGCTTCCTTCAGAGTTCCCCTCGAGTGGTACCTCCTAGACAAGGCCCTCTTGATTCTCCCCAGTTCCTAGAGGTTTCCGCACGCCGCAGCCCCTCCTCCCCCGATTATCTCGTGTCTGGTTTGTGTCTGTCGTTTACGGTCTCATACGTACATGTGTCATCTCAATGGGCTGTGCTCCTTGAGAGTGGCGTCCCTCTCAATACGCAGCACAGAATCGAAATGGAGAGCTTGATGGTGGGCTGCCCCTCAGCTTCCTTTCCCTTCAGAAGTACTCTGGACTGTAAACCATCCTGGTTACATGGTTTACATGTATCCCTTCACACGATGTTGCCGGTAACTTTGTTAGAGACAATCAGTGAAAGGAAGAGGATTCAGTGACGTTCTGTGCTTGATCCAGAACAGCTGGTGGGGAACCTGAGTTCAGATTCTACCTGAGAGTCTTACTAATCATGTGACCATTTAAACTCCCTCAGACTCTTTCCTCATCAGTAAAATGGGGACAATCATAATTGCACCTAATTTATAGGATTGCTGTGAGGATCAAAGGAGATAGTGCTTTTGCAAACCTCAAAGTGTCATCTAGATGTTAGCTTATCATTTTTATAATTCATACTTAAATACAGTTAGGACACCCATGGTTTGGGTCTGAGTGTTTCAGAGTGGTCATTTTGCCTTGTAAGATCTTTCAGATGGAGACGTATGTAAAGAAAATGCCAGGCAATGAATTACCCAGCCTCTTAGTATCATTGACTCACAAGGCCTTAGGGCTGTCAGGGATCGTCTGATGCGAGTCTCTCATTTTTCAAATGAGGAAACTGAGGGCCAGAACAGTTCACTGCCTTCAACTAAAAACATTTTCCTCTGTTGTTGACCTTTTTTTTTTTCATTTGTGGCCTTACTTTCCCCTCCCAGGGAATCATCAGATATGTCGTCTGGGCAACCAGCAGCATAGCTTACATTGCCAGTGGGACCAACCCGTCCGCTACCACCGTGGAGATATCTTTGAAAATGTAGACTCTGTTCAGGTGTGTTCCTTCTCAGTCTCTTCACTACTTCTGAGCTTCCTGCATTTAGAGCACCCTTCCTTTCATGCTTTCCTTATAGTTCAGTTGGAATTTGTTCCTCTCTGAAGTTTAGAGCAGTTTTAAGTAACATCTTCAGCAGATTTTGATTATTTGTTATGACTTTTGAAGCCAAATGTTATTGGACTGCAGTGACCCATATTACATCTTTGCAGCCTGCAAATTAACTACAGAAATACTTTCTCATGATCTACTTCATTCTTCATTTCATCCTTGTTTCCTTTCTTGTGAGTACAGGGTAGGAGTCAAGACTGGGGTGTTTTTTGTTTTTGTTTTTGTTTTAATTAAGTCCCCACCTTCCAGTCTTAATCTGGAAAATTAAGCACTATCAATTACAAACCTGGAAAGGGAACTAGTCGCCATTCATCCTGTTCTCCAAATTCATCAGCCATCAGAATCATTCGTTTTGTTGCCGCAGCCCCAAAAGCCAACAAAATCATTACCAACATCAGTCAACATTTATTCAGCATCTGTGTGCAAGGCATTGTCTTTGCCACTAAAGATACATAGAGAAGTATGAGGAATCCCCTGCCTCGTAGAATTTACAACCTAATTAATTGGAAAAACAGAATCTAGTTAAATAATATTGCAGACAGAAGGAAATTGCTAGATAGAAGTATGGTTCCCAGTTTCTTCTTAGAGAGTCAAATAAAAAAGTTGATGGAGTTGTTTTGTCATGTGTTCAGTGGCAGAACTAATTACCGGTGGCATTCAGTCATCTCAAGTTGCAGTGGTGGTGATGAACACTTGAAAAAGAGCACTGTGACAATCATTGTAGCTTCTGGTCAGACATATGTTACAGAGCACAAGGATGTTGAGAAATTTCATGAAGCATTCAATTAGACTGCAAATGAAACCAACACGTACTTTAAAACTCAATGTCTTAAATGTCAAAGTGACTCTAAGGCAAGGTGAAGAAAAATAGATGTGTATATTTTTTAAATGTAATTCAGGAGTAGGAAACAGTGATGGTCGAGGGCTTGTAGATCATACACAAAGCATTGAGAATATATGATGAATGCTGTCTCCAAAAAGCGAGTTGAGAGAAGCTAGACATGGCAAGCACCAAAGATTAAACTGAATTTATTTTAATAGATAGAAAAGCACTGGTTGGGAGGCGTGTCTAAATCTGGGGGTGTTTGTGCTGTCAGACCAGTGACATTAGAGGTCAGACTCAATGGCTGATCCAAGAATACGAGAAGAGCAGCTACAGCACAGTTGAGGCAACTCAGTCTAATCTGAACTCTTTAAACCAGGTATTGAAACAAAACAATTGGGAATAAATTGACATTGGCAAGGATGATCGCCGTTTCTTAAGGAAGTTTAATAGATACAAATCAGTTGCTGCCGTAGAGAGGTGATGATGAAGGGCAGCACTGATTGCAGACATGAAGTTCATGAAATCTTGGGGTGGGTGGGAGAAGATCAGTGAGGATCATCAACTCAAAACAGTGAAAAATAGCGGAGGGAGAAGCAAGTTTTCAGAAAGCTCGGTGAGAGACACAATTAGGAAGTCATCCTGAACACACTTTTAAGGCTGGAACTAGAGGAAACAAGAAGACTGGAAAAGAATTGCAAAGATTTCTATAGTAAATTCTTTTTTTCTTCGTTGGCAGTGGATCTGCCATATTCAGACTCAACTTCAGAGCTTGTGTGTTGCATGAGCAAGTGGAAATTAAACTTAGAAGGAAAAGGTGAAAAGAGTAGTTGGACTAGACCAAGTGTGCACAGGTCTGTGCTGGAAGCGTTGTAAGTGTGAGCATATAAAACTGTGTGAATGAAAAGAGAATTCAATGATTTGGAAAATATCTTAGGTCTTCTTATTATGAAAAACCATGAGGAAAGGTAGGGCAAAGATACTCACATACCAATAATCCCATCTCTTTAGAAGTGGAAGGTGTGCTTGGTGAAAGTGTGAAGAGTATAGGGGTCATATAGGACAAGTGATTCTCGAGCACAGTGGTTTTCAACCTTACCCCTTTGGGGTCAAACAACTCTTTCACAGGGGTCACAGGGGTCACCTAAGACCATCAGAAAACACATATTTCTGATGGTCTTAGGAACCGAGATACCACGCCTCTATCCATCTCCAGGTGGGTCTGCCCACATGCAGATACACCCACATACGGAGTATTAAAGGGTCACGACATTAGGAAGATTGAGAACCACTGCTCTAGCAGATCACACCTTTATCATCACTCATTGACCGAAAGGGGAGCAATCCCACCTGCTGCTGACTGTAAAAAGAAAAAAATATTTCATTCAGAAGACCAAGATAATGTCTCAGAGGCTCCCCTCCATGCATCATATCTCCCATGCAAGTGTCAGAATCATACAGCATGCCTTGAAAGGTAAAACAGATAACTTTGATCTCCTGGATATTACTATTAAGAAAGGGGAACATAAGTGTTTGCCACTTTCACAGAGGACGGCCAGCATAGAGGCTAAATGGAACAAGGAATCCCAGTAGACAATGAGGCCCTCAGATACTCTTGTTGGTGAATAAAATTGTGCTGACTGTATTAGACTCTGAAATATTACCTGACCTCCTAAATGAGACTGATAATCACTCAAAAGATTGTAGCTTAACTATGCAGACAGAACAGACAAGTGGATGAAGAATGCCTGTTGTTTAGACTACAATATGCAATTGGATAAGCAAACCATGCAATAGTCCTAGATGCTGCCTGTGCCAGTGAGCTGGGCCCAGTCACACAGGTGAAGGAGAGCAAGCTGTATTGCCTTGAGGACATTTTAGATTGCTTTTAATGATCCCCAGCTTCTCTGTGAAACAAAGGCTCATCTTTGTGAGGCCGTATGACTGTGAATAGCAGCAGTCTGTGAAGAATTAAAGTTGAGGTAGACAGTCTACATAGCATGTCTCCTTTGATAGATGCCCATCAATTGGGGCTGTCAGTGCAGCATGAGGCAAAAAACATTAAAGTGAAGGGTCTCCTGGAGGGCTAGAGAAGGCTCACAGTGCCCAGAAGGCCATGAAACTGGAAGAGGAGTTGTTTTTGTCTTAAAGTAAGAGAGAAGGATACCTGAGGAAGAGCCTTGGAGCTCTGAGGGGATCTACATCCTCTTAATACTCTAGGAAGGAGCTTAGCATTTGGGGGAACTCCATGTTGAATATTTCTGGGAGTACAGGGACAAGAATCACACAGGATGAGAAAGTGTGACTAGGTCGTAGTTTGTAACTATGAAGGGAATACTCACATTGATGAGATCCCAGCTCCACCAAAGCACGAAAACAAAGGTGAAGTGGTGAAGTGAATCCTAGGCTCTCAAGATGGGGAAGAGGCCTTAAAAGCAACCTTGTCTAATCTCAGTCTGATATTCTTGGCAAGCCATCATTCACCCATTGGTCCATGATTGACCAAGTCTCCCATTTAGCCAGAGACTGAGTGTAGTGGAGGCTCAGTCATAGAAGAGAAGGGCAGCTGTACCCTGTTTTTCTCTTGCCCCTTGGCAAGGCTGATTGGAAATTGACTAGAATTAGGATCCATACTTGCTTTTGGTGCATCACTCCTAAGGAATATCCCAAAGGAAGCAATAGGCACCATTCATTCCCTTTTAGATAGGTATATCTAAGGACTATATTTGTTGAATCTGGTTTCTCACATAGTTTTCATATTTACCCATTTTAATGGTCCCTTTTAAACCTTAGTCATGGCCTGTGAAAATCTCTCCACCTATGTGAGCATACATACATCTATGTGGATTTTTTAAATAACATTTTTACTGATATCTTTATTTTGTATTTCATCTTGCCAGGGAGCCATCCCTTAATATAACAATGAAAAAGAGGAGTGAGGATCAGTAAATGGTCAGTAAAACCATTATGTATTGGGTTTCGGACTCTTCTGGGTGACGTCTTCTCATAGCTCATCTGTGGGGCAGAATTTGGTCTTACAGTTTCACCATATTCTACTTCAGTGATTTTGTTTGTTTTTTCCTGTTACGTAGTAGGCATTGTATACGTGGTTTTCATAGTTCACTTCCTTTTGCATGAGCTGTTATAAATCTCCCCATGCTTTTCTACATTTTCCATATGCATTGTTTCTCATAGCATAGTAATATTGTATTACGTATATTCCATTGCTATACTGAATACATTATTAGCACCTATTTAGTCATTCCTGCATCAATAGGTATCTAATCTATTTCCAGGTCTTTGCTGCTGCTGTAAAAAGTGCTGGCTATAGATATTTGGGTCTATATTGGGCTTTTCTTTGAGGTATATGTGTTGTATTAGAATCTCTGAGTTAAAAGGTATGGACATTTTAGCCACTTTCTTTCCATAATTCCACATTGTTTTCCAGGAGGTTTGGACCAATTCACAGCTCTCCGAACAGTGCATTAGTGTTCCTGTCTTTTTGTAACCCTTCCTTTGTTTTGATTTAACCTCTTATTTTATTCTCCAGTTTGGGGAAGATTCATCAACTTCCAGTATGATGTCTGTGAATTTAGATCTTCATGAAAATCAGAGTGATCTCAGCCATTCCTCCAAGTCTTCCCCCGTGCCCCATTCTGTTCTCTGGGTTTGGGGCATGGAATCAGATGCATATAGGGTAAGTACCAACATTCAATACAAGTCAGTAAGGCACACCTGCAAAGGCTTCTGCTAGCCATATAAGATTAAAAAAAAACCACAGTCACTGTCCTTAGGATCAGAGTCTTGGTGGAGGACAGGTGAAATAAGTCCAATAAATAAATATGATGCAGTATATACTCCGGTATGGCAAAGCAGAGGCCTAGAGAAAGCGATGGGAGAAATTGGATGAAGAAGAGCTCAACCACTTACTTGTTATAGAAGAATTTGTACTTCTGGTTCTGGAAGGAAGAGGATTTTTAAATATTGATGCCTTTTGATTTTCATATCACTTTTCCCGTTTCTAAATATATTCCTCCCCTATCCACACCGTGAGCCATCTTTGTAACAAAGCTTAAAGAGATTAAAAAAACAAAACAAAACAAACCCAGCTCGTTGAAATCCCCTAACCTGTCAACTGTGTCTGACAATGTAGATGCAATGTTCCATACAGTGATCTCCCACCCGGGGGCATATTTTTTTTTCTCATTTTACTCTCACTGTCATTGATATGTTTTTACATCAGCTTCAGTTGTGAACACATCCCTCCCCCTTTCCTCCCAGGGCAGGCAAAGCTTTGTTGTTTTGGATTTTGGGAGGGGGAGGGAGTTTGGCCTAACCAAGTCATTACTTCATTCCCGTCTTGTGGTCTCTGTAACGTCTCGCCCATAATCCCCCACCTCTGCAGAGACGGGGGACAGTGTATTTGGTCAGTTCTTCTTGGTTAGTCTTGGTCATTATTATGCAGAATTCTTTTTAATCATCATTTACAATGTTTTCCTGATTCTGCCTACTTCTTCCGTTGCTTCTCTCAATTCTTTTATATTCATTGTTTTTTACAGTGCAGGACTCTCTCACATTTATGTACCACAGTCCCTAGTTGCCGGATATCTATTTTATTTTAAGTTCTTTGCTGTTACAAAATGTGCTACAGTTAATATTTCGGCACATATGGGACCTTTCTTCTACCTCCTTGGGAGACATGCCTAGCAAAGATGATATCTTTGAGTTCACAGGGTATGTCTGTTTCAGTCACTTTGTTGAACATAATTTCAAATTGCTTTCCAGAATGGTTGGATCAATTCACAGGTACACCAACAGTAGAGAGCCTAGCAAGAGAAAGATTTTTAAGTCAGAGATATTAAGGAGAATGTGTTCTTAGCATTGGGGAAGAGCAGAGGGTGTTTGAGGGAGGCAGCCTGTACAAACATATGGAACATGGAAAAGGGATCCTATAAGCTGGGGTTGGTGGCACACTTCTGGGGAAGTTGAGAATGATGAATCTTGAGCTCAGAACTTCTGAGCTATAGCAGGCTAAGCTGATTGGATGTCCGCAGTAAGTGCAGCATAAATATGTATAATGAGCCAAAAATAGGGAGACCAGAGACAGACAGACTGAAGAAAGGAGAGGCAGAGGGAGGTGCAGGTTGACAGCAGGGATCAGTGATCCAGTTTACGACATTTTGAGTTTTTAAAGGAGAGGAATGTGGACTAAGGTTACTGAGGTTGATCGAAGCCAGATTGTGGAAGGCTTCACGTACTAGGCTTACAAGGTCCTGTAGAACCACAGAAGATCTTTGGGAAGGAGGCTGATATTGTCCAAAGTGGCACATGTGTAAGGTATGGTTTAAAAAAGGGAGAGACTAGAGTCAGAGAGACCATTTATGGGGCTATTTACAGGTGATGTGGAAATTCCTGCCTTAGTCTCAGTGACCAAGAGGAGGATGTTATCGTAAACAGACATAGGAAAATGGGGAGGGAGCCAGGTGTGTTTGGGGCAGAGAGATAAACGGTTCCATTTGTGACATGCTGAGTTTGAGTTATCAGAAGGACATCCAGGCAGAGCTATCTGGCAGACTTAGAACAATGGGCCTGGAGCTCAGAAGGTTGCTTTGCTGGTGCATAGTCAGCCTGGGGACTGGGTACACAGAGATGCAGATACTTCTACTGACATGGTGGCAGTGGATGAAATCAGAGGACCTGCATAAAGGGCTGAGGACAGAACCTTAGGGAATGTCTACACATGGGCCCAGGAAAATTAACCAGCCAAAAGCAGCAAGGGTCAGACAGAAGGAAGAGCCAAAGGGAGCGATATTACCAAGGCCCAGGAGAAAGTATCATAAAGAATGAATGGGTAAGTGCTACACAAAAAGCCCTGAGCATCATCAGTCACTTGCCGATGACTTTGGCCCACTACTTAGCTCTGCATCCTCTAAGCCTTCAAAAGTTTGTGGCCAGGGTTATAGAATGCAAATTTGTTCTTTTACCATAGATTCAAAAACACCAAAATGCTCGGGTCAGAAAACATGTGTTCCTCCTCTGCCCTTGCTCCCCATGGTCATTTCATGGCATAGGAAATACTAATGATGCCAGCTGTCATTTGTGTATGTAGCACTTGGAAATTTGCAAAGTACTTAATGTGCATTTACCCATTTGATTTAAGGTCCCTTTGCCCAGACAGTGCCTAACTGTTCAGAACTGAGCTAAGAGTTTGACGTGCTGATATTAATATTCTTCTACAAAAAAGTAGTCTTTTCTCTCCTTAGTCTATTTTTGTCACTTTATCAGTTCATTTTAAGAGGTTAATGAGAGAGTTTATTAGAATAAACTGATGAGAAACTTCCTTTATTAGGACAAGCAGCATATTCTGTGGCCCAAAAGAACAGACTGTGCAGAAAGTTACCCCGCAGTCCCTCCTGGTGATGAACTGCCAACATATTTCTTGCCTCCGGAAAACCGAGGACTCAGGCAAGTGATGAGAAATTGAGCAAAGCACTTGATTCTGCATGATTAGTAATCTGACCACAAGCAGGCAATTTCATTGAGATTACTGATCTTCACTTAAGAATGGAAACATTTGTTCCTCTAGAGATCTAACCCTTGTTCCCTTCTCTGGCAGGACTCATACAGAACTGGACATGGGACTTTTGGGAGGAGAGGTCCATTCCCCAGACTGCTCCTCTGCCACTGGCCTCCGGAGCAGCCGGACTCCATATCTTGAATTCAGAGAACTAGACAGTCATCTGGATCTGAAGTTCAAGATGCCAGATGACTACGCGCGACAAGTAAGGCAGACTTCCTTTGACAATAGTTGCTTTTGTTCTGACTGACCTTTCTTTACCATCTTCTGCAGCAGAGCAATGGGTAGGACCAAATGCTAAGTAGACAGACCCTGAAGCAGAGGGTCACAAACTTTGGGAGTCAAGGGAAAAGGAGAAAATACCCAGGTTCCACAAATGCCTGTGGGTCCAAGGGCTGTTTCCAGCAGCTGTAGCTTGTGTAGATTCCTGAGCTCCTTCCCTTTGACCCCAGATATCAGTAGGACGAAGATGTTTGTCTGTTTCACCAGCCTTTTGAAGCATCAGAGCCCAGGTTTGGGGAAATGATTGCGGAGTGATGGAAGAACTGCTTTTCCTAAATGATATAATCAATGTCTGTGGGCTTATTTTACCTGAAGTAAGGAGAGCCCCTAACAGCTGGGTACCATGTGGTATGAAAAGTAGTAATACTGGTGTGTGTGGAGGGAGTTGTGTGTGCATAGGACGCCACCAAGTATCAAGGAGTAAGGCATCTAAGGCCAACCAGAGAGCAGCATGGTGCTACCCAGTCACCCAGATGAAAACAACTTAATACACAGCAACAAATAAACAGTGGCAGATTGTTGTAATGCAGACTAAGGACATGAGTCCTCTGGGTGATGCAGAGCAAAGGAATGATAGGTATGAAGTGGGATTGATCGTAGGTGTGTGTTAATTAAAAAGCAGGACTGTTAGACTGTAGACTCCAGATTAACATCCAGAAAGGATCACAGATTTTTACCATATCAGGTACTGATTGCAGTTTTGGGTGAAATCTCTCACTCATTTCTTGACCACCAGGCCATCTGAGGGGAGAGGCATAGCTAGGACACCTTTCAGTTTTGCATTTTGCACAAACCTGGAAAAGCTGGCCAAGTCAGGATCCAAAGAGACTGCCCCAGGCTAGAACATTGCAAACACATCAAGATGAAATCAAGTCTTAGACCTGCATTCCAAGAATCAACCTTGCAAGTTCACTTTTTGGGAAATTTGGTGAGGTGGCCTTTGTCTGAAAAAGTCCTGGGATTATTAGTGCCCTACAAACTCAGTATGAGCTGTTGATGTGATGTGGCTCCCAAAAAACTGATGCTGTTTTATGCTGCACTAAAAGAAAAGGCGGAAAAGAAAACAAATCCAAAAGTAAGGTGGGGAATTCATGCTTCCAGGAATAAGTAGGTAATAATAGTCCCTTCTTTCTCTGCCCTGGAGTGTTGTGATCAATCCCAAGCACAATAGGAAGGATGCTGATTCAACTGAAGAATATCCAAAGGAGCGCAACCAGGATCATGAAGACATTTAGTCCATGTAATATGAGGATCAGTTTAAGGAACTTAGGACATTTAGCCTAGAGAAGATAAGACTCAGAACTTGAAAGTTGTCTTTGTTTTTTAAGTGTTTGAAGGACATTCATGTGGAAAGGGGATTTGAACTATTCTTTTGGGTTCCTGAGGGAAAAACCCGGAGTAGCATGGATAGAAGTAACAAAAAACGAACTTTTGTTGGCTATCAGGACAGACTTCCCAATGAAAGTGGTCTACAAAGAATGGCATTCTCAGGAGCTGTCGGATTCTCCCTCACTGGAGGTCTTCAAGCAAAGGCTCGAGGACCAGGATAGATTGGGTTTATTTTAGAAGGATTGGACTAGACTACCACTGAATCCTTTCAGCCTCAAAGGGTCATAGTTCTAGCAAAAGCAGAGACATGCTCAGTCAGCTCAATGATTTCTTTCTGCATCACCTAGATTTCTTAGTTTATCCTTCCTCCCTTGCCTTCCTAAGGAACCATTTACTCACCCAAAAAAAAATTTTAAAGGAGGCGAAAGAGTCTAGCAATACTGGCAAACACATCAAAAAGTCTGTTGCCATCAGTCGTGTTTCACACCCATAGTCCCACAACTATGCAAAGAAGGTGGGGAGGGAAGGAGCTGTGTGTGCACAGGATGTGTATCTTTTCTTCGGGGCCAGCTTAATGTCAATTTTCAGTTGTTTGGATGGTTTTCTTCATTCCATTTATATTGCTGTAAAGTTTAATAATTTCCTATCAGAGGAGCCCCTAAAAACAACCATGTTTTAATCAATGTATTCTTGTTGGCATCAGTGCTTACATGTAAATGGGCACGCTTCTGCTAGTCTATTCATGTTACAACAAGAGTGTTGAATTTAGAGACAGAAGGAACTTTAGAGCTTACTTTTTGCTCCTAGTCTCAAAGGGAGTAACAGAACCATGACTTGAGCTTGGCCCCTTAGATTCCAAATCCAGGACTCTTTCCACCATACCACCGCTGCAACATTGTAAGCATTCCTAATAACTCACACATATATAGTGCTTTTAAGGTTTACATAGCACTTTGTTCACAGTCCAAGGAAAGTTCTTCAAGTATTATCACCATTTTACAGATGTGTAAACTAGGCCCAGAGGAGTTAAATGATTGCCCGTGTTCAACCAGTTACTATGGGACATGGGACTTGAATGGCTCTGAATTTCAGGTCCAGTGCTCTTTCCATTGGTCCGGGTGCCTCTCTCCTATTCCTAGAGAACCCTCCCTTTGGGAGGGAGGCAGTGTGGTATAGTAGAAAGAGTCTCGACTCTGGGATCAGAGAGATTGGCTTCAGATCCCACAAGTGACACAACGTGGAATCTCTCCGGATCCCAGTTTATTCATCCTTCCAAAACACCTTTTAAAGTTTATTCCTTTATTCCTGTTTTAAGTGTCAGCTTTGTGCTTTTCAGATTTTGCTTTCCCGTATTAATAACTATACTGTCACAGAGGAAGAAATAGGAACACTCTTATTTCACGCCATCAATAAGGTGAGTAAAGATTACCTTTTTACATGGGAACCTGAAATTCAGACCCTTGGGAATGACAACCAAAAGCCAAATTGAACTTCGTAGAATCCAATCTGGGCCATGTGCTTGGTCTTTTTCCTTAGCCAAATGAGCCTTTGTGGTTCATGTTCAATGAAGCTGGACTCTACTGGCGAGCCCTGGGGAACAGCACGTTTGCCATTGCCTGCTTGCAGAGAGCTTTGGATTTGGCTCCCCCTCAGCACCAAGACATTCCTCTTGTGAACCTGGCGAACCTCTTGATGCACTATGGCCTTCACCACGAAGCTAGCAAGCTGCTTCTCCAAGCTTTGGCAATCAATAGCTCCGAGGTGAGGCTTTCTGTTTCTGGGGAACTTCACAGCCTATTTACTGGCTTACCCACAGGTGTGTTTTTCTGGGCAGTGCTTCTGATTTGCAGGAGCTGTATGGATCAGACAAAGCATGTGTGTGTGTATGTGGTCATCTGTGTCCTTTTAAAATGGATGGAGGTTATGTTGGTGCCATTTTTTTAAAGGTAGGTTTCAGTGAGGATGACGCAACAGAGGACTGCTACCTCTCACAGCTGAAATCTTCAGCAGTCGAGGCTCTTTCCCACATGAGACATTGTGACTTCTGCTTAATACCAGGACTAGCTTTAAAGCTTGTTTTGGGGATCCTTTTATCCATACAAAGCCTAGCCAATAAGAAAAGATGTTGTTGAGTCATTTCATTTATTAGTCTGAGTCTTCATGACCCTACTGGCATTTTTTTTTGGCAAAGATACTGGAATGATTTGCTATTTCCTTCTCCAGCTCATTTGACAAATGAGGAAACTGAAGTAAATAGGGTTGAGTGTCTTGCCCAGGGTCACACAGCTAGTGTCTGAGGTAGGATCTGAGCTCAGGAAACTCAGGTCTTCCTGACCCCAAGCCCAGCACTCTGTTACTTGTGCTCCATTGCTACCCAGGAAAAGATGGCCCTTATTCTCTGACCTGTAGCCCCTGGAATGTTATCATTTCTTGTATTTGATAAATGAATGTGCGCTTAACCTGATAAAGTAACTAGGGTCTCGATGTGTAGGAGTAATGTCCCCAAAGGTGCATAAAAGATGACAAGAGACAGCGTGACGTGGTTTAAAGAATAACTGATTGAAGTCAGAAGGCTGGCATTTTCCTGCTGCCCCTGGTATTTCCTTTGTAGGCAGGTCGCTTCTTGGCTCCAGGCCTCACAGCGTTTGTCTCTTAAATGGGTATATTTGAACTGAAACATCTCTGAGGCTTCTCCGAGCTCCACATCCTGAGATTCCAGGTTTTTTTTTAATGTTAAGGAGAAATCAGCTGGTACAGGAAGTGTCCCCTCCCGCCCCACACCCAATAATATACAAGTTTACTTAATCTCAAATTTTGAAAAATCTTGGACCCCTCTACTTCCTGCTGCAAATCAAATTGCCAAAGAAGCTAAATAAGGAAAAAGCAGTAGAAGATACGACAAAGAGAGCCCCTTCCCCCAAAGAAAAAAACTTCCCCCAAGTGGATTCTTGAGGCTGCTTCTTTGAGTTTGTTTTCTGTTACCTTCCCTGGGGGCTGGAAGGAAGGGGAATATAGTGGAGGAAGCATCAGTATATTCTCCCCTAGAGATTTTACTCGTGAGATTCCTTGTCAATCCTGTCTCTTCTGCTTTGGGGCCCTTCCCTTACTCTATTATAATGCATGTCAGATCAGTTCAGGGGCACAGACCATTTTTAACTTCTGTGCAAGGGAATTTCAGGGTCTAAGTGCTCTACAGAAGCACAGCCTTGTGCTTGTTAACTTGGCTCAGTGCAGATTTAAAACATTCATCTGTCTCTTCCAGGCTTTCTCCTGTTTCCAGGCACTGGGCTTCTCTTTTGTCCAGACTTTGGAGTTTGCTGGCCATTTTTGCTAATTCACCTGTCTTGCAGGTCATATTTTTGCTTAGCTCCTTAGATTCCCTTGGAAAAGTAGGATTTTTTTTTAATGGATCCCAAAGACACCATTGTGGCTTTCTGTTGACATCGCATTTCTCTCATTTGACTGAAGCCTGACTCAGCTAATAGTCTTTGTTTTGCCCATAGATATTCTCTGATTAGTCTTTCCTCTGCCTTTGGGTCCAGGAGAGCTAAGTCACCATTCTGATTTCTGGATTCTTGCCAGGGTTCATACTGCTCTTCTTTCTCCACAACACCTCTGAACCCAAAGGTCCTCCAGAAGTTCTAGTTACTTCACAGTAAATAAATAAGGCCTCCTTCAACCATTCCTCATACCCTTCAGTCATATAGCACTGTGTCATTCCTAGGAGTTTGGGGGTCCATCAACAGTGACTTAAGGAGGAGTGGAGGAGAAGAGTTGCCAAGAGGGACAATAGTAACTACATAGGTTTGATTAGAGGTAGAGATGAAGCGAATAAATAAAAGGTCTTGCATTTGCTTTGACAGTTCTGCAGGGTGTTACCTGGGGAAACTTCGGGAAAAACACATGGGGTGTAAAACATGGAACCTATAGAATGTAGCTGCTGCCTCTGCTCACCACACTGAGTTCCCACATAGCCTCTGGGGACTCCTTGTTTTGCCTCTTGTCCTGTAGAGTTTGCCAATAAATTGAGTAACCAAAACAATACAGCAGCTGAGCCAGGATGAGTTATCATTGAGAAGGCTGTTTGGAAAATGAAACTATCTCATGTCAGCTAAGTGCAGGCTCACATCTAGGTTAGAAACTGAGCACAAGCGAGCAGACCAGCCCCTTGGCTCCCTGCACCGCGCGTGCGTAGATACTTTTATAAGGCCGCACCACTAGGGCTCGCCAGGGGAGGTGTGGGGCGACTTTCTTCTCCAAATGTAATGGCATCTTAAAATAATAAGCCAAAGGCAATCCGTGAATGCTGGTTCCCGTTTAATGAAGTAATTGGCTGCCCCAGCCCATGAGCATGGCCATTATTCTGGCTAAGTGTTAATGGCAGCACTTAGTATCTTTAAGCAAACTCTGAAGATGCTTTGGAAATCCTAGTGTCGGGCTTCATTGTGGCTTGGGATTTAAGCCACTAAATCATATTTAAACTGTAGTCTGAATAGAAGAGTGCTCACAGCATGAGTTAAAGTTGGGAGAGGTTTGCTGTCCTTTGCTTCATTACAGTGAGATGTTTCTTATGAGTTAATGCTAGTGTGTTAAATGTCAGTTTATTGGTGTAAAACTGGATTGCTGATGGCCCAAATTCTGTTTTCGCATTACACTTTTGTCCCAACTAATTGAATTATTGTTGGAGGAAGAGGAGAGTGAGTAAAGGGCATTAAGTAATTAACAGGTTAAAATTCAGTTGTGCTTCCTTCAAGTAAGGCAGTTTTTGATAATGCCGTGATCTTGCATACAATGATACATGGAATTGGTAAAGTGAGCGCCCAATGTACTTTTTTATATGGATGGCCTTCTGCCTCAGTTTTCCTCCCTTCCTGTACCCCAGCCTCTCATTCCATGGGCAAAGCTCAGAGGTAAAAGAAGACTCTATTGGAATAATTCATGCTTAGTGCCTTTTGTGAGACTGTATTATGAGGACTAAATATAAACATTCTCTGAAACCATCCTTTATTCAGTGGTTCTCAACCTGTGAGTTTTGTTCAGTTTGAATACATCCTGCATATCAGATATTTACAGTACAATTCGTAACAGTGATGAAGTAGTAACGAAAATAATGTTATGGTTGGGGGTCACCACAGCACGAGGAACTGTATTAAAGGGTCACGGCATTAGGAAGGTTGAGAACCACTGCCTTAGATGATGATTTGCCCACCTAATCACAAGAACATTAGGCATACATATTTTTTTAAAGGTGAACAGCTCACAAATGAAGGCTGCTTATCAGAAATGAGGCATCCCCTGCCAGCCTGCGTTTAGGAACAACCAGTGCCGGTGAAGTGGCCACTGATTCCAGACTTTCTTGGAAAGCCTCTACTTTCTAAGGGGAAAAACCCAGTAGGTATTTTGGAACTTGAAGAAAAAAGGAGTTCTCTACCATACTTACTTTGGGGTTTCTTTTCTTTCTTTTCAGCCCTTGACCTTTCTGAGCCTAGGAAATGCCTATCTTGCTCTGAAGAACATCAGTGGGGCGATTCAGGCCTTTCGGCAGGCTCTGAACGTGACAACCAGGTGCCTGGAGTGTGAAGGCAGCCTGAAACTGGTCCGCTGCATGCAGTTTTACCCGTTTCTGTACGCCACCCCCTCATCTGCGTGCAGTGGTAAGCAGCCCCCAAGTGTTGGCCGGGAGGCGAGCTGAGGCCTGCCGGCCTGCCTGACGGCCTTGCTGGGATGGCCAGGCTTGGGGGGGGCTTCTCCTGAGAGTTCCCTCTTCTTCATGATGACCGTAATTATGACAATTAGGGAAATTTTGCTACTTAGAGTTTCTCTCCATGCAGCAAAACTGGGGGGCAGGGGGAATGAAGCTTGTGCACAGGTCTCCCACCTGGAACAGTGAAGTGCTTAGTGAACCCTAAAACCTGCCACTTAAAGGATGAGGCCAAGGGCTGCCATTGCATCTTTTAAAGTCATAAATTGTGATGAGAGTGTTTCCTCCTTCCAGTAACGGGAGGTGGGTGTAGAAGGGCAGAGGAAGCCCAGGGTGCCTTAGACAACCAAACCAAAATGCGTGCTTATAAACAGGAGGGCTTGGGTGCAAGCTTCATCAGCAGAGTCTCTTTTATGCTCTCACACTGATGGAGAATCATTTGTTCCTTTAGTCTTCATTCTGTTAAAATCATGGTTGAGGGGACCCTCTCTGAAACATCAGGCAGTCAGTTTCCTTGTACACTTGAAGTAGGCTCTGATTTGTGAGCGCAGAGCTATTTGTAGCCAAGTTTAGAGGCAGATGAGTGATCCTAAAATGATGGATTTATCACTACTTTTTTCTTGTTTAGATCCACTAGCCCAGTTGGTCTTTGTTTATTTTTGAGGCCTTTCACAGTTTAAATTTTGAAAATGTATGTGGGTATCTGAGCGCAAAAAAAATAGACAGCTGGTGAGGAGGCTTGGTTCGAAGCAGAGCTGAATGTCACATCAGTGACTAAGAACTTTTGTAATCACTTGGATGCATGGAAGGTGGTGATAGCCCAGCGGCATGAAGACTCCCTGCTGTATAAAGCGACCCTAGGTTTGTAGAGCTAGAAGCTCTCTGAGAGATCATCCTGGCCAGCTCTCATTTGATATATAAGGAAACCAAGTCCTGGAAAAGTTAAGTGATTTGGCCGTGGCCTCACCCCAAATTAGTGGCAGAATTCAAAGCAGAACCCAGATCTTCTGACTTCAGTCCCATGTGCTTTTCCACTCTGCGGTACTCTTCAATATGTACTAGACCGCAGTCTCTTGGGGCTCTGTGTAGCCCTGCTGTGCATCGCGCCTGGTGTGGAGAACCCCTGGCACAGGGTGCTGCTGCTGCAGCTGGAGCCTGAACCTGAGCCAAAGCGGCTTCCAGGGGAGTCAAATCTACATGATGCAAATGTATGTTAAGTGAGAACTGTCTGTATTTGAGTTTTAAAATGTTACTGTGTTTGAGCATCTAAAGAAAGCAAAAGACTCAGGAATTTAAAGGTGCCAAAATACGAGATATTTTAGGATCCTAACGGATACAACCTGGTCTTTTTAAATTTCTCAGATGCTTAAGAACAGCCTTGTGGACAGTCATTCACTCTCTCCCACTGAGCTGCTCGTGAATGATCCTTCCTCTCCGTACCCGCTGGCTTATTTTCTCTTGTATCCTTCTGTGATTGGAAAGAAGGGCCCACCATGGGTGCGTCCAGTAACTCCTCTTTCTAAAAGAGATTAGAATGCTTTTTGCCTTAGTATTTCAGTTGTTTGAAATTTCATCTTAATAGTTCACATCTCCCATGTCAAGGAAGGAAATGCTTTGGTCTTGTACTTTCCCCCAAAGGATGTTGTGAAGTTTCTACTTGCCTAGTACAAGAAACATTGCAGAAGAAATGGTTGCAGCTCAGGTCTATATAGTGTTTCTAAGCTCTTGACACCAGCATTCAGTTGGAACAGTCACAGCAGTAAGTAAGTGTGCCTTTAGAGTGTGACAAGAGGAGGGGGAGGAGGAACTCCCCATGGGTTCATCATTTAAAAACCACATCTCTTTCCTAATGATACTTCTTTTGCATTTTGACATTAAGAGCAAACCCTTGCTGAGGGTGGTAGTTTCTTAGCCCTTTTATGAAGTGCATTGGTTGTCTATAAGGAGGTGTTGGGCCCTCTTGTGAATTTTGAAGCCAGGCTTTTATTGAGCTCATGAAAGAAAGTCTCAGTATTAGACCTAAAATCTTGGGGTGATCATGATAATTCCAGTTTTCCCAAGACTCACAGATATTATGCTGTGAATCTATCCTTGCAATAGCCCTGTGAAATTGGGCAAGGATGATCATCCCTCTTTCACATTTAAAGAAACTGAGGCCCAGAAAGTTTAAGGATCATACCACTTCTCAGTGGCAGAGCTGAGACTAGAACTCAGGTCTTAGGCATCCTGTTTCACAATGCCCTTTGGAGAGCTGCCACACTCTGCCACTACATTTTAGGGCCCTCCACCCTAGCCTTCTGAAGGGTTGTCAATGACTGTCATTGTTGACAGGAAACATGATTTCGGTCTGTGATTTTTTTCCTTGACTGAATGTTTGCCCTTTTCCAATTACCACACTGATCTTGCTCTTTGAACACCTAAGAAAGTGAACTAGCCTTAAAGAAACCAACTTCTTGGAGCTGACATGCGAATCAATTCTAGTTCTTGCTATACCTGCTCTACTCAGTTCTTTGTGTCTGCCGCCTTAGAGGCTGAGTCATGCTAAGTGACTTAGAAAAACATCACTAACAAGATAGATTCAGCAAAGGAACGTTTCAGCACTGTCATTTAATGCTGAAAATCAAGTGTTTCTGTTTGTCTTCTGGCTACCTGATTTGACCTGTTTCCTTTTTCTTTGGGGGTTGTTTGTTTTTTGGCCTAATTGGAAGATTTAGTAACTTGCTATGTTTGCTTGCAGATGCTGACCTCGAGGTTAGCAAGATGTAGGTCAGGTCCTGCTTCTGACACATGCTCCCTGTGTGACCTTGAATTTCAGGGCCTCAAGCAGCCCTCTTAAAGATTCTAAAGTTGCACAACAGATGCCTGTCTGAATCAATCAAGTCGACACACATTTATTAAGCACCTAGTTGGGGCCCAGCACTATGTTCAGTACTAGGAAGGAGGGAGTTTCTTTACCACTGGTTCCCTACATCATTGAAATTCCAGATCCAGATGAACACACACACATGCCCTCCCATGAACATGTACACAAGCACACACATGTATGCACACACATAATTTCTTGGCTCTCTGATCATCATTAGATGAGAGTTGGAAAAAAAACTTCATTTTCAGACCTAGTCAGAAGTGCTCAGAGACCTCAGTCACATTTCACTATAGAAAAGCAGAGGGGTTTTTTTTTTCTAATAAGTGTATGTATACATACTGGGTCTAAGATTAGTTTTGTTACGTGCAGTCAAATTAACGTGTTGAGACTCAACCAGTAAAATAAATTTGGAAACCCATTTTTGAATTGGTTTTCTGACCATTTAATAATTTGGAATGATCACTCTTAGTCTTCCAAACTATTGTCTTAAATATTTATAACCCAAATATACTTATTGGGGTTCTTTTAAAACAAATATTGTATACCATCTGAGACAGTGTAAGTTTAACATTTTAATGGAAAGGAGAAATTGAAATATTTGTGCATTGTATCGATTTCATACATCAATTATTTTTACAGATTTTACCAGTATAGAAAGAAATGGGTATTGTACTATCTGTACGGTTAGCCTCCATAAATAGCTTTTGCAATTAATTCATTCAGCATGCCAGTAAATCACCTCAAAATGTCTTAAAAGAATTAGCAGTAATTCAGATTACTTATATAAATCTGCCCAAACCAATGCAAAATTATTCTCTTTTGTGATTTTTCCAAACTTTTGTTCCTGAAACAATTTTACAGATTCAGGGTTTTTGGTGAATAGTGCCATTTTCCAGCTCCATTGTGTGTTTGTACTGTACAGTCTAATTGTTTGTTTTCATCTCTTGCTCAGCCTTAATCAGAGACCAAATAAATCTCTCTTTTATAGATAGTTTTTATAACATATCACTGCTTTAAATTCAAAAATCCTACAAAGAATAATGCGACAGAGCCATTTTGAATTGTATTATTTTGGCAAAAGTGAGAATTTATTCCCTTCATCTTCAATAAGCATTTCATTTTGGCAATTGTGAAAGGCGTATTGGTTGTCTCCATTTGATGGAGTCTTTATTTTGCAATTTCATCAGTTGTGTATGTGGAAGTGAGCTGGTCACATTCACAGACTTAGACCAGAAAATATCAATGGAATGTGGTTTCCCAAATTAGGTAATGGATAAGATGTATGAACCCTTAAAACAAACCAATAAAAATATTAGCCCGTTTTGTACTCGTTGCCCTTCACCCGCCCTTTCTTTTTAACGAACTAAGCTATCTATTCTTTTAAAAGCTTAACTTCAAGTAAAAGCTACATTTTAGGGCCCAAGTTATCCTACTCTAAAGTAAGGAGTGAGGAAAGGTAGACAACTTGTTACCCAAAAAAATCAAGGGAAAAAACTTAGTAACCTGTTTTTCTAATGATCTAGAATTGACAACTTAAGAACCATATAAGCACAAACATTTTGCTCTACCATAAGGCTCTGCTAATTGGGTACAGGCTGTGGGAGGGCTCACCAGGCTGGAAGTATTAAGCATGGATCTGTGAATAGTCTAGGTTTCTCTCCTTCACGGACCAGCCTAGCAAAGTCTGGAGGCTCATCACTAGGAGAGGGACCACCAGGTGATAAATGTTTTTGGCCACAGTGACTTGTGAAGACCATCTAAGGGGTAGAGGGATTGCCAGCTGCATCAGTGGAGGGCCTTACCAACCCAAGGAAATAGTGGGTCCTTGGAGGGTTAAAAGTGAGTTTGAGGACTGAGAGTCAGCAAGGGTTGACCAAGGTCCTGGACAGAGGTTAAGAGGTGACAAAAGCAGTCACGCACAAGTCGATAATAATATTGATATAAATATTTTCCTAAGAGCCATTATCCAGCATTATTTGACATTTTCATTAGTTCCTTCAGCTTGACTCGACCATGGCAGCCATCTGTGGTGTTCCATGGTATTCCATCATGTTTGTAGCATTTGCATGTCATTGCTTCATTTTCTAAGTACTTTACAATTTCTCTTACATTAGAAAATGCAGGACATGTTTAAAGGAATTCTATCATGAGGCATTGTTTAAAAGAGTCACTCCATAGTTGACCACAGCAATAGTCACATAGTTGTGTTTTATGTTTCAGTTTTGAAAACTGTAATTTTTAACTTAACTTTTGGGAAGTTTACTAGTGTTAGTCAATCTGGGCAACCTTAGAGAGCTTCCTAGCCCCTAATTCCTACCTCTTCATAGAGCAATTAGCATTGAAAGGGACCTGACTTCCCTTCTTGAGTCAAGCAAACCTCTCTTGCCTGCGGTTCAAAAGGCCATCCTCATTTCTCCTGTTAGGTTGCCAGAGTTTTATGAAGCAGCATGTTTTGATAAGTATGTATACACAGCAAGAAAATTCGCCTCCCCCTTCTCTCATCTTTTGACCTTATCTGTGTTAGTGAGGTTGTCCTGTCTGCTTTTTACAGATGGTGAGATGGTATTAGGGAAGGGTTTGCCATGCAGAAGCCTAGTATTAGACATTGCAGTTTGTGAGTTCCAGGCTTGGTGCCCACTGAGCCATGTGGCCCTTTGTTTCTCATGGACCAGAGCTGTTCTTTCTGTGGGTAAATGTTGTACTTTGTCCTCAGCAGACCTACTCTGGGCTTATGGTGCTGGGATGTTGGATGTCCTGAGGCTACTACACAATGTGTGGGTTTCAGTATAATGTATCCATACAGATTTTCATTGCTGAATTGTACAGGTGTGTTCCAGTCATGTGCATGTGCTTTTTTCCGATCTGGTGTGCAGGTGATTTGTTTACCCTGTCTGCATTTCATCAAAATGTATTCTCATAGCTCAGTGTTTCATATTCAAATTTATTGTTTACATAAATCTTTTCTCTTCCTATAACTCGTTTCATTGCCTTCTGTCCTATTATTTTAGTCTCTGTGTTCTTCGCCCTTGTTTTCTGTATTTCCAGAAGTGCTTGCTGCTTAAAGCATTTGTGCAAATGATCCAAATTTTGGGGGGAAAAAAAAATTCCTGGCTTCTAGTGCCCCCTTGTGGACTGCCTAACACACACTACCTACAATCAAAGGTCTTTGAGAGATTCTTCATAATAAAGGTAGATGTTTGCCTTTTTAAAAAGAAATCCTAGTGCTTCCTTTAAAAATGATTTCCTGACTATGAGCATGCCACCAGTATGCCTACCTCCTTTTGCTGCTAGCCCCAGGGTTCCAGTACGTTGAGCTTCTATCTCAGTTTCCCCAGGCTTCTACTTCACCAAACCGGAGTGGATCTGCAGGGAGACGCCTTTATAATGTTGCTTCAACCAACATCACTTCACCAGAAGTTCACTAGAGCATTTCTTCCATGCACTAGAACCACACCGTACAGTGAAGGTCCTTCATCCAAGCACTGAAACACAATTCAGGTGGTCTAATTATGGACCAAACTCCCAGAATGTTGTTGGGCCCAATACCTACCATATATTAGATTTCATTGTAGCCTTTTTGGCCCAAGAGCTCAAAGTGTTTTCTCAGTTATTTCCTTCACAAACACCTCGCATCAAGTGGAGTGAGAGAAAAACCTCATTTTATAGGTAAAGAAACTGAGATTGGGGGAGGTCATTTAGGCAAAGTCACACAAGAAGCCATTGTGGAGGTCTGATTAGGACCTCTGATTAGATTACATTATGAATTCCTCTTCTAGCTTTAACAAGGTACTTCTAAATCATTGCTATAAAAATGTCATGAAGCAGCCACCACTCAGGGTCCTCATCCTCATCGTGAAGATGTGGCAAGAGAGAAACATTCATTTAATGTAGGTGTTCCCTGTACCACCAGATGGGTCCCTGTGAAACTGCAGGGTTCATGGATCAAGAGAGGTAGAAGGTACTGCTGGCCATCTAGTGCACATGTGGACATTGGATTGATTGAAGGGGCTCCATCAGAAGCATCATTTAATAAACTCAGTCCCCAAAATTTGGAATGTAACCTTGACCTCCTCCAAGCTTTTCTTCACACCATTGGGCTTTATGCTAAGGACCTAGCAGCTGGTCTTGTGATGTATTGGCTTAATATTAGGTCTGCCTCCTGGGCCGTCCTACCTTTTAGCTTCTTAGGAACAAACTGTTAACACCTCTGGTTTTCAATAGAATTGAACAGTTTCTTTGGAGACATTTTCTTTCTTCTCAGTGACTCTCCTTTTTCTCCCCTTTGAAGACATTGCCATTCTAAAGGGGCAGCACTGAGTTGTGGGTAGAAAGTTAGAATGGGGATGGTGAAGACTCCCAGTTCCAGTCCCACCTCCACACCGTTCTGACTGGCTAACTGGACAAGGCTTAGAATGATGTAGTGCCACAGGCAGTTCTTAAAACCTCCAGTTACAGATCAGGTAACACCCAGCTCTGTGGTCAGAGGCAAAGGGAGTTTTCTCCCAGGAGTCCCTATACCAAACTAATCACTAATCGCGTGTCCCCCCCCACCAAAAAAAGGGTATTGAACTCACACAAAAGTGATTCTGTGTTTCAGAAACTGCCTTCAAGCCTGCCTCTTAATTTAAAGCAAGTTTACTTTTCCATAAGGTTTTTTAACAGAGATCATTTATTTTAAGAAACTGACTTTGTTGGCACCTGTTTAAGATTTTAAAAATCTATCCAGAGATACCAGAATCTTTACATAACAGCTAAGGAGAGGCATAGAGAGAAAATGGACCTGTAGCTTCCATGGGATGAGGAGGAACTTCCAGAAAAGGAAACTCCCTCCACAAATCCAAGTTGGTACCTTCTCTGCATCTTATGGTCCAGAGCAGTGGTGTCAAATTCAGATCAAAATGGGAGAGGGGAGACAGCTAGGTGGTACAGTAGATAGAGTACTGGCCCTGGATTCAGGAGGATCTGAGTTCAAATGCAAACTCAGACACTTGACACTTATTAGCTGTGTGACCCTGGGCAAGTCACTTAATCCCTATTGGAGAAATAACTGCAGTCTCTTTCAAAAGTCCAGTTTTCCCAACATGTTGCTGCTTTACTTTTAATTCAGTCATATCTCATTTTAGACTAACTCCAATAGTTTTAGGGTTAAAAGAACAAAACGAGTCCTTTATGAAGGATTATGTGTAAGTACTGCCTTTCTCTAAAAAAAAAGTATGTTCATTTCATCGTTCACTCCCTGCCTAAAGCTTTACGGGGGAAAAATAAGGACCATCTCTTATTTCAGGGTTCCAGCAGCAAAAAGACCTTGTGTGTAGTTTGGACGTGAGGTCCTGCTTCTGGCTGCATCGTTCAGCACCCCTCCCTTTGCTGCGTTTTGCAGTTTAGAGCAAACCTATCCACACTGCTGGAAAGACAACTTCAAACCTAGTGTCGTCTCACCTTTGCCTGAGAGTGCATCATTGGAGTTTCTGGCATCCTTGTATTTCAAGCAGGCAAGGTTTTTCTAGAAACTCCAATGACGAACACATCAGTAGTTGGCTGTATTTTATTACAAAGCCCCCAACTTCTCTAGAATGAATCCTTAACTGCAGAGGCCTTGGTAGTGTTTTAATAATGGAAAATCCCCTCGTTAAATCTTGAAATATTTAAAGTATGCTGTTGGCAGCACACCAGAGCTCCTTGCCTGCTTTCACACCCCTGGGCTTATCATCACATTTATTTTCTGCCGGGATTCCCTGGCTGGACTCCTGGAGTGGTTAATCCTAATTCTGCCCACATGTCACCCCCACAGAATTTCAAAATTGCAAGACCATTTC
Source organism: Pseudochirops cupreus (assembly GCA_028627135.1). NCBI lineage: Eukaryota > Metazoa > Chordata > Mammalia > Diprotodontia > Pseudocheiridae > Pseudochirops > Pseudochirops cupreus. The sequence goes on along the minus strand of CM053583.1, from coordinate 22,854,655 downwards.
CTTCCTCTGTCCCTATTTTAAATTACTTAGCGTGTCTTGCTATTCCTTTGTAGACTTTCAGAAAACAAGAGTCTGTACTGATGGCTGAGAGAAATAGCAAGAGTCCAATGTTGACACAGGGAGAGCCTTCACTGCTGACCTGTTTTCCCACCCCTCCTTGTTGGCGTGTGTTTGTGGCACAAGAATGAGAAATCCAGAGAGCACCAGCATTCTAGCACCACCACCCCCACCCTCACCCCCCACCCCACCCCCGGTTGATTAGATTGGTTCTTACTCTGTGAACTCTGGCAGGTTATCAGACCTCTCCAGACCTCACTGTCTTCATTTGTAAGTGGAGAAGATCTGACCAGCTGATCTGCAATGGAAAAGAACTCCAAATTCCAGGCACCTTTGCTCCTTACCTTGGACAAGTTACTCAACAGAGGTTAAGCCAACTGAGCCTCAGTTTCTTCTTTGGTGAAATGAGAGGTTAGATTAAGTGTCCTCCAACTCTTAAAGCTTTGATCCTATGGTCCTGGGCTAATTCCGCCTCTGAATCCTTTGATCCTCAAGGTGACCTCTTTCCATGGAGTGAGAGTTTCACAAAGCACTCTTAAATTCAACAGCCATTCCGTCCCCTCACTGTATGTTATACACTGTTCCTTCGTATGCCTATTAACAATGATCCTTCAGCTAAATATTGCCTTTTGTCTTCATCTAAGGCTGCCTGCAGTTAAGCAAAATTATGGGTTTTGTAAAAAATGATTATTACTTAACCTTCTTGGGAAATACCAATTTGAGACTGACGTTTTGAAAACAAACTAAAGATCCAGGTAGATGTTCTTTCTTGTTGTCTAGAGCTGACAGGTCAGTAAATGAGGTCAGTAAAAGCATCAACTGTGACATCTTAGACCCAGTTTCACTACTCATAACTTTGAATCCTAAAGCAAAATCAGATCCATGTTTACAGTTTCATTAAAATTGGCAGTGATCTCTGAAACTGCTTGGATTTTTTTTTTAATACAGTGCCTGATTTTTTAAAACTTTACTTGCCTTTACAAATAGACCTCCAATTCCTAAAGTAAAATTCACACGCCACCATCTTTCTATTTTGGTGTGCTCCAAGTTACTTTGATTTGATAGTTTCAACAGGTATCAACCTCACTTTGCTGCCCTATAGCAAGCACCATTAATAGACCATGTTAATGCCAGTCAGCCCCAGAGGATTGCAAGATCATAGATGCAGAATTGGCAGCAACCTTAGAGGCCCTCACCAACCCCTCACTTTGCAGATGAGAAACCTGAGACAGGACAGTTAGGTGACTTGCGCAGTTGCACATCAGTATCCGAGTTGGAATTTGAATTCACGTCTTTCTGATTCCAGTCCCAGTGGAAGGGAAGCCATTTAAAGACAGGATTAGAAGGATTTTGTAGATTCCCCCAATAGTAAAGGACATGAGATAGTACACGGATTGGCTGAGCAGCAGCATTTAACCTAAATAGCTTGAGTCACTTGGTTCTCTTTCACGTGGCTCACACTGGCCTTGCTTTGTAGTCAGTACTCCAGGGGGAACGGAGATCAACAGCTCATCCATCAAAGACAGAAAAAGAACCTTGAAACTTGAGAGAGGTTAGTTTCAGGTAACTTTGAAGTGGTGCTCACCAGCAGGGATGATGCAGCACTCGAGCCTGTCACCCGGTCATAAATGGCCTCTGCTCACCAGGAAGACGAGGAATTAGAAAGGTATAGTCATCCAAAGGCATCTGTACTTGTTCATTTGCCCAGCCACCATTTAGGAGAAGTTCCTAATGCACGGACACATATTCTGCCTTCAGTTCTGTAAAAGGAAACCCAGGTTATCTTCAAGGCCTTCATTGAAATTCAGGCCACAGGACTGCTTACCCTCCTCTATATGTAGCACCAGGACACCCAGTGAAAGGCATCTCCAGTCACATTTTAGAGTCTTCTATCTGCTGACAGGGCTGGAGAGTTAAATTTAGACATTTTTCTCTGTGTTTTTGGGCCCCATTCCCAGACAGCACCAGGAGCTCACCATGGTTTCTATACCCATATCATAAAGGACAAACTGTCACTGTACCTACTGACAAGAGGGTCGGGGGAAGGTGATGTTTATTATGGCTAGGCCCCTCCCCCCCCCATTAGGTATTGCAGCAGGTACTTTTGACCCCTGCAGGTACACTTCATCCTCAGTGTAGGAGCAGAGGTGGAAGGATGCTATCTGTCATAATCATCTTCTGTTATTTTTAAGGCATTTTCAAGGCTAAAGGTATAGCACTTTTCTTTCATCTTCAGCGTCTCATTGGTCATGTCATAACAACAGTATTGCTTTGGGGGAGGAAACTTTTATGTAATATCAATACTTTGCCCCTTATTCAACATTTAACATGCGTTTATTAAGGACCTGCCATGACCTAGGCACTGTGCATATAAAGACAAAAATGCCCACAAGGACCTTACATTCTACTGATGGGCAAGGCTGATGCAGCACATACACAGGAAAGGAAACGGCATAGAGGAAAATTTTCCCAAAGTAATTTCCTAGGAGAGGGGAAAGGGGTGCTAGCAACTGAGGGAATGAGAAGAAGCTTCACAGAATCAGTCAGCATTTATTGAGCATCTGATGTGCTAAGTACTGGGATTATAAAATTTTTCAGAAGTCCCTGCCCTCAAAGAGCTTTTATTTGTATGAGGAGAGAATGTATACATGCTCGTGCACACCACACACACACACACACACACACACACACACACAGTCACACAATAACTACAAGGTAATGAAGGGCCAGGGAGACACAATCAGCTGGAGGGCTCAAGAAAGGTTTCCTGTAGAAGGTGATGCTTCAGCTGAGTTTTGCAGAACACTAGGGATTCTGTGAGGGGGAGGATGCATTGCAGGTTTGTACAGAGATGGCGTGTTGCCTAAAGGCAACAAGAAGTTGGACCTGGTATCTCTTACAGGTTCCATAGACGTGATTCTTACATATGAGGAAAAGAGCATTTTCAGTGGGATGGTGCAATCCTTTTAGGGTCTCAAAAATTTACCTTTATCCTACACAAGCAGAAATGTTTGGCATTTTTTATACAAAAAACAACCATGTACTTTGAGAATTCAATTGAAATGGTTTTTTTTAATAAGTTCATCAAAACACTAGCCTTGAAGTCCATTAGATAAATGCATCACACTGATTCATCCATACCCTTTTCCATGACTTAATGTACTAGCAGCAGTTGAGCCTAATTGGAAGAAAGGCATCCATCAAAAAATTCTGTCCACATGGCTTACTGGTGTTTGGAAAGAGGCTGTGTGTTGTAGGTATGTATGCACACACTTTGCCAGGGGGTGTTCCCCATTGTTCATAGTTGCTACCGTCATTTTCTTTCATATCATGCTTTTAGCTTTGAACAAGAAAAATTCAGCCTAATTTCTTTCTCTAGCCTCTTATGCCAGTTCCCTTGTGCTCATGACACTGCAGGAAAAGCTCAAGACCCCTTTCAAAGGGGCCACAGATATGTTAACTCCATACAATCTTTGTCTCATCTTCTCATAAGTGTCTTTTTAGAATCAATCCTGAATTTTGCCATCCAAATTGTCCTTTAGTGATTTTCTTCAAAGCTGCTTAAATTTCATTAACTGTCAGCCCCTGCTTATCTGGCACCAGCAGGTCATGAAGAGCCAAAGTCACAAACATGACAAAATAATGAACCAATCACATTTAAGGAAAGAGAGCCAGAGAGGAGGGCATCAGACCAGACAGCCAGTGCTGAGCAAGCTCCCAATTCCTGCTGCTGCTGCAGTGCTGGAACCCTGTTTCTGCCAAAAGCCAAGGAAAGAGAGTCATTGGTAATAGAGGGAGTGAACAATTCTCTTTCTCTCTTTTTCTCTTGTGGCTACAACCCACAAGTGGCAAGAGCTGGAGTATGTATGATGTTGCATATCTAAGGATGGCAGCTGAACCACATGCTTCCAGGGAGCTCTTGGAAGTCCATTCTTGGTGACTTCAAGGAAGTCTGGAGAGGAAATACACAAGATGAGGATGTAACTAGGTTGATAGTCAACAAATGCTATGCCATACTTTTTGGCTATTAAAGAACTCCACGGATTTGGTGATTAGGTATAGCTCTTAATAGATGTGATCAAAGTGCTTATCTTGGTCCCATATCCTTAAAACTTTTTTAATTGGAGAAAAGGAGTTTGCAGTTGTTCTGTTCACCTCTTCTCCAAAAGATACTTTATTGAAAGGACATCAGTGATAGAGCTGTGGGATTTTAAGTGCTATAAACTGCCTATTCCTGCAAAGAAAAAAGATTTTTGGGGAGCACTTGTTTTACATGTTCACTATGAAAATGAACCAAGTTTTAAATCCTGTGAAGTATAACTGAATTTGAACTCAGTTAAAACATTCATGCATCCTCATTAAAAAAGTTCTCCATAGGAGCTTATTGGAATTCACTTTACACAACCGGGGCGATGGGCCAAGTTGATCCAGGCTTGATTGTTCGTGCCAAAATATTTGTATCACCAACTTAGCCTGGTCAAAGGGCTAAAGACCCCACATTCCCCAGATACTTCCACAAGCCCCACTCTGATGCCTCATTGTAGGGTGAAGGTGACTAGTTTTTCAGAAGTTATGCTAGTGGAATCTAAGTTTCAGTAGGTCCAAAACTGCAGTGCTGGAAAGGCTTTGACATGGTTCTGGCATCAGCCTACCAAAGTGTGGGGAAAGGCTTCTGGCTTTCTGCCATCTGACTGGATGTTAGATGATGGATTCTTTACTAATGGGAACTCATGAAACAAGGGGAAAAAAAAAACAAAAAAACCTTTAGTTCAGTATGGTACCCTCTTGTTTAGAGTGATGGTGGCTGAGTGATGAGAAAGAAGACTGAGGCTGCCAACAGTTTTTAGACCATCTATAAACATTAATTTCATTCTTGGAGCTTAAAATGTGAGATCCTTGCCAAACACAATGTTTAAGCCATCTATAAACATTATTTGATTCTTTGGGCTCTAAATATGAGCTCTTTGTCTAGTGATCCCCAAATTCGCATACTACAGGAAGAAGAGACCTAGAGGAATAACCTCCTCCTCCCCACCCCACCCCCCAGCCAAGCACAGTAGGTGGAGGAACTATGGGAGTACAGGGACAAGCCACATTGATCTTTTTATCTGTACCAATAGAGGAAATACTCATTTGCAAGATCACAGTATCTGTCCAAAAAAGAGCTGCTCATTGACAAGCCCATTCATTGTCTCCCCACTTCTCTGTACCCCTAGTGATCCCTAGAAGGTCAGAATAGAATCAATAAGACAGTCCTCAGCTCTTAATGCCCACTTCCAGCATCTTTTCCCCAATATCAACATGCTGCCATCTCTGTGTAATTAGGAAAAAGACAGGACAAATAAGCCATAGGAATTGGGGGCAGCTAATCCCTTTTTATTTTTTAGTCTGTGTGATTATGCTGAGCCATTCTTTGGGTAGTCTTTACAATGACTGAGCATAAAATACCTTCACTGGAAGGATGAGGTGGGTAAATCGAGTTTGTCTTTGCTCCTCTGAGTACCTCATAGACTTGACATAGACTTCAGGCATGCTTACATTTGGACACCTATTAAGTTTGCCAGTTCCAAAGTCAATGGAAAATATACAGCCAACCACTGGTGGGTTATATTGAAGTCATGCTGCTGAGAGTACTACATGGTGTAAGATGACTCACATGTAACTTAGTCATCCTTGAGTACTCTGGGTTTTATCCCAGAGTGTCCTTTCTTGTGTCACTTATTTCTGTCCTAGTGCTAACCCCAGTAAGGGTATGAAGGGAGAAGGTGGTCTATAGAAAGAAAAGTGGGTATAGGATTGCAGAAAAACCTTCTGATCCAACCTCCTCCTTTTTTACAGATGAGGAAACTGAGGTTGAGAGCACTTAAATGTGTCATGATCAGACTGAACAGTATTCAGCTAGCACGCCAGGTTCTTGGAGAACTTATTTAGTGAAACTCTACTACAATGGGAAGCATTTGTCGTTTGCAAAACAGGAAGAAAAAAAAACTTCTGGTTATTAATACTTCTGAGTGTTAGATCCCCACCCCCCACACCAAGCTGTGCAGTCCAGTGCAGAAAAGTATAGGGTAGAGAGAACAAGGCCACTTGCTTTGTTCAGGTTAAGTGCTGCTGCTTAACTCTCACTTTTCCAAGGTCAGAAAGAATTAGTTGGTAACGGTACTATTTGAACCCAGACTCTCCGACACTACATCTTCTGTTATTCCTGTGTTCAAATCCTACCTTTCACACTTACCCTCTTTGTCGCTTTGGACAAGTCATTTTACCTCTTGGGACTTCCTCTGTACCTTGAGGAATTTGGATTTGGTCAGAGATTTTTTTTACCTATTGTGTGTATCTCGAACCTTTTTTAGCCTAGTAAAGTATGAATCCATTCTCAGAAAATTTTTACATTCAAAGAATTATAAAGGAAACTAACTATATTGAAATACAATTACAAAATAATTTTTTTAATAAGTTCACAGATTCAAAGCTAAAAAATCCCTGGACTAAATGATCTCGCAGGTCCCTTGCAGTTCTGGGATCTTAAAGAAGGGAAAGAAAGAAGATAGCAGCTACACTTCTCTCACCCTCAACTACAGCTTCTCAGAGAGTTTCTTGGTTTATATTTGTATCCTTTCACCTGCATCGTTCTCAGTGCTTTGATGGGTGTTCCAAACCATTGCCCTTCTCCCTTGACCGTGCTACAGAAAACTGACCTTGGTAGGCGAAGAAAGGAGCTCTCACTGGGCAGCAGTGACATTCTCTGAAGTTCTTGTCCTGTGTGAGCTGTCCTGGGTGCTGAAGTGAGCCTGATTTCAGAAATCTCTAGTTATCAGCAAATAGCAAGTTGTTAACTTTATTTTTCCAGCACACATTGTTCCTGTACAGAAGTCTCAGCTTCTGTTTAACGTTAAATTTGCCTATTTCATAGCCTGATCTGGATGCAGACTCAGCAGCAGGCAGGAGTTTTATTCCTATCACCAGAGCAGTTCTTTGGCCTGCCCTCCATTAGGCTTTTAATGCTACCACCTACTTAGCATCGCAGCCTCTCCCAGTCAGACTTGTCCAGAGCATCCTAGATTTAGATGTGGAAGGGACCTCAGAGGCTTCTGGTCCAGCCTTCTCATTTTTCAGGTGAAAAAATTTGAGGCCCAGGGAGATTGTCTTGTCCAAGGTCATAGAGGTCATTAGCCTCCAAGCCAGAGTTGAGCCCCAGGGCCTGTGATTCCAGAGCCACTTTCCATCTCATCTGACAGTCTGCTCTGCCCCTCTGTTTTAGTCACAGGCAAGGCAGTGGAACTGGCAAGAGCTTAGTTGAATTGCCACAGTACTACACAGTGCCACACATCTCTTTCACACCTATTACTGCAGAAATGGAGCAAAAGAATAGCACAGAGAATAACCATTGAACAAGCATTGAATGCCTACTGTGTTCCAGACAAATGAAGTGAATATAAAGACAGTGATAATTGGCATTTATGGAGCGCATTGGGGTTTGCAAAGCACATGACATCCATTTTATCATTTGATCCCCAAACGACTCTGTGAAGTGAGCCCAACAGCTGTTGCTCCTGTTTTACAGATGAGGAACGTGAAGGGAGTGACTTGGCCATGGCAGTGTAGCTAACAAGAGCCTGAGGCAGAATTCAAGCCCAGGCCTTCCTGGAATCAAGTACTGCCTTCTGTCCGCTATCTCTCACTGCTTTTTAACAAGCAGTGCACCTATGGTGGGGAGGGTAGATGGCCAGGCGCAAGAGACTCTTCCCATCTTGTGTAGAAAGGTCAAAAGGACTGTATTTGGAGTCATAAGAGCTGGGTTCGAGTCAATGTGTAACTCTCCCTCTCTGAGCTTCAGTTTCATCATCTGTTAAATGGGGAATGATGATACTTGTACTGTAGATTTCTTGGTTGTTGTGGGGGGTGTGTTTTGTAGGCATTACCACTACAGAGAAATGTGAGCTATAAGAAGGATATTGTACAGAAGATAGAGCAAGAGGCAGAAAATCTAGTGCAGATTTTAGATCATGAAACTCTTTCCTTTTTTTTAGATTCTCTCTTGACTCATTTACACCACTAAGAGTATGAGAGCCAAGTGCTGAATCCTGACCATGGTCTGTTTTCTCCCCAACACTATACTTTTAAGGTCAGCCAGTATGTAACCACTACTTAAAAGCCTTCCACACAGGTTCTGTGGCAATAATTGCTAGCCAAACACAAGTCCAAGAGAACCTTTCCTTTTCACTGAAATTGAGGACCTGGGCAATCCCCACCAGTAGAGATTCCATCCCAAAGCCAGTAGTTCTGTTTATTGCCATGTAGTAGAGAGGTGGGTAAACTAGTGGCTAGAGTGTAGGGCTGAGAGTCAGAAAGACCTGGACCCAAATCCCACCTCAGACACACATTGGCTGCATGATCCTGGATGTGAAACATAACCTCACAGCCTATTTATTGGTGAAATAGGCATGGAAGATAAAGCCCAAAGCACTTACCTTTCAGGGCTTTTGTGAGGATCAGATACAATCATATGTGTAAAGCAATTTGCAAACTTAAGAAATTTTTATTGATCTTATTTTTATATCATCTTCATTTCTGAATATATCCCTCCCCTGAGGCCATGCCAGATTTAAAGCACTGTATAAATAGCTATTATTATGGCTCGTGATGTCATTTGTGGTATGTTTTCCAAGAATCCTATGTGGTAGGTCAGTAGTTTAACACTACAGATAAAGATACTGAGCACAGAGAGGGAGATTGACCTGCCCAGAGTCACCCAGCAAGCTGGCAGCTGATCTAACATTAGCACTTGCACTGTGAATTGTTTAAGCAGTTCTAGCCCACTGGGCTCTTATACTACAGTGATATACGAAGCTACTGAGCAGAGCTTGGTGTTGTAATGTGGCTGCTCCCCAGTAGATCTCTTTCATCCTTGGAAGCTCTACCTCCTCACCTTCTGCCATAGTCTCCTTTTGTAGTATTGAATTGCTCTAGAGGAAGCTTTCATGACATTGGGTACCTGCTAACCCTGTGGGTCAAAAAAACCACACTAGCTTCTCATAGCAGAAGTTCCCTGGTGGCTTTTTAATGTAAGTTCTGTAAAGAAAACTGGAACAATTGTGAGCATTGGGCGGGAGAGAGAAGGAAGTGGGTGGTTGGGAGAGAGAGAGAGAGAGAGAGAGAGAGAGAGAGAGAGGCTGATTTATTCTAAAATCCAGGCTGAAAAGCTTTGGACACTGACACTTGTACTTGTAGGGTGTATGCAATGGAGCACTGCTATAAAGTTTCAGATAATAAGAAAAACAGAGAAAGAATGTTAACATCAAGTGTTACTAGGTTACCTTCTTGTTTAGAAAAGGAATTCGTTTTAGAGCTGCATAATCTGAGTGCATTACAGTTAAGGGGAGGTGGGAGGGAGAGGGAAATACTATAAAAAGGCACACATGACTATGTATGGAGGAAGACTATCAGTGTTTTTCCCCACTGAGCCTTCTATTTAATTTAATGTACCAGAATGCCAACTGGAAGACATCTTCTCTAGGAGATAATAGAAAGGAGGCTGTAGGACTGAATATAAACCTCCAGAGTCAGGGGTGGTATAAGAGGCTGATCCATTTATAGCTTTACCTTATCAGGTGGAACACCTTTAACTTAGGTTTATAGATCTGAGCTGGAAAAGACTTTAATTATCATATGGTCCAACCCTGCCATTTTGCAGATGAGAATACTGAGGCCCAGACACAAGTAACTTGCTGAGAATCTCAGAGGTAACAAATAACAGAACTGGGATTCATACCCAGACCTTCCTCCTATAAATCCAGAGTTCTTGGCATCACACCAGCACTACTAGGACTGCTTTTCCTGTATCTTGCCTTCAACACTATCAAACCCATCTTCAGGTATCAGTTTTCATGGCAAAAGAATTTAACTGTTTTTGTCTCAGGACCCCACTCTAGCATAGGATGGATGAGATAAACCACCTGTAATTGAAAGAAGGGTCGCATTAGTCATCCACAGGGGCAGAAATATAGTATAGACATATAATACTTTGCTAGGTATACTGTTTTTTACCTACAGTAAGTGAATGAAAAAGCATTTAAGCCCCTACTGTGTGCTGGGCACAAAGCAAAAACAAAACCAATGAGTCCTGATTCTTGAGGAGCTTATGTTCTTCCTAAGGACCAGTGGATGTTCCCTGCCCAGTTTGATCATTTTGGTTATCGCCGGCCTCTTTTTATTCTCCCCAAGTCCCCAAAAAAGAATTCTGGGAAAGTCCAGAAGCGTCCAGAAAGCATATCACAAGGCTAATTTCCAGCATAACCAACTTTCTGAAATTTCAAGTTGTTTTAGTGCAGTTTGACCCCAATTCGCATTGGGGAAGAACACTGGATTTGGAATCAAAGCTTTGGTCCCGGCTCTTAGTGTTATTACATACCAAGTGACCTCAGGCCAGTCATTTAATCTCCTTAAGGCCCATTTCATCATCTTTTAAGATGAAGAAGTTGAGCTGAGTGATCGCTAAGATCCTGCCTCATAATCCCATGAACTGTTTCTACCCCCACAGAAGCATAGAGATGAACTTATTACCACGTCTGTACCTATAAATGCTGTAGGAGGCTAGAGAAAAATCATTTTCCTTCCCCTAGCATGTTAGGTGACCACAGTGCTGGGTTTGGGGGAGGAGAATGTGTCACTGGGTTGCCATATGGACATGGTCCCTATGTTGAAAAGAAAAAAATATTGATTAGTTGTCCCATTCAACCCACTGACCACACTAATGACGTTGAGCAAAGTATAGATAATGCCATGGTAAAGGAGGCTATTTAGTAATGGCTTCTTAGTTTACCAAGAAGATACAGCAAAAGGATAGAATCATGATTTGTTAATCATATTAGAGAGTATCTAGTCCAACCCTCTCATAAGTGAGAAAACTGAGGTCCATGGAGGGACTTGGCCAAAGTACCACAGGTAGCATGCGTCAGTGCTAAGGTTTAATTCCAGCTCCTCTGATATTGGAGCCAGTGATGCTTCCACCATACCGTACTAATAACTGAGTCCTTGGACATTTTTTATTAAAAAATTAAGGCATGGGGTGGCTAGGTGGCGCAGTGAATGAAGCACTGGCCCTGGAATCAGGAGGACCTGAGTCCAAATGTGGCCTTAGACACTTAACACAAAACTAGCTGTGTGACCTTGGGCAAGTCACTTAACTCCAATTGCCCTGTACTCTACCCTTCACAAAAAAAAAAGCAAAAGAAAAATTTAAGGCATCTCAATTTATGTGACCTTTTTCTAACTAGATCAGCCCCAAAGAATTCCAAAGCATCAAGCATAATGTGCCAGAAAGAGCACAGGACTTGGAATTTAAAATCTTCAAAGACCTGACCTGAATCCTGGCTCTGGCACTTAATAGCTGGATAACCATGGCCCATGTCACATATTCACTCTGTGACTTTGGGTGTCTGCCTCTCCAAACTGGGTAAAGGAGACTAGGTGGTCCACCTTCCAACTTCAGAATTCCTTGATCCTGTCTATGGAATCCTTTCCTCTGCCAAAAAGATTCCAAAGAAAGCCAGTCTGTTTAATAAATTTAACATACTTGGATTGGGGCCATAGAAGATATTCTTCCCCAAGTCTTTGTGCACAGCATTGACTTCAGAGGATGACATTTCCCTAATAGTCCTACCAGCATGAACTTTTCTGAGGTTATTTTATGAACAGTGACGCAGAGTAATCTGAAAAATGCCAATTTGGGGACTATGTTCATAGATCAGAGCTGAAAGGATCCTCAGAGCTCCAAGCTCTTTATTTTATGGATAAAGAAACAAACCCAGGGAAGCTCTCACTTACCCAAGGTCACACATAAGAGGACTTTGAGCCCCATTCTACTGACTCCAGAGCTAGTTCTCTTCCCTCTGAGCCACACTGCCTCTCAGCCACAGGATACATTGTTCCTTTCTCCTTACTCAGAACCATTGTGCATTGAGAGAGGCAGTGTAGTGATTTAGGAAAAAGCCCTCAATTCAAGCTCAAACCCCAGCTCTGCTGTTTGTTAGCTGCATGACCTTGGATACATTACCTAACTTCTGGGCCTCAATTTCCCTGTCTATAAAAAAAATGTAAAGAAAATTGTATTGGATGATCTATGAGGTCCTTTCCAGATCAGCATCCAGGATCCCAAATATTATTTAACTTCTCAAAGTCTGTTTGGTGGGATGCTTGATTTATGGAAGAAGCACAGGTTTGGTGATAGGCCCATGAACACACCAGAGTTAGAAGTGCCTAGTTTAGAGACAAGGACATAAATGATGTTGCAGTGTTTCTTATTATTCCCAAGGAGAACTAAACAAGATGCATAATCAAGCATTTCTATTTGCAGCCTAACACATTAGAGTAGTAATTGTTTTAGTATGATTTTTCCCCCTGAGGCATTTCATTAGAACCGTGTAGTTACTCCAGAAAGTCCAAGCACAAAGGGAGCCCAGAGTGCAGCTTTCCCTCACTGTTGAGTCTGCAAATGAACAGTCACCTGCCTGTGAGATGAATGGTTAGCTTTCCGAGTGTCTTTGCTATTTCTCCTCCCTTCACCTGGGGAGCTCGTCTGGTCACCCAGAGGGTTACCTTTATTCCTGACCTGAAAACACATGCAGCCCCCTTTGAGGCCAGGGGTGACTGAAGAGCTCAAGTGCCCAGAACGGGGGTGCACTCTTAACTGCCTCATCTCTCCACCAGATAACGAAGGAGCGGGAGTAATTAAAGAATTAGGCAATTTGGCTTTCTATATTTAGCGCTCTGCTTATGCAAAGCTCACCAGACCTCTTTCCCAGGCTCTTTTTAGCTGTCAACGTAAGAAAGTTAATATTAACTGTTCTGATCTTAAGGGCATATAAATTTTCCCCCCTTAAAGGTTGGGGTTTTTTTTTTTCCATTTTAGGGCTGCCTATTTCTTGACTCTTCTACAGTGATTTATTTTAAAGTAGAACTGGGTGGCCAGCCTCCTTGCCTGCTTGTCCCCTACCGTTCACCTCTGTATTCAACCCCAGCCAATTGTTTTGCCCACCTTCTGGCAGGTGCAAGGGGGGCTGGTCTGGGGGGAGAGGGGATGGGAGGCCACCTCTACTGAAAGGCAGCATTCTTAGAATGCAACGGGCCTGCATCAAAAAGCACCCAGGTCTGATGTCAGGCAGGACAGCTAATTTTAGCTTTGGGGTCCAATGCGCATCATAGCTTATAAATTACTCATGAAGTGCTGTGCATACTGCAGAGATTTTAAAAGATGAAGCCAATTAAATTTTCATGGTGAGGAGAGGAGGGGAGGGCAGGGAAGAGATGTGAGGCAAAGGCTGGTGCAAAGAGTCAAACATTAGAACCAGCAAGACTTTCTTTCACTGAGGGTTAATCCTGAGAGTTGGTGATCTGCCTTTGTGGCTGTGACTGTTTGGTGTCATTGAACCCAAGTCAGAGTGTGAGAGTTTCATGAGAAAATTCTTAGGGCTAGAAGACAGTTAAGACTCCCTCAGGGCACAATGTCTTTCATTATCATTACTCTTGTTATTGTCTCTCCATTTTTAATAGCTTCATTTTATTTTCTCCTGATTAAGAGCTGTCTTTGAGGAGTGTGGGATTCTTCCTGAGAAATTCATAGGATCTTAGATTCAGGGCTGGAAGGAAGCTCAGGCTCTTTTAGCCCACCACCGCCTTCCCATTTTATGGATGAAAAACCCGTGGCCCAGAAAGGAGTCAATAGCAGACTAGGTCTGTTCAGTCCTAATTTCAATTCTCCATTCAGAAATGCAAGTGGTTTTTGAAATATATGTCTGATCAGTCCCTTCTATAATTCAGTTCCACAAACATTTATCAAGTGCCTGCTGTATACATGTGAGTCAGGGGTTCGTAATGGATAAGAGTTTTGGGTGGGGATTGAGAAAGACTTGGGTTCACTTCCTAGGGAGGGACACCAGTTGGACAGAAGATGATCCAGCAGAAGAAACAGAGAAATTACAGATGGGAGAACCAAGAGAGAGCATCATCATGGAACCCAAGGGTGGAGAGAACAGCCAGGAGCAAGAGCTGATTAACATTTTCAGAAGATGCATAGAGGTCACAATGCCAACTGGCTTTTCTAGGCTAGACTTGAGACCTGGCCCTCCATAGCCAGGTGTTCTAGAATAAAACCCCCAAATTCCAGGGGATATGAATCCACTCATCTTCAGAGCTGCTGTCCTAGAGCCCGGTTCTGTTTATTGATGTGTGTACACACACACACACACACACACACATACACACACACACACACACACACACACACACACACACACGAGTGCATGTACAATCAGTTAGCCCACAATATCTACTGGTTGGCCCTGGACACTGGAGTATAAGTTTATGTTTTGTCCACCCAGGCCATAATTCACCTCCTGTTTTCCACCTTCCCAGAACCAAACCAACTTCCCTGGTCACCATCTTCTATATGTGTTATCTTTCCGTATTAGAATATAAGTTCCTTGAGCTTTCAAGGACTGTCTCTTTTTAATATTCTCTTGGTATCCCCACTGCTTAACACAGTCATAGTATGCCTCTAATAAGAGAGAGGTGCTAGACCTGTGATTTCATTGGTCCATGGAACTCGCAGGTGAAAAAGCTCCCTCTACCAATTCTGACTGGCACCTTCTGGCTATAGTTTAGGGGGGGGGTTTGGTTTTATTTTTGCTTTGTTTTGGAGGGAGAAAGTGGGGCAAGTGGGGTTAAGTGACTTGCCCAAGGTCACACAGCTAGTAAGTGTTAAGTGTCTGAGGTCGGATTTGAACTCAGGTCCTCCTGATTCCAGGGCCAGTGCTCTATTCACTGCGCCACCTAGCTACCCCTACAGTTTAGTTTTTGAGAGTTGTCCAGGGTGGCAGAGCCAGTAGATATCAGGTGTGGCTCCAGGTCCAACTCTAACCACTAATTCATACTGCCTCTCAAATACTTAATAATAGTGTAGATAATGCTTCAGGGTCTATGGAATGCTTTTCTCACTACTAGTCCTATTGGCAGGTGGTACAAATATTCTTATCCCTCAATTTGCAGATGAGAAAACTGGTTCAAAGGTTAAGTGAATTGCTCATGGTCATATGCTCTTAAGTACTCACCCTCTCACACCAAAAGGTAGGGGGCATGGTGGGAGCAGTTGAATGACTAGACCGGGGGAATCTGCAGAAGAGACATAGCCATCAGTAGGCACACATCCTTGGTCTTAAGCTTATGGCCTCATCTGTCAGACACACCCACCCTGTTCTGCCTAGAATTTCCTCCTCTTCACTAACCTACCTCCTCCTCCCGGGACCTCCAAACCCAGCTTCATGAGAAACCTCAGCCTAGAGCCTTGTTACCAGGTTGTAGACTTGGAGGCCGATGGTCCTTCTAATCTCCTTTTCCTCCTCCAGACTTGATCAGTAGTTATTGGACCTATATTTTTGTAAACCTCTCTAACATGTGAGGTAGACTGGAACCATTTGGGAAAGGGATGTGGGGGTAGTAGGGGAAGAGAAATAAGTATTTATTAAGAACCTAGTGTGGGGCTGCTAGGTGGCGCAGTGAATAGAGCACCAGCCCTAGAGTCAGGAGGACCTGAGTTCAAATCCAGCCTCAGACACTTGACACCTAACTAGCTGTGTGAGCTTGGACAAGTCACTTAACCCCAATTGCCCTGCCTTCCCCCCTCCCCCCCAAAAAGAACCTACTATGTGTCAAGTACTATGCTAAGCACTTTGCAAATGAGCAAATATTGTGTATTTTATTTTTGGCACAGACATGAACCATGGGTAAACTCCAGTTGTAGAAACCCCCTTCCACTGATGTAAATTAATGACACTTGTCAAACATAATTTCTTAGAGACAGTTCAGTGGTACAGTATATAGAGCACTAGATCCGAGGTCCAATCCACCCTCAGACGCTAGCTGTGTGACCCTAGGCAAGTCACTTCACTTCTGCCTCAGTTTCCTCATCTGTAAAATCATAGCACCCACCTCCCAGCGTTGTTGTGAGGGACAAATAAGTTAATATTCATAAAACACTTTGCAAAACGTAAAGCACTGCATAACCGCTAGCTCTTATTAGAGGGCTGTCTAGGGCCATAGGCAAGGAAATGTTTTGCCGTAGTTTCACAGTTAGTCTGCGTCAGAGGTAAGACTTGGAGCCAGGTCTTCCAGACTGCACACTGTGCTGACTTGCTCCCGTGCCACCCTGTACTATTGCTTCAATCTGACAGACTGTTTATTTATTTAGTACTTTTTTTGTATATATGTTAGTATGTATGTATTTGTCTCCATCCCGTAGAACATGAACTCCATGAAAGCAAAGACTGTTTAAATGTTGTCTTTATTAGCATGGGCAATACCTGGCATGTAGTAGGCCCTTGATAAATGATTGTCCATTTCTTACTCGTCACCTACTATGTGCTAGTTCAGGGGTTACAAAACCAAAAATGAAAAGTAGTTTTTGCCTTCAAAGAGCTTCATTTCTAGTGGGGGATACAATATCGCTCAGTCCTTGACCACTCCTGACTCTGAAACCATATTATAAAATCTTTGGAGGGCCACAATTGTCATAAAAGTCTGGAGCTCCAGTACCTACCATAGTACCTGGCACATAGTAGGTGCTCAGATGTATTTTGATGGTAATGTTGACAGCACTAATGATGATGATGATGCCAACTCCTCTAGGATAGGGCTTCTTAAACTTTTTTCACTCGCTACCCCTTCAGTGTTTCTTAAACTATGGGTCTAGACCCCATGTTGGGTTGCCACCCATAATTTAAGAAGCACTGCTCTAGGAGAAGGCAGCCACCATAAGCTGGTGGGTGAGTGTGTATAAAGGCATTTCCTCAGATAGCATAGCAAGAGCTGAAAAGCAGTTTCAAAACATGTCCCCAACCCACATAAACCTAGTGCAAAAACCTCCCATGAAACATGGAAATGTGTGTTGCATACAACATCCTTGGAAAGCTTTGGCTCCAATTTCAAGTACAATGGGAGTAAGGCACAAATGCATGAGATACCTGTGTAGCAATAGCAGTTCTGAGTTCCTGGTACTGCCTGGCCTAAAAGTCTTTTTCTCTTTCCAGTTGCTGTGGGCATGTAGAAATGCAGGGGGTCATTAGTTAGCACGCACATGCACACACACACTCCCACAACACCAACCCAGATTTGTAATGACATATTAAATAGTGCTGGAAAAATTAAGTGCCTGAGACTGGAGATTCAGGATTCCTAGATTCCAGGTTCATGTGTCAGAGATCCTCCCCCCATGCAACAAGGCAGTGAAAAGTCCTTGAAAACTCTGAACCCAAAATACAAGAAAAGTAACAAGAGTGTCTCTTCTTAGCTCCTCAAGTTTCTCCTGGTTCTAACCAGGTTTACCATCACCACTTATAGCCATTACTCCATTATAAGAATTCAATGAAGCATTTTCATCAAGAAATATACAAAAATCTGTTTTGGGGAGCCTTTCTCTTCTCTGTTCTCTTAACCAAAACAACTTTCTCAGACTATTTCCACTGAACTTTGTATCTGTATAACC
The DNA here is from genome assembly GCA_028627135.1 of Pseudochirops cupreus. Classification (NCBI taxonomy): domain Eukaryota; kingdom Metazoa; phylum Chordata; class Mammalia; order Diprotodontia; family Pseudocheiridae; genus Pseudochirops; species Pseudochirops cupreus. Next base: position 22,837,062 of record CM053583.1, on the reverse strand, counting down.
TTGGGTCACTTCCTGAGGTGTAATAATGAGAGAAGATGAGTGGGGAGCATGTCTTAATGCTTTTTCTGATGGCTCTGCTTTTATTAGATTCATCTTCCCATACACTGTCTAGTCATTTCATGACGTATGTCACTGTATGTTTCTGGCAAGACTTGACACAAAACCCCCATCAAAGTGAATAGACTTTATACGGTGTTCTTTTGTGTCTTTCATCATAGCCATTGAATCAAGCCATAAAGGAAGATCCTTCCCCATGCATGCCCCAGGCTTCTTAGACAGTAACCCCTTGTTGTAACAATATGAGGTTCAAATCACCTAGGTCTTAGATTCATTCTTTGTAAGACAGGTAAAGCCTTGGGGGAGGGAGGGATGAGATGGACATGGAGACATGGTATGAGGGAAAGAGTACTAGATCTGGAGTAGAATCAATTAGTCAAGACCTCTGGGACCCTGGGCAAGTCACTTCTCTGGGCTTCAGTTTCCTCATTTGTAAAGCATGGGGATTAAATGGTCCTTCTCATCTCTGGGATTGTAGTTCTAAAGCTATAACGGATCCCGGAGACCATCTAATCTAATGCCTTCACTGGTCTCTGACTCTAGAGTCAGAAATACACTTCTCTGTGGAATAGAATAGGTCAACTTTAGAACCCTTTAAAACTAGGCAGGAAGAGTATTCACTGAACCACACATACCCAAAGTGGCAGCAAGAAGCCTGTTGGTTCTTTGCCACTTTGAATCAGCTAACTTTTATCATATTGCTGTACCAAGGAATGACTACCATATCTAGTCCATTTGGTCATGTTAAGAGATGGACCCTAGTATTTCAAATATGACTTCTTGGCTCCCCATGATGGAGACTAGTGATCAGCCTTAATATTTGGTTTTCGCCCCAACCTGTGATTTTTTTCAGTGCAGGGATCTCCCCTTGTGGAAATGCCCTGCACTGAGGCAGGTCAGCACTTCTTGTCACTTAGAGTCTTAGCAGTTTGCCTGGGAGAAGAAGGGGTGAGATACTTGCCCTGCTTGCCTTGGCTAGTACGTGTCAGAATTTGAACCCAGATCTCCCTTGCACCAAAATGTCCCTTTCTCCATCATATCCCACTTACTTGTAAGTCAGGCAGCGTGCATTTACTAAGGAAGCACTGAATCTGCATCACACAGAAGGGCATAAGCTGGCCCTCCCCACAAGGAGCCTTCATTCTAATGGGGGTGGGGGGGTGGGAAATTAAGTCACACAACACAGCAAAGTAAGTCAGTGGGAGTGTTAAGGTCATACCTAGAACATTTTTTTTATGCCAAATAGTCACCGTTCAGATTATGTGACTTTGACTGTTCTATAGACACTCTTAAAAGGTCCTGCTTGCTTAATAACAGTACAGATACCTGGGTTCCTCACAGTAACAGTGACTTTTAAAATATATTTATATTTGTCTCATTAGATATTTCACAATTACATGTAAAAAAAAGTTTTTACAGATTTTTTAAAATTTGAGTTCCAAATTCTTTCCCTCCCTCCTGCCCCTTCCTCGCCCCCTAAGAAGTCAAGCAATATGATATTGCTTATACATGTGAAGTCATTTGGCATGTGTACAGGTAGCTTAACACGTACCACATCCCCGAGTCTGCCATTCTCTGCTTCTTAGCATTCTATTGCTTGAACTTCCTTCATTCTAGGACAGAATAGTCCCTCTTTCTGGCATAATCCATCATCCTTTCTGTAGCTTCCGTGCTCATTTTGGAGTTCTCATCTCTAATAGAGAAAGAGAAATAGCAGGGGGAAATAATTGATTAAAACCTTTCAACTTTAAGAAAATTTGGCCTAGAATTTCACTATAAATAGAAAACAAATCAGATCTGGGGGCTCAGAACTTTGTGGATGAAGATTCTCCACAAGTGCTTGATTTCACAACTATAACTGTTCAAAACGACTTTGCAGAAACTTGGACCATACTAAAGCCTGGTCTGGATCTCCTGCTTAACGTGTTCATGTTGATGAAAGATGAGACATTGGCCCTTCTTTGTTCCTGCCTTGTGGTGTTTGGCAGCATTCTCTTTGGCCCACTCCAGAGGTTCATTTCTAATGTGTCTGTCTCTTGTCCTCGAGGTCATTGTCATGAGAGTAACCAGAACAGCCTCCATGGCAGAGAGAAATATTTTGACAATCCCGAGGCCCTGGGAGCCACTGAAGATAAAGGAAGAGAGGAGGACCCCAGGATCTCCATTGAGAATTCAGGGGGAGACTCAGATCCCCTTAGACTTCAAAGTAAGTTGAACTTTATATTTCAAACGGGGCTTGTGGGAAAAAAGTCAGTTCCCAAGCTCTGAGTCCTGGTTTCTCAATGGAAGTGTTTCACCTTGCAGTGTGAATCAGGAGGGGGCCGCTTAAGACAAAAAGAAAACAAGCTAGATATAAAAATACTATTCCTACTACTTCCAGTCTTTGCTTCCCACTATCTCTCTTGTGGGACTCCCCTATGCTTCACAGTACTTCCCTTCTCAACCAGGTTTTAAAAGATCTTTTTATCGCAGCTCATTGAAGACGCCTCATCTGGAGAGGGAAGTCATAAAATGAATGATTGAGATGTGAATAGACTAAGTGGTGTGGTTCCCAAACAGGCCAGGGCTCTTCCCAGGGTCCCCCACCCGGACCAGGTGTCCAGGCACTGCTGGGATCTCTGCCATCACTTGATCAGCTGAGTTGCAAGGTGAGCACTCACAAGGCTGTCTGTTTCCTCCTAGGTAGTGGGCCGGCAGTGAGGGTAAGTGCCATCCAGTGGATGGTGGTGCCTTGTTTGCAGCCTGGTGGCTTAACAGCTAGACTTTACCTACGTGTGATTAAGAGGCAAACAGTATAACATGCATTTCTGCCCCTTATGCTCTTGCTAGGAAAAACTAAAACCCAATTAAAGCAGCTATGCTTTAAGCACTTAAGAATAATAAATTAAGGAAGATTATGAAGCAATTTTTCTTAAATACAAGTATCTAGATGTCATTAGACACTTTTCTCACTAATCTTTAATTGTTTTGAATGGTAATCTAATCCTAGCTCTTACTTCTCCTCTTCACAAACACCTCCCCACCCACCCCCCGTCCCTCCATCTTTCCAGCTTTTATGAAGCATGTTCATGGGTTGTGGTTCTGGTGTTTGGGGGCTTAAGAGCAGTTTGGCATCAAAAGCCCTTGTAGGCTTTCTGACATGATAAGCTTTAACTTCAAGTACATGAATTCTAACCATCTGCTTGCAGCTTCTAAGAGAAAAAAAGTCTTTCAAAGTCACTAGTTCTCTACCTGTTGTTTCTCTTACCTGAGGTCAAATGAAAAGTTAGGTGAATTCAGCGATTCAATTCACCAGCTTTTAGTAAGCCTCCAGTATGGGCCAAGCATTGTGCTTGAATTGGAGACACAGAGACAAACATCAAAGCTTTCTCAGCTTCCAAGAGGCTGCCATTCTTCTGCAGGGGATGCATCACAGACACAGCTGGGTTTGAATCCCAGCTCTGAAGCCTCTTCCTGCAGTGATCTTTGGGTAGCCACTACCTTTTGGCATCCAGTTTTCTTCATCTCTGTATTTAGTGGAGTCAAACTCAAAGATCTCCAAGATTCCTTGCACCTTGAAATCTAAAGTCCTATGATCCTATTAACAAAAAAACAAAGTAATTCCCGAGGGAGGAAAGTGGGGGAGACAGACTTCGATCCCCAACAACCTTGGAGATCAGAGAATGCCTTTTGAAGGAAGTGGCTCTTGGGAGAGAGGAGAGCAGAGGTTCCCACAGGCCAAGGTGAGAAGGGAGAGCCTTCCAGGTATGGGGCAGAGGACCGCACAGCAGGGAACAGCCAGTTTAGAGGGAACACAGTGCATGAGGAGTCAGTGATACAGAGAAATTATACGTACAGTGCAAAAATGGAGGTATGTCCATTTAAAAAAACAAAACAACCACTCTGCTGGGCTGGCAGTCATTTTTGCTTTTGGCCATATGACAAATTTGCTTCCAGCTTTCCCTGCAACTTCCCTACCACCCCCACACACACCTTCATGATCTATACCCTGAAATCTGCATACAGTGCTTAAATATCCTCATTAAGCATTCATTAATGTCCAAATCTACAGCTCTTCCTGCCTGCCCTTTACCTCAAGCTGCCTTCTTTTGGAGGGTCTGTGGCCCTTTCCAGAGAACCCGACATTTAAAGGACCCACTTAAACAGAACTTAATGAGGATTCAGAACCAGAGGTTTGTGATGATATCACTGCAAGAGGTGTGCCTCACTCTAAGAAGACTTCCAATGTGAAAGCCTGACCTCAAACCAAATGAATTAGGGCATGATTTATTCCCTGTGGGACATAATTTTTCACCTTAAAAAGAGCATTCAGAACTTCCTTGGTACTCTAAAAATATGATGCAACCAAACAAAAATTCTGTTTGCACCTGACTTTTCAGGTGGATAGAATCCCGAGCCTCGAGTCAGAACCACTTGAATCCAATTCCTGCCTCAGACATTTACTAGGTGTGTGACCCTGGGCGAGTCACTTGCAACCTCTGTCTGCCTCAGCTTTTTCAGCTGTAAGATGGGGGTAATAATAGTACCCACCATATAATGATTGTGAAGCATTTAACGTGATGCCTGACACAGAGTAGGTGTTTAATAAATGCTTCTTTGTTCTACAAAATGTAAAGAACATTAGACCTAGAGTCAAAAGTCCTGGGTTCGACTCCCAACATTGGTGTCTGTTCACCGTGTGACCTTAGGTGAGATATTTAATCTTTCTGAGTTTCAGTCTCTTCATTTTTAAAATTGGGATACTCTGATGGATTCATGATACAGACATGAGCAGTCCCTCTGCTGGTGAACCGTGGCTCGTGGCTCCCCCCATGCCTACACACAAGCCTACACATCCTCATCCTATGTGATTCTTGTCTGTGTAAACTCTTCACGGAGGGATTATATGACCAATTAACTGAAAGCCTTTCACCAATTCATTTTCTATGGCCATCATAACAACACAAGGGTTCCTACTGGTGTCCTTCACCTTCTATACCCACTGAACACCCTCCTTTTCCAGTCTCCTCCATTAATGATGTCCACTACACCACCTGGTAATGATATGTTAGAGCCTCCTACAGCCGCTGAAGGATGGAGATTGGGATTGGATCTGGCACTTCATTGGGCTAAATCAATGGTTCTCAACCTTTTTGCCCTCAGGACCACTTTACACTCTTGAAGGACCCCCTCCCAAAGAGCTTTGTTTATCCAGATCCTATCTACTAATATTTAGCATCATCAAAATTAAAACTGATATATTTTTAAAATATGCTTTAATTCATTTTAAAAATAATAAAACCATTGTGTGTTAACATATATAATATTTTTCATGAAAAATAACTATTTTCCAAAAAACAATTTAGCAAGAGTGGTATTATTTTTTCAGATCTCTTTAATGTCTGGTTTAATAGAAGACAGCTGGATTCTCATATCTACTTTTGTATTCAGTCTCTTACAATATGTTGTTTTGGCTTAGGGATATAAAGAAAATCCAGCCTTACACAGATACATAGTTACAAATAAGAATATTTTAATAAGCCAGTGGTTCTCAACCTGTGGGTTATGTTCAACTTGTAACAATGAACATACATCCTGCATATCAGATATTTACATTACGATTCATAACAGTAGCAAAATTACAGTTATGAAGTAGCAATGAAAATAATTTTATGATTGGGGGTCACCACAACATGAGGAACTATATTAAAGGTTCACGGCATTAGGAAGGTTGAAAACCACTGTAATAAGTAAATTATATCTTAGTATCATTGTTAAAATAGTTTTGACCTTCAGGATCCCCCCCAAAGGGTCTTGGGGACTCCTAGGGGTCTGCAGACCACCCTTTGAGGAGCGTTGGTCCAGTGAACTCCTGGAAGAGGTAACTCCTACCAACTCAAGTTGGCACCATGTAGTTGCCTAAAGCACTGTGAAGTTAAGAGATTTGCCCAATGATCACCAGCTAGGATGTGTTAGAGGCAGGACTTGAACTCAGCTCTTCCAGGCAGTCTGTCTACTGTATCCTGCTCCTTCTGTCAGAGATAATAACACTTATATTGCCTTCCTCAGGCAGTATGAGGATGAAGAAAGTACTTTATAATCATAAAAGTGATTAATAAACATGTGGTGTTATTATTGTAAAGTGCAGATAGATTGTCATTTCATATTTCTTTTTTTATTTTTTTCATTTTTTTTGCTTTTTGGAGGGGGGAGGGCAGGGCAGTTGGGTTAAGTGATTTGCCCAAGGTCACATGGCTAGTAAGTGTTAAGTGTCTGAGGTTGGATTTGAACTCAGGTCCTCCAGACTCCAGGGCCAGTGCTCTGTTCACTGTGCCACCTCGCCACCCCCATTTCCTATTTCTAAGGTGCCCTGCCGTCTCTCCCCTTCCCTGTGAGTCAACATTTATTCTAATGTCTGCCAGCATCTTGTACGAGGCACTTGGGCTGGGGCAGTGCAGAAGGGGGCCGAATTAGAAAACAGAAGACTCCCATGTGCTCCCCACAAGGCTCTTGGAATCTGGATTGTGTGTGTGTGTACGTGCGTGTGTGTGTGTGCGCATGTGTGATACACATGCATATTTGCACAGGTATATATAAACACATGTGCACATACACATGCAGACAGCAACATCTTCCCCCTACCTGATCTCTCTGCCAGTCCATTCTGAACTCCACAGACAGATCCACCTCCACAGAATTCTCACTGTTCTCCTGTCATGTCCCTGGCACCTGATCAGATCCCCACAGGAAGCACCTTTCTCCTCTCCTCTACCTCTCCATCTTCTGCTCCTCTTTCAGAAGCCAGGTTAACACTCACTCCTCCAAAGAACCTTCTCTTGACTAACCTCACCCTCCCTCTCTCCATTATTGTTACTAATAATAATAGTATCGTTATTGTTATAGCTCATTCTTAATTCAAACAATTTCTGTCTACACCAGGGGAAGGCAAACTACAGCAGCTCTGACCTGGTTTTACACAGCCCAGCCAAAGTTAAGAATAGTTTTTTGCATTTTAAAATAAAGTTTTATCATATTTAAAACTGTAAAAATTATTCTTAGCTTGGGGCCTTACAAAAACGGGCCCGAGGCTAGCATTTTGCCAACCCCTGCTTTATATCCTGTGCCATGTACCTATTTCTTTACCATATTAAAATTGGTCCCTAGGCGTTTCAGATATTAATAACCAAAGCTGGCATTTTTGTAGGCTTCCAAGGTTTGAAAGCTGCTTTTATAAATATCTCCTTTCATCCTTACAACAATCCTGGACAGCAGGTGTTATTTTTATCCCTGTTTTGCATATAGGGAAACTGAGGCAGACAGGTTAAGTGACTTGCCCAGAGTCACATAGCTAAAAAAATGTCTGAGGCAGGATTTAAACCCAGTTCTTCCAGACCCCAAGCCCAGCAGCTCTATCTGCTGCACCACCAGCTGCCTCTAAAAAAGGTCTGTTTAATCAAATACTTTTTCTCTAGACCAGGGGCCCTGTCTTCTTCTTCGTTTTTATCTTCTATCATACCTAGGATGGTGCTAACCAAACTGTCCATAGTTAATCAATTCCCATTGATTTCATAGACTCAGAACCTTAGTGTTCTGGAAGGGTTATCTCATCCACCCTAGAACACAGCCTTTGCTTATAGCATCCCTGACAAGTGGTCATTTGGCTTCCAATTACAAGACCTTCCCTAACAGAAAGCTCTCCAGAAACACCCTCCCTTTTTGAACACAAATCCACCTCTCTTGAATTTTCCATTGGTGTAGACCCACTTTCTGGGGCCAGAATAAGTCTAGTCACTCACTTCTATAACAGTCCTTCAGTTATTATTGAAGGTATCTGTCCCCTCCCTTTTTTGAGGGGAAGGCAGTCAGGGTTAAGTGACTTGCCCAGGGTCCCACAGCTAGTAAGTGTCTGAGCCTGAATTTGGACTCAGGTCCTCCTGACTCTGTCCACTTCGCCACCTGGCTGCCCCATCCCCTCTCTTCTAACTAAATTGCCTCTTCTCCAACCTAAATGTGCTCAGTTCCTTCATCTAATCTTTGTGTTTTACAGGCTCAAGGCCCTTCACTGTCCTGGTGGCTCTCCTCTGTGCCCATTCTAGTTTTTCTGTGTCCTTCCTAAAACATAGTGCCAAGAACTCATCACAGGATGCCTAGTGGGGTCCAACCATGGCAGACTGAGGTGGAACTGTCGACCAGTCAGTCAACAAGCACTTTACATCCATTCAGTGCCCACCGCAGCCCCTAGCACAGAGGCACTTAACAAATGCTTCCTGACTGGTTAAGTTTTCCCTGTTAGGTTTGACCCATTGTTTGGGGCCTGTTGAAATCATTTTGTATCCTGATTCTGTCATCCATGAGTCAAAACCATCAATCTTTGTTCCAGGCCTGAATTTCTCACCCTAACAGTGGCATCAAAATGCAGCTGGAGACACTGTGCCATTTTCTTTTCATGACATCATCCTCAAAGATTAGGGGTGGGTGCTTGGCAGCATTAATTACCTCTTAGCAGCCATGATCGGCTACTTAAATAAATCAGGTGGGAAAGGAAGGAATTGATTGCTGAACCCGTGTTATACAGCAGCTGAGGGGCTTACTATAAGAATCTGATGTTGGATATTCTAAATTTAACACAGAGATCCCTCGATATGGGATGGAAGATTCCGATCATCTGATGTGGGGCTTCGCATGTACCTCAGCATGGTTACTCCCCGAGTCATCCTTCCCTCCAGTAGGAGAAGAAAAGGTTTCTCTTTGAAGCTGACTGTTCCCCCTGTGTGCTGGCCTCCATCCTTCCTCATCCTCTCTGAGACTGCCCACACTGTCCCTACCCTGCTGCCCCTTCCACTCCTCCTTGGTTCTGCTACTTACTACCTGCATGACCTTGGACAAGTCACCTAACTTTGCTGGGCCTTGGTTTCCTCATATGTAAGACAAGGTGGCTGGACTAGATGGCCTCTGTGATCCCAACAGCTCCAGACCTATGATCACATGAGCCCTTCCTTTTAATTTCCAACATGTTTTGTTCTTTCCCATCTTTAAAAAAAATCCTTTCACGTGATCCCTAGTCTCTTGTTAACTCTCACCTACCCTCTCTCCCTTCCATAGCCAAATGTGTGGGTTTTGTCCACTGCTTCCCCTTCTCATCTGCCGAGCAGCTCGTCCTCAGTAACCTTTGAGAGAACCATGCTGCAAGGACTCCCCCAGAATCACCTCTTTGCCAAATCCATCAGTCTTTTATCAGTTCTCATCTTCCCCAACCTTTTGGGAAAATAGAATGTTGACAACCCCTCTGCTGGAAAGTGATCTCATTTGGTTTCTATGAAACTCCACTTTGGCACACGTCCTTTCTGTGACCAGTCCTTATCTTGTTTCTTTGCTAACTCCTCATCCAGTCTGTGATATAGTCATCTGTCTCTGGAGTCAAAGGACCTGGGTTCAGATCTTGTCTCTGAGGCCCAGGGTCCCACAGCTGGTAAGTGCCTGTGGCAAGATCTGAACCCATGTCTTTCTGACTCCCAAGTTCAGTGTCATATGCTGCCTCTCAAAACAGCACAGAGTTAGCTAAAACCACACAGTCCAGATACTTACTGATGGATTTTATCGTCCTCTCACCCCATTTTGAAGAGAAACATAATTTGTAAAGTTTCCTCATTTAGAAACTGTTGCTGCCAGTAGTTTCTAGAACCAACCCACCCCCCTCCATGGCAAATAAAGGACCCAATTTTAGCATCCTGTGCCAGAACAGACTGAGGCAGAGCTTAGCCAACAGCACCTCCTCAGATCAGTGTGGTACCTGGAGGGACAGAGAGTATCTAAAGGAAAGAAGGCACCAGGCATCCATTAGCTAGCCTCGTGGAAACAAGACAAACCTGCTGCTTCCTTGCCCATGTCTCCCTTCTACTCAGTTAAATCAGCCTTTACTCAGTAGTACAAATGGCATCCCTCTTTTAAAGCTGATGAAAATACTCTGAGGCTTAGAGAGATCAAGCATTGGCTCCATGTCCACGACAGAGCTGGGATCCATACCATGTCTCCTAATGCTAAAGCCAGGGCTCTTCCCATCCTGCCACACTGCCTCTCCAGACCTAGGCAAAGGGTGGGAGAGAGAAGACACAGACACAGAGGCCCCTTCCTATCAGTCATCTATCTGTTCCCAGAAATCCCCTGCTATTTTGAAGCCTAAATGACCTCCTCTTCCCCAAATCTGGGCCAGGATGGGATTATTTGAACTGAGTAAAGATGGGTAGAACCAAAGTTTTCGAACCACATCCTTTAGCTGTCTTAATTTTCAGCCCCTAAAAGATCATTCTTAACTATGAGAAACTCCTAGTGTCATCAGTGTCACAATACAGCTTTAACCTCTTGGAACTAGTTCAGTGAGATTCTTTGCAGCAGAGCAGTATCATTGCTATCCAGTTAGTCATTATTTTTATGAGGGAAAGCAAGCCACCGTGCCAGGCTCCCAGGGTGGTCACCCCCCAGCTCGGCTCTGGCACCAAGCCCAGGGCCAGGCACAGAACACAGTAGTGGCTGCAGGGCCTGAGCCCTGGGTCTACTCCCACCTACCTGAAAAACTAAAAATTGAAATGTTGTGTTCTTAAGACTTCCAGCTCATCAGCCTTAGTGCTGAAAGTCAGAGGCGAGGTTTCAGTAATCCTGACTCCCAGGGCCCTGGTACCATCACTTCCTGACACAAGCCCTGGCAAGCAGCAAGGCCATGTGGTGGGGGGGCTTTCTTCTTTCCAGGTGGTCCCTCTCCAACAGACATACATCACAATCCTTCCTTCAGGAATTGCCATGCTTGAAAATATTCACCACTCCTTGGTGACCCTTTTGTTCCTTAGAGAAAATATACAGCCTGTTCCCAGTCTGAGATATTTCTAATGCACTTAGCACAGTACCTAGCACGTAGTAGGCCCTTTATAAATGTTAATTCCCTCCCTTACCAAGCTGATGCTAGAAGCCCCTCCACCTTGGTAGGACCTGCTGTCTCATGGCATACCAGATACAGGACTAGGTTTGGAGTTAGGAAAACCTAGATTCAAATTTCACCATGATTTGTGACTTTGGGGAAATCACTGAAGCCCTCTGAGCCTTGGCTCAGTAAAACGGTGATAAGAACAGTACCTGCCTCCCAGAGATGTGGGCATCAAATGGGAAAATGTATGGAAAGTATTTTGTGAGGCTTTCTGAGCCACATGAATGCCAGCTGTTATCAATCAGGAGAGAGGGAATCTGGTCTGGACCTAGGGCTTCACTGACATGGAGAGCTCCCAGAGGAAGAGACTCCCTCCAACAATGCAGGTAGGCCCATTTTCTACCAGTCGTAGCCACAGACGGTTGCTCAGAGCACCAAGAGGTTAAGGAGCTTACATCGGGCAGTGCTAGAACCCAGGTGTTCCTGGCTCTGGACCTGGCCCTTCACCCACAGTACCACTCCTCCCTCCCTGGACTGTTGCTCTAGCTGTGGTTATGAGTGGAGCTTTCCAGGGCTGGAGCTCTGCTGGCATTGCCTTTGGAAACCCAAGGGCACCTCCATCCCACCAGCAGGGATCAGAGGACAGCTTTTCTATTTACAGTAAATAAAACAGCAAAGACACATTTTTTTTTGGCTCCTACTCAGTGGAAGGCACTATGCTAGGTGTTACGAGTGTGCAGAGGACTATTAAACAGAGTCCCAGCCCTCCAGGAGCTCAGCATTTAGTGGAACACAGCCTGTCAACACATGAAAAGTTAAACTTGGAAGGGCTTTACAAATACAAGGTTGGCCATTGTCACCAGCCAAAATCAAGATGGAGCTGGAGGAGGTACTATGAGCCATGCTTCCTAAAGAACATTGTTCACACATCTTACTAATTGACCTGCTGACACTTGGAATTGAGTAGGATGCCTCTAATCTACCATCAGCAAGATTTAAAGTGATTTTTCTTCCCCATTTTGTTAGGATGCCTTTGAAGTGATACATTCTCTCTTCTCTCCTCTCTCTCCCTCTCCTCCTTTCTCTTTCTCCCTCTCTCCTTTCTCCTCTCCCTTTTCTTCCTCTACCCCCTACTCCATTTCTTCTCCCTCCCTCTCTCCCCTAGACCTTCTAACTAACAGCATGTGTTTGCAAAAAGGCTGACCAAAGTCAGTGTTTTGGATTGTGGCTATAGGACAGGACGACACTGAAGAACCCACACAGGAATCAAACTCAAGGCTTTGGCCTACTTTGCACAGGATTGTAACTCCCTACCCTAGACTAATCAGAACTGCTGCCTGCAGCACATAGCCCCAGCATAATGTAACCTGGTATTCATGAGCAATCCATCAGGCCTCAGCAGAATCAGAAGCTCTGGGGTGGCCCATCTCTTCTCCAGCCACCTGCCAATGGGTGCATGTTACGGAGATATGTCACCAGCATCAGGTCGACTTGGGTAATAATCTGACAACCCTTGGATTTCAGGTACAGTGGTTGCAGAAAGCAATGGCTCTGATGGGTTGGAGAGTTTGAGTGATGCCCAGATGTCAGAAGAGATGTTGGCTCTGGTGGATGAATTTGAAAACGCGTGGCCTCTCGAAGCCTTTGAAGGGGCACTAGAGGTCAAAGGGCGACGAATGGACTTGCAGGGGATACGGGTCCTGAAGAAAGGTCTTCAGGATGGAGTAGCCAGCTCTTCGTGCTTTGGTGATTGTGGAGATGATGATGACGATGAGACAGAGTGGGTAAGAAACTGCCACATCAGAGTTCTGACATCATCACATTCCAACGTGATGGTGTGTAGAGTTTGAGATTTCCACTGTGGGGTGGCTCCCTTGTGTTTGAAATAGAATAACTTTCAAGACGGCATGCTATCTCTTCAGGAATCACTTGGTGTCTCATAGTACATATCTTATATGATCCTCTTAGCTTTCAATGATGAGTAAAAATGAGACACATGAGGTCAGGAAAATGTGTTATCTCAATCAGGGAGGCAGAACGTTTGAGCTGTGGGAACAGGAAGACAGCTCTTCCTGGGAGCCTTAAAGGAGAGAATTAACCTCTCACTTTGAGACTGCCTGTAGGCATTAGAGGGGGAAACAAAAGAGCAAAGACCCCTCTGGCAGAGCAGCACACCTGTGGAGACTGGTTCCCTGGGTGGTTTTCCCCTTGTAACTACCTGTGTTCTCAGGATTATGTGTCACATCTGGCTGTGTTGAAAGCTGCCTGAGTTCTCAAGCAGAGTACACCAAATAGCCAGGCAGGGATGGTTCTGTGTCACAAGGTCATGGGTAGCTATGTCCTAGATAACATCTTCTTAGCCTTTCCCTGTTCTCTCGGACATCATTTTGTTAAAGGCCATACAGTGCTGCTGGCATTGCCTTTGGAAATCCAGGGGCACCTCCAGCCCACCAGGAGGGATCAGAGGACATTTTCTATTTAAAGCAGATAAATGAAATTGAGGCTTAGGTTAACTTTCATGAAGATTACAGATAACTAGCTATCTTCATCTTTGTTCTGTTCAGGCTGTTGCTGAGATCCGCTTTTGAGGGATCTATTTAATTCTGAGAGATTTCAAAAGCTTTTGCTCATTTGATTGAATATTTTCTCTTTGGTGATCTTAGTGAAGTAAACAGTAGACAGTTATTCAGGTTTCACAGGCCTTGCTTTCGGTGAAGTTATTCTAAGGTCAGGTGTCCACCACTCACAAGACCCTGAACCCTCAATCTCATTTTTCCTTATGTTTTCCTTTCTCAGATCACATTCCAGGTCAAACGTTTAAAGAAACCCAAAGTTGAAAGCTCAGACACTCAGGAACCCCCTGGGAAAAACAACGAGGAGCAGATTCAGGCAGAAAATGAGCGCCATTTTCAAAAGACTCTGGAAATTAGTGGCCCTAAGATACCGGCCCCTGGACCACAAGGTAAAAACATCCACATTCTCTACTAATCGGGTCTCATCCATCATCTTTATTGTCCAAATCAGCCATCATAGGACAAGGTAGGACTTGAAAGATTTCAGGCAGTGAGAACAAGGGGTACTTTATGTTCTGTAACTGAGCAGATAGCTAGATTTTTAAAACATCAGCTCAGTTCTGTATCTACATGCATTTTCACCGTTGTATTGTTTGGCCACATTTAGCATTCACTTTTCTCTTGGTCCAAAAAACCAAATTGACCTTCTTTTCCTGTTAAATGCTGTGTTTTTTCCCATTCCTCCAGATTCTGCTCTTGTTGACCCCACAACCTGAAATAATACTTGTTCTTGTATTCTCTACTTTTGAAATCTGTCAATTAGTCAGTCAATAAACATTTATGAAACATATACCATGTGCCAGGCGATGTGCTAATTCCTGGGAATACCAAGAAAGGCAGCCTCCCTGTCCTCAGGGAGCTTACAGTCCAATGGGAAAGACAACATGCAGACATCTGTGTACAAACAGGGTAGAGTGAAGGTATTGAACAGAGGGAAGGCTCTAGAGTTAAAGCAGGGGCATGGGGGAAGGATCCTACTCATCTTTAAGCCAGTGGTCCTATGAGAGAGGTGCCTTAAGAAAGATTGTCTTTGTCTTTCAAAAAGCGCCTTAACTAAGTTAGATTTAGCACCATCAAATAGCTACATTATATTTTGTTTGAGTTTTTCTTAGAAATATTCTATTTAGCAAGGGAGAAAAAAAATATTGTTTAAGTCCAAAAGATGGGCAGATGGTGATAAAATCAAAGAATTTTATGCCTAGGAGATTATCTGATTCAACCCCTCCTTTATTACAAATAAGGAAATTGATGCCCAGTAAGATTAGGTCGTGGAACTACTTAGGGAGAGGGGAGACTAGAACTTGGGTCTCCTATTAGCCAGTATAGGTCATACTAGGTGACAAGGACAAGTATAAAGGAGTGACATCGAAGAACAACCATAAAAGAGTGATGTGTGCTTGTACCAGCAGTATTGGAAAAGAAGGCTAAAGCCGCCAGAATGAGCTAGGATTTGCCAAAATGCCAAAGACCGCAAAAAAGGAATGCAGGGATGGAGTGAGTTGGGAATGCCGTGGAGCTGTGTTTGCACTAAGACAAAGGACAAAAGAAAGGCAGCCCGCCCCCCTTTGGGGAACATGGTTTAATGTCAACTCTAAATTTAGTTCCTCTTTCTCCATGGAGGAAAAAGATATTCAGACTAGAAAGAATATATCATTAAGATGAATTTGAAAGCAAAGATAGAGAAGTAGATAATTTTTAAAAGCATCAAGCTGAGTTAAATGAGTTCAAGTCTCTTGACTCAAATGAATACATCTTAAGGTATTCAGAAATACATTTGTAAGTGTGCCTGTGGAATCATTGCTGGTTGAAAAATCATGATGAATGGAAAGATGGAAAGGTAGATTTTACAAACTGCAGATTGGCAAACTGGGCACTGATCTCTTTAAGGAAGGGATAGGATTTAGAAAAGAGATTACTGAACAAAAGGCTTTGAGAACTTGGAGGACAGGAAGAGTGATCATTAATATCTGTAGTGAGTTCACCAAAACAAGTCATTTCTAGTGTGTGTCCTTACTGTAGCAGGACAAACAATAAAATGAATTTGCCTTCTTTCCATATAGAAGTAGGGAGGGGCTAGAGAGGTAGAGAAATGTGGTGATGGACTGCTGTCTATACTGCCAGAGAGTTTTCTTAACGGGCAGAAATTTTGGGTTAGGAGTATGGCGTCCAAGAAGAAAAGTATCTGAACTTACTTTTTTAATGTCACACTAAACTAACTCTATTTTCATTTTTTTCTCTTTGCTTGGAACTTTTTAAGTGCTGTACATACCAATGCCATTAGCAGTCTGCCTTGATTTCAGTAAGACATTTCACAATTTCTTGACACCCTTGAAAATATGTGGTATTGGTGGTAGTGGGGGGTTCACAGTTGGCAGAGCAAGCTTACCCATCGAGGAGAGAGGTGTTCAGTGGTATGTCATGGGGTTCTGTGTTTGACAGCTCTGTATCTTTGTTAATATTTTAATCAGGGACTTGGATGAAGAACATAGAAAACCCATTTTTCAAATGTACAGAATTCACAAAGCTGAGAATAATAGTTTTTTTAATTATCAACATAATAGACCTCATATTTATTTCCCTTCCCCTTACAACTTACAAAAGCAACATATGAAACCTGACAGTTTTCATCACTGAATGTCCAACATACTGTTAAACTTCCCAGTGCACAGGCTTTTCAATTTTTGACTTTAGATTTCAGTAGCTTTACATGAATAGACTATCAATGAGAATTTTGTTTTCAAGCAAAAGTGGGATTATTAAAAACAATCCGGAGAGTGAAGAGAACAGCAAAGAACACCTGACTTACAGATAGCCACCCACCCTCAAATCAGGAGGAAGATCATTCTTAAGGCTTAGAGGAAAAAAATACTCATCGTATTTGGTGACCTCGGTGGTGGGGAGTACTAAGGCATAACCATCAAGAGGTCTGTTCTTTTCCAGTACATAATAAACAATGCCTGCAGAAGGAATCTAGAAGGCATAATTAAAGAGAATGAATTCTTGTGTCAGAAACTAAAGATCGTAAGGAACACAAGTAGTGTGACTTCATCATTGCCACCAATAGAAGACAAAGACTTTGGAAGAGAGATGAAAATCTGGGAAGTAATTAACTGGTTTCAAATATGGAGTCTGAAAATGGGATGTGCATTTCCCAACTGAGGTTAAGCTATAAGAATAGTGACTTCTTGCAGAGGACAATAAGGGAAGGTAGTAAGTGCACACCTTATGAATTCAAGTCCCAAGGTCCAGAAGAGCTGCCTCTTGGGCCTTGAAATAACTGGCAGATACAGCCTGAGTTACCGTCAGCAATCTGTCAGAGAATCCAAAGAGCAAGAGGAATGGCACAGTACTGGAGAAGGGCAAATTTCTCCATTTTTTTTAAAAGAAAGAGAACAGAATCTAGAAACCAAGCTAGTGTGCCTGACTTTGGCTCCTGGCAAAATTCTAAGGTTGTGTTATTAAAGATGTTGTTGATTAGTGTCTGGCAAAGGAAGCAGTGATCCCCGGAAACAGCATCGCTCTGCCAAGGAGACGTCACGCCAGAGGAACCGGCTTTTCCTCTTTTGGTAGGGTTTTAAACTGGTAGATAAGAGAGATGTTATGTCTGTAGCATAGCTAGATTTTAGTAAGTGTTTGACAAAAAGTTCATTATTATCCCTGTGGAAAATTTAGGGAATACGGGATACATGGTTATCTAGTTAGATGTTTCCAAAACTGGTAGAATGGTTAGACCCCCACAGAGTAGTCATTAATGCCGTAAAGTGAACTTGGAAGGAGGTAGAGTGTGGCACAATTCTGTCATTGGCCCTGTGCTGCTTACTAAATAACACTTTTAGCAGTGACTTGGATAAAGGTATAAATGACATGTTTATCAGATTTGCAGATGATTGGAAGTGGGTAGGAATAGCTAATACATTGAAAAACAGAATCGGGATCCAGAGGATTTTAGTAGGCAACAATGAGATGAATCTAATAAGAAAATTTAGTAAGAATTAATGTCTTACGCTTGGATTCAAAAAGTCGACTTTTTTAAAACATTTGTAATTTATGGAATAAAATAAACATTTCCCTAACATAGCACAAAAAGATGATTACACATAAAACTGCACATCTTCTGTGTACAACTTGCTATTGCTTTCAGCTACGCAACAAAATTGTCATGTAAATTTCTGCATTTTCTTTTTTTCTTCCCTCCCCTAGAGATGGCTACCATTGGAAACAAATAGATGTATATGTAAAATCATTCTGTGCACACTTCTGTTTATCAGCTCTTTCTCTGGCTGCAGAGAGCATCCTTCTTCATATGTCCTTTGTAGTTAATTTGGGTATTTATAATAGACAAAATAGCTTATTCACTTGAAGTCATGCTCAAAACAACATTGCTGTTGCTGTATATAAAGTTCTCTTGGTTCTGCTCATTTCACTTTTCATTATTTCATGCAAGTCTTTCCATGTTTTTCTAAAATCATTGAGCTCATCATTTCTTATAGTACAATAGTGTTCTATCACAATCATATACCACAATTTGTTCAGCCCTTTCTCCAATTGATAGGCATCAATTTAAGGAAAAATCAATTTATACCAATATTTCTGAGTGTTTTTAATAGAAATTAGTGCTGAATTATATCAAAAGCTTTTTTTTTCATCTGTTGAGATAATCATATGATTTTTTTCATTTCTACTTCCTCAATTCATTCAGGACTGTGATGATAAAATCTGAAAGATGGTGACTCCACTGTCCCTGATGACAAAAGGAGTTTATTATAAAAATTTCTGCAGATCTTTTCGGGTTTTTTTGTCTTTTTTATTGTCTTTCCATTTTCATCCCTAAATACCTTGGGGGATGGCCTTATTTCATTGTGCCTTTCCCCAGGCTTTCTTTAAGTACATTTCTCCTCCCGCTGGTTTTCCATTTTGCAAGCCAGTACAGCTCCCAGCCTCCTGTCATCCCGCTCGCTCAAGGAGGTTATATTCTAAGCCATTTTTGCATTTGGCTGCCATGTCTGCTTGGGAAGGAAGTCGAGTGTTTGCTGGCCAGGGTGATCTCTGCGCTCTAGGTTTCCTCATTATAGCAATGGATTTATGTCAATTAAACGTCCATTAAAAATCGCTGTGATCATTGTTGGCTTCCACCTCTCCGTCTGTTTCTCATATTTTGAAACATCTTTGATTGTTTCTCTAAGTCAGGTTGTTGTTGCTGAAATTACGTGCCGTGTCTCTTCCTTGGAGTTGCGTAGGAGCTAAAAGAAGTAATGCCATTTTGGGCATAATGTCCAGAATGAGGCAGAGGTGAACCATGCTGCATTTTGCCCGTCAGAGCATATCTGGAGTGCTGTGTTAAGTTCTGGGTGGTACTGCATTTTAAGGAAACACATCTATAAGCTGGAAAGGGAGCAGGGGACAAAGACTAGAAGGCTGAAGGGCCCCAATATCATGCCATGTGAGGATTAGTCAAAGGAAGTGAGTGTGCTTTGTTTGGAAGACGTGAGTATCCAGTGGGACATGCTAAATGTGAGTTCAGCTTGGCTTCAAAGAGCAGAACAAGGAATAATTGTGGAATGGCTAGAATTTGAGAGAAACAGATGTAGATTCTTGATACAAGGAAAAACTTCCTAAAAGTGAAAGCTCTGTGATCATGGAAGATATCACCTCCAAAGGGAATGGATCTCTCCAATCTCCTCTCCCTGGCCCCAGAAGGCCTTCAAGCTAGAGCAATATTACTACCTGTCTTGTATGTTGTAGGGAGGATTCTTGCTCAGGTATGACTTGGAAGTTCCTTCTAACACTAATTCCATAAAAATCTGTGAGATCAGATTTGAAGCCTCAGCACTGAGAGCCATCCTCTCACAGGTTCATCAATGGCCATTTCGAGGAGATATTCTAAGGTTATTCCTGTTCCCCTTGTTGCTTGGACAAGGTCTTTGCCTTAACCCTCCCCCCTACCCTGTCCTCAGGCCAACTTTCTGTCCACTCTGTTATACTGCCTCTTTTATTTGAAAAATAGTTATATAACCCTGTGTGTGTGCAAGATATGATCCTTAGTCTGTAGAAGATACCTGTGTCTATCTTTATGTTTTTGCATGTTAATTTGCAGACCCTCTTATAAAAACTCCACAGCACTGATGCCACCGACACACCCACAGAATGGTAACCGTTGTCCTATGTAGTTAATGCTCTGATTGCTCAGACCATTGATTTTGAAACGACTTCTCCGTTAACAATTTGTGGTTTCCTGTTTGTTGATATTCAGCTTTCACTTTTCGTGTTGCTCTCCAGTGCCTGTCAGGTTCAGTATCTTCAAATTCTCTTATCAAAGGCTATGTTCTGTATAACCTGTATCAAATGGCTTACTGTCTCAGGGAGGAGGGAGGTAAGAGAAAGAGGGAGAAAATTTGGAACTCAAAAAAATTCTTAATGCTAAAATTGTCTTTGCATATAATTGGGGGGAAAATAAACTATGTAATTTTTTTAAAATTTTTAAAAGAATTAAGCTATCAAGAAAAAAAGAACATTACACATTAACATTTTTAAAAAGGATATATTTATAACATGAAGGCATGAGATTTTTGAATCCTTTCTCCTTAATTTCTAAATCCTGAACTCGATTTTTCAGTGTACAGCTGCTGTCATCTCCACACTCATGTTGAGCATAGAAGTCACCAAATATCAGTAAACGTTGAGCATTAGAAAAATTTTCTTCAAGTCTTCGTAAAAATTTCTCAAATTTTTCATCCTTTGTAGCAAATATTGGTACATAAGCCAACATTTTCCTTGTGATGGTCCATTTGCTTATCACCCAATCAACAAGTGTTTATTAAGTGCTTACCATGTCAGAAACCCTGTGCTACGTCTGGGGATTCAAAGAAAGGTGAAAACAGGTCTTCCCTCGAGGAGTGTGCATTCATGTGCCCATCATGAGCCCTCCCAGGAGAAAGCATCAAGTGCCCTGAGAAATGATATTTCTCGTAGCCTTTGAGCACAGGATGAAAACATTTCCTCCAGCTCTTTCATCCAGAAGAACCTTGATCTGTCTTTTCCATTAAGCTCTGCCTTTGTTATGTCTTCCGATCTTATTTACAGTGAGAATGTCAACGTGGATGTTATTTACTTCCCACAAAAGTATAGTCATTCATTGATAAATGGAAAAAAAAACTCACCCTAATAAATTGGGCACATACAAGATGTAGGAGAACTGAATTAACAACAGTTCATGTAATAAAGACCTGAGATTTTTAGATGACCACAAGTTCCAGATAAGCCAATGAGAGAGCTTATTAAAAGTAATAAAGCTTCATTCATAGAACTATTACATCTAAATCTGGGGTCCCGTGAAGGTGGATGGGGAAGAGATTACATCTTCATCTTCACTAACCTCTCTAAGTGAAGTTTAGCATTTATACATTATTCTGAGGAGTCCATATGTTTCACCGAACTGCCCAAAAGGTCCACAACAGAAAAAGCGAAGAAATCCCATTTAGACCAAGGGAGATAATGGGTCTCTTGCACTCTCGGCTAGACAGACCACACGCAGAATACTGCATTCCCATTGAGATGCCACATTTTAAGAGGCACATTGATAAATAAGAGCCATGTTGGCTAAATCCACTGGCCTTTCTTCAGTCTTCCTCTTTCTTGATCACTTGGGGGTGGTTGATGCTAATGACCCCTCCTCCATCCTGGGTGGCTCTCCTTTCTGGGTTGCTGTGATATTACTCTCTCTTAGTTCTGCTTCTCCTTATCTGAACGCTCCTTTTCTGGGTCACCATCCATGTGCTAATCCTAACATGCATGGCTGTACCCCATGGGTCTGGCCAGGGCCCTCTCTTCAGTTTCCATGGGTGAGATTCTCATCTTTGTGCCATTGGTTTCCCAATCCTCATATCCAGATCTCATCTCTTAACTGAACACCAGTCACACATAATAAGATTACAGATACAGAAATGGAAGGGACCAAAGTCCATCAAATCCAGACCTCTCATTTTACAGATAAGGAAACTGACACCTAGAGTACTTTAAGGCTTACCCAAGGTCACATAGGAAGTAAGCGTCACAGGTAGGAATTTGACCCACCTGCTCCTTCTCTAGGACCCAGCACCATCTTGAATCCCACCAGTTACTCACCTCCAACTGAATGTCACATATTCAACATGTTCAAACATGACTTCAGGAAAATTATTGAAGTCCAAATCTCTATATGACCTGCCCATGCTCCTGTTTAGTCCTCTCCTCCCACCCCCCATCCTTGTTCACTGTAACAATATGGGAATATTCATATGTATTTACAGTAAGCAAGATTCACTTCACAAAGCCAAAGATCTGCTTTCTACCCGTCTCATTGGAATTCCTTCATATTCTTGGGGTTTTCATTCACATTCCTTTCAGGAAAGGCCTGATTCTTTTATTTGTTCAGTCCCATGGAAAATGCCCTGGCCTTCCAAAATGGCACCAGTGAGAGGTATTAATACTCTTCATTTGAAAGCCTCATTACCTCCCACTCTGCTGTATTTCTTTAGAGAAATACCTGTAGCCAAAGCTAGAGCTGCTTTAAATATGATTCATTCCCCACCCCAAACTCATACCCATAACCCTCAGCTAGAGGGAAGGTTGGATTTGGAGCCAGAGGCCCTGGGTTCAAATCCTTGTTCTGCCTCTTGTTATACCTATATTACTAAGATCCTAAATTACTAAAGATCACTAAAACTCTTCGGATCTCAGTTTCCATATCTGTAAAACAAAAGAGGTGGACAAGTTCACCCTTCCAGAGCGATAGACCACACAGGTTAGTCTTCTCTTGTTTCATAGCACTTGTAGACCCTTCCTGTGGTATGCACTTACTCTGATTTCTGTCATACTTTTCTCTGGACATGTTACCACTGGTTTATAAACTCATAGAAAGTGCCTTATTTATCTTTGTGGTCTCCCCCAGCACTTTGTGCATTGTACTTAGGAAATTACATATATAATATATGTATATATGTGTGTATGTATGTGCGTATATATGTATAAACACACACATATATGGATTATTGAATAAGTGATAGGTTTGGTGAGAGTGCATGACTATAGAGCACTGGTTCTCAACCTGTGGGTCGTGACCCCTTTGGGGTCAAATGACCCTTTCACAGGGGTCACAGGAGTCACCTAAGACCATTGGAAAACACATTTCCAATGGTCTCAGGAACCAAGACACTGCTCCTCTATCCATCTCCGGGTGGGTCCGCCCACATGCAGATTCACCCACATACAAGTATTAAAGGGTTGCGGCATTAGGAAGGTTGAGAACCACTGCTATAGAGGATTTCTCCTTTCCCTTGTGCTGATCACCCTTAAATCAAGAGCAGGGATTTCTCACCCAACCTTGCTGGAGTCATTGGACAACCTTTACTCCTGGCTCTTCACCCGAGATTTGGTTAGAGGTCTGGATGATGGGGATTCAGAAGAGCCTTCTCCTCCCCAGCCTTACAACTGGGTCTGAAACCATCCCCAAGGCCCAGCCCACTCTCTGGTCTTGCTCCTTGACAGGGGTGTTGACTTGTCTCATCTGTCTTCTCCCAGGAAAAAAGCATGATTACGAAAGCCTGGGGTGGCCAAGCCCTGATGAGTGTGTAAAGCTCCGTCGGGTGGAACTCACCACTGTGGCCAGCACCTGGCTCGCTGTCTCAGCCAAAAATATTGAGTGAGTATCACACCATGACCACTGTCACATTTGGCTGTTCTATTCCGTTGGCCTCAGGGATGTCTGTCCTCACTGGAGGTCATCAGAAGATCCACTGCTTCTGCGATTACTGGCCCAGGGGCACCTGTGCATAGATAAACCCAGTGAAGACGCTGCCCCAGAAACCTGCGTTGTTCTCCAGGGGGTGGTGCTAAGTCCTTTCTCTCATAATCCCTCATAGACTGACCTGAAGTAATAGAAAAATTTCCTTGAATCTCACTGAAGGTCAGATCCTGCCTTGTAGGAAACACAGAGCTAGGCATTTTTTGCTGACTTAAGGCAGTTGATAGAACAGCAAATACTGTTCCAAAAACTCATGCTCACTGATCTACAAAATGTGTCTGATTATATTAATGCTTAGTACACTGTTTCTAAACCTAGAAATGTCTCTCTTCTTTCATCTAACTGTGCAACTACTGTACTAGGCACAGGGGCTGCCAGTCAACAAGCTTACTTACTGTGTACCAAACACTGTGCTGAGCGCTGGGCCTACAAAGAAAACAAAAACCCACTGCCTGCCCTCAAGGAGTTTGCATTTTAATGGTAGACACATGTACAAAGCTATGAACAAGATACACACAGTATGGAGACAAAGGGGGTCTTGGGGGAAGGCACTGGCAGTTGGGGAGAATAGGAAAAGTCCCTACAGAAGGTGACTTTTGAGCTCAATCTTGAAGGAAGCATGGGGATCTAGAAGAGAAAGGTGAGGAGGGAATACATTTGGGTTTTCTTGGCAAAGACACTGGAGGGGTTTGCCATTTCCTTCTCCAGCTCATTTATAGATGAGGAAACTGAGGCAAACAGGGTGAAGTGACTTGCCCAGGGTCACACAGCTAGTAAGTGTCTGAGGCTGGATTTGAACCCAGGAAGAAGAGTCTTCCTGACTCCAGGCTCTGCACTCTGTGCACTGTGGTGTTACCTGTTTGCCCTTTATGGGTATGTGATCTGAGGGCAAAAGAATTCCTTCTTTATCTCTTGGTGCCTGGCTCCCCAGAGGCAGGCTCCATGTTGTGACTGAGGGGGAGGCATCCCCTGGTGATGCTCTCCCATTCACTGACTCCTCTGCAAAGAGGAAAGGGCTGGAGGGAAACGACTCATTGAGGACTCCGGCACACATATAGCACGAACATCAAATTGGGAAGCAAAGCTGAAAACTCCCCAGCTGCCTGGATTTTCCTCCTAACCTATTCTTGGCGAATCCCTCGCTTCCCTCCAGACGGTTCAGACGCCCCCTTTGCATGGAGCCTTTCCCAGTCCCCAGGCTGCTGGGGCTTCTCCCTGAGGACCTCCCAGCCACTCTGTGTGTCTCGCACCTTCCTGCATCCTTGTCATCCCCCGAGCCACCTCCAGTGGAATGTAGGCTCCTTGCAGACTGTATATCCCCAGCTTAGCACAGTAGCTGGTATGCAGTAGGCATTTAATCCATGCCTGCTGACCGATTGGCTGGTTGACCGATGCGTGCCACCCTGTGCCTAAAGCTCTCCATGTGATCTGCTTTGGTTTTCCACGTTTCAGCATCACAGAGCACATCGATTTTGCCGCCCAGCTGCAGGAGCCAGCCATGGAGCCCCTCTGCAATAGCAACCTTCCTGCCAGCATGCACACCTTGGACCACCTGCATGGGGTGGCCAACCGAGCCAGCCTGCACTACACAGGCGAGAGCCAGCTGAAAGAGGTGAGCATGGCCCTGGGAGGGATGGTGTGGAAGGAGGGTGCAGAAAGCCCTCCTCATCATGACTACAGGCGGGATCCCTTAGATCCCAGCCTCCGTGCTTACCTGTGGGCCAGCCTGCAGAATTATGTCCTTTTGTCTGCCACGTGCCCTGTTTTAGGCCCAGCCTGTCTCTGTGAACAGACTCCTTTGTGTGACTGGGCAAGTGGACGGGAGACAAAGGTGAATAAGACCTAACCTGGCCACCAGCCATGGAGGTTTTGGGAAAATGGCTATGGTGGTGACTCCATCTTCGGGCATTTTTGGTCAGATGGAGCAATGGTAACCTGACCTCGACCAGCCTTACCCAAGATGCCTTAATGATAAACCCTGGCAGAACTGGTCTGAATGAACGAATGACATAAGTATTCACAGTCTGCCGAGCCCTGTGCTAAGTCCTTGGGGTATAAATAGAAAAGTAAGATAGTCCTTGCTTCCAAGGTGCACCCATTCTCACAGGGGTCCCACCACAGGGGCCATTTTTCTTTGGTCACACAGTTACTAAGTAGCAGAGCCAGAATTTGAATGCAGATCCCTTGGATCCCAGCCTCTGTGCTCTGCTACAATGCCTCCCCACCATCAGTTTCTCCATGCTAGAACTCACAGAGCTTTTGTTTCCTTTTCCCATTTTCATTCCTCTAACCTGCCATCTCTCCCCAATCCAGGTGCTACAGAATCTTGGCAAAGACAAGTACCCCCAGCAGTCATTTGAACAAATTGGCACTCGAATTGCCAAAGTTTTGGAAAAGGTGGGTCACCCAACCAGGCAGCTGGAACTGTGCCCCTTGGCTACTGACTCCCCTCACTGGAAATCGTCCACTGACGGGTCTCAGGGCTGAAAGGGTGACATCAGTTAACTCAACTCAGAATTCAAAAACTTCTCTCTTGCATCTCTAAGACCCCTCCTTAGGCATTTTTTCCTTTTTCCCAGAATGGACACTTGCTGTTGGAGGGGGAGAGAAAAAGGTTTGGGGGCCGTGGTTCTTAACCCAGAGT
This sequence comes from Pseudochirops cupreus, assembly GCA_028627135.1. Lineage (NCBI taxonomy): Eukaryota > Metazoa > Chordata > Mammalia > Diprotodontia > Pseudocheiridae > Pseudochirops > Pseudochirops cupreus. Next base: position 22,811,116 of record CM053583.1, on the reverse strand, counting down.
TTGTGAATTTGTTGGGGTTTTTAAATATAGAGAGATAGAAGGATGGATGGATGGATGGATGGATGGATGGATGGATGGATACACAGATACATAGATTACTATTTCAATTTAATTAGTTGAGTTTATAATTCTATATATTTCCTATTATGCATTTAAAAACATTATTCTGAGGAGAGGGCCACAGGCTTCACCAGAAGTGTCCATGACAGACACAAAAGAGGAAAAACTCTCAACCTTGGGAGAGTTTGTACTTGGAGGAGGTTAGGAGACTATCCTTACCCATAGTTCCTGGGTGGGTATTTTATCTTAAGCAGGTGGGAAGGACACACTTTTAAATGTCTTGTTTTCTTCTTGAAGTCTTTAACATCAACAGCAGGAAGAGACTGTAGGGTTCCAGGTGCTTTCCTACCCCTGCCAGGCTCACGCTGCGGGTAGATAAGGGGCTGTGTCCTGGGTCCTCATAATAAAACTCCATACACACTGCTCCCTATAAAATGGAAAGCTTGGTTGTACTCTGTCAATGAAGCGTGTTCCCCAGGAGATGTCAGCTTCCACCAACCCTTCCCTTTCAGAACCAGACCTCCTGGGTCCTCTCCAGCATGGCAGCCCTGTACTGGAGAGTGAAAGGACAGGGGAAGAAGGCCATCGATTGTCTGAGGCAGGCCCTCCATTATGCCCCACATCATATGAAAGTGAGTACAGCACCCTCTGAAAAGGGCCGGGCCAATTTGGGCAGCTTTCTGTCTCCTGGTTCTTAAAGTCAGTGTGTGTGTGTGTGTGTGTGTCTGTGTTTCCAGTGTGTGAGCTTCCATCTGTGTGTGTGTGTCTGTGTGTCTGTGTTTCCGGTGTGTGAGCTTCTGTCTGTGTGTGTGTTTGTGTGTCTATGTGAGTCTGTGTGTCTGTGTCTGTATGTGTGTGTCTGTGTGTATGTGTGTCTGTATGTCTGTGTGTCTGTGTGTATGTGTATGTGTCTGTGTCTATATGTGTGTGTCTGTATGTGTGTGTCTGTGTGTGTGTCTGTGTTTCTGGTACGTGAGCTTCCATCTGTGTGTGTGTGTCTGTCTGTCTGTCTGTGTGTGTGTGTGTGTCTATGTGTGTCTGTGTGTGTCTGTGTCTATATGTGTGTGTCTGTATGTGTGTGTCTGTGTGTGTGTGTCTGTGTGTGTGTCTGTGTTTCTGGTACGTGAGCTTCCATCTGTGTCTGTGTGTGTGTGTGTGTCTGTCTGTGTGTCTGTGTGTGTGTGTGTCTGTATGTCTGTGTGTGTGTGTCTGTGTTTCCGGTGTGTGAGCTTCCATCTGTGTGTCTTTGTGTCTGTGTGTGTGTGTGTCTGTATGTCTGTGTGTGTCTGTGTCTGTGTCTGTGTTTCCGGTGCGTGAGCTTCCATCTGTGTGTCTTTGTGTCTGTGTGTGTCTGTGTGTCTGTGTGTGTGTGTGTGTGTGCTTGCTGGTTCTTCACTTTGTTTGGAATTTCTCTTGGTGGGGCTGGGGCTGGGGTGCAGGGAAGGTGTTTCTACTTTCCAGGCTAGAGTAGGAACTCTTTATGTAAAATTCCCTCCACCAATGCAGTGGAAAAGAGTAATGCCTTTGGAGTCAGAAGAGCCAGGTTCAAATCTCGCCTTTCTTCCTTCTTCCTGACATGACTTTGGGCAAGCCGTTGACCATCCCTGTACCTCAGCTTTCTCATCTGAAGAATGAGGGGATTGAGCCCAATGGCCCCTAACCCCTGTGCACTTAGCGTTTAGACCTTTAGCCCCTCCCCTCCCTGCACCTCAGGAAGCTGCAAAAATCTCTGTGAGGAATGAGCTATGACACTTTTAATACGTCCTCTCCATGCACAGAGCAACCAGACAGCTGGGGCATGTTCAGTGGCGGACGGCCCCTCACCTCACCCCTCCACTCTAAGGAAGCCACTCTGGTCCTCCTCCTTTTCCCAGCCCATGAGAACTCATCATTATCCAGGGTACACACCCCAGAGCTGGTCCCAAAATGGACCCACTTCTTTTGGAGAGGAGCAAGATTCTCTTTGTTCTTGGGGCCCTTCGTTGGCCTTGAATAGCATCACTGTAGACAGACAGACAAGCATGATGAAGCATGATGAAGGGACCAAGCCAATACACCATCTATCATGAGTAGCTACCTTTTGCCTTTTTCTGTATGCATCCTCCAGGGTAGTGCGCTGGACTTAGAGAGAGAACCTGGGTTCAAGTTCAACCACCAGGACCTACCAGCTGTGTGACCCTGGGCAAATTACTTCACCTCTCCAGACCTCAGTCTCCTCCTCTGTAAAATGAGGGAGGTTATACTTGATGGCCTTCTAAGGTCCTTTCCAATTCTTTATCTAGCATCTAGGACCTTAGTATAGAGTCATGTACACAACAGCTTTTAGGTTAATACTTATTTAATGGACTAATGAATATTGGTAACATGGTATGGTAACCAAAATGAAGCTCCTCTGGTTGAATTCAGATAGGGCCAGACTGGATCTGATTTCACAGCTTCATCATGCCTCCTTGTACACCAACCAATACCAGTACCCATGAACACAGTGATGTCATCTCAAGGGGAGGAAGACCAAGGATCATACACCACTCCCTTAACAAAAATGTAATATATATATATATATATTTTTTTTTTTTAAAAACACCCTTCAACAAAAAGATTAATGTGCTAGGCACTGAAATACGAAGGCCAAAGTGTAGGGCACCTGTTGACCTCTAGGAACAGACAGTCAAATGAGGGAGACAACCACCACCAAGTGTTACAGTGGAATAAAGATACCAAGGAGTTACATTCAGACAACAATCTATTTAGCAATGCATGCTGTTGCAGAAACAAATCAGGGTCCAAGGCTCTTGGCAGCCAAAGAACTTGGTCATTGGTTTCTACGCACTTAACATAGAATTTGGCAGGGAGGGAAAACCAGGATATAGGGATTAAGACACCTGGTTTCTTATTGGTGGAAAAGATCAGGAGACAATGAAGTGAAAGGGAAAGAGGTGATTTTTGTGACATTTCTTAAGTAACCATAAGGAGGTACAGTAATCTTGTGACTGCTCCAACAAGCAGCTGAAACAGCTTCACAAAATGGTGGATAAAGGCCAAATAGAGTCATTAATGATATTTTTAGTGTAACACATGATATAATTTCCACCAAACCTACTTAATGCCACCAAATGATGGCAGTTTTCACCTCCACCAAACCTCTTTTCTACTAACACCCCATTGTGCCCCAATGGGGATGCCATCTCAGTAGACCACTTCCCATGTTCTAATATGAACTCTTCCTCATGTCACAGTGGGAATACTTCCCCTTGCTTTTCCTAGTATCTCTTGCCTTCCCTCTTTTCCTCTTAGCCCACCAGTCTCTTCAGCTGGTTCCCCCAACCATTAGGCCACAGTGAAATGGATGAGGGACTGCAGGTAATGGGCCCATCTGCCATAATGAATAACTCATATTTAAGCCCTGGAGATATGTACAGATTGTGGCACCTAGAGGCACCTCTGACAGTGGCATTGTTGAGGACTAGCTCAGGATGAAAGTGGTAACCCTGTCATCCTCCCTTTCCTCACTTCTTTTCTCCCTCTACCCAGGATGTACCCCTGATCAGCTTGGCCAACATCTTGCACAATGCCCGGCTCTGGCAGGACGCCATTGTGGTAGCCACCATGGCCGTAGAGATTGCACCGCACTTTGTCGTGAACCATTTTACTCTTGCTAATGTCTACGTGGCTATGGTGAGTAGCAGCAGGGCCACCGTGGGGGACTTACCTAACCCATTTCCATCAGCCTCTCTCTTGGGATGCAAAGATTGCTTTTTTCCCTTTGGTCCCTCTTGGTTACAGTGTCTGAACTGGGTTTCATTTTTCTCCTGTGTAAAGTGAGGGGGTGCAGCTAGGTCACCTGAGAAGTCCCTTCCAGCTCCAAATATATGATTCCCAGGATTAGTGACAGGGCAAGGAGACCTGTCAGTCTTTGCTCTTCCTTTAAGCTGCCAGGATTGAGGCAGAGAGCAAAAGTCCTGTTCCTGGATTGTAGAAGATGGGTGGGCAGAGGAGCCCTTAAGATTTCTAACATAACTGAGAAGGAAAACTATCATTTTGCAAATTCACAAGCCTAATTGAGATTCCCAACGAAACAGCTCATCTAAGAAGCCACAGGTGGGCTTCCAATTTGCTTTGCAGTTGAGAACACTAGATGTAGTGGACACTTGACAGCTAGGATTCCAGGCCACACAAGGCCAATGTTAGGACTGTGACCTGCCGTTCTTTGAAGGTTCATAAATTTAAAAGTACTGTCTCCAACTTCACCTCCTTCAGTGATGGATCTGCAGTACTCTTTCCCTCTGGTGTGGGGGGCAGAGTCCATCATTTTTGATGTGATGTGATACCCTGGCAATAGAAGCTGCCTCTTTCCTCTCAAATTTCAGAGGTTAGATACGTTTCCATTACCCCAAGAGGATATTGAAGGGATTGCTGCCATGATCCACATGGACCTTTGAGATGTGGCAGGAGGTGGGGAATCAGAGCTGAGATGTTTTTATTTCTCACTTTTGGTCATCTATCACCATGCAGGAGGAGTTTGAAAAGGCCATGATGTGGTATGAGTCAACACTAAAACTGCAGCCCGAATTTGCACCCGCCAAGAATCGAATCCGGACCATCCAGTGTCATTTACTTATGAAAAAAGAGCGACGTTCTCCTTAATCCTCCTCTTCTCCCTCTCCCCTCTCACTCTCTTTCTCTCTCTGTTTCTCTCTCTCTTCCTCATGCTCTTCTTTTTTTTTTTAAAGAAAGAAACCAATCATTGTCCAATATCTACTCTTAATGAGGTGTGTGATGATAAGCTGGGGGATTAAGATGGGGGTTTGGTTTGGGTCTTCTGGTTCCTTTCCCCTCTCCCAGCCCCTCACCTCCCTGCCTTCCTCTCAGAAAGAAGCCTCTTTGGAAAAAGTTTTTCCAAACAGAAAATGTAGCTTAAGAAAACTCTGTAAATAACTGAGCTGAGAAACTTCCGGAGATGTCACATCCCTAAACACCTTTCGGGTTTTCTCAGTGGTCCAACCAGCTCCCCCC
>CM053583.1:22774431-22805543 GCA_028627135.1 Pseudochirops cupreus | reverse complement strand
GGGGGGGAAAGTGATTCAAAAAACAAAATCTTTGAAAAGAAAAAAAAAACCTTAGGAACATCCAACCTTTTGTAATGTTATTTATGTTGGGGGGTGGGGGGGAGGGAGGGACTAAGACAAGGAAAATCGGCGACGTACAACATCTGAACCGTTTGTATTGTGATCACAGAACACAGGGAAGCCAATAAGTTGAAATCTTACATAGGAGGTATTTATACGTATGTGCGTGTGAATATACATATATGTATGCACACATATACATAGAGATGCGCATCTACAGCTATGTATATGTGTGTGTATGTGTGTGTATATTTGCAGACGTGAGTCTCTGTTTTACTGATTTTTTGTTCACTGTATTACCCATCTCGGAAAAGGATACAAGTGTAAACTCCCTCTCTCTGAGGCCTTCTGACTTAACGCTGCTCCAGGTGAGCTGCATACAACTGTTCAAATCTAAATCAAGCTTTTCCCTTTGGTCTGGAGAGGATCAGAGCCTCCAGACCATGTGAAATGTACAAGGGCACATACTGAGAACAAAAATAAAGCTGTTTATGAGCAAAATACGGGTCCTTTGGTTGTGGCAGCCTTTTGTTTTCTTTCTTTTCCTTAACCTCAGATTAATTGGGTACCTACAAGCCCCTGCTTTAACTCTGAGCTGGATCCACAAGACTTGAAACATCCTTTTCCTTCTTGCCTACAACCAGAAAGTGAGGGCCAGACCAGACAATGATCTGGTTCCATGGTCCCACACATCCATCTCATGACATAACTAGTAAAGATTTCCCTTGCCTTTCCCCAACCCCCAATCAGCAGATATGGAGGGTTTTTACACATAGTTAACATTCACACTAAAGGACTGTCTAAGTCTCATTAGAAAGCTGTTCCTGTCTCAGTTCTCTTGGACAACTGTGTGATCACTGACCAGCAGGGCTTTGGTGATACCTGAGGAGAAGTTAGCATGGGTTGGGTTCTCCCTTGAGGTTGAAGATTCCAATGAACCCTGAGCTTCTTGGAGGATTTCCAACAGACCCCAGCCAGCTAGAAATCTAGAGCTTCCTCTCATTTAAGGGATGCATAAGGTAGAGTCCTGAGTTCTCTCTCTCCTAAGCGACAATCCCGCTAGGCCTTAGCAGGCAGCCTTTCTGGAGTTCATGCGGCCTGCCTCGTAATAAGTATAGGTTTTATTGGGCCGGTCCTTTGGTCAAGAGGCATTACCTACAGTAGCCCTGCACATGAGGTCTTTGCAGCTTGTTGGGGAGTGTAATGGAATGCCAGAGTTGGTGTGGACTTTGAGAAGCTGAGTATAGGTTCCCTTCTCTACATGACCTGACTTAGGCTCTCATCTCCTCTCACCTAGACTACTGCTTTAGCCTTTTTTAAAATGAAATTCTATTTTTTCAATCAATGAACATCTTGTCCCCTTATCTTCCTCCCCTATTAAGAAAAGAAAGAAAACTTAAAAACATGTTACAAACATGTACATGTTCCTGCATTGGCTGCACCTGAAACAAATGTTTACATCTGCTCTCCAGTCCGTCAGAAGATGGGAGTCATGGTTGGTCACTCAGCAGAGCCTTCTAACTGGTTTCCCTGTCTCAAGTCTCTCTCCACTCCATCCATCCTCTCTCCACTGTCAAAGTCATTTTTTAAACCATGTCACCTCCCCTGCTCAGGGAACTCTTGCCTCCAGGACCAAATATGACCTCAGTCTGGATGTAAAATTGTTCACAACATGGACCTTCCCATCTTGAACTTTGGTGCTCTTCTTAGATTTCTTCCCCTTTGAATACTGGCCCAGCTACATAGGGCTTCTCACAGTTCTGACATAGTGCTCCTTCTCTTGTTGCTGTGACTTTGTTCTGGCTGGCCCTCATGAGGAGACTTCAGGGAACCCTTCACATCCACCTCTCAGTTTACCCAGATTCAACACAAATCCTGCCTTTGGCAAGAACCTTTCTCAGTCCTCCTACCTCTTTCAGTGCCTTCCCTCTAATTATTCTTCCTCTGCTCTGGCTGGAACATAGCATGTGTACCAGTGATTAGCACAATGGCACATCACGGGTCTTAATAAATGTTTGGTGATTGACTGACTGACGAGGGAAGGGGAGTAATGTATAATAAGCCTGGAAAGTGGTTGGGGCCAGATTTCTAAGGGCTTCCACTTAGGGACCACTTTAATTGTTAAGAATTTTTCCCTGACAAGCTTAAATTTGCCTCTATGACTTCCATACCCATTGCTCCTAGTTCTTCCCTCTCTTCTCAAAGACAACAAGTTTAATCCCCTCTTCCATAGCTAGCTGCTAAAGTCAATGGAGAGAGTGCTAGATCTGCAGTCAGGAAAACGTGAGTTCAAATCTTCCCTTAGCTACTTTGTAGCTGTGTGACCCTGGGCAAGTTACTTAACCTCTCTCTTCCTCTGATTCCTCCTTTAAAAATGAGGATAATTATAGTCCAGGGTTGTTGTGAGGATCAAATGATTTTACGTTTGTAAAGCATTTCACAAAGTGTCAACTGCTTTATAAATGCCAACTATTATTTTTAGGAGAGGGGGAGCACCAGATCTAATGAGATACACGTCAGTGTAATTCTCTTTGTGGCTACCCAACCAAAACTCCTCAGCCATCATTCCTACATACGTTGTTTCCCCTGGTAGAATGTAAGATCCTTGAGGGCAGGGTCCCTGGCTTTTGTGTTTGTATCCCTAGGGCTTAGCACAGAGGAAGCTCTTAACCACTAAATGCTTTTTTTATCCATACAACCACAGATTTAGAACCAGACGGAAAGTTAGAAGCCATGGAGCCGTCAAGAAGGAAGCAGACTGCACACTTTCTAAGTATGCAAGCGGGAGAATTTGATAGTTTTGATCCCACCTCAGACACTTACTGGCTCTGTGACCCCAGGCAAGTCCCTTAACCCCGCTTGCCTGAGTTTCCTCATCTGTCAAATGAGCTGGAAAAGGAAATGGCAAACCAATCCAGTATCCTTGCAAAGAAAACCATAAATGGGGTACAAAGAGTCAGATATTACTGAAAAACAGTAGAACACACAGAAACACACACACACACTTATGGCAGGCAATTTCCACTCAATGATTAGCAAATGCCACCTGTGTGCCCAGTCCTGAACTAGGCACTGTGGGAGGCACAAAGAAGTATGAAGATGTGGTCCTTGCCTTCCAAGAGATCAGTTTCAACAGTTTCGTTTGAAAGAAGTCATTCAAGCAAAGTGCAAAGGTGGAGATTGAGGGGAGGAAGGCCTGAGCCCAGGATGAGTACAGTCAGAGGTGATCCGGGCTGCTCCACAAGGTGTGAGCCCTTGACTCTGATGGCATCATCAGCCAAAGGACAGGGAGGTAGCAAGTAAGAGACCATGCAAGGGCTGCTACAGATGGAGTCCAAGGGAAATGATCTCCATCCCCACCTGGAATGTGGAGGGAAGGATACCGCAGCTATCAATAGCTAGCCTCCCAAATTCTGGCCGCCCCCCTCCCCAGCTCCCCTCCTTGGTCACCTGCCCTCCCAGGTAGCAGAGGCTGTAGTGTCTGGGCTAAAATCCTTCAAAGCCTTCCCTTTTCAGAACTGACAGCCAGCTGCTGGACTCCATGCTGGGGCACCAAATGTGTTACAAGTTCTCTGTTGTCTTTGGACCCCGAATTCCAAAATCCCACTCTTCATGGTTTTCCTATGCTTTAAATAGACAGCCCTAATAGTCCTCTCCCTGAGTTTGGCCAGAGGCAGTGTGGTGTAGTAAAAAGAGAGGGGGATTTGACTCTCTGCTGATACTAAGTGTCTTAGCAAGACCCATTGTCTCTGAGCTTCAGTGTCAAAAAAATCCAACTCAAGGCACCAGCAAGATTACTGAGCTCTATCCCATTGTGAAGGGACTGGGGTTTTGTAGGTGGGTCTCCTTTTGTAGCCCTGCCTCTTGAGCCTGTGTACCTAGAAAGAGGGGATGGTTTGAGAGAGCAGACATCATCAGAACAGGTGGGGCAGCACTGGGCAAAATTGGCCCTGGATCATTTTTGCAGGGAGAGGCCCATTGCTTTTCAAATCCTGCAGGTGGCATCTGGACCTAAGGCTGAGCATTGGTGGGCTAAGCCTGGGCAGCCCAGGTGGTGATGCCAATGTTCTGATGAGAATCAACAGTGTCCTTGAGGAGCAAAGATGAAGAAACAAGGTTCACTGGGGGGAGGAAGCTAGCGAATGACAAATAGAGAAGCTGACAGAACAGAGGGAAGGTTATCCCTGCCCTTCATCCCTGTCTCCAAATGGGAAATTCCCAACACTCTCCCCTCTGCCCTCACCCGACCTCACAAGTCCCTCTTGCTCCTTGGGTTCCGTACATCATCCATTTTCTTGAGAGAGAAAAGCAGCTGAAAAAGACTTGGCATTTAGAGCTTGAGGGAGCCTCAAAGACCATCTAATCCACACCCACCCATTTTTACAGATGAGGGAACTGAGGTTCAGGGAGTTTCTGTGACTTCCTTCAAGTTACAAAGATAGTAAACAGGCTGAATTTGAACCCACATCCTCTGAAACCAGGACTCCAGTGTTCTCTCCACTATATAACCGTGCCTCTTAAAAAGTTAAGTGAATTGCCTAGGGTCACTTAGAGTATGTGTCAGATAGAAGAGGACATGTTCCTGGAAGATAGAGTATTTGAAGAGTTCTGTTTTCCCTGAGGGCAGCTGAGCATTCTTCCTGTAGCATATGTGGGAACCTGCACTTTTTGTACTTTGAAGAGGGAAGAATGGTCCTCTGGTTCTTGAAAACCCAACCTAGTGGTCCCAGGATCACAGATTTAAAGCCAAAAGGCATTTTAGAAGCCATAAAGTCTACCTCCATGCCACATTTTGCAAATGAGGGAAATGAATCTCAGAAAGGTTAAGGAATTTGCCTAGGACCACAGAGGGAGTGAGTAGTGACTACTCTGTCCTCACTGTCCCCAAGGAAGACTAGCTACAAGGTTCATGGGATACTCTTGAGGAACTGGATTGTTTCTAATGCCATTGGTTCAAGCCTCACTTCAGTGTATCCACCCCTACACACACACACACACACACACACACACACACACACACACACACATGCACACACACACATACAATTGTTCACTACTAACTAGTTAGCTTTTATAAAGAGATATTTATTTCAAAGATATGACAACAGAAATAAAAATACTCCTTTCTCCAATATCTAGAGGATCCACTCTTTCCTATACCATCTAGACCTGTGGGGAGAGCAGGCTCCAACTTCAGATTAGACCTTAACTCAGTTATCACTAGGTCAGGTGCCCAAGGTTACTGGCCTAGATACAAAACATAGTGAGGTCTCAGCTACTGGACTCCTGGACCTCAGGTGGTTCACTCTTCTGTCCTTTCAAAACACACCCAGTTGTAGCCTCCAATTTCCTCCACCTAAAGCGAAACCAAGTGCCAAAAAAACAAAGAAGAAAACCCTATATTCATGGGGCCACACATCAGCCTTAGAAGGAGGGAGCACAAGACCTTTCTCCTTCTAGCACTGTCAACAGAGGTCACACAAAGAAGGAGTCAAACCCAAAAGACCAACAAATGTGCCCCTGGTTCTGGCTTCACAACTGCAGTCCATCAAAGAGGATACTCTTCACTGCATGGTAAATGGACTGCAACCAGTTCCAGAACATTTGTCTACACCTGGACTCATCTCTCCAAGGTTATACATCATCACCAGGCTTCCCAATCTCTTACACCTGAGGAATTCTATCAGTGGCTCTGCTCATGTTTACAAAGACTGGGCTCAGTGGCTAGTTCCCATTACAAGTATATGAGACAGGATTTCAACTCAGATCTTCCTAACTCCAAGTCTAGCACTCTATCCCCTATATCACCTAAATACTTTAATTCAGATTGTAATTTAAAGTCTTAATTTCCTAGGATACATGGCAGCCAAGGTGGTGCAGTGGATAGCATGCAGCTTTAGAGTCAGGAAGATTCATCTTCCTGAGTTCAAGTTTTACCTTAAACATTTACTAGCTGTGTGACCTTGGGAAAGTCACTTAACCCTATTTGCTTCAGTTTCCTCATCTGTAAAAATGAGCTGGAGAAAGGAATAGCAAACCACTCCAGTATCTTTGCCAAGAAAACCCCAAATAGGGTTATGAAGGGTCAGACATGAATGAAAATGATCAAACAACAAAATCCATAACCAGTATAATCAGGGGTGGAAACCGATAACAAATTTTCCTGCTTTTAAGACCAGTGGAAGAAATGGTCCCATTGTTACAATAAATATCTGGTCTTTCAAGTTGATGACTTGAAAGGGAAATCGCATTCAAAAGGTTTAAGTTTGTTTGCAAATTCAGTCTGTCTCCCTACTTAGACTCTAAGGCAGGAATCTTGTGTAACCTAAAGATCTTAAAGACCTAAGGGGATCTCCAGATCTGTCTTCCAGTATTTGAAGGGGTCAAGGTATTAGCTTTGTTCTCTTTGGGCCCACAGGGAAGAACTAAAAAGAAAAATATGAGTGCAAAGTGCAAAGGGGTAGGCTTGGGCTTCATGTCAAGGATGACTGGAGCTGTCCAACACTAGACGGGCTGCCTCCAGAGAGAAAGCCTCACCTCCAGCCTTAGCCCCACTCCTAAAGGTCTACACACAAAGACCTGAACCCAGGGACATTTTAGAGACTACCAGCCAGGTATCATTTCAATTAAGTGGCCTTCATGGTCCTTTGCAGCTCAGAGGTTCTGTGACTTCAATTTCTACCTCTCTAGGTCCTCCCTACCCAGAATCTAGGACTACATTAGCACATAGTAGGCATTCAGGAAAAAAGATTTGTTGATGGTTCATTCAATAATAATCTCTAGTTCTCTGTGGCCCCTTTGGAGAAGAAGAAAGTTTTCACATGCAGTTTCCCTAACCCTACTGCCAATGCTGTATAATATACGAGTTGCTGTATGCGCCCTCTCCCCAGAATGCTGGCATGTTCTGTTCTGTTCTGTGAGAGAGGGGCTTGTCTATCTTGGTATCCCCCTGGACCTAGCACAGGGCTTAACATGCAGCAAGTACTTAATAAATGTCCATTGAGTTGAATCTGTAGGGTTCTTTGGACAGCTCTCTCAGCAGTTTGAGGTAGGACAGCATGACAGCAGAGTGATTTCTGTAAGAGAGGTGGACCAAGGGCAGCCTCCCCACCTGCAGCTGTTTTCAGGGGCCCAGCATCTTCTTAGGGCCCACACCCACCATGGTGGATGCAGTAATCATTGAGGGAAGGTTATAATAATAAAAAAAAAAGAACCATGTGGCCTCACAGCCACAAGGGGGAGCTAAAAGGACTAGTCTGGTAACAGAAGGCCAGCTCCAGGATGGGCAGAACTGAGTCCACCAGCACCCAAGCAGACACCAACATGAGAAGCGGGTGGGGGGCCCAAGTGGCGCCAGTACTCCCAGAATGCTTTATAATGTGGATGTGTCAGAGTGAGAGGGGAGAGGCTGCCAAGCTGAGATTGGGGAGCTAAGAAGACCCCCAAAACGCAGCTTCTTTGTCATGGCTTCATAGGGTTTAGCCTTAGTAGACAGAGCCTTTGGAGATCTTTAAAGATAGGAAGACTAAGGCCCAGAGAGTCTCACCTTTAAAAGAGAAGAAATGTGAAAGTTGAGCAATTCTGTCTTCTCCCCTTGGTCCAGTACTCTAAGATGACATCACCTAGGATACTGAGCTGCCTCAGTGGCTAGGCCAGGCAGGAGGCAGCAGGTAAACACAAACAGAGAAGCAAGATCACAGCCTCACTCATTTCCTTTCAGCTAGGAGATTCAAATCTGGAAGGGACCAGAGAGATCATCTAGGCCAAACCCCCCCCCCCCCCGGCATTTTACAGATAAGGAAACTGAGACTCAGAGAGGTGAAGACATCTACCCAAGGCCACATAGCTAATTAGTGTTGACCGTAGGACTGTAAATGAGTCCCTCTGATTCAAAATCCCCTTCTCTTTCCACTAGGATAGGGGAGGCAGTGTGGTCTAGTGGAAAGAGCATGGGATGGGGAGTCAGGGCCAAAACTCTGGGTTCTAGTCCTGACTTCAATACCAATTGTCTGTGTAACCACGGGAATACAATCCAATTCACCAAGCATTGGCTCCACCCCTCCCACATAACCTTTAATCTCTAGATCATGCTGGAAGCACTAAGGAGACAGGACAAAAAAAATGAAGCAGAAACAAAAGGACACAGTCCCTGCCCCTTAGGGGTTTAATAATAGTGAACATTTCTAGAGCAAGTTAGGGTTTGCAAAACACTCCATCTGTTATTTTATTCGATCCTCACATCAGCCCTGGGAGGTAGGTGCTTTGTTATCTCCATTTCACAGTGACTTGCCCAAGGTCACACAGCTAGAAAGTGTCTGAGGCAGGATTTGACTGTAGGTCTTTTTGACTCTAAATCTTCATAATGCCACCTAGCTAGCTGCTTACAAATCTTGGGAGAAACAACATGAACACTGAGAAATCACCATATGCAAAAAGACGTTGGGGAAGAATCCCAGGTAATGGGAGAACCAGGAAAGGCTGCTTCTAAGGAGGTGGCATACAAGCTGAATCTTGAATGGAGCTAGAGGGGTCTAAGATGCAGAGACCAAGGGAGAAGGCATTCTATATATGGGAAAGACCCTGTGCTGTACTAAGGTGAGGAGGTGAAGATGCAGTGTCCTAGCTGGGGACTAAAGAGTGTATAAAGGGTAGTACTAAGTAACGAACCTCAAAGAGAAGATGGAGCCAGAGAGCAAAGAACCCCTAGGGGCCCTTCTCCCATTGGTGAATTTTTCCCAGAACCTCCATTTTGGGGAAGGACCCAGAGCACCCATTCCCCCTTCTCCAGATTTTGCCCCCATGACTCAGCTGCCTCTGCCTTACTCCACTGTGAGCAGCTTCTTTCATTGATGAATTTCTTCCTGAAACTTCCATTTTGGGGAAGGATCTCAATCAGCCATCCTCATATCCCCCTCACCCCTGACTCTCAGCTCCCCTTTTATGTGACATCTTCCCCCATTAGAATATAAGTCCCTTGAGGGCAGGAACTACTTTGATTTTTCCTATATTTGTGCTCCCTCCAACTGGTCCATTCAAATTGGGCAACAGTGCTATTATTTTATCTTCTTCTTCTTCCTCCTCCTCCTCTTCCTCCTCCTCCTCCTCCTTCTCCTCTTCTACCTCCTCCTCGTCTTCCTCCTTCTCCTCCCCTTCCTCTTCTCCATCTGTCTACATAGGGAGCCATAACCTTACATGTGTTTTGCTCTCTCCAAAGGAATACAATTTTTAATTGCTTATACTTCACAGAGTATATTGGGGTTTGGGGACTGAATTTTTTTCTTCCCTAATTATTTATGCTATCATTTTTTCCAAAAAAAAAAAGCTGGGACAATTAACTCTTTTGTCTCATGTAGTTTTCAGTTATGATTTCTTGAAATATATCTATGAAAAACCATGCTTTGATAAAGTCCATTGTGATTCCAATGGAACTACCTGGCTATGCCTTTAAACCCAAATCACTCTGGCTTTCACTGATTGGCCAATAGTAGGTCCTAGTCCAAGCCTCAGGTGCTCATAGTTTGGGTTTTGATGGCTCAGAGTGAGTATAAATAGCCAGCTTAAAAAGGCCAAGGTCTCACATGCATCCTGGGCCATCACCAGTCATCTTGATTTATGTCTTGCCACTGGGCCCCCATGACTCTGAAGCAGCGAGTGAGGCTGATGACTTTGCACAGCTCTGCCTCACTTAAATCACTTGCAAGTTAAGACATCACCTTCCTGATGTCACTGGGTCCTCTTTTAGGAATGAAGAACAGCAGCTTCCTTCAAGTCTCAGCTAAAGGCAAAAACCCCTCCTTAATCTTAGTGCCTTCCCTCTGCTGATTATTTCAACATATCTTGTCTATGTCTTGTTTGTACATAATTGTTTCCATGTTGTCTCCCCCTTTAGACTGCAAGCTCCCTGAGAGCAAGTATTATCTCTTATGGTTGGTATGGTAGATCTGGGTCTGGAGTCAGGAAGACCTCATTTCAAATCCAGCCTCAGACCCTTACTGGTCATCTGATTTTGGGCAAGTCACTTAAGTTCTGCTGTTTGGCTCAATTTCCTCAACCATAAAATGGGGGTTATAATAGCACCTACTTCACAGGGTTGTGGTGAGGATCAAATGAGGTAAAATTATAAAAAGTGCTTAGCGCAGAGTATGGCACATGGTAGGAACATTGGCGGGCTGGCTGCTATGACTTTGACAATCTTTAACAAAAATGAACATTTCCCTGTATAAACATGAGCAGAAAAAGAGTACTACACATGAAACTGAGTCTCCATTCTACACGGCTTATTTTCTAAGTAAATTTCTCCTTTCAACTCTGTCCCTGCCTGCTTCTCTGGTCACCTTCTGAACTTCCTTCAGTAAAGATTCATTTTGGGTCAGGCTTCACTTTGGGTCAGGCATTATGCTAAGGCCTGAGGCTACAAATAAAAAAAATTACAATAAAAAAAAAAACAATCCCATCGTGGAGGAGTCCCTCCCTTTCTGCCTCTTACTTCCACTCTCCCACTTTTGACTGACTCCCCTTCATCAGTCAAAGACTGGGGGAGTGAGTCAGTGGACTCTGGGGCTGACTGTGGATTAGAAAACAAAGTGGATACCTATTTGCTTAGGGAATGACCAAAGCAATTGTGACATAGGAATGGAGTGGAATATTGTCACTCCCTAAGAAATGAGGACTATGAAGAATCCAGAGAAACATAGGAAGACCTGTTTGGACTGATGCTGAGCAAAGAAAGCAGAACCAATGACTTAAAACAAGTCTTGCTGGGATATAATTACTATGAATAGTCTTGATACCGAATGAGAAGTGAAAACATGTATCTCCCATTTTTTATTGGAGGGAGATAGAAAAGTGGAAAGAACACTGGCTTAGGAATTAGAGGATCTGAGTTCAAATCCTAACTCTACTATGTTTTCCCTGTATGAATTTTAGGGAGGCTACTTCCCTTCTTTGGGTCTGTTTCTTCACCTGTAAAATGAAGCAATGCAGCCAGGTGGCGCCATAGAGCCCTGGATCTGGAGTCAGGAAGATTCCTCTCCCTGAGTTCAAATCCAGTCTCAGACACCTACTAAAGGTGTGACCCTGGACAAGTCACTTCATGTTTGCCTCAGTTTACTCATCTGTAAAACAAGCTGGGGAAGGAAATCCCAAACCATTCCAGTATCTCTGCCAAGAAAACCCCAAATGAGATCACGGAGAGTCAGAGGCGATTGAAATAACCGAACGACAACAAAGGACAAAATGAGGCAGTTGTTAGATAACCTCTGTGGTCTCTTCCATCCCTAAATCTCTGGTGCTACGACGAAGGCTGCATACACAAGCAGGCTCATTTAGTGGGTTTGAGTGAAAGGGATATATCTAGAAATTACTTCTCTGTGAAAACAAAAGGCATTTTTTTTTTGAGTTGGAAATTAAGAAGACTTGGAGTGAATCTGACGCTGTCTCTTGCAATATGCCAGCCTGGGACTCCTTTTTGAAGGGCAGGCTCGTCTGCAGGTGATCCCTTCCCAAGCCCACCCTCCCAAGCCCTCCTCCTCAGGACTTGTCTTTCAGAATTCATTCTAAAGCCTGGAGGCCCAGAGAGAAGCTGCCGCTTGTGGTTGCTATAGTAACGGCACCATGATTTCAATGGGCTTCTCACCCTGGATCCCACAGCTTTTTAGCCCTCCCATCTGTAAACCTTCCTCTCCCAGGGCGGAGCAAGCAGAAGTAAATCCACCTTCTCTTAATGACCACCCTTTGGGTTTGGGTAGGACCAAAGAGGAAGAAAACCTTTCCGTTTACCACACTAACAATGTTACCCAGAGCCTTGGAATTCCCAAATCCTGGTGATGGTCGGGGGAGGAATAAGAGAAATAATAGTATCTCACACACTGAGTCTTTTAAAGTTTGCTGAATAGATATCTTATCTGCAATTCACCAAAAAGGAAACTGAGTCTCAGGTGGGCTAAACTGTGCACACTGCAATTGAGTATCTCAGGCAGGATTTAAAACTATGCCTTCATATTCCTTCCACTCCACCAAGCTGCCTAAAGACTAGGGATCAGTCCATAAAGCCTAGAAACTTCCCCGTTTGCAGACCCATCTACTTTTATGGGGCTCTGGCACTGCAGTCAAGCATATATTAAGCACCTTCTGTCAACCCTGGTACAAAGGAAGGTCAAAACAGTCTCTACCCTCAAGGAACTCACATTCTAAAAAGGGATACAGCATGCAGATATCTAAGCACATGCAAGATATGTACATATATACATATATAATACATGCAAGATGAGAGATGAAGGTCGTCTGAAACGAGGTGGCTTTGGAGCCTGGGGATCAGCAAAGACCTCCTGCAGCAGGTAGAATTTGAGCTCAGTCTTGAAGATGAGCCAGGGAAGCTGAGAGGGAGATGGGGGCATGCAGAGCATTCCAGGCAGGCGGGACAGCCTGCTCAAAGGCCTAGAGAAGGAAAATGGGTTATCTGAAGAACTATAATTAGGCTGGTGTAATTAGATCAAGATGTTGTGGTTTGTCCTTCATTCTCGAAGGGGACCGATGACATCATGGGGTGATGTCTTGACTTGTGCATGAATTGGATTTAAGTGAGGCAGAGTTGCACAAAGTCATCAACCTCATGCTCTGTTCCCGAGTCACCAAAGTCTGGTGGCAAGATTAAAGTCAGGATGACCGGCGATGGCTGGGGATGCAGTGGATGACCTTGGCAGGTCTGATGGTCTGATTAAGCTCTAAGCTTCAGCCACCTTCCTGGCCGTCGGAACAAATTATTCTCATTGACCATTCCACTGGAGAAGTCTTCACATCCTCAAACTCACTCATTGGTTACTCTTGACCTGGTTTAGCTCACCTGCTAAGATAGTTTTACCGGTTATGGCCACCACTCATGCTACAGCTTCTCAGAGATACAGGTGAGAGCTGGTGACAGGTGGACACCAAAGCTGGATGTGCATCCCTGAAAAGGATTTAGCAAGTCCTCATCCCCAAGGTGCTAGTCCATCTGGAACACCCTATAAACTTCAATTAGATCATAGTATGAGAGGAAGGGAGGAAGGAAAAGAAGGCTAGAAAGATGGGAAGTCACCAAGTTGTGAAGGGCTTCAAATGGAAAACAGAAGAACCTATGTCAGGCCCTGGAGATGACAGAGAAGAGCCTTGAGCAGGAAGGATGCCATGGTCATAGCTATACTTTAGAGAAATCATATTGGGAGCTGAGCGGAGGGTGCATCAAGAGGGCAGAGGCTTGAGGCTGGGAGACCAGGTCCCCTTCTCTGCTAAGATCACATACCTGCCCCCATTACCCTTCAGGTCCTATCACACAGCTCCTTTCCTAAAGAATTTTTCCTTCTCTGCCTTCACCTTAAGGACCCAATTACTCTCTTTAATTGTCCTATAAGAAAAGCTCAGAGGCTTAACCTGTTGCTAACTCAAAGCAGCCTACAGATGGGTCTCTGGTCCTGGAAGAGTAGCTCACCCCTATTATTCCCAGGTCCTCATGCACATACTGGCTACCCTGTTAAACTTTTAGCTACATGATGAAAATCCAGGAAGACTGAACCAAGGAAGAGTGGCATGATAGAATGAATATTAGACTGGTCATAAAATTTTGGTGCTAATCTGAATCTGCTACTAGTTAGCTATGTGACCTTGGAAAAATTACTTTCCCTCTCTGAGCCCACTCCCCGCTCTCTCTCTTCCCCCCCCCCCGTCTCTGTCTCTCTCTCTCTCTGTCTCTCTCTCTGTCTCTCTCTGTCTCTCTCTCCCTCTCTCCCTCTCTCCCTCTCTCTCTCTCTCTCTCTCTCTCTCTCTCTGTCTCTCTGTCTCTTTCTTTCTTTCTGTCTCTCTGTCTCTGTCTCTGTCTCTCTCTGTCTCTCTCTCTCTCTCCCCCCCCCCCGCTTTACCCAGTCACATTTGTGTGTTATTATCATCACCACCACTACCCCCACCTTAAATTTTAAGCTCCTTGAGGGGAGGAACTATATTATTTTTCAACTTTGTCCTCCCAGTACCTAATACAGGACTTTGTACACAGTGGGCACTATTTGTTGAATTGATTTGGTGTCACTAAATCCAGGAAGTGACTCAAGAAATATAAGACGGGTTAGGGCATCAGTCAAACTTAGGACAGGGAGAGAGGGAAGCTGTCAGCACAGATGGAGCAGCCAGGACACTGGACCATTCAGGAAAATCAAGGTTTAAATCTAGCCTCTGATGCAGTCACTTAACCTCTAATGTAGAAAATGAGGAGTTGGACTCAGTGGCCTCTAAAGTCCCTTCCATCTCTCAATCTATGATGCTATAAACTGGAAATTAAGGGGATGCCCATCAATGGAGGAATGGCTAAACAAGTTGTAGCATATGAACGTAATGGAATACTATCTTTCTATAAGAAATGGGGAGGAGACAGTCTTCATATTCACCTGGAGAGGTTTATACAAACTGATGCTAAGTGAGAAGAGCAGAACCAGGAAAAACTTGTACACAATAACAGACACATCATATGTGTGACAACCAACCTTGATAAACTGGACTCTTCTCAGCAATGCATAGCTATAAGACAACTCTACAAGTCTCAGGATGGAAGGACATATCTACATTCAGAGAAAAATCTAGAAAGACCAGAGTTTAAATGGAGACTGAAGCAATCTACATGCTATCACTCTTTTCCATGTTTGGTTTTGTTTCCTTTTTCCCATTGTCCACTCCATTGGTTACAACC
This sequence comes from Pseudochirops cupreus, assembly GCA_028627135.1. Classification (NCBI taxonomy): domain Eukaryota; kingdom Metazoa; phylum Chordata; class Mammalia; order Diprotodontia; family Pseudocheiridae; genus Pseudochirops; species Pseudochirops cupreus. The sequence goes on along the minus strand of CM053583.1, from coordinate 22,790,773 downwards.
CTTCTATACAACCAGACTAATGTTCAATGTGAAAGTATTTGCAGATTCTATACTTGACTGCATGCTGCTGTGGGGGGAGGGGGGAGAGGGAGGGGAGAAAACTTAAAACTGAAGGGATTCTGGAACTGAATCTTGTAAACTAAAAATAAATAAAGATGCCCTTTAAAAAAAAATCTATGATGCTATAAAACCAAAGGCAGTTGATAACAGCATTAAGGGAAATAACTCCAGGCACCAGTGAATGGCTATTCTTTATGGGAGTCCCTCACAAGCCACTTCCCTTCCCTGTTTGACCCCTATGGCTCAGACTCGGTTTTTCCTTGTTAATCAAAATTAAGACTAGAATAGGTGTTCTCCTCATAGCCTTCTCAACTTTCTGGAAAACGAAATTATCAAGATGTAAGGCAAGTCAGAAATTTACCCAATCTTCTGCTGTTAGGAGATCACCCAAGCCTTCAGTTAGTGGAACTGCGGAATTGGTTCAACCATTCTGGAAAATAATTGGCACTATCCACAAAAATTCACTAAGCCATAAATATACTTTGACCCACATATATTAGGCATATACCCCAAGGAGGTCAAGGACAGACAGAAGGGACCATATGTCTAAAAATATTTATAGCAGCTCATTTTGTTGTAGTGAAGAATTGGAAACAAGAGAGAGACTCATCAGCAGGGAAAGAGCTGAACAAGCGGTGGTATATGAATGTAACGGAGCATCATTGTGTCATAAGATATGGGGAATCTGGCAGATTCAGAGTAAGATAGAAAGACTAGTTTACTGTACGCAGCTATTGGGGCTCATGAGCCTCAGGATATCCACGCCTTCCTGCTTTGTAGCCTAGCCATATGGCTGTGAACCACTAAGTTCATTGCTAGGAGAGTGGGATCTCCCCTCAATGGATTGGGCTTCCCGTTCTCATATTCATTGGCTCATTGATGTGCTGCGGGAACATTTCTATTTTGGGCTCTAGTCTAGGGTTTCCCCAAAAATGGGAAGAGAAAAAGATGCTCAATATAAATAGGAACTGGGCATAGGATTTATGGTTTATTCCTACTCAAAGTAAGCCATATAGTTTCTAGTTATAGTTACATAATAGCACAACAATGGCCATAGCTAGCATTTATGTGATACTTAAGGTTTGCAAAGCACTTCACAAATAGTATCTCATTTTGTCCTGACATCAACCCTGGAAGGTAGGTAAATCCCCATTTTACAGAGGAAAATACTGAGGCAGGTAGAGGTTAAGTAACTTTCCTGAGTCACACAGCTAGTAAGTATTTGAAGCCAGATTTGAACTCAGATCTTCCCAAACAGTGCTCTTTCCACTGAACTATCTAACAAGGGATCCATTGCACACAATACAGAGTGACTAGAACAGAATTTGGTATCTCCTTCGCTACTATTAGCACCATCAGCAGGGAGGCCAATATTCTGAGCTTGTTGGGACACAAACTGTTGAAAACTGCTAATTAGCCACGTTACATTTCACCTCCATTGGCACTGTCTCATCAATCAGCTTAGCTTAATCTTTCCAGTGGCCTCTCTCCAATTCACTTACTCCTCCTCTGATGCCAATCCACTCTCCTAGCTATGGTTGGACTTCCTGACTAAGGTGTTTCCTCCAGCCATCAGTCACCGCTCTTCTTAGGCAGGGCCATTGCTTCTGATTCTCTGGACTTTGCCACCGTGCCCCCATTCCAGTACCTTTTCCTCCCATGACTCACTTTTCATCTCCATTGGAATATAAGTTCCTTTGAGGGCAAGAACTGTCTTTATTTTTACTTTCCGTTGTACCCCAGCATTTAGTACAGTGTCCACCCCATAGCAAGTTCTTTATGACTTGACTTGACACCATTGGAGTTCTCATAAGTCCCTATGCCAAAGGGAAGAAGACACAAAGGAAAGCGGCCCTATCTCAGATACAGGTTTGCCTAGGCAGGATGCACACTCACCATAGCTTGGGGGAAGGGGTAGGGAATAAGCATGTACATCTATCATGTACCAGGGACTATGTTAAACACTTGGCAAAATAGTTTCTCATTTGATTCTCACTACAACCCTGTAAGGTAGGTGCTACTATGATCCCCATTTTACAGTTAATGAAACTGTGACCTCTGGTGTGTCATTGAGCCCCCTTTTGCCCATCATTGAGCATCAGCTACCTTAACAGTAAGATGGACAGAATCATCCAATTCACCAAACGACTTAATAGGGTTGTAGTGAAGAAATTGTTTTACAGTCAACTGCTGTTAGAAATATGGACTCTTCTGATGACCTTTTCACCCTAGCCTCATGACACCAAGTCTGGGTACCTACAAGACTGTATTTCCCTTCCTGGCTTAATATTTCAGGTTCACTTTCTTAATTACTCAAACCCAGCATGTCCCAAATAGAATTTGTATTCCTGTCCCTCCAACTCTATCCTCTTCCAAAGTTCCCTATAACTGTTGAGAGTGCCTCCACCGGGGGCTTATGACCTCTTTGTCATCCTCATCTTCTCATTCACTCACCATGACCAACCACCCCCATCCAATCCATTGCTAAATCTGGTTGTGTCTCCCATTCATTTGGCCATAGCCCAAGCTCTGACCCTCATCACTTCGCTCTTAGACTGTTGCAATGGCCTTTAACTGGTATCCCTACTTCCAGTCTCTCCTCACTCAAAATCTACCATATATTCAGCAGCCAAAGTGATTTGTCTAAAGCAGAGGTATGACTGTGTCTACTCAGCATGGAGCTCTATTAGCTCCCTGGGCAGCTAGGTGACATAGTGGGTAGAGCACCAGGCCTAAAACCAGGAAGATTCATCATGCTGAGTTCAAATCCTGCCTTAGACATTTACTAGATTGTGACCCTGGGCAAGTCACTTCACCCTGTTTGCCTCAGTCTCTTCATCTGTAAGATGAGCTGGAGAAGGAAATGGCAAACTACCCCAGTGTCTTTACCAAGAAAACCCCAAATGGGGTCACAATGAATCGAACATGACTGAACAACAACATTAACTCCCTGTTATTTCCAGAATTAAACACGAGCTTCTCCATTTGGCATCTAAAATTCTTGATAAGCTCACCCCTTCCAACCTTTCCAGTCTCCTTGATGCTTTATCCACCTTCCCCAACTTTACTCTCCAGCTACATTGGCCTCTGTGCAATACCTCAAACATGATACCCCATCTTCCACTTCTATGATTTTGCACTGGTTGTCACCAATGTCTTGTGCTTTGCAGACTTTAAAGTACTTTATATGTATTAATTATTATTATTATATCCCATCTAGTCATCCACCCAGGCTACCTTAACCATCTTTCTACCGTGACTGCTCTACCTCTTACCCATCTAGACCAGGTCTGGAATTCTACATCCCAGGCATCCAGAATCTATGCATCCATTGCCTAAAAAAGTTAATCCATTTTTGTTTGGGACTCTTCCCCTAGGAGGCAGCTGTCTTGATTAGTGAATAAGTGACTGCAAACTAGCCCCATTAGTCTGCTCTATCTAGCTGAACCCAGACCCCATACCATGCATGCTTCACCTTCACATTCATCCAGTCATCCATCTGGGCCATTTCCCCATTTCCTTTCCCTTCTTCCTCTTACTTTTTATTTCTTGCTCCGGACACAGTCATCAGAGCAACAGTAACATTGCTTCTAGAAAACTTATGTCAGTTGACTGGCCGGCATATCAATTCATCATCCGTTTGGTTTCTGAGACAAATTGCCTAGCCACTATTGTTATATGTGGATTGCATTTCTCCATTAGAATGTAAGCTTCCCAAGGTCAGGAACTGGCATTCTCTTTGTTGTATCTTCAATACTAAGCACAGTGCCTAGGACATCCTAAGCTCTTGACGAATGCAAGCTATCCCAAGTAGGCTATTAACAGGAAGAAAAGACCCTCATGTACAAAAATGTTCACCACATTGTTATCTGTGACAACAAAGAATTACAAAGATGTACCCAACAGTTGGAGAATGGAGGAACAGATTATAGTGCATTTAATGGAAGGGCATTTATAGTGCCATAAAGAATGACAAATAAGAATTCAGAGAAATATGGGAAGATTTGTATAAAGTGATGCAGAGGCAAGGAAAACAGAGCCAGTACAATGATATTCACCACAGCTACAAGAGTACAAGCAGAGTCAACATCAAGAAATGATAAAACAAGCCAAACACAGTGGTCAAAATTTTCCTATTATCTGAGCTGGAAAGGACCTCAGAGGTCACCTAATCCAGCTTCTTCATTTTACAGGAAACTGAGGCCATCGAAGCTAACTGACTTACCTCAAGTCATATGGGGAATAGATGCAAAGTAGAGACTTGAAGCCAAATCCTTTGGTTCCAAACCCAAGCATTTTCCCATTGGTTCTCTCAAAGTAAAGGATGCATCCCTCCTTTCGGTTAATAATTAATTGACTATTTTCAGTGAAAGTACTTCAGAGGTTAGCAGGTGTTTGGTTGTTTATCTGGAAATGTCTGCCGCATCAAAGTGTGTCAATATATTAAAAACAATAATTATTTTGAAAAGGAAATGTGATTATCGTCTATCTATGCCCCCACATCTTCCAGTTTCCTGCCCATGACCTTTGTTTCACGAGATACACAAACATCTCTTTTTAAAATTTTTAAAATTTGTTTTCAACTTAAATGCATGAAGACAAAGAAAAAAGAACATTTCCATCTACATGGCACAACATAAAAAGAGGACCCATATGATACTATGAATTTCCATTTTACACAGTTTACTTTTTTTCAAAACAAACTATGTAACAAGTGTTACACATTGTTTTCAAAGCTACTCTGCTTTTCTGTGTTTTCTTTTGTTCTCTGCTGTATACTTTTTTTCTCCCTCCCTCTCCACCCCACCCTAGGGAAGGTTACCATTAAACACAAATATGTATATGCATATGTATGTAAACATGTATACATGTGTACATGTGTATACATACACACATATATTATATATCACATATTTTTATATATCATATATACATATATGTATGTGTATGTGTGTATGTGCATAAACCATACTATACATACTTCTGCTTATCAGTTATTTCTCTAGAGGTGGATGGCTTCTTCCTTCATAAAGGCCTTTGTACAAATACCTCTTTTTAAAAAATCTTTTTTGAATAGTGAGTGAAGGCCACAATAAGTATTTGATTGATTGAAGTTTCCTTTTCTTTTCTGGTAGAATAAAAAAGCCCTAAGGGAGGAAACTGATTTCATTTTGGCCTTTCTAACCCCAATACCAAGCAGCGTCTGGGGCATAGTAGGAGCTTAAGAAATATCGGCTGAATTAGATTAAATGCAGTTCCAGTATCTTCTGTGTGAAGCACCTCCTCTGGAGAACGCACCCCAATTAGCATTATCTTGCCCCCCCATCACTTCTCTGGACAACTGCTACAGCCTCTTAAGTGGTGTCCCTATCTTAAGTCTCTCCCAGCTCCAGTCTCCCCTCCATTTTGCAGAGGAGAAAATGGGCCATAGAAGCTAAATGACTTACCTCGAGTCATAGGGGTAATAGATGGCCAAGGTGATTTTTCTATAGTGAAGGTAAGTCTGATCCTATCAGTCCTTGGGCTCAGTGAATTCCAATGGCTCCCTATTACTCCCAAGATCAAATATTGGCTCTCTATTTGTCATTTAAAGCTCTCCCACCCCGACCAGTTGTAATACTGGTCTATCTGCAATTCCTCAAACAGGACACACTCTTTCTCCCATCTCCATGTTTTTACTCCAGGTTATTTCCCATGCCTGAAATGCTCTGCCTCCTTGCTACCACCTTTTAATTATGCTGGTTTCCTTCAAGATTGATCTCAAAGCCAGTCTTGTGCAGGAGGCCTTCCCAGACCCCTCCAGCTACTTATGCTTCCCCCTCTCAGAGCCTTCCATCCATTCTATATATATCTTGTATTATCTCATCATTTACATGTGATTAGATGTGAGCCTCTTGAGGGCAAGGACTGCCCTTTCTCACTGCAGTAAATTTTTGGGGAACAGTTATTACATATTATTTCAATCCTAATTCTTAGCTAATACAGCTTATTATACAGCTATGTAAAATGCTCTGTGAACATGAAAGCACTATATTAATTCTAGCGCTTAAAATGACTATTACTATGATGATTATGAAGACGGATAACAATGTTGATAGTAATGACAATGCTGATGATTTGATGTCAGCTGCCTTAAACCAAGGCATTTCCCAGGTGCCCAAAGAGGCTCCTGGAAAAGAAGATACTTGGAGACAGGTTGTCAAACGCTCTACTTCTGGTGAGAACTTTCTAAGCAATACAGGGTCTCTCCTAGAGGAAGGGTAGCCTGTGGTAAAAGCACAGGGCCTGCTGAGGAGGAGGACACCCTTCATCTCATTCAGAAACTCAGTGTCTACAGAGGAATGGATTCCAGCCACAAGACAAGAAGCATCAAGCAGTTGCTATGCACCATCTTCCTAGGAATGGAGCTGGTGTGTACATTGGTAGACTACTCTGTCTCTTGACCACTTTAGATCATAAACTTATAATTTAGAGCTGGAAAGGACCTTGTAAGTCATCCATTCTATCAATTTAATTGGACGGTTGAGGAAACTGAAGCCTCAAGAAGCAAAGGAACTTCATGGGATCACAGAAACAGAGATTCAGAACTGAAAAGAACTTTAAGGTCATTGAGTCCAAGCCCTTTGTTCTACAGATGAGGAAGCTGAGAAGTAATCTGTGTAAGGTCACACAGGTGCTTTAGGAGCAGAGCCGGACTTTGAACCCAGGTTCTCTGACTCAAAATCCAGCTTTCTCCACTCCACCACATTGTCTCAGGGATATCTCACTATGAGTCCATCATCTTATGTTTTCCTGGGACATCAGTATGGTGAAGCTGGATGTTCTTTCCTGCATGAAGCTTCTGAGAAGGAATTCCAACACTGGGCCATGCCATGCCCTACTCTGTTCTTCTTCAGTGGGACCATAGTTAATGTAGTAAACCTTTCAGTTGGGTCTTTCAGTTGAATAATGCACCAGCTGTGAATCTCTGGATCTTCCCCATCTGATAAGACATATATAAAAGAGTAAACCAAGCTCTTACTTGAAGGTCAACACATATGTAAAAGTAAAACCTTTATGCCATTCATATTATTATGGACATGTTAAAATGCTAGGCCATGCGCTGGCTCCACCAAGCCTTCTGCTCTAGCCTCCACGTCCCCATCATGTTCAGTAGCACATAACTGTAATGGTCTGTAATGGGTCTTCTTGAGTATGCCACTACCTAATCTTAGACCGGGTTGAACACCTCCTTGAGCAGCCTGCTCTCAAAGTCTCAATCCTCATTAGAAGTAACCTTGTCTAGGAAACGATGCACCAATCCATACTGTTCATAACACTTTGGGCAGTGACATTGGCATTCTTGTCCTTCCATCTCCTAACTCAGTGCTCATACAGATTGCTCCTCATGCCTAGAATGTCTGCCCTCCTTGCCTAGTCCTCTTGGCCTCCCTGGCTTCTTTCAGGACTCAGCTCCCATCTCACCTTCTGCAAGAGGCCCTTCCAGGTTCCATCCACTCCTATTCCCTCTGAGATGAGCTTCTATTTACACTGTTTCTATCTTGTATGTAGCTGGTAATTTCATACTGTTTCCTCCTTTAGACTGTGAGCTTCCTGAGGGCAGGGACCAGGTCTTTGTCCTTCTTCATACCTCCAGTGTTTAGCCTTAGAAGTGCTTAATAAACTCGTGTTAATGATTGCCATTGGGGAAGCCCATGGTTGGCAGCTGAATCGCCCTGCAGACTGTATGAAGTGGTCCAACACCACAAGGCTCATATTCTTTCTGCTCTGTCCAGAAATCTCTGCACAGCAGCTCTGCAGGCTTGCTGCTGGTCTTCTACTCTGAATCCAACAGCCCCCGGGCCTCATATTTCTTATGTACATCTATGGACATTCAGGAAGAGACAACCTTTGAGCTATGAGCCAGGAGAAAACTCTGCATCAGATAGAGAAGACCTTGGTTTAACCCAATTTTTCAGATACAGAGAGCCTCAACCTCCTTCCCCAACTTCCTTCAAGACTCAGTTCTCATCTTACCTTCTATAAGAAGCCTTCCCCAGTCTCACAGCCTAGGTGCTAATATGGTCCCTCTGAGATTACTTCCAGTTCATCCTGTGTATACATAATTTTTTGCATGTTGTCTCCCCCATTAGAGGGCAGTGACTTATTTTTGTCTTTCTTTGTTAGCATGGTGCCTGGCCCGTGGTAAATGCTTAATTAACACTTGTTGACTTGACATGTAAGTGCAATGACCATCAAGAAAATAGTCATTCCCTTTCTGTGGGGCCTCAAGTAACCTTCACCTCCACTGGATCCTACCCTTCCTATAGAATCGATCTGCCTCACAGTGCCACTGAAATGCATAGTCTGGGTGGTGCCTCAGGGCACACAGTTCTCTGCTATTCTTTCCAGCACCAACATGGGCACGATAGAGTGTGTGAATCAGTTTGGAAGGATTGAATGGAAACAAAATGTAAAGGGCTTGAAATGCCAGAGAATGTTGTCATTTATCCTAGAGGCAAAGGGAGCTTCCTGGGCAGGGGAAGGTCATGGGCAGACTTGTGCTTTAGGAATAGCAATTTGGCAGCAGCATGGAAGTTGGATGGCCTGGGAGAAAGACAGGAGGCAGGCTGACCAGTTGACCCCCACCGCTCACTCACAACCCTGTCCAGTTCTGTCCTCTTTCCCCATCACACTCAGGTCTTCCCCCCTTCCCTGCAACCCGCACTTCACCCAGTCTATGTCTTCTGCAGTCATTGTTTGTTGGGAGTGACCTGGATGAGTCATTCAGCAGAAAGGCGGGGTGGAGTCCAAGGCTGGCTCTAACCAGAGCTTTCAGGGGACAGCACATCAAGGAAGGGCCCGCCTTGGGCCATTGGCTCCCAAGAGCAGCAGACTGACTTTGGTTTCTCCTGGCTGGAAACCCTTTCCGGACCAGTCAGTATTGCATGAGGGAGGACCTGGAGGACCTTGGAGATCACTTAGGCCAATCCCCTCATTTTATAGATGAGAAACCTGAGATGCAGAGAGAGTGACCAGCTCAAGATCTCCCAGGGGTTACATGCTAGACCCAGGATTTGAACCCAGGTCCTCTGCCTCCCAAACCCACAGCTGAAGCAGGGACTTGGAATTTCCCCCTCTCAATACCCCATCCTGGAGCTTGACGGTTCCCTGTCCTTTCTGTGAGAATGAATTGCCTTTCCCTCCTCTAAATATTTTAAACATTAAAAAGAAAAACCAGATCCTGAAATCCAAACACAACAAAAAACAAAGACATCAGGAAAAATAACAAGGGATAAAAGCTCTCAACCAAGTTGAGCTCTCCTGCCACAGACGAGAACCTGCTCTGACGTCCTTGGGCTCCCCAAAGGGATTAACCCTCTGCTGCCCGAGCAGAGCCGAGCTCCTCTCCCTCCTTCTTGTCTCTTCTCTCTTTTCCTCCCCCCTCAGTCTTCTCCCTCCCTATTTCCAGGGGTGGGGGAGGCAAGGTGGAGGGGCTGAGGTGGGAGGGGGGAGTTGTTTGTCTCCAGGCAGGCTATAGATAGGCGAATTTCATTCCCTATTTTTGCCAAATCCTCACAAGCACATCCCCACCCCCTCCCAACCCTTTTGTCTGAGATCTTCCTTCCTCCACCAGAGTCAGAGGAATTTCCCTGAAGAAATTGAACCACAAACCAAGCAGCTTGAGACAAATTTGGGGGCAGGGGGGTGCAGGAATTGAGGCTACCTGTACATTTCTCATCAGCTCTTTGCCATTCCATTAAAGGGGAGCAGAAACTGGGGTCTCCCCACCAAAAATCCCCCACTCCCTCTCTGCATTGGCAATGGCAGGACAATGTTTACTATTCTAGAGGGATAAAGCAATGGGTAAGGGGCCTTTAATGGTTTGATCCACACCCCCTCATGTTCCCTAAGAGCCTCAGAAGTAAATTAGATCAGGAGAAGGGAACAGAAAGGAAAAAATGTTTTTGGAGCCTCACATTCTGATGTTCGGCCTGGGTCTACACCAGCATTTCTCAGAACCTAGAATTTTCACCACACCATTTCAGTGTTGTGTGTTTTGTTTTTCGGCATTTTTGTTTTGTTTTTCATTTTGTGCTTTGCAATGATGAGGTTTTCCAACTCCTTCATGAGGATGTGGTGGTGCAAGGGCTCCTGCAATCATGCATCAATGCTGGGCTGGGCTTTATGCAGAAAGCCCTAGGAGGGAGCCAGCCATTCAGGGCCTCCCTGCTGAGCACCAACTAGGAATCAGTGGCAGGGTCAAATTCAGCTGAGGGTGTGGCATGGCATGGGTAGTGAGAAGACAGAGATGGCAGCTTATTGCACCTAGCACACTTTTCCCCAGTGATCTGACCTGTGAATTCATCCGTGTAAGGAATTCTGGTGAAGAAACTCTGTCAATGCTGATTTGCACTTGTTTTACAACTTGAGAGTCTTGGGGAGATGCCCAAGGTCCTAAGGGGTTAAGCAACTTGCTCAGGGTCACATAACTGGCATGTGTCTGATGACGTATGGCTTGAATCCAGTTATTCCTTAGTGCCAGACATACTCTTAATCATTACATTGGGCCAACAGGTCATTAATAAATGCTGTTTGGGTGAGTGGATGGATGGATGGATGGATGGATGGATGGATGCTATTTCAAGGCCAGCATTTACCCTCCTTAATGGTGATGGTAGGTATCCCATAGATCTGGTGGGCCTAGTGGCAAGAGTTCTTGTCCACCATTATCAAGAAGATATGTTCAAATGTCAAATATGGCATCATTGGAGATGTGAGTACCCTGCATAGGAAGACATCATTCGCAAAGGCCTCACTGACATCACATTGAGGATGATTGCTTGAGTATAGATCAGAGCCAGACCATTGGACTTGACCTCCTCAGGGAAGAGACATAGATCTGAGCAAGAGATAAAAATGAAAGTTGAGAGCTGTTAATAGGAGAGGAGCTATAAATAGCAAACTTGGGTCCCTGTGGGCAAAAGCAGAAGCCTGCTGATCTTACCCCCAAAGGTAGAGGTATTGGAGAAGCAGTAAAGGGGTTTCTGGATCAAGCCTTCAGAAGATAGGAGAATGACGTCCTGGGACAACCCTGACTTTCAGAACCAAGTGGCTAGGTCTGAGAAGAAGCATTTGGTGAAAGGAATAAACCCAGAATTTGTCCTCTACTACACCCGTCAACTAGAAGCTAAAGAAACAAGCCTCTAGTTCTTTCTCCTTTGTGGCTCAGGAGGGAGCAGCATGATAAATCCGCTCCATATAGGTCCCAGGAGGAGACAGAACTCACTAGAGGGTGGGCATTCAGTGCTAAACACCTAGTGGATTATCCCTGGTAGAGGAAGGACTCATCATCAAGGAAATCTGGCACCAGCTTCCCTTTCCAGAATTTTTGTACATTATTCCCCTTCATGAAACCTACATTCTATTCTGATTTAATTGGCCTTGAATTTGCATGAGCTGCCCCCATACTCTGAATGCACATACACCTCCATCTCTTAAAGTCCTTAGCTTGCTTCAAGGTTTGGCTATTTCTTATGGGAAGCCTTTCATGCCAATGCCCAATTAAGGGAACATTGTCCAGGCTGAAAGAGTACAGTAGCTGAAGTGAAGACTGCAGTATGACATCCAAAGAGAGGATCCCACCCAGCCAAGTCAGGGGTCAAAGGTAGTGAAAAGCTGTCCAGTGAAGAGTAAGACCAGAAAATCCAGAAGACTGACCTGTTCAGCAGAGATTTCATATCCTGAGAGAGCTCAGCATCTCAGCAACTTGCCAAGCTGCTCTGGGAGCCCAGTGAGGATCTAGCGCAGCAGCCAAGAGATCTGCTCTATCCATACTAACCGCAGAATGACCCATCAAGCTCAGCCATTGTGCCCTGTGAGGAGTCAGTCAGTTGAGCAGAGGAATGAATGACTTGTCCATCACCAATACCATACCTTTTGTGAGGACCCTCTGGAGAAAGAGACACTGAGGTGCTGTAATTCCAGAGTGATGAGTTGCTTTACCTATGTGTACTTCCTAAACCACTGCCACCAAAATTTAAGTTTGAGCTCATTCTTTCTACTATGGATTCTGTGGATATTTGTGAGAAAGAACACTCCTGCTTTGGGGGGGGGGGGGAATGTTTTGTAATTGTCATTCTTGCTAAAGAACTGAGTCTACTGGCTGATTGTTAAGAGGATGTACACTAGTAGGGACTCATGAGCTACAAGGTAGGAGAACAGTCATACAAGGGGTGGGGAACCTGGGACCTCTAGAACAGGGGTGGGGAACCTGGGACCTCAAGGCCACATGTGGCCCTCTAAGTCCTCAAGTGTGGCCCTTTGACTGCCAGAGTTCACAAAACAAATCCCCTTCCTCTGTAACTCTTGGATTCAATCAAAGGACCACCCTTGAGGACCTAGAGGGCCACATGTGGCCTTAAGGTCATAGATTCCACAGCCCTGCTCTAGAACCTTTCAAGTAGTAGCAACCCTCCTTGAGAGAACCAAGCTGCCTGTGCCAGCTCAGATTGGGGCAAATGAACCCAGAAAGAATGTCACACTTGTAAATCCACTGCTGGAGTTCTGGGTCATAAGTAGGAAAATGAGCCTGAAGAGAGATTAACTTGTCTAAGTTCACAAAAATATAAAGAGGCCAGGGATTCAAACCCAAATCTCCTGACTTAAAATCCAGAGTTGCATTCTACAAGACCTTGCAGGGAAACTTTAGACTGTGTGTGGTCAAGTCAAGGTCAGCTGGAAGACAGCAGGAGACTAAGGAGGGAGACAAATCACTGGCAAAATACTTAAAATCATAGAATGTTAGTCTTTCCGGTCCAGCTTCCTGATTTGACAAATGATGACAGGGAGGGCCTTGGAAGAAAAGTGATTTTCCTAAGATCACACACCTTAGCAAGAATTCTTCCACTAATGTCTCCCACATGGAGTCCCTTGAGGGACTAGTTAAGCCAGGGATTGGTGGGTAATATGAATGTGGCTCTAGGCAGTAGGGCCTGGTGTGTGTCTGTGACAGTGTGATGACATGTGACAAACATCCCCCTTAAGTTTGCCCAATCCATCAGCCAATGACTGTCTAGTTCATTCAAAATGCATTGTGGAGACTGCAGAGATGGAGGTAAACAGCCCTGCCCTCAAAGAGTTTGGAGTCTGGGAGAGGAGACACACTTTCATAGGAAAATGCAATCAGGATAAATTACTTAAACAAGACAACAATTTATTGTTGTTTTGGCCCAGACCTGTGATTCCCCCTTTACCACTTCCTCCACAACTCAGAGCCTAATGTTACCATCTGATGGGCAAACAAAAGGGGGAAGAATTCAGTCTGGGTCTTCTTGACTCTAAAGATGGCTCCCTATCCACCATACCATAATGCCCCTCAAGAAAACAGCTGAAGTTTATGTTCAAAGAACACATATTTTCATTGAATTCTTGAACCCGGCCACCATCTTGATCGTTGGATATTTTGTGAATCTCCCCGCACTTTCTGCTATGATAGAAAGAGTTCCTGCTTTCAACGTTTTCAATCTCGACTCTGCCACTCATGTGACCTTGGCCAAATCACCTCCCCTCACTGGGCCTCAGGTTCCCCATTTGTAAAATAAAGACTTTGGACTGAATGGCCTCTAAGTTCCTTTCCAGATCTAATCCTCTGCCAAGCTGTCCACAGCAGGAAAAGAAGGTGACCCTGAAGGAGTACCAAATGCCCCTGTTCACCATCTCATTGACATCCTTTGGGGATTTAGTCACAGGCCTCTTGACTGCTGGGAAACATCCCACTAAAATGGATACCCAGAGGTCATGCAGGCCAGGCCCCTCACTGCCAACCCTCCCTGCCCTCCTTCCTCAACAACAGCCCAAATCCTCCAAGGTAGTCAACCATCCAGTCTATTCTTAAACATCTCCACAGATGGAGATTTCACATTAAGCTTTTATTAAGGGATAGGAATGGGGAATTGACTGGGCATTGCATTAGTATAAGGAATTCCTAGATGAGGAAACTATCAATACAGATCAGTGTCTTCTCTGCAACATAAGAGCCTCAGGGAGTCATCTAGAACACAAACAGATTAAGTGACTTGACCAGTCACTGTGTAGGAGAGACAGGATTTGAATCCAACCGTTCATGGTCTAATCACCATGCCATGCTTCCTCTAAACATATTTATTTATTACGTTTTTGTAGTCCCTTTTCCCCAAAAAGGTCCTGATTGTGCAATTTAATGAACCCCGCTGAAGTGGCGGCATTATCTGAATTCACACTGCATGCTTCCATTGGGCTGAAATCAACCGCACATTTTACCTAATGATAACTTCACATACTCTAAATTCCAATACATGCAACCACTTCAATGGATTCCCTATTATACTAATCAGGACCCGACTATACATCAGTTTTGTATTATCTCCAAATGTGGGTAATATTCAATCATTCTCTGCCTTTATTCAGTCACTGATAAAATGACCCTCTGAGGGTGAGGTTCTTTTTTTTTAATACCAGCATACAGCATACATAGTCCTTGACACTTAGTAAGTGTTTTATAAATACTTATCAAATTCTTGCCCTTCTGACTCAACAAAAGGTCTTTGAGACTCAATGGGGCCAAAAACTTCATCACATGGACCTCAAATGTTGCTGTATCACCAGACTTGTAGTCAAAGACCCTCCATCTCAGTAGACTCTGATAGTGTTTGCCCTCCACTAATGTAGCCTTTGAGAACCCAGAGGCACCACCTGAGGGCCTCAAGACGCCTTTAGTAGGGGTGGGTGACACAAAGAAGTGTGAAGCTGGCCCCTGGACTCCCAAAACTAAAAAACTACCCTAAAGACAAATATATGATGTCACTAAAAAAAAGTACAAAGGTCTGGGACTCTTGGGAACCCAGATTCTAATCCCAACTCTCCCCTCAACTATCTGTGTGACCTTGGGCCAGCAGTTTCCCTTTTTCTAAGACTTAGTTCCCTTTCTATAAAATGAAGGGGTTCAACTAGATGAGCCTTAAAGTCCCTTCCAATTCTGTGATCCCAACACACCCATTCACAGAAGAATACTTCAGGAAATCGGACAGTCAACAAGATTTGATTAAGCACCTACTTTTGTGGCTGTTCTGTTTCAGTCATATCCAACTCTTCATGACCCCATTTGGGGTTTTCTTGTCAGAGATACTGGAGTGGTTTGCCATTTGCTTCTCCAGCTCATTTTACAGGTGAGGAAACTGAGGCAAAGAGGGTGGCATGACTTGTCTAGAGTTGTGTGAGGTCAGACTTGAACTCAGATCTTTCTGACTCCAGGCCCAGTGCCCTATCCACTGCGCCACATACCTGCACTTATTATGTGCCAGTTAATTGTCCAGGATACAAACTAAGGTAAAATCACAGTTCCTGCCTTGAAGGAGGAAACATTATTATGGGAAATACAGCTTGCAAATTACTAACTATATAGTGTAAGTAAAAAGCAATTTCACAGGGAAATCTCCAGTAGTAAGAGTAGAGGGGGCGGAGCCAAGATGGCCACGTAGCAGCAGCAACATATCACAGCTCTCACATAGCCACCCCAAAATACCCATAAAATATGACTCTAATCCTAGAACTCCAAAACGCACACAAATATACTTTCCACTAAAGTCAGCTCGGCTACAAGGAACCATATCAGCACTGCGAAACCAGCCTGGCCTGAAGCCCTGGCTGAGCCCCAGGGGCGGCTGGACGGGAGGAGCGAAGGAGCCTCGGATTAGGCCAGTGGGACTTGCGAAATAGGTGGGAGAAAAGCCTCAGGCCGAACTGCCTCCAAGGCGAGAGAGCGAAAGGCAGAGGTTTTGCACCCGCCTCTGCGTTGCAGCTTCTGAGCCTGCGGCCTGCAGACAGCAGGGGGACTAAGCGATTGTTCAGAGGTCAGTGCTCTAACGTTGAGTGGCCTGGATCCAGATCGCCATCTTGGGCTTTTGGTTCTGGAGTCTTCATTATCCAGTGAGCCAGAAGTAAGCAGGAAGGGACCCAGCACCTTCCTAAGAGCTACGGCAGCCGGGAGGACCCCAGCGATTTGGGACAGAGCTTTCCCTTCTGGAAGCAGAGCCCCATAGAGATTTAAAAAAAAAATCAAGGACTGACCAACCATGAGTAAGAATAAGCATAAGAAGCAAAGTAAGAACAGCACCCAAACCCTAGATTCCTTCTTTGGGGAAAAGAAGGATCATGGCAAAGAGAGGGAGGAGGAGAGCGCAGCCAGAGCACCCCCACCAGGGGCCTCCAATAAACATGAAGAATGCCTTAAAGCTAGAGATGAGCTGAAGAAGGATTTTCAAAA
>CM053583.1:22702953-22773931 GCA_028627135.1 Pseudochirops cupreus | reverse complement strand
TCTTTGCAAGGCTGACTTAACGGCCCTCCCTGGAGTCACACTTTATCACTGGCACAGCTGCTAACTGGAAAGGTAAAAGTGTAACTCCCAACTCTGAGCTCACACCTGCTGCTTCTCTCCCTTCACAGAATCTCCAAGTTCAGAGGCACCTCAGAGGACCCCTAGTCCAACCTGCATCTGAAGGAGAATCCACTCTACAACATCAATTAATCAGCAAGCGTTTATCAAGTGTCTCTATTTACTTATCTAGTATCATCCCAATCAAACTTCAGAGAGTTCAAATCCGGCCTCAAATACTTAAAACAAAAACTAGTCGTGTGACCTTGGGCAAGTCACTTAACCCCAACTGCCCTCCAACAAGCAAAAAAAACAACAACAAAGAAATAATGAAAAAATGCCAAACATTACTAGATCTGGAACTATACTATAAAGCAGTAATTATCAAAATTGTTTGAATGCATGATCAGTCAACCAATGATTACTGAGTGCTAGGCACTGTGCTAAATTCTGGGAATATTAAAAAAAGACAAAAGACAGTCCCTGTCCTCAAGGAGCTTACAATCTAATGGGGAAGACAACATGCAAACAAATATGTACCAAGCAAGCTATATACAGGATAAATGGAAAATAATTAATAGAGGGAAGGTTATTAAGAATTAAGAGGGGGGTTATGGAAAGCTTCCTGTACATGGAAAGAATGGGAGGGAGGCTCTTATTCATGGAACTACCACAGAGGTCAGCATCACTAGATCAGAGGGATAGAATGAAGCCAGGTTGTGAAGGTCACTTAAGTGGTTTAAGCCAAGGGTGAAACAGTCAGGTCTATGCTTTAGGAGAATCACTTTGGCCATTATGCTGAAGATGACCTGGAGACTTCAGCCAATTAGAAGATTATTGCAATAATCTAAGAGGTAAAAAGGATCGGAATTCACATTTTTGTAGACTAGAGAGGGGAAGATAGACACAAGAGATAAAGCAAAGGTAAATGGACAAGATATGGATATGGGAGGAAAGAAAGAGGGAAGGATAACTGGAAAGATGGTGGTGCCCTCAATAGAAATAGGGAAGCGAGCATGAGGGGTGGGTTTGGGGAAAACAAAACAAGCTCTGTTTCAGACATGTTGAGTTTGAGATGCTTAAGACATCCATTTGGCAGTAGGCAGCTGGTGATGTGGGACGGAAGCTTAGGAGAGAGACTAGGAATGGAAACAAAGGATGTCCCAAAAGGCTTAGCGCAGTTCTAAGATTTAACGTAAGATATTTTTGTAATAGCTTTAATAGCCATGGACTAGAGCTACACTGAGACTTTTGGGACACCCTGTACGTATCTTGAAGTCATTTGCATAGAGATGATAATTAAACTCATGGAAGCTGAGATCCCCAAGGTAGAATATAGAGAAAGAAGAGAAAGCCCAAGATGGAACCTTGGGAAATACCCATAGTTGGAAGACATGACATGAAGAATGGTCCAGCAAAGGAGATTGAGAAGGAGCAGACATATGAGTTCAAGAAGAAAACATTGCCATGAAAACCCCAAAAGGATAGATTCGTCAACAGTGTCAGATGTAACAAAGAGGTCATGAAACATTAGGAATGGGGAAAAGTCATTGGATTTGGCAATTAAGAAATCACTAGTAACCCTGAAGGCAACCAGGTGGCACCATAGTGCATAGAGTGCTGGGTCTGGAGTCAGGAAGACATCTTCATGAGTTCAAATCTGGCTTCAGATTGTCAGTCACACTGACTAGCCATGTGACCCTGGACAAGTCATTTACCTCAGTTTTCTCATCTGGAAAATGAGCTGGAAAAAGAAAATGGAAAACTACTCTATTATCTTTGCCAAGAAAACCCCAAATGGGATCATGGAGACTCAGACATGACTAACATGAGTGAAAACAGTAGCCTTGGAGGAGTAGCTTCAGTTGAGTGATGAGGTCAAAAGCCAAATCACAAAAGATTAGGAAGTGAGATGAGAGGATGCAGAGGCCCCGAGTGTGGGCATGCCTAGGGGTGCCAGCATCAGGTGAGGTGACCCCTGTGGAGAAGGGGCCAGCCATCTCTATTAGCTGCCAACCAACAGCTACCTTCAGGGTAGGTAAGCTAACCAAGGTAAAGCAAGACATTCTGAGGGAGAGAGGAGGCATCATGGGCCAGGCAAGTCAAGCCACCACCCTCCCTCAGGACCTGATGCAACAGCCAACAACAGGGTGGGGAATCTGCAGCCTCAAGGCCCTCAAGTGTGGCCCTTTGACTGAATTCAAACTTCACAGAACAAATCCCTTAATTAAAAAATTTGTTCTGGAAAACTTGGGCTCAGCCAAAAGGCTACACCCAAGGACCTAGAAGGCCACAGGGAACCTTGGGGGCTTAGGACCTTCTATCCAAGAGTCATGGAAATAGACATGCTTCCACTCCAGAATCCACAGCAGTCATCCTGAGAGGAAACTTTCATAGCTTCTAGAGAGTTGGGGCCATCTTCCCTATTTGTATCCCCAGGACTCGGCACAGTGCTTTGCTCATCCTAAGTTTAATAAATGCTTTATTCATTAATCTAGCCTTTTCTTGATCCCACCACCTCCTGAGGAAACCCATTCCATTTTTAGACAGCTTTAACCATGGAGATAATTGCTCTTTATATTAAGCCTAAATTTGTCTCTCCAAAGTTCACCCATTGCCCCAAGCTCTTCCTAGTGAGGACCAAGAAACACACACCCATCCTTCTTCTGTGTGGCAGCCCTTCAGATACCTAAAAACAGCTCTCAGGTCTCTCGAAATCTTCTCCAGTTCCTTCCTTATCCCCACTTCCTTCAACCTATCTTCTCATGTCACCAACCTGAGACCACTGGCAACCATTCTGATCACCACATCTATGGTTCCAGGAGAGACATCTGTCTTCTCCCTCTATACTGAATGACCCTCTCTTGTGAATTTTCCCCACTGTGTTCTCACCATCCACTTATCAATAATACATATATCCTTGCTTTGCATCAAGCAGGTTGAAGGGTAGAATGTAAACTCCCTAAAGACAAGCCATTTCCTTTGTGTCTTTCTATTCTCAGCACTCAACACAAACTTGCTTGTTGAATTGACCTGAGTTGGGATGAGAGGACATACAGCTGTTTTACAAGGCATCTAGGTGGCACAGTGGATAGAGTTCCAGGCTTCCCTTGGTTCAAATCTGGCCTTAGATACATACCAGCTGTGTGATTCTGGTAAAGTCACTTAACCCTATTTGCCTCAGTTGCCTATCTCAAGAAAACCCCAAATGGGGTCACTTTAGAGTCAGACAGGACTAAACAACAACCACAAATACTGGGTCATCCTTCAATCTGATCCTAAGAGAGGCCATTCCTAAATGAAGCCCCCTCTCCTTAGTTTGATCCTAAGATGGGCACCTGCCCATTGCAACCCAGGGAATTATTTCCAGGCATAAAAGGAGTGCTGACTTCTGGGTAAGTACTTTTCTTTTCAAAATATTATTCTTTTCCCGTCCCCTTTCCCGTTCAACACACACACACACACACACACACACACACACACACACACACACACACACACACACACACACACACATACACACACACGCACACACACCCCATATCTCAAACCAAGTGTCACCGGAACATCCTCAGGGGAGCCAAGCCCCAGACCAGGGCCTTTCAGTCTAGTTACCAAGGACAGCAACTTCGCTTCCATCCCCTCCCCCCCAACTAATAGAGTTGGGGGGGGGGGGGGAAGGGGGGAGAATCACATTATTTACCCCCGGCTGTGGCCCCCTGGCCGGGTGGCTGCCTGGGAGATGGGGTTGAGATGGGGCTTGGATTCTCTCCTCTCTCCGAGGACCTGAGGTGTTTCCTGTTTGTTTTTCCACAGGTCGGTTCCAAGACGTGGATAAGCAGGGGGAGATGTCTCCAATCTTCCTTCCCCTGCTCCTGTAGCCAGACTTTTCTGCTCCTTGCAAAAACTGGTGCAAAGACAAGGGCTGGGCGGGGGGTTTCCGGGGAGCTGGTCCCCAGGACATGGACCCGCAGAGGTCAAAGTCGGAAGGGAGGGCTGGTCTAGAGGGGGAAAGATCTGGGGGCGGAGGGAAATCCCAATCTCCAAAGGGAGAGCCGGGCACGAATCTGGAGCGGGGTCCCCAGGGGGTGGGAGAGATGGGTATGAGGGGAGGGTCCACCCTTAATTAGGAAAGCTGGGTGAGGACCCTGCCCTCCCCGGGGCAACAACAGCCTCGGAGGGTTAGGCTCGGCGGCAAATTATGGAGGGGGAAGGAAACGCCCCTGGCAAACAAGACCCCGTTGGGCGTAAAGGTTGGGGGGCACCGGCTTCAGGCACCTCCCTAGCCTTGTCTGCATCCCAGGAACCAGGGCGGGGTTCAGATACCTGCATCTATTCAGAAAGATTGGGGGGATTTCCTGGTGGGGAGCCAATGCTGGGGAAAGGATTTGGGGTGTGGGAGTCCCAAGGAGTGTATCTTCCCCCCCCCCCCCCACCGCAGTGCAAGCCTCCAGTCCCTGAACTCCTCCTGCTCAGCACAGCCCCCACGCAGTCCCCCGGGCTGGGGGGCTGGGGAGCTGGCGCGGGGGAAGGAGGGAGCGGGATGCAGCAGCGCAGAGAGGGGGGCGGGAGGAGCAGGCTCCTACGCAAGCAGCCGCGAGAGGGGGATCCTGGGCGGGAGGGAGGGGGGGGGGGCCGCCCCCTCACGTGCCCCCGGTGCTGGGCCGCATGCCGGCCGCGTGACTGTCGGGCCCGGCTGGGGACGCTGGGGCCAGGCAGCCTGGCTTCCACGCGTGGGAGGCAGAGAAAGGGAAGGGCACGGAGAGAGCCCGGGGAGGGAGCAGAAAGGGAGGGGAGAGAGGACTGTGCAGGACTGAGGCTCCGCGCGGGGGGCGGGGGGCACGGGGATGAGCAAACCTCTGATCTGCACACCCTCCCCTCTGCAACCCTCCCCTCCTCCGAAACTTTCCCCCTCCCCTCTGCACCCCCAGTCCTCCCCACCTTCCCCCTCCCCTCTGCAGCCCTTCTCTCCTTTGCAACTCCCCCGCTCTGCAAACTTCTCGCTCCCCACTGCATCCTCTTCCCCTCTGCGCCTCCAGTGTCCCCCGCAACCTTCCCTCTCCCCTCTGCAGCCCCCTCTGAAACTTTTCCTTCCCCTCTGCAAAGCCCTCCCTCTTCCATCCCCTCTCCTTTTGATCGCCCCCTTCCCTCTGTTCCCTTCATTCTTGCATCCCCCTCCCTTCTCCCTTCATCTCCTCTCATCCTCATCCTCCCTCCTTTCTGAACTCCCCCGACCTTGCTTCTGCAAACCCTTTCCCTCCTGGCTACAACCCCCTCCTTTCTGCAACTCCCTCTGTTCTCTCCACAAACCCCCCTTCCCTTCTGCAACCCCCTCCACTTCTTTCCTCCTGCAGCCCTCTCCATCTCCTGCCTCCTTTCTGATGCCCCTCTTCTCTGCAGCCTTTGCCCCAACTCTGCAGTCCGCGCTCCCTTCTCCCTGTAGCCCTCTACTCAGCAATTGTCCCACTTTTCTGATGCAACCCTCCCTCTTTCTCTCTACAACTCCCACCTGTATGCAATCTCCCCCCACCCACCCACCCATCCATTCCCAACCCAGCCCCAGCTCCTGGGTGGGTCGTTGCACCCCTCTGTGTTTACAGCAAGGTGGAGTGCAGTGAGGCCAGCTCTAACCCTGGGGCTAAGGAAAGCTCCTGAATCGTCAGAGCTGACCCATGGGTGGGGGCAGAGAAGTTATAGGTTGGCATAGAGGAGGAGGAAGGTGTCCCCGACTGCAGAGAAGACTGGGATGAATGGCAAAATTCCCCCTGGGGCAGTGAGTTAGAGTCATAAATGTGGAACTGAAATTGGAACCAAATGCCATCTGGTCCAACTTTCATTTTACAGATGGGGAAACTGAGGCCCTTGGAGGCAGTTCTTTGCTGGTTAGATGGAGGCTCTGAGGACATGAATTGGAAGAATGGAGCCCCCGGGGTCAGGAACCCAAACACTGCAGCTTCTGTATCAGGAAACATCAGATGTGGTCATGAGTTCAAATCCAGCACAAGAGACTCCTGCATTGCAGGGAATTCCTCGAAAAGTGAGGCCCTTCCATAGAGAAAGAACACAAAAGTTTAGCACAGTGGGAGGGGTGGTGGATTTAGAGTCTTGATACCTGGGATTACCCTGGGCAAGTCCCTTCCGGTCTGTGAGTCTGTTTCCGTATCTGCAAAATGGGAGTGGGATTGGGCTAAATGGTCTCTGAGGCCTCTTCCCACTCTTCACTCCTCTGAAACCTGGTCAAGTGAGCATTTAAAGTGACATCCCACCTGCAGGGATTGTGTGGTTTCCCCAGAGGGACCCTCTGATCATCAGTTCTGAGCAGGGGGCTGACCTAGGATTGACTCCCTCTCTACTCATTCGTTTTCTCTTGGCTCTGCTGCTTTGGGGGACTTTTTTAGCCAGTCACAACCTCTGTGCCTTGTGGCTTACCTGTAAAAGGAAGAATTTGAATTAGGTGATCTCTTCTGGCCTTTTCCAGCTTTGAAAAGTCTATGAGCTTTAATGCTAACTCTTACCTAGGAGGACCTGAAAGACTACCCTAACCCTAACCCCAGACACCACCCGGCACCAAGAATTTGCTGAGCATTGGGTAAGTCTGGTATTTGGGAAGTCACTTCTCTTTAGGACTCAGTTTCCTCATCTGTAATATGGGGCTGGGGGAGGGAATAGATTGGACTCTCAGGTTCCTTCCAATGCTAAATCCTATGGAAGACTTAGTGCCTGGCTGTTGGAATACATGGGACTCTTGCCTCTTCATCCTACCTTTAACAAGGATCTCTCTTCCCCATGCTTCCAGGGTCTCTGTGTTAGACTCAGGACCCCCTGGCAGAACCAGACAGAGGCTCAGGAAGAGCCAGTGAACAGCCAGGGAAGAAGGGTAAAGAATGAACCAAATTGAATGTCCCTAGAAACAGGAGGAAAACTTGCAGTCTCTAATAAGCTAGATTGGTTTGTCCCTAAATGACCCATTCTCTTTTTTTTCCCCAAGATGCCAGGTGCTATGAAGGTTTTATGCTGTCTTTGTTGCTGACAGGAGAATTGAGATGGACAGTGCCACAGCTTTGTTTGCAGTGATTGGGGACATGGGTCATCCTGATTTGGGACAAAAGGGACAGCCAGAGCGCTGTGGAAGTGAGGTCACTCCAGAAAGGCTCGTTGGTGTCATTGACCTTGGGGAAAAGCACCCAACCACAACCACCAAGATGGGAGAATTATAGGATTTCAAGCTGGAAGAGACTTCAACCTCTGCCTTTCTAACCCCATACTCTCATTTTACAAGTGAGGACACTGAGGTGTAAGTGAAGTGACTTACCCAATGGCATGCAATTGGTGAGCCAGGTCTGCTGACTATAGTAGGGCTGGGGCACCTGTGGCCTGGAGCCCACCTGTTGCCCTCAGGTACAGCTCTTTGACTGAATCTAAACTTCACAAAACAAATCCCTTTAATAAAAGGATTTGTTCTGTAAAACTTGGACACAGTCAAAATGCCACATGTGTCCTTGAGATGGCAGGTTCCCTACCCCTGAACTAGAGGATGGTGAGTATTTACTTGTCTGCTAGGTGCTGGGTTGCATACTGGAGAGAGGAACATCAAAAATGAAAAGTCGCTACTGAAGGATCTGCCGTCCTGTTGGGATGGAGAAGGCCGGGGTGCTTGCCTGCCAGAAGAGCCTCAGAACCCCAGACAGCCCCCTACCAGTCCTCCATGCCTCTAGGGCACTCATACAGAAGGTCCCTCTCATATGTCCACTGTCTCTCCTCCTCCCAGCTCCACTGGTCCAAGCTCTGCTGCAAAGGACCTGGGTGCTGGCTAACAGTTTACACGATCTCGTGGCCTTTCTTGCCTCATTAAGCAGAAAGCCACCAATGTGAAGGACAAATAGCAAAGAGCAGAAAGCTGAAGGAGAGGAAGCCTTGTTGTTTGCCCTTCCTTCTCAAAGGGGGCCAGTGGCCTGAGGGGGAGGGGGGGGGACTTGACTGGAAGTGAGGCATGGCTGGGCAAAGTCCTCAGCCTCCCTCTCTCCCCCAGAGTCAGCAGAGTCCAGTGAGATTGTTGGAAAGAGCCTGGTCTCTACCAGGTGGCTTTGCCTTTGACTTTAGATGGTTTTCAGTGACTTTTCTTGGTGTTATCCTGGCCAACTTGGAGACAGGCTTTGAGTCCATTGCTTTCCAGAGCACGTGCACTGTGTCTGGCACTTTGTGGAGGCCTGGGTGATTGCAAAACAAGCCTGGGAATGAGGAGCAGGCCTCAGGTTGTCACCAGGGATGCCATCCAAGTCCTTCCAGATTCTTTAAAGAGCCATTTCTGAGACTTTATAGTCAGCAGGGCCCAAGGAACCCCCAGGTATAGGTAACATGGATGCCTCACTTTACTCCCCTAAAGGAGATACTCAAATATAGAAATAAGCCAGAACTAAGCCTAAAAGAGGTCTTGATTGACACAGTCAAGGGTTCTTTTAAAACAGTCTCTAAGAGGTTTGGGGAATATCAGAGTCCAGCACGAGGAAACATGGAGACCACACAGACAGTAAAGCAAGCCAGCTTTTTGGAGGAGACATACAAAAGGAAGAGCAGTGCGGGAGAATGACAGGAATAGGCCCACTGGGCCTACGGTAGAGTTCGGTACTGTGGAAGGAATACGGGTGCCCCTTCTCCCATCAGTAAAGTCTGGTGGAGTTTTATATGGTTCTTATCTTTGTTTAGAAGGATCAGGATTGAAGAGTCTGGACCTGTGTACTGGTGCTGATTCATGCTGCTGGGGAGAGAAGAGGCTCCTAGGGAATTGGCAGCATAGTGGAGATTCAGAATCCCTCTGGGAGGAAGAGGGGATTTGGGCTCTACCTGCTGGTCTAACTTTGACAGGGAGACTCAACTTCTCTATCCAGGGTTTTTAAATTTCTTTGATTAGTGGGTGAGAAAGGCCACTTAATCCTTACAAGGGAAAACCTAATTCTTTGTTCATTATAGAAATATTGTCCCTTGGATCTTCTTCGGAGGAAGCCGTGTCAGGCTGTGCAGATGGGTCTCTGAGGGTATCTCGTTTCCCTCTTGCTCTCTGGAAGAGATTGAGACATCATCTTGGCCACCGCTCCTGTCTGCTCTTCGAGACCAAGGCTTGATAAGCCCCTTTGCCCAGCAGATTAGTGATGCGCAGAGTGCCCTGTAGCAACCTCTGGATTTTTCACAGGCTAGTCACGTATGGACTTTATATCTGCAACCTAAGCCTGTCTTTATTTTCTTAGATAGACTGTCACCTCTCCTGTAGAATGTAGGCTTCCTGAAGGCAGGGACTGTATGACATCTGTCTTTGTTTCTCCAGCACTAAGCAAAATGCCTGTTTAATATTCATTCAGTTGTTTCAATCATGCCTGACCCTTTGTAATCCCGTTTGGGGTTTTCTTGACAAAGATACTGGATTGGTCCTCCTTCAGCTCATTTTACAGATGAGGAAACTGAGGCAGTGGGGGTTAAGTGACTTGCCCAGGATCATACAGCTAGTAAGTGTCTGAGGCTAGATTTGAACTGGGGTCTTCCTGACTCCAGGCCCAGTGCTCTATCCACTGAGACACCTAGCAGCTGCAGGTGCTTAATAAATCTGCTCGTTGACCAGAGTTTGCAATTTATTTGGGATTAAAAAAAAAACGAGACCACCTCATTAGTGCCTTACCTTCTGTTGAAGTCTTTTTTGTGATGGCAAGTAGGAACAAGTGGTCTATGAGGTCTGGGAGGTCTTTTGCCCTACTAGTTTGATCTACAGATAGAAACAGTTTAAGAATCCAGAGCCAACTCTGCATCCAGAAGTGTCCAGTCACCTCAGATCCAGTCTTCAGGCTGCTGTCTCTTCATGAGGTAAGTGATAGAGGAGAGAAAGCAATTCCTGACAATTTTTTTTTCTGTTGTGTTTGGTTATTTTGAATTGTATCAAAATATCAAAAAATGTTAGTTTTGGAAGGGACCTTAGTGACCATTTAGTCTGACCTATATCTGAAAGAAAGTTCCTACTATAACAATCCAACAATTAGTGATCTGACCTCTCCTTAAAGACCTCTGATGATGGAGAGCCCCCCCTTCCCTAGGTAGCCCATTCCACTCTTTCAGTGCTCTCATTGTTAGAGAATCCCTCTTGGCATCAAACCTCAACTGGTGTCTTTGCCCCTTTTACCTATAGATTGGTCCTAGCTTGGCCCATTTGAGCCAGACAAAACAAGTTTAATCTCTTCTAGAAGGGGTCCCCACTGGGGCAAAGAGAACTCCAGTTCAATGAAAAAAGGCAACTGACTTGTAAGTTAGTTTGTAAAATCTCTTGTTCTTCACCTTCCTGAGTGGTAAAACAGGACTCCCCGAAGTTAGCCTTTGCTGGACCCTGAAGCCCCTAATCCATCCCTCTGAGGCTATTTTCTCTGGGATGTTTGACATTCAGCCAAGTTCAGTTAGCTTGGGTGTACTTGCCATGGCTGGAGATAAGGATTTTTTCCAGCTTGGCCCCCAATGGCTCGTCCCACTTTGCATTCTAACCTCCCCTGAGCTCTTCCCAAATGGACACGATCTACCAGGGCCAAGAAGAACATCTGTGATGTCTTGGGCCATGGCAGTAGCCTCCTCTTTTTCTTCTTCCCGATGCTGCCAGGTTAGGAAGGATCGTGCCATTAAAAGAACACCCCCCCAAAAAACAACCCACCTAGGCATCGGGAGTGACGACAGGGCTGGGAGGCTCTTTCCTGATCTGATCCCAAGCAGGGTACATGGTAAGATACTGACCAAGGAGGGAAAGGACAGGCTGAGACGGCCCTGTGCCTTCTTTCCTCTTGGGGTCCATCACATCTCTGAGATGAAACCCCAAAGGGAGGTGGTAGGACAAACGGGGAGCATTTTTTGGAGTGGGACTCTGTGTGTGTGTGTGTGTGTGTGTGTGTGTGTGTGTGTGTGTGTGTGTGTGTGTGTGTGTGTGTGTGTACAGCCTCACCAAGAGATGTTCCCATTCAGTACACTCGGCAGGCTTTTGCAGGGAAATGTATGTCTGCCTGCAGTTGTATGCTGAAACATGAATGGGTGTAGCTGTCTGCAGGTGTTTGAATGGCTTGTAGGTTTCTGTGAATGAATGCATTTGTGATGAAAAGTGCATGTATTTGTAGCCATGGGCCGGTAGCTGGCTGGCTGACTGGCTGTAGGTTTCTGGGGGCCTTCGAGTGAGGAAGCTTCTATTCTAAATGGGCTGTCAGCAGACTGGGGTGGCATGGTCATCCCCCCAAAACATCTGCCTGCTTGCTGCCTCTGTGGTGGCAACAAGATGTTGGCAACCATCATTTCTTGTCTGGACACTCAAAAAGGGAAGGGGAGGGTGGAAAGTAGGAAAACATGTGGTCAATCTGCCTGGGCTCTCCTCCAGCTACCAGGGACTAGCCCCAGGTAAACTCGGGCATTAGTGTCTTGTCCTGGTGCCTAGCCCATCTGTTTGTTCCCCAGTCCCCCCCGCCTCCACCCCTTAAGGCTAGGGATGATCATTTCTTAGTGCCCAGAACTGGAGATTTCCCCAGCCTCAGCCTCCTCCACCCCAGGGAAAGTAGAAACAAATACATTCTGCTGCTGACTCCCAACTTTCATGTTAGGAAGAATCTTTTCAGGTCCCCCATCTCTCTTCTAGCTAGATTTCCTGAGATGAAAGGTAAAGGGTATTTTTCTCTGTTAGAAGTACTGAAATTCAGAGCCAATTGGGCATGTGGGAGTGGGAATCCTTGCTGCAGGTGGGAGGGGAGAGGGGGGGAAAGGGATGTTCATTTGATCTGAAATCAGATGCTACCATTTAAAATGCGTCAATGTCCGGCCCTCTGCTCTCTCTCTCCACCTCTCACCACATCCCTTGTCCAGGGAAGATGGCCTCAGAGCCCCGTCCTAGCACAAAACAACCCTAATTAGCCTTCTCATTTCCAGTCCCAGAAAAGGCCAAAGGTTAAAAGGGTTACAGACACTAACCTCTTCTCTCATCTCAGCAATTCATCCAGGGGCAAGATTGCACCACACTTGGGGTGAGTGGAAGGTGTTGGGGGGAGGAGGCTAGAACGCTGGAGAGGCTCAACTCTCCAAAAATTACTCTGCCTTTGGAGACAGGATCTCTACCCTGACCCCTTCCCCCACCCGCATTCTCCTGGTCTCACTCTTGTCCCCTTCCCTCTCCCCTCCGAGTTCACAAAATTACAGCATCTCAGAGTTGGAAGGTTCCTCAGAGACCCTTAAATTCGACCCATCCAGAAAAATTCGCTCTAGTTCAGTCCTAACACTGGTTTATCTTGAATTCATAGGGGAGATATCAAATGTACACATATGTATTTCCTTCATGTTCTCTGTGTGTATATGTGTGTAGGAAAGTGATTGAGCTAGTCCAAGGCAATCTCTCGTACAACTAACACCAGTGTATTGCACTTAGTAGGTACTTAAGAAATATTTGATGAATGAATGCACGTGTTCATGAATGAATGATGAATGAAAACCAAACGCAATATAGACTGTATTGTGTATGTGAAGAAAGTGGAGGATTCTCACTGGAACACCAGCCCAACAGGGAACAGATAAGCACATTAGAGATTTAATTCCCCCTTCCCATGCCCCCCTGCCCACTAAACTTAATCTCATTTCGGTGGGCTGCTGTGACCTTTCTGCCAAATCAACATGCAGAAAGGAGCATTCCAGCCCTTGTGTTTATGAATGCACTGTCTCTGTAAATTATGAACGCCCTGGTGCATTGTGTTTGTATGAATGGGGGCTGCATGGGCTGGCCAGGAGACACGTGAGACACGTGGGGTGGAGAATTATGACTTTAAAAAGATGAACTGAGAAAAAAAATTAATGGGAGAGCATGAATGGTGGATGCAAAAATAAACCTCCCCCGGCCCCCTTCTAGTCTTTCACCTCCCCTCCCCCATAGCAACAAGATGCACCTATTTCATGAATACAGATTCTTCACCTTCTATAGACAGCTCAGTTTCTCCTATGTGGTCCCTTGCTCACCCCCTTTCCGTGGACCACACAGCTAAAAACAGAAAGCTAGAACACAAAAGATTCCGCAGTCAGCTCAAGCAGGGGATTATTTTTAGATCAGAAAAGGGGAAAGGAGGGTGGGGGGAGAGAAGCAGTTCTGGGTTTTGCGATCTAATTTTGTCTTTTTTTTTTTATCCCATCAATGGTATTTTCCATACAATCTGATTTCTATTTGACTCCTAGAAAAGGAACAGATCTAGGGCTGAAAATTCTGGAGCTTATGGCTGATTCTAGCTAGTAGCCTTTCTTCACCAGGCTCCAACTGAATTAATTTGATACTATTTTTGAAAGTCAGTGTTTCTAAGGGAGACCTAATGACGCACTGACGTCAATGCAGGTCAATAGCACAGACTGCTAGAACCGAGTGTGCTGCACAGTGCCAGAGCTTGGAGGCTTTTCAAACAGCCCCAACTCTGCAAATATCCCAGCTTTGCAGGGGGGGAAATCGAGTGTGTTGCAGGCAGAGACCCCCCACTACCTCCCCCATCTGAACTCCAAGAATATTCCACAGCATGTCATTCAGAGGCAAAAAAGTGGGCAAGAGGAATCCAAACAGATCCAATCAGACGCACTGCAGTTCAAAAAAAATCATACCTGTCAAAGCAACCGTATGTAATCCATGCACACACGCACAGAGGCTCACATTTACGTTCTGAATGCAATGCATATCATTAGGGTCTGTCTATGAATAGACCCAGAGATGCGTGCGTTGCAATTTGGTCCCCAAACGGGGCTTTCAAACGTGGGTGATGAGTTCTTGGGCTCTGATCAGTTACTCAGGAGGTGCCTGAATGTGTGGGGGTGGGTGCATGGGAGGGGGCTGCCTCCTCTCTCTCACACACATTCTCTCTCTCTGTCTCTCTCTCTCTCTCTTTCTCCCTCCTCTTTCCTCTTTCTCTCTCCCTCCCCTCTGTCCCCCTCCTCTCTCTCTTTCTTTCTCCATCTCTTCTCCCCCTCCTCTCCCTCTCTCTTCCCCTCCCTCTTCCCCTCCCCCTCCTTTCTCCCTCTCTCTCTCTCTCCAAGTCTGGCACTGAACAACGAACTGTTTTGCCTTGCTCCCGGGAAGAGTGCAGACACATTACGTGAAATCCAGAGCGTTTTGCGTGGTGCATTTAAAACGCTTCATTCACCTCTCCCATCCCCTCACCAGTCTTTCCAAATTTCCCTAGAAATCTGTGTAAGGATTGCGGATGGGAAAACATTTGCAAAAAAAAAAAAGTGAGGAGCCTTTTGCCAAAGGTAGGTTCCACTGTGAACTGTCTGTTGTGTTTGGCTTTTGCAAAGTTTATGGTGTCAGTTGATAAATGTTTGGAGGGGTAGAATTATGTGGCTAGCCATGATCACTGTCTTTCTCATCAAACAAGTGCATTTTACAAATTGTTGGAACAGGTTGTTCTGGGTGTCCTGTGTATTTGATTTTTGCAGTGGGGATGTCAATTACAAGACATACTCATGGCTTAAACTGAGAAGGAGATGTTTCTGCTCCCTTTTCTCCCTACTAGTTTGCCTCGTTGGGAGAGGGAATCTCTAGGGTGGCCACTTTTTACTTTGCCCATATTTTGGATTAGCTCCCAATCAACAGATAACCTTAGACTTGTAATTATCTTGCACATTAAAATTTAATTCCAAAAAGGCTTAAAGTCAGCAGCATCTGAGCAAAGTGGGGAAAGTTGGGGGAGGGGGGGTGGAGAGAGTGAAAGGGCTAGTTGGGGGAGAGAGAGCATGAACGTGGCATTTCTTGCAGATAATTTTCCCACCATTTGGGGGAAATACTGGGGCCTTAGTGGGTGTAACCAAAAATACCCACCAATTAACGATAAAATAAAATTGAGCCCACTGCCATTACCAGAACAAGAAACTGCTACAGTCTACAACCACCTGTAGAGGGAAATCTTTATGCATGATTTCTTATGGCTGTTTTTAAACGGGAAAACAGCTTGCATTTGTGACTGGCAAACTTTGCAGCATTAAGAAAAGAGATACTCTCTCTGCAGGGTGTGGGGGTTAATTTGCAAGGACGGTAGGGGAAAGGGGAGGGGGTGCTGGCTCAGTGCCAAAGTCGTTTCTAAATTGGGGGTCTCTGGTGTTTGATCACTGGCATCTTTAGGTTGGAGCCAAAATTGACATATGGATAAAGGAAGGGAAGCTGGGGGGTGGGTGGGGGTGGGGAGAAGACAGACTAAGAGTTGCATATAAAGTGAGGGTGGGCCTGG
Organism: Pseudochirops cupreus; assembly: GCA_028627135.1. Lineage (NCBI taxonomy): Eukaryota > Metazoa > Chordata > Mammalia > Diprotodontia > Pseudocheiridae > Pseudochirops > Pseudochirops cupreus. The sequence continues at coordinate 22,758,629 of CM053583.1, read as the reverse complement.
AAGAAAACCAATCTATGAATATCTCCCGTCTCTGCTAATCTTGACCACAGCTTCATATTGAGAGGTGGTTATCAACAAGTGTTTCTCCTGAGAAGATTAGTTGTAACAGACTTTCAAGGGTTTTTCTAAGCTTGGTAAATCTGCCAGGGAGGTTATTGTTAGGAGGGAAGGGAGTTGTACTTTGTCACAAAGGAATTTACGGTTGGGGGGAAGGGGGGAAGCCTGAACACCCAATCATTTAACCCCACAGACTTGAGTTCAAATTATCCAGGGGACTCACAAGGGAATGAGAGGAATTTCAAGTGTTTGAACCTTTCATCAGGAGTTTTACCATCCGTGGGAAGGATCTAGCTCCCGATGTTATCATAGACCTAAAGTCAATGGGAATTCCATGTGTCTGAGAGCAGGATTTTTTTTTTGATCTAGGGAAACGGGGCATCGGGCTTTGCTGCAGGGTTCTCTCCTGCAATGTCTTCTAGGAAAGCTGAATCACTACCACTCCAAGGAGCAACTATATCTGGGGGTGGGGGGAAAGCATGATGTCTGTTTGAGAAATGAAGTAATCCAAAGCATAACAGTCATTTGAGGGCACAATCGGAGTGTCTGCTTGTAGTGGGGCAGGATGGAGGTGGGTAGGGAGCAGGAAAGCTTCTTTTGGTTGGGGATAGATGTTGGTACCCAAGACTCCCACTGGATTTTAGGCTTTGGGGACTTCAGATTGTTGGGGTATGCTATGAAGGGGGGAAAGCAGTGGGGGTGCTGGACCAGGGAACTTCTCCCACTTTCTTCTATGACCACATAAGGGTCCTTTTCAGCATAGCTTGGGGATGGAGCAGTGCTAAGGAGCACGTGACAGGCAGAGGACAAGAAAGGTAAGTGAAGGCCATGGGGAAAACCATGATGTTGTAAAGGTCCAAGGGCTGAAATAGTGAATGTGTATCAAGCATAGTTAGCCCCAGCGTGAAGTGAAGGGCAGAGGCCACAGGACTGAATGAGATTAGATGAGCAGGCCCAGAACTTTACCTTTGGTAAGCCAGGTTCATTTATCTCAGGCCCACCAGCAGAGTACTCCAGTGGCAGGCCCCAGCTTGAGAAGTGAGCATTTTGTTTGAGACCTGGTTTGGTGCAGAGGACTCCCCATATCTCCCTATTCAGCAGGGGGTTAAATCAGGGAGCTAGTGTGACATCATCTCTTTGGAGGGGGCTCCCTCAAGGGGAAGACAAACTCAGACTGCTCAGGCCTCTTGCCACTTTGCTATCTATTTTGCCAGCTCTTGACCAGTCTGAGGGGCTTTGGGAAGCAATGACATCATTCCTGCAGCCCCTCCCAAGGGGAAATTGCTTTTTTTTTCCACTAGGGGCGCCAGAAGAATAAGGGGATTATCTGAGGCATATGATTACATATACCCATGTTTCATTTGCATTTTTCTGGATTTTGATGGTTCCTGCAGACCCCTCTAGCCAAAAAGACAAAGCAAAACAAACCAAAAACCTCTTGCTTGCCATTAGCCATTTCCTCCCCTTCTGCTTCCCCCCTCCCCTCCCCAAGAAACAAAACTCACTGGGACCCTGTGACTGTGGGACCTGATTTTAAGGAGGGCTGAGAGTTAAATGTATATTCTTTGCTCTCCTTTTCAGCCTGGTTTTGAAGGTGCCATCAGTAAAATTGGGTCTCCTCATGCACTAGACTCAAACCTTGATACAGGTTCATGGCAAGGGCTGTGTATTATTCATTCTTATTCCACATGCAAACATAGAAATAGGTACTTTGAGTACATGCATGCATGTAAGCACCCTCATGTGCACCTCCTATACATGTGTAAATACACATCGTCACCTCATCCGTACATACATGCCTTCTGCGGGCTCAACCCAGCCACCCCCATGCATCTTCTGTGGTTCTTGCCTATGTCTTGCTGTAAGTTTGCCATGGGAGGTCCTCAGGAAGAGGTGGCTGCTCATGGAGCACATGGGCTCTCTGTCCAATATTCCTTAATCTCAATGTGCTAAATGCCTCGATCTCACTGCTAAAATCAGGGGGCTGGGCCAGGTGATCTTAGAGATTTATTTCAGCTCCTAATGTTCCGTGATTCTGGACATGGGCTGACAGATAAGCAGGCCTCCTCTCTCTCTACACACGAACACACTCACACACTCACATGTCTTCCTTCAAGGCTATAGATGGCAGCCACTAATAACATGTAATTTAGGGGCAGAGTGAAGGTACCGTAGTCATGCAACAAGCCCAAGTTTGCCTTGGTTTTACACAGTTCAGGGCATCGAGCCTCCTTTCTCTTTGCTCGTGCTGTGAGAAAGTCAGGGAATCACTCATCTTTCCACTCATGAGGAAAGTGAAGAAAGGTTCAGCTGGGCTCCCAGCATGCATCTGTGGTACAGTAGAAGGAGCACAGAGAGTAAAATTGGAGGATCTGAGTTTGAATTCTGGCCATTACATGTACTGGGTCGTTTTGCCAGCTTATCTGAAAACTTAGAGTGGTGTCCGCCAAGGTCTCTGTCAGTTGTGTATGTGATCTTATAAACTCTTGTTACCTTTGATGGAGCCATGTTCTTTGTTCCCTTGGTGGCAGGGCAGCCTAGAATCCCATTTTATTTCGTAGGACATTGGGGAGGGGGGAAGGAGTAGGGAAATAAGCCTTTATTTACTATCTACCACATACCATGCATGGAGCATTTTACAAATATATCTCATTGGATCCTCAAAACAGTCTGGAGAGATGCAGTTATTATCCTCATCTTACACTTGGGGAGACTGAGGCAAGCAGAGGTTTAAGTAACTTGGGCAGGGTCACACAGCTAGTAAGTGTCTGAGGCTACATTTGAACTCAGGTTTTCCTGACTCCAGGCCCAGCGCTCTGTGCACCATGGCGCACGCGCACACACACACACACACACACACACACACACACACACACCCACACACCCACCCACAGACACACACACACCCACCACCACCACCACCACCACCACCACCACTACCACTGGCCAGGATCCGAGGCAGCTGGCTCACAGAATCCACCAACAGCAGTACGTCACCAGGGCTTGGTCCTGGCTTTCCCAGGATTTATAGAATAAAAACCCTGACTGGAGGCCTGTTTCTTCCCTCAAGCAGTAGTATTTATCTTTATATGGAAGCTGGGAAGAAGTCTGACCCTCCAAACTCCAAAGCAGCTAGGTGGCGCACTGGATAGGGCACACTCAGAAAAACCTGAGTTCAAATCCAGCTTCCAACACCTGTGTTACCTCTGCTTACCTCAGTTTCCTCAACAGCAAAGTGTGGATAATTAATAAAAGCATATACCTTCCAAGGTTGTGAGGACCAAATGAGGTAATATTTATAAAACACTTAACTCAGCGCTTGCCACATAATAGGGACTTAATAAATTCTTGTTTCCTTCTTCACAAACCCCCCCCCCCAATCTTGCTCCTTTGCGTTCTGTCTTCTCTTTTCAGTCCTACTTGGCAAAGAATGGTCCAGCCTGTTTCTTGGTGATGATGTCACAGACGTTAGGGGGCAGAGGGGGAAGAAGGGAGGAACAGAGGAAAGAAATGTCTTTGCCTCGTTCTCCAGGGCCAACTAAATCCAAGGATGGAACCCAGATATGAAAGATAGAGAATTCAAAGTCTAGTTTGTACCTGATCATCAATGTACTTAGCAATTGTCTTTGGGTGGCTCAACCCATCACCCCTGTGCATCTTACATGATTCTTGCCCATGTCTTGCCATAACACCATTGCATTCTCTGAGCTTCACTTTTGTCATCTTTCAAACAAAGGGCAAATGAGGGTTACCATCTTGGTAGCAATGGAATGATCATTTAAAAGAACCTGACAAAAATTCTTTCTACCACACTTAAAGCTGCCCAATAGTCCCTGAGATCCAGGATGACAGTGTGCCAGAGGGGGCACTATGAGAATTGGATTGAGCTGATGATATGGGTGGCAAAAGTCTTCGGTTAAAATGTCTTTAAATCCTTGGCTTGGCACAAGAATAAAGGACGGGAAAAAACCCTTCATTCCCTTCATCTCTCTTCCCTCACACCTTTCTCTGCTCCTTTTTTCTCTTATTCAATTTATTTTTCATGACAAACCTTGTGTTTTCCCTTTTATTTCTGTCCGGTGTCTTTGAGGCAAGATGAGGGACCACCAGAGAGATATGAGAGGAAATGGAATTGAATTAAAATGATGGGGGAACCTCAGTATTCTTTTAGGACATGTATGGATAGTTTTCTCATCTCTAAAAATCAAAGTGACCTCTGAGATCTTTTCCAGGTCTAAATTTCTGTCCCGTGTGGAAGAGGAATTGTCCTACCATTGGTAGGATGCAAACTTTTAAGGATTTTTTCACCAGGAGTAAGGATGAATTTGGACTGACTCATCCTAGCCCACTTTAGAACCCATTTGGGACATCCATTTGAGAAATAACTTGGAACCCAGGAAACGGGAAAGCTCAGTGGCCCTCCATTTTTACAAAGTGAACACATGAGTATGATGGTCAATGTTCACGGTAGCTCTGATTATTCTGAAAGACCAATCAGTCAGCATTTATTGAGCACCCCCTATGCCTAGGACACATATTCGGATGTATGAATCTCTCTTCTTTCTCATTTCACTGCTTTCCAAGGATCTGTTTTAACCACAAATGAGACATGGTTTCTGGCTGAGTGAGACCGAACTTCGTGGTCCATGTATAGTCCCTTCCAGCTATGTTGAAAGCATGCCTTCACTATCTAATGTGAGAAGGTTTTTCCCAATGACATTGGATTTATTGGATTTGAGAATCTTGCCAAGAGAAGAAGAGGCATATTGAAGGGTAGTTATCCTGTTTTCACAGTTCCTTCTTACTTCCCTCTTCTCTGGGCCCAGAAGGGTTGTTATCCTAAGGACAGTGGTGTAGCCTCTTGTACACAGTGGGCACTTAATAAATACTTCTTGAGTTTATTTGACTCTCCTCCCATCAGGAAAAAGGCTGAGAACTTTGTTCTGAGGCTTTTGTTGGCCGCAAAGGTCAGAGGATTCAGCACCAGAGGGGACTCAAGGAAACCCTCTCATTTTATAGATGAAGAATGAGAGGGAATGACTTTCATATTACTCGGGTAATAAGTAGCAGAACCAAGATGTGAACCTAAGGTGCCTCTGTCTTAAAATCCTGCACCATTTTCACTGTGTTACATCCTGTAAGAAATTAACTACCTGGGTTTGCCCTTGACCAGAATAAATGCCTTCTAGGCCAGCAAGAGAGGATGCTGGGGGACCCAGTCCTTAGCCTTGCATCTGAAATAGCCAGGTTAGGCTTAGTGAGTGACCCCTGTGGTGGGCATATCTGAGAAACTCAGCTTTTCAGAGCCAAACTGAGCCTTCTGGTACTTTGGCCCAGAGGCTTCAAGACAGCAGGCCATGGTGGCTGCTGTCCAAGAGGTGTTGAGGACTTCCATAGGCAGTAGTATGGGCACTCTCAGGTGCACTTATAAATCCCCAGGGCATCATAAGCAACTTCATGTGATTCTTTATGGACAAATAAGTCAAGTTATCCCCTCCAGGTGCCAATTTGTTTCGAGAGATACAGGGAATGGAAAATCTTGGACATGGGTCCCAGGACTGCTGATGATTCTAATTAAATGTTTTTAGATTAATTTTTTTAATTAGCAAAAATCTATTTTCTCTTCCACTTCTTCCCCCAAATGAAAAAAAAAGAAAAAGAACCTTTGTAACAAATATATGTGGTCAAATAAAACAAATTCCCATATTGGCCATGGCCAAAAATACATGTCTCAGTTTACACCTTGAGTCCATCAGTTCTTGGTGAAGAGGAAGGGGGTATGTTTTGTTATTGGTTTTCTGAAATCATGGTTCTTTGATCAGAATTCTTAATTCTCTTGGAATTGTTTATCTTTATAATGTTGTCTTATCAATAATTCTCCTGGTTCTCACTTCCCTTTGCATCATTTCATACAAATCTTTTCTGTAACAAAGGTTTCCCTGTACCATCTCTTTCATCATTTTTTAGGGTACAATAGCATTCCATCCCATTCATACTCTGTATTCTGTTTCAGTTATTCACCAATTAATGGGCACCCCTTGGCTTCCAGTTGTTTACCATCACAAAAAGAACTGCTGCAAATATTTTTGTACATATGTGACCCTCATTAAAATGGGAAAATTGGTTGTTTATCATTAATCTTCTATCTTCTGTAGTTGTTGTTATTCAGTAATGTCTGACTCTTTGTGACCTCATTGGAGTTTTCTGGGCAGAAATACTAGAGTGGTTTGCCATTTCCTTCTCCAGCTCATTTTACAGATGAGGAAACTGAGGCAGACAGGGTTAAGTGGCTTGCCCAGGGTCACACAGCTAGTAAGTGTCAGAGGCCAGATTTGAACTCAGAAGGTGAGTCGTCTTGACTCCACACCCAGGACTCTGTGCACTATTGCACCACCTAGCTGTCCCCTTTTACCCTAGTCTAGGCCTTGGTTTTACCAATCTGCAGACTGGTTTAATTATTGGTCTAATGCTTAGAAGGGAAGGGATGGTTCCATAAGTACTATCATTGCCCATGAGCACTTGATGCAATTCTGGAGACACTAGAGCAAGATGAATGGACCCAATTCCCATGATGGAGGTATTCTCTCAGCATCTTTGGATGAAAAATCCTACGTAAGTGACAAGTGCCACTCTACAGTGCCGCAATACTGAGGACTGCTGATACTGCAGGGCTTGCTAAATTCTTTGAGCAACGGCATTTAGGATCCTCGGGTAGCTATCATCCTGTTTATGTTTCAGTCCAGACCCATGACAATATGATTTCCTACCTACCTGGGAGACAGAGATAGTCCAGCATTCCCAGCAACACCCATAGAACCTCGCCATTGATGGAGATCTTAGCCATTGGGAAATATGCCCCTCTTGGTTTTGAGCAGTCTCTAGTCCCAATATCCCACTTCTTTGGATGCTACACAAGAGCTTATTCCTCCTCAAAAGGAGTTTGAGGTCAACAGGAATAATTTTCTTGCAGTTTTTACCTCTGGGAGAATCTAGGCAGGGAGACCATGTGAACAGATGGAGAGGATTAGGCATTGGGCAAGGGATAAGTCCGTTCCTACCAGGGACTTAATTGAACCATCAATGCAAAATCAGGGCAGAGAGTACTACTGACTTACTGAGCTCCAGATGTAACTCAAATAGTCATTTTAGAAAAGAGATATAAAGGTATAGTGGATACATTGCTGTTCAACCTGAGTTCAAGTCCTCTCTCTGACATACTGACTGTGTGACCCTATACAAGTCACCTACCCTCTCAGTGCTCTAGGCAATGCTCTAAAACTGCATGTCAAAGAGACTATAAGATTATTGTTCTTTGGTCACATCCAGCTCTCCATGACCCCATTTGGAGTTTTCTTGGCCGAGATACTGGAGTGGTTTGCCATTAACGTCCCCAGCTCATTTTACAGAAGAGGAAACTCGGGCAAAAAAGGGTTAAGGGGTTTGCCCAGGGTCACACAGCTAATAAGTGTCTGAGGCTAGATTTCAGTTTAGGAGGGTGAGTCTTCCAGGCTCCAGGCCCAGTGCTCTGTGCACTATGGCACCACCTGTAAGGTATAACTAAAAGGTGCATCTACGACTGTCGATCTGTATTGGCAGGTTGAGTTTATCCATCTAGAGCTGGGATTCTTTGCCTACTTTGTGTCATAGACCCCTGTGGCAATCTGGTAAAGCCTATGGACCCCTTCTCAGAAGTATGTTTTTAAATACATAAAACAAAATACATAAGATGACAAAGAAACAAATATATTGAAATTCAGTTATCATATACATATACAGTTATAATAATATATGTTATTATATGAAATACAGTTATGTTTTTTAAAACCAAATTAGTGAACCCCAAATTAGGAATCCCTGATCTAGAGAATTTCCTATACCAGTGAAATCATAGATCCAATTAATTATAGAAAAATTAAAATCTAGGACTGTTTTCATTCCTTGTTTTATTTTCTTAAACAGAGTGAAGCATTTTGAACCAAACTCAACCTATGTGTTTTCTTAAATTGTTGAACTACAACCAGAGAATAATATCAGAATATTTTCTGAATTATGTAATTTGTTTCAGTGACTACATCTAAAGAAAGGTCATTTAGGATGATAATATCATAGAGATGATAAGATCATAGAGCTAGAAGGTAGCCCAGAGGCCCACTGGTCCAAGTCCTCACTTTACAGATGGCCAAAGAGACCATGGATGTTCAAGTGACTTGCCCAATGTCACACGGATAGTAATCCATGGTCAGAGTCGGGGGAGAAGTCCTGAGCCTTGAAGATGATTCTCTTTTCCAACATTCTGTTGGCATCTAGGTGCTTTAAAGCCCTGTTCTATTGTACAGTGTATCTATAAATCAGGTGAAAACCTTATTTTCTCTCTTTAAATTTGCCTCCCTAAACTTACCTTCTCGCTTCCTTCTAGAAAGGTAGAACGGGGGCCAAGAGCAGTTAAAGTGGACCAGGGCCACATGAGGGGTCCTAGGACTTTGGGGGGACAAACTCCTCCTCAGAACTTTGGGCTTTCTTTATATATTCCTTGTCCTCATCAGACTTGCTTACATTCACTTTCAGGATCTAGAAAGGAGGTAGCAGAGAATGTGGGATATGTCCATGCTCACCCAGAGATGTCCATATGATTTTGGATTCAACCCCTTCTGCCACGTGTTAAAGTCATCTCTTTAGAGCTGAAAGAAAGTGTAGAAGTCATATATTCCAATGCCTTTATCTTATAGATGGGAGGTAGTGTGGCATAATGGATAGGGCACTGAACTTGGAATCAGAAAGTCTTGGGTTCACATCCTGCCTCACTTATTATGTCACCCCAGGTAAAGTTCTTAAACATTCTGTGCTTTAGTCTCCTTATCTGTAAAACGAGGGCGTTAAACATGATGGCTTCTAAGGTTTCCTCCAGCCCTGAGCTTATGATCTTATGAAAATGACTCCCCAAAAGTGATTGTCCAGTGTTACTAGTAAGATGCAGTACACCTGGGATTCAAACTGGGCTCCTCTGATTTCAAATCCATCAGCCTTTCCATAACTATACCCCTTTGTTAAAGGTGATGACATCAACTTATTGACTGTTACAAGATGAATAGAGCTTAGCCAAGTCAGTAGAAACCAGGGATGAAGGGGAAGTCACTGAGAAAGTCCATTCTCTCTCCCTGTATCCAGAGATGAAAGGTAACTGTGAATGGAGCTCACATGAAGAAGGTTCCCATAGTGCACCCTGCCCTCCCAGGGCACAGAGAAATCTGGCCTTGAGCTACAAACCCAAATTCCAGCCATCTAGTGTAGCTCTTTCATATGTATCAAAAGCTGTTCTCCCAGTGGTATAAAAATTCATTGTGTGAGTGTGTGTGCCAGTCAGTTACCCTTTAGATGCCAACAGTGAGAGGTAGAAGGTGACCCGCTCACTCCTTAATGCCTGTTTTGTTTGCCTGAAAGACAGATTACTTTTCCCTAGTGGGGCTGTGATTAAAATGGACCCAACAGAAACACCAGCTGTTTTGGATGCAGGGTAACTAGCTCCTCTTTAACAAGGGAGTGATGGGAGTCCCACTGCCCAGATTTGCCTGGCATCTGAAAAACCCTCCTACTAAAAGTGCACTTCCTAGAGAAGCCAACAGAGTCAAAAGGCAGTGTGCCCTCTGCTAACTGTCAGAGATCTTCATGCTGCTGGAAAAAGATTAGGAGTCAAAAAGGTCGGGAGTCAGAAGAGTGATGGGTGAATTTTGGCTACACTACCTATCGTTTTACTGTGTGACCTTTGCTATATTGCTTAAACTCGCTGGACCTCAGTCTGCTCCTTTGTAAAATTAGGTGATTGGAAGAGTTGATCCCTGAACTCCATGACTTTAGAATTGTAAGGGATGTCAGAAGTCAGCTCCAAGCCTCTTGATTTTACAGAAAAGAAAATCAAGACCACCCATAGGCAAGTCTAAGGTCCCAGAGGTAGTAAGAATGAGTCTGGATTTGCACTCTAGTCCTCTGGAGAAGAGAATGGCTAACCACTCTGGCATCTTTGCCAAGGAAACATCAGATGGGATCACAAAGAGTCAGATGCAACTCACCAGCAAGAGAGTCGAAGTATTTTGCTTCCTCCTGTCCTGATTTTAGGGAATAAAGGCAGTTGACTGCTTCTGGAGCTTCCAGGGCCATTTGAATTTTCCTGTTCTCTCTCCAAGAGGCACACTGCTCAGGAGATTCCTCCAACTAGAAAACCGGATTTCCCAATTTTCAGGACTTGGAGTTACTTATGAGAGAACTCTCAGAGCTGGTGCTGCCTGAAAAATCAACCTTTTCTGGCTAGAAGGCTAGATTCTGGTTTTGCACTGCTTAGAAAATGCCCCTCTTCTAACTATAAAGCAGAGCTTCGGGAATGATCTTGTCTGAACTCCAGGCTCAGAACACTCAGGCAAGCATATCTGCTCTTCTACATTAAGGAAGTCATTGATTGTTCCTGTTGTGTTGGGGAAGAGAAATCCTCTTTCTCACCCCATGTGCCCTCAGTCTTTCCAGAGAGAATGCAGAAGGGAAAAAAAAAAACCCAAATCTTGATGAAGGCGTTGGATCCCAAGCAAGAATCTGTCCTCAAGAGTTTGGCTCAAAGTCATCTTGAGGGTAACCTCAGTTACTAAGAGCCTGCCCTTAGGAGATATCAAGTGTATGTGGGGGAAGGGAGTGTGGGGGGGTGTCCAACCCAACCAAGCTGTTCTGTTCATTCAGACTTAGTCAGGAGTCGCCATTTCTTCTCTTAATGAGGTGCCAGTGAACACTTCCACATTCTCTAATGTAGGAAGGTATAGACCATCAGTGATTCCAAATAAAGCTCACTTTCTGTAAATTCATCACATTGATCAGGCAAATCTACTCCCATCAAAATCCAAGCTCCTCTTTCCCCCATATAGACAAATTCAGCCCTTTTTAAATATACTCCATCCCTAGCCAGGAACTTGTGTTGTCCTTCCTATATTTTCAGCCATTGTCCAGAATGCCAAATCCCACTCTCAAGCAAGAGACTGTTGGTTTCAGTGCATAGGAGTAATCTCTCTCTCTCTCTCTCTCTCTCTCTCTCTCTCTCTCTCTCTCTCTCTCTCTCTCACACACACACACACACACACACACACACACACCACCACCACCACCACCACCACCACCACCACCACCACCACCACCACCACCACCACCACCACCACCAGCCTTCAAGTTCTTGCCCATTATTTAAGAATCTTTATCAGTGCTTTCCATATTCTTCTGACAGTATCATTTGTGCCGACATGAGTGACCAAGATCAGGAGTGGTCAATAATCATCTAGTTTGACAGGTTTTAGGAAAATTTTGGTTACATGCCTCAGAAAGACAGTAAACCTTTCTGTTGTTATCAGGTTGACAATTATCTACCCTCTCAGCAAGGAGTCACAAGCTTGTCTTTTCTCCCTCTGGCCCATACTGGATGAGCTCTCCCTTAAGAGTAGTTGTGGGCCTATGGCATCATAATGCCTTGGAGTTTAAGCTTCTGGTTCATCATCAGAGGGTCCCAGCTACCTATTCTGAGTTTTACAACTGTTGGCTGATCCTCATTTCCTTCTCCTCTGGGTCACTTTTTTCCACTCTTCAAATTCCTGATAAATGTAGGGACCTTACTCTTCCAATTCAGATCTTATTTCTTCTTTGTTTTCCCACTGAAGCCCTTTCATCTTTAAGGGAAGTTTCATTGTCTCTGAGAATTTGAAGCATAAAGAGATGGCTCTTTGCCGTCTCTTCCAGGTGGGAGACCAGCCTGCACTTTAAGCCTAGAATACAATTATTCATTATCTACATAACATCATAGATAGAAGACAATGGGAAAGTATTAAGTCCTTACCATGTACTAGGCCCTGTATTAAGAACTGGAACCACAAATACAAATTCACTGACGCTCACCAATCACAAGTCCAGGGTCGGAGTAATGTGCCAGAGCACAGGGGCATGGAGATGGCCAGGGATGGTGGTGACGATGAGGATGACAATCAGATTGTGAGCACAGATGCAGAATGTGAAAACAATTGAGATCCTGGCTCCTAAGGCTCCCAAAGTGTGATATATTTGTTGTTACAAAATCAGTTACGTGTCAGCAAGGTTGGGGAAAATATGGAAGGCAGTTTTAAAAAAAATGGAGGAGTTACTGCACTTTGATTGAATGGTTAAGAAATGGGGCCCCACCCTGAGCTATTAGGTCAAAAAGGAAAAGGCATGGAGGGGAGCCCCAACATGGGACAACATGGCCCTGATCCCATTGGTTCTTGATTTTTCTTACAAGTGGCCATTTTTTAAAGTAAACTTAAAATTTTTTAAATTTAAATGCAAAATTAGAAAAGAAAAAAATGCCATGTCCACAACAGAACATAAGAAAGGAATCAGTATAAAATAATAAATTTCCATTTCAAGAAAGCCTATATTATAAATACTACCTGTTGTTTTCAAAGTTACCCAGCTTTTCTTTGCTTTCTTGTAGGTTTTCTTTTGTTCTCTGCTGTATACTTTTTGCTTTGTTTTTTTTCTTCTCTCTCCTCCTACCCCAACCCTAAAGAAGGCTACAATTAAGCTCAAATATGTATACATATACATAGATATCTATATACTTATTTCTACCTGTCATCTGTTTCTCTGAAGGTGGATAGCATTTTCTTTTTCTCCCCCAATCAATAGTATTTTATTTTATTTTCCAATTACATGTAAAGATAGTTTTCAACATTCATTTTTGTAAGATTTTGAGCTCCAGACTTTTCTCCCTTCCTTCCTTCCCCAAGACAGCAAGGAGTCTGATATAGGTTATATGTATGTGTACAATCACATTAAACATATTTCCACATTAGTTGAATTGTGAAAGAAGAATCAGCATAGAATAAGAAAACAATAGAAAGAAAAAAGAAAACAAAAAAAGTGAAAATACCATGCTTCAGTCTGTGTTCAGACTCCATAGTTCTTTCTCTGGATGTGGATGGCATTTTCCACCGCAAGTTGTTTGGAATTGTCTTGGATCATTGTATTGCTGAGAAGAACTAAATCTATCACAGTTGATCATTGCACAATGTTGCTGTTACTGTGTACAATGTTTTCCTGGTTCTGCTCACTTCACTCCGCATCAGTTCATGTAAGTCTTGGCAGATACCATTTTCTCTCATAAGTCCAAATCTTTCCATGTTTTTTTTTAAATCAACTAGCTTATTACTTCCTATACCACAATGATATTCTGACCCAGTCACATCCCATCTGAGAGATTGTCTATGAAAGTTTTTTTCCCAGTTTTATGAATGTCTTCTATTCTTGCCTGTGTGGGTTTTATTTATACAAGAAAATTTTAATTTAAAGTAATCAAAATTATCCATTTTACACTTCAGCAATGCTCTCAACTTAAAATATAGTTGATGGTCTGTACTACTGAGTCTACTTCTACATCTTTTTACCCTGGTTTCTTTGAAGTTCCTGACTCTGTTCTTCCAAATGAACTTTGTTATAATTTTTTTCTAACTCAGTAAGATAATTTTTTAGTAATTTGATTGGTGTGACATTAAATTAATAAATTAGGTAAAATTGTCATTTTTTTATTATATTGGTTTTACTTACCCAGGAACAATAAATATTACTTCAACTATTTAGATCTGATTTTATTTGTATCAAAAGTTTTTTATGTTTGTGTTTATATAGTTCCTGTGTCTGTTTTGTCAGGTATACTCTCAGACATTTTATACTATCTAGTTATTTTAAATAGTCTAAGGCAATATTGAATAATATTGCTGACACATAGTGGAGTTTCCCTCTTTTTTTCTTTTGATAAAATCTATTTTAGCTTTAACTTTGTCTGAGATCATGATTACAACCCTTGTTTTTTTTTAACGCAATAACGTCTATTCCTGTCCTTTATTTTATTTTTGTGTGTATCTCTCATTTTTATTGTGTTTCCTGAAAGCAATATATTGTTGAATACTAATTTTTAATCTGCTATCCATTTCTGTTTTATAGGTTAAGTTCATTCCACTCATATTCTAAGCTATAATTACTTGTGTATTTTCCTCCTTCCTATTTTTCCTCACTATCCTTCTCACCCTGTCCCTCCTCACTCCTCTACTTTACTTCTGCCTGCTTGCTAACTTGCCTTTTTATTCCATAGCCTACCTGTTTTTGTCACAAATACCTGAAAATCTTTCCATTAGTTAAATGTCCACTTTTTTCCTATTCAGGATTATGCTTAAATGTGCTGGGTAAATTAACCTTGGTCATAACCCTAGCTCTTTTGCACTACAAAATATACTACAGGAGGCCCTATGGTCCTTCAACATAGTCACTGCTAGGTGTCATGTAATCCTTATTGTAGTTCCATAATATTTAAATTGTTTTTTCTTGTTGCTTTTAATATTCTTTCCTTAGCCTGGTAGCTTTGAAACTTGGCTATGATATTCCTGTAAGTTTTCCTCTTGGGATCTCTTTCCGGTAGTGATCAGTGGACTTCTTTTTTATTTCTGCTTTGCCATCTTGTTTTAGAACTTCAATATTATATCAAGATTCCTTTTTATCATAATTTTTAGGTAATCTGACTATTCTTATATTATTTCTTCTCAATCTGCTCTCCAAATCAGTTGTTTTCCTTATGAGATGTTTCACATTCTCTTCTATTTTTTCATTCTTTTGATTTTGTTTGATTGTTTCTTGGTATCTTAAGACATCGTTAGCTTCCATTTGTCCAATTCTAGTTTTCAAGGAATTATTTTCTTCCTTAAGTTGTTGAGTCTCTATTTCAAGTTGATTGACTTTCTTTTCATAATTTTCTGGATTTTCTTGGATTGCTCTTTTTTCCCCCTAATTCTTCCTCAATCTCTCCCATTTGATTTTGAGGGTACTTTTTAAGTTTTACCAATAACTGTTTTTGTGCTTGGGACCCATTTGACATTTCTTATTGGAAAGGGAGTGGCTTTTTTAGTTCCGTTATCTTCCTCTGAATATGAACCCAGATCTTCTCTAGCCCCATAGTAACTGTCTACAGATGGGTTCTTTCTCCTTTGCTCAACCATTTTATGTATTTATTTTTGTTTCATTTTGTTTTTTAACAACTATTAGTGTCATTAAGTTTTAGTCCTGAGGTATGGAGAATGATGCCCCAAGCCTCAGGTTCTTCTTACTGTTATTTTCTGAGGTCTGTCCCACGGCTCAACTTCAGATTCTCCTTTCCATTCCTAAGTCATGTAGCCTGGCAAATGATCTTACTCGCTGTGGTCCCTCTGGTGGCTACAGCTGTCCTGCATGCCCTGTAACTGAAACCAGGGACTCTGATCTCTTGCCCATGCCCACAGCCAACAGGGTCCCAGCCCCTTGCTACTGCATTCACCAGGTGTGTGCTATATATCCTTCTCCCCAAAGCCACAGCCTGGGATGTGTCTGAGCAGCACAGCTGTGCTTAGCATTCCTCAACAATGGAAGGTCTTTCAGTCTTCTCTTACTCAACTGGCAATGTCTGTGAGATGAAAGTTTATAAGGTTCTAAGGCTGCCTCTCAATCCCAGCTGTCCCAAACACTTATTGTTGGTTGATTTAGCTGGATCAGCCTGGAGATGTTTGCCCTTCACTCAGAGGTGGGGTCTTTCCTGGGAGAAGACTCCCAAGAATCAAGTGCAGCCCTTTGACTGAATCTGGTTCCAGGTCCCCCACCTCTGTCTTCAGAGAACAACTACTTTATCCTGACTTTTGTTTATTTCTGCTGTTCTACCTTCCTTCTGAGGCAATGTTCTGTATTTTTTGGTGGAGGAAATTTGGAGACCAAAAAGTTTTCTGATCTACTCTTCCACTTTCCCAGAATCCTCATAAGTGACCATTTCAGCTGTGTCTCTAAGAGGAACCCCTCATCTTGTTTTTCCAGAGATGTGTTTTAAAGGCTCCCAAAAGCAGATATGGCTGCTTTCTATTACCATGCTGCTCAGAGGCAAGTTCCCCAGTGGTATCTCCTAGACATTATCTTTGGGAGTCTGGGCCAAAGTCCTTTGTGTCCAAAACGTCAGTCTCTTTCAATAGGATCTAAGACTGGCCCACTTTAGAGCTGAATTTCAATTTTTGTGGCTTTCTAGGGTGTGAAATCTAAAGGCTTTGGGGCAGCTAAGTGGCACAGTGAATAGAGCACCAGCCCTGGAGTCAGGAGGACCTGAGTTCAAATCCAGACTCAGACACTTAAAACAAAAACTAGCCGCGTGACCTTAGGCAAGTCACTTAACCCCAATTGCCCACCAAAAAAAAGAAAGAAATCTAAAGTCAAAGTCCCCAGTAAGAAGGACCCTACCCTCTTTAGAGCAGAAAGAGCCAGATGCTCTTGGACTTCATTCCTACAAGTAGGAAATCCACAAAGGCCCTCACTTCTCCCCAGGAAGGACTCAACTCATGTTCCCTTGAAAGCAGGGGCCGAAGGGATGCCTGTCTTAAGCTATTGCACAAAAGTACGCCGTGGCTGTGACTTCTATACAGGTATAGCCAGGGAGGAAAGGCTGTGATTGAGTAAGGACTACCTGCCAGGCATGGCTATAAAAAAGCAATTTTGCTCTGGGGCTCCCTCTACTGGCTTCTGATAGAAATTTCAAATTGGTTTTCCCTACAGATGGTCCCTACATTTCCCATCAATCTGGTCTTCTTCCCTCCACCCTTGGGACCAGTGGTGTCCAATTCAAATAGAAATGCAGACCAAGCATTGACTTAGAAAACCACAAATTAACATTATCTATGTTGTATTGCACTTTTACTTATTTTACTAAACATTTCCCAATTACATCTTAATCTGATTTAGGCTGCATGTACTCTGAAAATTTGCTGTGAGCTTCACCCCTCTGCTCAGGACTTTGGTTGGAAGATCCTTTTTGCACATTGTTTCTCTTACTGCAGTGGCAAAGAAGATTTATTAATGGAATTGAGTAAACCTTAAGGATAATTTCGTTTAGTGTCAAGTCCAGATCTGTAGTTTTGTCAAAGTAGAGAAATCTGGGTTAGGAAGCTCCTGCCCATATAACTCAAAAATTCAAAAGATGCCTGTGATACTGAAAAGTGAAGTGATTTCACTGAAGTGTCTGTCCATGATTATAGCCAATATGTGTCAAAGATACGTCTTGAACTTGAGTCTTTCTGATCCCAAGGACAGACCTGTATGTACTAAACCACACTGCCCCATACTGCTGCTTATCAGAATTCCAACCGTTTTTGTTGTGATTAGTGGTTTCTCTTCAGGGGCCAATGTAAATGGAGCTAGTGAGCTACTGGCAAGCTTTTAATGCCCCAGTTTCTCTTCAGCTCAAGCACAGTTGTAGTCACTTCCTCTTATGGCCAACATCTTCAGCAGTAGTTCTCAACCTTCCTAATGCTGCGACCCTTTAATACTCGTATGTGGGCGTATCTGCATGTGGGCGGACCCGCCTGGAGATGGATAGAGGAGTGATGTCTCGGTTCCTAAGACCATCGGAAATATGTGTTTTCCAATGGTCTTAGGCGACCCCTGTGAAAGGGTCATTCGACCCCCAAAGGGGTTGCAACCTACAGGTTGAGAACCACTTATCTTCGGAGATAAGAAACCTCTCTCCATTCCCCACCTTCGGCGCAACCTAGTGGGAGAAAAGAAGGATTGGCCATGGAGTGGGGCTGACTTCAATGAGGCCAAGGGAATTCCTAGTTAGTTCTACCCAGTATAGCAGAGGATTTGGGTCTTAATTTCTCTTGTGAATTCAGCAATGACTCAGGAAGGGGCAAATAACAATCAACTATGTTCCAGTTTGGGACATACATGATGTCCATGAGGAATAATAAAGAAGAGGAATATTGCCACCTTACATGAACATACAGCTTTTCTCTTTTTATTCCACTCTCAGTGATTTAGAAAACATTTATTAAGTACCCACTAGGTGCCAGACACCAGACTAGGTGCTGGGGATATGTAGGCAAAAATAAAAACAGACCCTGCCTTCACAGAGCTTACCTTTACTGTCTTTCACATCTGTTTTCTTACTTTACCCTGTGAGAGAGGTCAACCCATTTTACGGGTGGCAAATCGGAATGGTTGAGTGACTAGCTAGGAGCCTTCATTGAAGTTAATTAACAGAGCTGACCAATACAACTCCCAGTTTGGGTTCTAGAGCAAGACATTACCCATGTTTCATGCTCTGCTGTGTTGGTTTGAAAAGAGATATAGGCTAGTTAAGGGTGTTTCCTGGGGGAGGGAGAACCCAAAGCTACCTCCTATACAGAGCTCCAAAACTGGGAATTTCCTTGTTTTTAGGGTTACCCTATAGATAATGTGTTTGGTTCAATTTGCCCATAACTAGTAGGAATCAGAGAATATACGAGTATTTCCTTTGCTCATAATGGATTCACCACAGTGGATATTCTAGTGTTGAATCAAGCCAGATGATCCTTCCAAGACATTAGTTTATTCTACTCCACAAGGTGACTTTTAAGCAAGGGAGAATATCAAAGCCCTTGTTAATTAGCCCACTGGACAGCTACAAGACACTGGTAAGTAATGTGGTTCCCATTCCTTCTTTGGTTCATTATCATACGACCTTGGCTGTTTTCCTAAAGGTACCCAGTGGAAGAGTTTTAGCATTTAGAGTAGAACCCAGGTAGCTTAGCCTCCACTTTCTACTTTTAACCACTGCTGGTTCCCCTTTTTCCCCTTTATTGAGCAGAATTTTTTTTTGGACCTGTGATTTGTTTGGCCCTCATAGTGAGGAAACTCTACAAATACTGATGGTCACCTGTACCTTCTGTAGTCTTAGATAGTTACTTGAGACATTAACAGGTTAAGCGATGTGCCCCAAGTCCCAAATCCTGCATATGATAGAGCTGGGACTTGAATCTTAGGTCTTCCTGACTCTGAGACCAGCCATCTATCTGATACTCTACCCTTGCGACATCATAATGAAATCTTGACCTGTGTTCTAGTGAATGATTTTTGTGGAAAACTGGACCTACCTAACACAAAGTCATGCACATAGTAGATACTCAAAAACTGTTGAATCAAACTGAACACTTGCCTAGTGTGAAAACGGTGGCCTTAAGTGGAATATTTCATAAGGATAGCTAATACTTCAATAGCAAGTTATGGCTTGCAAAGTGTTTTATAGGTATTATTATTTGATTTTGGAACAACCTTATGAGGCAGGTGCTGTTATTGTTCCCATTTTTATGTGAGGAAACTAAGGCTAAAATGCTTAGAATATAAGCTCTTTGAGAGTAGCGGTTGTTTCCTTCTTTATACTCATATCCTCAGCGTGTCATACAGTGACTGAAAGTAATAAGCAGTTAATAAATGTTGATTGATTAAGTGACTTGTCCATGGAGCCAGAAAATGTCTGAGGCAAGATTTCAATTAATATCATTCTGATTTCAAGTGCAGCACCCATTACAACATGCTGTCCCCTTAAATGCCTCTTCAAAGAATGGCTCCAGTAGGAGGATTGTCTGTGGTCTGAGTCCCTTTTCTTAGCTGTTCCTAACTGAAGCTGTTATCTCTAGACTAACAAGTTAGCTCCAGGGAACATATTGATGGATGGGAAGCAGCCTCAAAGTCAGGAAGGTCTGGGTTCAAATTCTGTCTTGGCCCATACTGGCTATGTGACTCACACAATTCATTTATCTTTTCAACACTCTAAGCAACTCTCTTAAGACTATATAAATTGTAAAGTATGTATTACTCTTCATTATTGGAAGGGGCCTCCTCCCTGGTAGTTACAGGTCCAGGCAAAAATTCAAATGTTAGTTCTGAGGAATCTGTTTTTCCAAAAGTCTGACTTCTGAATAGACAGCCATCTCAGACCTGCCATTTTGGTGTGACTTGGTACCTGACCACCTGTCAGTATGGATTGCCTGCCATTTAACCTCTTACCCAGCTCAAATGTTTCTGGCATGACACTAGAAGGACCTGTGATCAACTCTCCACTTTCTGGAGGGGAAGTAATTAAAGCCACAGTTTCCAAGGAGGTTTCATGAAGTTACAGGTGCAGGCAAAAACCCAAATGTTAGTTCCAAGGAATCTGTTTTTCCAAAAGTCTGACTTCTGAATAGGCAGCCATCTCAGATCTGCCATTTTGGTGTGATTTGGTACCTGACCACCTGTCAGTAAGGATTGCCTGCCATTTAACCTCTTACCCAGACCAAATGTTTCTGGTGTGACGCTAGAAAGACCTGTGATCAACTTCCCATTTTCTGGAGGGGAAGTAATTAAAGCCACAGTTTCCAGGGAGCTATGAGTGACAAAATGTATGTACCCCAATTATGTGGAATGCTGACCCCTTGTCCCTTTCATTCTTGCTTGTTGTAGGAGCATCAAGGACCAAGAGGAGACCAGATGAGTTTTCAAACCAGCCCTCACACCCCCAGGAAAAGTTTATCCTTTGCCTCGCACTCTCCGCAATGCTGCAGCTCACTCTCATTTCATTCTTCTCCTTTCCTCTCATTCCTGTTCCACATTCCACCTCCATTGACATCAGTTAGTGCCTTCTATAGGCTGTCTAACTTTCAGATTGAGGCTTGGTCTCTGTGTAGGAAGTACTAGCTTGAGTTAAACCCGAATGAATAAACTGTCTTACCTGCTCTCTGGAACTCAGCCCATCCTTAAAGCTTATTAGATAGCTGTACTTTGGGCTGGAAGACCCAGGCAAAAACAGCTTTGCTAATACTCCCCTTTGTCCAAGAGAGAGATGACATTTGTTAGACAAAGCCATCTCTCTCACTGATGTGACTTAAGGCTTCATATTTGTGACATAACCCCCCGCCCCCACCACCACCACCAGATGGGAAACCCAGAAATCACTTAATCCCAGTTAGAGTGAGCTCACTTGCTACTGATTAGAGTTGGGGAAGAGGAAAATAGAAAAATCATCAGAAGTTGGGACACCCTTGTATTGTGAAGGTGGAACCAAAGCCTAGATTTTTCAAATCATCTTTTTCTTTTCAATTAGATGTACAGTTTTTATTGATAACAAATTATAATAGGTTTGCTCTAGAGTTTTGAAACATTTGTTGCACAAAACTCTTTCTTGAGGCCCAGAATTGAGGAGAGTTTACCCAAGTAAGTGCCTCTTTGCCCAGAAACTTTTGAGGTGGGGTTTGGAGTAGAGAGAGTATTACTAAGACCCAGGAACCCCTGGTTGATTGGGAGCCATTATCTCAAAGTTCTAGTAGCATCTTTCTTCTCATCAGCAACTCAGGAAAGTCTGGTCTGGTCTGACCCTTTGTCAACATACGTCAGAATTACTCAAGGAATGGGGAAGGAAATCAGCATTTACAAAGAACCTAATATGCCTGGCACTGGCTTAAGACCAAGGGAATTCATTATGCCACAGACTCTGGGAGCTCCATTTAACTAGAACAGACCTTTAGGTCTAGTCCAGTAAGAATCCACTGATAGCATCTTGTTCTTTGCCCCATTCCCAAAGTCAGCCACTACAGTGAGTTTGAATTTCTGTCTCTGAATTTCTGTCTTAGCCAGGTGTTTTCTCTCCTGCTGTTATTCTTCCTTTCTTCATCTAATCCTTTTTTAACTTTCCAAAGCAAAGTTGGAATTCTTAGATGTGCCAAAATTTTAGTCATGTGAGCTGAAACATTATTCTCATAATAATATCCAGTTTAAAACTTTAACTTAGCTTTGCAAATAACTTCCAGCCCAGAGTCTTATGCTAAAACTTGTAGATAAATG
Source organism: Pseudochirops cupreus (assembly GCA_028627135.1). NCBI lineage: Eukaryota > Metazoa > Chordata > Mammalia > Diprotodontia > Pseudocheiridae > Pseudochirops > Pseudochirops cupreus. Next base: position 22,736,882 of record CM053583.1, on the reverse strand, counting down.
CAAAAAATATTGACCAGCCCAGAATATATACATTCACTTCACATTCTCTCCATGATACTTAACTTGTATTATCAGACTAGGAATAAAACAAATGCCTTCCTTTTCTGGCCCACCAGACAGTTGCTGATTCTCCCTCCATGGGTCTATGGCTTCTGCCCAAGAGCAGCTTATGTTCTGAATTGGAAACTCACCACCAAGGAAAAGATCAGCCTTACAAATGCCCCTCAAGCTTTGCAATCTAGTGCTAACGGATCATCAGGTGAGGGTTGCACATGCCATGTTAACCACTCCATCACTGTTTTTCTTCTCCAGCTGACTTCTGAGAAGGCCTCAAATGGTAAGGACACCTGTTTGCTCCTTTCTTTTCAAGTCGTGAATCCTTCATGCATTATGTTTGTCTTCACCATCACTCCTTTGATAAATTACAGTCAACAGAGATTCTAACCCCACTCCTTCCCACCCCATGTCCCAGTCTCATGGCTTGCTCTAGCTTCCCTAGCTTTGCTTGGAACCATTTTATAGAATCATAAATGACAGAGTAAGGGTGAAAGGGACCTTAAAAGATCATCTGGTCTAGCCTCATTTTGCAGACAAGGAGACTGAGGTCCAGCAAGGTTAGATGACTTGCCTAAGATGACCTAGTAAAAGGCAAAGGCAAGATTTTAAGTCCTATCTTCTAACCTAAAATCAACACTATTCCTATTGAATGATTACTAGCCTACAAGCACCATGATGGTTTTTTCATGACTCTTTAATCCAAAATTCCTTGGTAGGACATCAGGCAGAACAGGAAGATTCATCATCTGATTCTTCAGGAGACAACTCCCAGTTAGTCACTGGAACCTTGAAAGGAGAACAAGATGCTGACAACAACTTGGTCCTTAGCTCTCTTTTTGAGATAGTACCTCAGTGATCATTCCTGGGGACAAGTGCACCCTCATATTCCCTCCCAGACACCATCAGTTGATTTGCAGTTGCCTGAAGATGTTCAAAGATTAGGAATAAAATAGAGAGGAAGAGTCTCAAGTACTTCTATTTTGCATCTGAAAGGTCTGAAGAAATATCACATTCACATTTCCAAAAATCCTGGATCTTGTTCTAGCAAGTATCTCACCCAGATCCCCCCAAGCTGACTATACTTTCATCTGAGTGAGAGGGGGAAAAAGTTGTATTCAGTAGGGGAAAGAAAATCTTGGTACTTTTTCTGTTTGAGATACTCCAGGCCAGAGCTTCTTAAATTTTTGCCACTCTTGACCCCCTCACCACTTCTTAAATTGTGGGTCACATCTCACCAACGTGTTAATAGCATTATGTCTAAAATCTTAGTGGTCCTAGAGACAGTTACCCATTGAAGATATTAGGAAGGTAGTCAACATGAAAGAGCATTTTCAGCACCGTAGACAGCTGCACCCGAGGTTTAGATCTGTTGTCCAGATGTTGACTCACAATTGTTTATTCATTAACCCGTGAAAAACACAGTTGACACAACAAAGTTGATGTGACACTCAATGCACTGCATTCCAAAGCTGTCCTGGTTCCATCCCAATCTCCAGTCCAGGTTCAGCCTGGTCTAGCCAGGATCCCATCATGAAAGAAAGAAGGAAGACATTTATTTTCTCACAGTCAGTGGCTCAGGGAGGTCTAGCCTGGTCCTTTATTACCATTAGATAGAAAACGATTAGAAAAATTAGGTCACTTCTGCAGCTTGGGTCAGTTTGGAAGGGCCATAATGTCCCTGATGAAGCCACCTTCCTGAACACAGTGACCTTGATTCCTGGCATGGAACCTAGAGCTCATCTAGTGGTCTTAGGGAGAAGGGTTTTTCTAGAATTAGGTTAAACCTTGTTGCCAAGGGCAAGTAACCTGAAGCAGAAGCAGGCTAGGTCGCAGCCAAAAAGGAAGTGGCAGCAAGTAGCTTGAGGCAAAGTCAGAATTGAACTGACTACTAGACTCCCTGAACCTAGGCTTCCTAGGAACACTTCTACCAGTTAATCAAACACAAAACTCAAGGATGGCCTTCCTTCTCCTTCAGATGTAGTACTTTACCTGCAGGCAGAAGAGCTTCCCTTTCATTTGGGGAAGAGGGAGGGAAGCCAGACAAAACACCTTTTGGCTTAGATCTCCAATATGGAAGGGGGGGTTCAGTTCTTCCAAACAATGATGGACAATAACCCATCCCACCAATCCGTCCCCAGGGAACACTAGGGGAAACAAATCCTCTTCAGGCTTAAGAGGCCTAGAGACTGTCTGGTAGCTCACAAAATAGTTTCTCTCTTGGATAGCTTCCAGGACTAATTCTCCAGGCTCAGCCTCAGGGCAGTATGGGCCCCATTGAGTATGTATGTCAGCCCTGAGCAGAAGGTGGTAGAATGTCTTGGAAAGGACCAAGATCACCAACTCCAGTCTACCCTGGTACCATCAAATTGAAACCTGGGTAAAGGGTGCAGGGCTGAAGTTGGGATGACAATCATAAAGAAAATTCCCATTCTGCCAAGAAGAAACCACAAGTTGGTTCCTGAAACCTGAGGTCTGCACCCCTTCTATCTGACCTCATCCATTTGTTTAAGCCAGACCAGAAAAAGAGAGAAAAGGGCTTCTGGAGATGAGAAAATGTCAGCCTCAAGGTTCTTTTGTCATCTACTTTTGATTCTGCTTGAAAAACCCTAGATAGTGAACCTTAGTGTATTTCTCCCAAAGATCTCCTATGGACCAGAATTTTCAGATGAGATAAAAGGATGATTTTGGACTTTCCCAGCATTGCAGATTGTTGTTGCTTAGTTGTATCCAACTCTCCATGACCCTATTTGGGTTTTTTCTTGGCAGAAATACTGGAGTGGTTTGCCATTTCCTTCTCCAGCTCGTTTTACAGAAGAAACTGAGGCAAAAAAGGTTAAGGGACTTGCTCAGGGTCACACAGTTAGTGAATGTCTGAAGCTGTATTTGAACTCATGGAGATAAGTCTTCCCAACTCCATAACCAGTGCTTTATCCATTACACTATCAAGGTGACCAAGAGTATTTACAGGTTAGGGTACCTTGGATCCCAACAGGACCCTGAGTGAATTTGCCTGCTATTTGAATATGGGTGTGATCTAATTGGTTGACTTGATCATGCAGGGTATTTCATTTTATAGAAAAATAATTATTCATATCTTTTATTCTGATTCCTGTATGAGACTGCCTGAGTATAGATTATATTTACATGCATATACATGAATGCCCATCTATTAAAAAAATCACATATATATACTTTGCCTTGAAGTTCATGCTTTGCCCTACATTTTCATTAATCCAAGAAGACTTTATTGAAACTCTGTGAATATGGTATGTTTTCCAGTCTGTCTAGCCACATCTGGTGACCCCATGTGAAGTCCATCGTCAGTGCAAGTATGAGTGGCACCTTCCTCTCATTGATATTTCTCCTCACTGCAAGACTTTCCATTCAGCAAAGGCACTAACACACACACACACACACACACACACACACACACACACACACACATATACACAGATGGGACTAAAAGAGAACTGCAAACAAGCCACTTTATCATAACCTCGTTGTGGATGTCCACCTTCTGTCCTCAGAAACATGGCAAAGCATAGTAACCAAATTTGGAGCAGAGAAGGGGACTTTAAAAACCAATGCCTATCTCAAAACCAAGGAGGAACTAGATTAGGAGGGGGAAAGGACTGGGGAACAGAGTGCGTTAGGGAGTTCCAAGGAGTGTAGAGTTTTGAGGATCTAGAATCTACTCCAGCCAAATCCTACTGGGCCCCCCAAACTCTAGAATGACTTCTTTGAATGTAGTTTATTGGCATCAAGGAAAATCAATGCTTGAGACATAAGTTAGTAGCAAAACAGAATTGATAAAGGAAAAGAAACACAGCCAGTTGAAAATAATATTGGCTTTGGTTTATTTCAGAATTATGTACAGAGGCCAGATGGAAGTTTAGGTGACTGTAAAAGTGTGTGTGTGTGTGTGTGTGTGTGTGTGTGTGTGTGTGTGTGTGTGCTCACTCAAGCTTCCCTTGTATAATGTTTGTATATGTGATTTCATCTTAATCTTCCTGTCTGGAAAGACTATTTCCACCTCCATTAGTCAATAATTTTTTTTTTGTCTTGAGGTGTGTGCTATGTTTCACAATGGAAACCCCATGATTCTTTATTATTAAATAAAAAAAAATTAGCCCAAGCCTTGTCACGATCAACATACAAGAACCTCTAGTCAGATTGATTTTAAAATAGCAATAATCCAATGAACTTACCTTTCAGGGGGGCTATTTTAAGCAGGAAAAGAAAGATTCCCTGGTTTTTGAGAAAGAAAAAGGGAGAAGGAGAACAATTCACTTGTCTTGAAAAGTACAAATAATTTCACCAGAGACTATGGAGGATAACTTTGTCAGCTTTCTCCCCTCCCTATGTCTATCAACAAAAGTTATTTGCTCAATAATACCACCACCACTCCTGTTTATAGAGGTGTGTTTTATTATAAGGCAATAATGTGAGAAAAAAGCACACCACAGTAACCCTCACACTTCCATTCTCCTGGGCCCTCCAAAGAAGATGGGTCTTTGAATCAGATTCTTCAGAGCCTTAGGGTTCTAGAATGGACATTGTCCCCTGGGATGACTGATTTGGTTTATAGATGGAAAGCTTTGGTGCAACCCTGCCTATCCACTGTATGTGTGTGTTGTGTTGTGTTGTATTGTGTTGTGTTGTTTGATTGCAGGCTTATTTGTTATGGCTCTAGAGGTCTGTCTGTCTAGAACCTGGATTGTTGCTCTCTGGGAAGCTGTAGCAGGCTTGATTCCGTGGGAGACCAAGCAGGGTGCGTGGGCGAAAGAAATAGAAAGAGAGGGAGGGGAGGGAGTGGGAAAGAGGGAGAGCGAGAGAGAGCCATAGAATCTGTTATTTGCGTCACTCTAGGAGACGGGGCTATTTGCCTGACAAATATACAGAATTGATTCGAGTTTTATCAATATCTGTCTTTGCTACAGTTGTTAAATACAACAGGGTGGGAAAAAGAAACTCTACAGATGTCTTTGCCAAACAGTCTTGCATTGAGTGGTTGAGTGCTTTTGGGGAGGGGGCTGCTCAATTAGACGCCCCTCCCCACACTGCAGACCATATATTGCAAAAAAGGCTGCCTGTTTCTAGGCAGTTGTCCAGCCCTAAGCTTGGGGTTTGCTGCCGCTCTCTCCCGCCTCGCTTAATGTATTCTGCAGAGCACAAAGCTTTCTGGGCAGATGCATCCTCTCTGCTGAATTGGACCCTCTAAAGAGGAGAATCTGCACGTGACGTCAATAGCTGATAACTGACGCAGCCTTGCAAAGGAGACTCAAGGCGGCTTCTATGCAGCGCCTTAATGAATCTATTTTCTCCAATACCCCAGTAGTGAATTACTAGAACGCAAAACACACACACACACACACACACACACACACACACACACACACACATTTAAAAACATACATTTTCTAGAGGCGTTGTACTCCAAACACAAAGCCAATTTTACAAAGCATGGGTGTGTGGGGTGGGTAGGGTGGGCAGGATTCTCTCTCTCTCTCTCTCTCTCTCTCTCTCTCTCTCTCTCTCAGCACGGATCTCCGGAAGCCCCTCTGAAGAAGAAGCTCGGGGGACACCCCCTCAAGCACATAGTTAATCTGGTCAATGGAGGCATGTTATTCAAGACAGAGAAAACAGCCTACCTAAAACAGACAGCTTGGGAGACTAGGGGAGGATGGCAACAGGCAGAGGCAGGGATGGAAGTGTGAATGGGGGTTAGTGCAGGCAGATAATGTAAAAAACACTGGGTGATTTTTTTTTTTAATTTTCTCTGCAATGATGCAACTGTAGATAGTGGTGCAGAAATAAGGGGGGGGGACTTAATACACATTTAATGTTTTGGACGTAACGTTCCAGCGAAATGCCTTTGTGTGTAGATTTTTTTTTCAGTACTTGCTAAAAATAGCATCGGGGTTTGATCGTGTTCCAGAAATAGACCGAGGGCTGTACTGGCATAAAAAGCCAGCGCGGGTGGAAGAAAACCTGGACATCACAACATTTTTTTTTAAACTCTGTCTGGAAATTAATTGTTGGATTTTTCCTCTCTCTTTCCCCCTTTCTCCTTGTCTCTCTCCATTTTCCCCTTCCTTCCCCCTATGTTTCTTTCTCTCAAGGAGTTCCCGTTTGGGTAAGTAGTGTTATGTCATATGCATGCTGCAGACAGTGAGTAGGAGCTGATATTTATTTACTTTATGCATGTTTCAGCCTTATTTTTGGCTATCTTTTTTTTTTCCTTTTTGAAGGGGAGGGGTGGGACAGGGGTAAGGGATATACTTGTGTGCATAATAAATTTGTTGCATGTAAGGGACCGAAAGAGATAGGGAATTCTTGAAGAACTGGGGATCTCCCTGATGATAAATCTTTGCAATAGCTCCTGCAACTCTCTATGTCGGCGCTGTTGAGTCTCTCTCTCTCTCTCTCTCTCTCTCTCTCTCTCTCTCTCTCTCTCTCTCTCTCTCTCTCTCTCTCTCTCTCTCTCTCTCTCTCTCTCTCCCCTCTCTCCCTCCTTCAGTCCCTCCCTCCCACCCACCCTCCTTCAAGGTTGGTCACACTCTATCTGATGTCCCACATCCCTAGTGCAAACGCCCACTATAGATTCAGGTTGCATCGTGGGGGGATGAGGGTGGGAACGGACAGTCAATACAAGGAAAGGGTAAATACACATACACTCTGAAAAACTTCCCGGTTCCTTTTGCAAACCCGGTCTTCTACAACTCGGAGCTTACAGTAGACGCCAAGAGTGGGAGCTGTCCGCTAGGGGAACGGTGCTGAAAACTCCTACCAGATCACCATAGGGCTCCTAGAGGCGGAGTTGGCTCGCGTTCTCGTTAAGCCCTGACTGAAAGAGAGGGATGAGGAGAAGAGAGGGTTAATGGTATTCAAAGGGGGTTAGTCGTGACTCTGGTAAGAGCCTTAGGGAAAGGGAGATGGGAGGGAAAGAGAGAAGGGAAAAAAAAAGAGGGGGTTGGAGGAAGAGGTGTTATATTCAAGGATGAGCAGGGACCTTGCTCTCCAGGAACCAAAGCCTGAGCCTGAGCCTGAGTCTCAGTTCAATGCGTAAAGCTGTGATCAGAGCCTGGGTCTCCATTTGGAGTCCCCTGTTTCTTCCCGCCCCTGTGTTTGAAAGATTTGTACCTGACTTTAGTGACTCGCAAAATAGGAGGCTTATAGTTTGCTTTATCCAGAGCCTCTTTTCCTCCCACCTCGTCTCCCCCCTACACTCACACATTTCAAAGTGTTCCCATATTCAGCGATTCTTGGGTGCGCCTTCGGGTGTGGTTTGTATTATTATTGTTTCACTTCCCTTTGCGTCCTAGTCATCTCCTCTCCAGATGAGTTGGTGGAATGACTGAATTAGAAGCGAAGTCATAGAGGTTAATGCTTGGTAGAAACCTCGGAGCTTGGGCTATGCCTTTGAGAAGGGGTTCGAGAGAACTAGTCTAAAGTGCCCAGATATTATTAGGGACACCATGCACTCTCCAATGTTAGGGGAATCAAGGCGAACTGACTACATTACAAATATCCACATACACATTTGGTGAACATCTATAGATAGGTGAGGTGGGAGGGAGGCAGAGTGAAAGAAATAGACGAGAGACTGAGCATCACACACAAAGACATTCATTCCGATTAACTCACGGGGAAAGGGAAGAGGGATGGTAAGAAAAAAAATATTCTTAAGCTGACCTGGAAGAGGGTGTGCAGACGCTGGAAAAAGAGAGAGGTCTGTCTCATAGACCTGCAATGAATGTGTATTGGGGGGTGGGGGAGCGTGGTGGAGAATCATATATAATTTAAAAATTAAGCACATACACACAGATGCAAGCAGGAAAGATGAATTATCCAGAGGAACTGGAGTACAAGGTTAAGTGGGAAGAGCTGCCTATCACTCGCCACTCCAACCTAGCAATAACCACTGAATTCTAGGGGCTGGGCCCCATCCCCAGGAGAGCTGAGAGCAAAGGGTGTGCAGTAGTTAGGAGAGGCCAAATTATTTTTGGTTCTGAAGCAGACCCTCCCCTATGTCCAGTCCTCCTCCCATTATATTAACATCCTCCTAGTCCTTGATAGGAACAATAATAATACTCCAAAGTACATTTAGTCTTGAAGCTTTATCCCAAACTAAAGCTATTCCCAAGATTCCTGGCACGATCCTCAAACTCCCTCCTATGTCATTCTCCTGGGGTCACTCCGCTCCAAGTCTTTCCCTTTCCTCAGCCTTCCTCTCTCCAACCTGCAAACATCTCAGCTTGTGTGGTCCTGCTTGCAAATCCAGTCACTTTTGGAAAGAGAGAGAGAGGACAGGCATATGGATGTGGATGTGGATGTGGGGGGGGGGGGGGCGGGCGGCTTGAAAGTACTCATAGCACGTGGAGCACATTACTGTAACACCCCTAATCTGTCACTAGGAAGGGGGCAAAAAAGCCATCTAAAAAAAATCCTGTATCCCCGTCCCCAACCTCTTGGCACGAGTTTTCCCCACCCCCACCCTCCCCGAACTGGGCCCTATTAAATAATTCAATGGTGGCGGGGTAATTTTGCTTGGAACCAGCACGGATTCCCAAGTCGTGACTGCAAAAAGTGAGTAATGTCTTTCAGCTGCGTCACGGCTCTAGTCACAGTTCACTCCGAACTGAGAAGGAATCGTGACTTCGCCTGGAGACGTCCCCTACATGGGGAGGGGGGGGGGAAACGACAAAAACCAAGAGTGTGGGGGAGATACCTACCCAATGAAAAGCGCTGTCAAGAGGGCATTTGCGCTCCGCGGATCGCTGTCTCTAGCTCTCCCCACTATTCCCCCGCCAATCTGCCAACCCCCCCCCCCCTTCAGGTCTCGCTCCCCTCTCTCACTCGGACGAGGCTTCAACAAGTTGGAGAAAGGAGGGAACACAAGGGGTTAAGCAATAGCAGCTGCAATTGCCAAGATCGTGACCCTCCCACACAGTACAGTAACTTATATACATACCTGAAGGAAGACTTGTTTGCCTTTGGGCTTTACTCTTTTGGGGGAGGGGAGGGGTATTGGGTTGGGTGGGCATGGTGCTACCTCTCCAGATAGCTACTGCTGCCAGCGGACTCTCCACGGAGGGCGTCAAGAGAAAGGTAAGGAAAAGGTGCTTGATTCATTGGTTGGTTGACTAGCCCGCTGAGTAGAACTTTTTCCCAGGCTTCCTGCACTTTCCAACGGTGGCTAAGCCGGCTGCCCGACTCTCGAGCCCCCCTCGAACGGGGCGGTCCAGACGCTCTATGTGTATAGGTGCGTGTGCGCGCCTGAATGTGTGTATATGTGTGCAGCCGTCCTCCAGCAGAGGGGATGGGATAGGATGGGGTGGGAGGGTGGGTGGGTCTCAGGGCTAGAGGATGCGGAGCGTGCTAGGGTTGAGACGATGGATTCGAGGAAGATTAGAAATGGGGCAGGGGGTGGTGATGGAATGGTAGAGGAACTTTGGTAGTACTGACTACCCTATATAGTCCACTAGACCTATGTTGTATGTATGTGGGCGCCTGCTAATTCTGGCAGGAGCACGTCGCATCCACTGTAGTGTTGGACAAACATGGAAACTTTTCCCCCCAAGTTCTTGAAATGCTTCCGTCCCACCCAGGTTGCGATTCCCTCTCCTGAATCAATTCCAGATAAAAATGGTCTCTTTCCCCTAGGACACCAATAGAGATGTATAGGGGAATATGGGGGAGGGCAAAACAAAGGAATTGGAAGTCCAGTGCAAAAAGTGAAACCACACTTTGGAACTTTTTGAAGAACTGGAGAGAACCCTAGCTTTTCTCTGAGCCCTCCATCTTCCTTTCCCCTGACTCCTTTCTCCTCCCATCTCTCCCTCCTTCTTCCCCCTCCCCCCCAGAAGGACGCAGAAACAACCATTTGGTGGGTGTTGTGGCTGATCCTAGAAAATTCCCACTTTGTAGGTTCCTTTCACCCTTTACTAAATAGAAAAGATGTTGCCTGGGGCTAGGCAGGGGCCCTCCCTAAGCTGTTGGAATGAAACACCACCAAAGAGGAGGACTGGGTGACGAACACACTCTCTCCATTGGGGTCCATGGGGGTCGGGGAGAAGGGGAGCTTCTCTGTTGGTATCAGGTATTTGTAACTTGGGAGGGGGCGCCTCATTTTCTGGCAATAGGTTGAATAGCGTGGAGTTCGCATTCATTTTATTTCCATCCTTTATTATCTTTTCATCTAGAGGATCCGGTTTGGGTCCCATTGGGATGAGTTGTCTCTCTTTTGATTTCTACCCCTTTCTCCCCCCTCCCCTTTTTCTGAGGCCGGGGCTGGGGCGGGGGGTGTCGGTCTAACCAACTCGATCGCCTGGCAACGACAGTATTTTAACGTGTCTGGTTTTTGTTGAATAATTAGAAATGGAAATGTTTCTCTCCGCCCCCCCCTTCGGAGGAAAAAAAAAAAGAAATGTGAGGTCTCTCCTGATTGGTGGGTGACGATTTTAGTCCGCACCAATGAGCTGGCTGCCTGGTCTCTATTTATTTAGAGCTCTCCGGGAGAGTTCTCTCTTTACGCAGCGCCAGTAGTCGTGGTTGGAACCTCAGCTTGGGAACCAGAAGAAGTTGCGGAGGGTGGGGTGGGGGGGAGGTCGGGAAGAAAACCTAATTGTACTTGTCTTCCGAGCATCCCGATCTTGGGGCTCGGAGCTCTCGGTCTCCCGATGGGGGACTGGGAGTTGGCTGGAAAAGGGGGAAGAATTTGGGTGAGAGGGAAGACGGGGAGTAGGGCGAAGGACCCCTGCCCCGCTTATTCCCCTTATCCTTCCCGCACACACACCTTTTTCTCCGAGCTGAGATGAGCAGAGTTGAGTAGGATCGCCGACGGTCTGAAGAAGGGGACGCGCCGTGAGAGAGAAAGAAGGGGGGGAGAGAGAAAGATGTGAGGAGTCCTGGGAGGGACTGGGGGGCTTGGGTGTGACTGGGAGACCAACCTCGTTCCCCTCAAGGTTTCGGCGAGCTCCTGTCGTGGAGGCTGGGCGGCGGACCGAAGGAAGACGACGAGAGACCTTGTCCTTCGCGAATCTTTTTGCGGTCTGGGCTTGCTGTATATAACTATGTAGCCGGGAAGCCCTTACCCCAAAAAGCATTCGAGGAGGACGCAATCGCCGAGGAATCATCGCGACCCGCCAGCGAGCCACAGCCGACGCCCCGGACTCGGCATTCCCGAAGCTCGACTTCCCTCGAGCCGAGCCTCCCCCAGCGCGCGCCCCCCTCCCATACACATAACCCCAGCCCCAGCCTCTTTCCACACCTCGAGCTCCCAAGGTCGCTGCCCAAGGGAAGAGCCTCCTTCCCCGACCATCCCGTCCAGTCCGGTCCCCAGCCGCAGCCATTCCCCGAACCTCACGAGGTCCGCCTTCCCTTTCCCCCCCGAACTTTTTAAATCGACTTTGTAGAACTGGAGGAATTGGGGCGGACGCCAGTGAGAGTGTTTGTGTTTTCGGGGGAATGAGAGAAAACCAAAAATGCAATAAAAGTTTACAAAAATCTCCCCCTAAGCGCCCACACACACCCTAGGTTCCCCCCACCCCCCAACCGCAGCTGCGGAAAATCAGTCCAGTCCGAGGGCACCTCGAAGAGAAATGACTTCGAGGCACCGTAGCATATTTTTTCCTAGGGCTACCAGCTTCCCAAACAGGTCCTAGGGAAAGAAATCAATCTAGGTGAGGTAGGACTCTATAAGATTGGGGGAGGGGGACACATTAGAGATACCCAGACCAGAAATCAGGCTGGGGAAGGACAGCGACGGGTTGGGGAGACTGAAAAACAAGGGAGACTAAGGCGTCCAAAGCGCCACCGGTTCCCCAGAGTCTCTTCCTTCCCTCCCTCTCCTCTCCTTGCTTCCAACACGAATTGGGGTGCTTTCATCCAGTTGGCCCCCCTAGTATCCCCTGCTCTTAAAACAAGGGAGCCCAAAATACGTGAGAAAGACCGAAGCTTGGGGCGGGGAGGGGACGGAGAGGGAGTCCCGGTGAGAAACTGATTTTGAGAAATGCGGTTTGCAAAAGGGGTTCAGCAGCAGCAGAAGCAATAGTAGCTGCAGCCCCGCTGCGCCCAGCCCCGATGAGGGTAACTGCGGCAAGAGTGGGGTCCCTGCTCTAGTCCCCCGCCCCTCACCCCGCTTTGCAGTGAGTCCTGACCATTTCAATCACTAGTCCCCTGAGTCAGGCCCATTTCCTAGTCTGCTTTCCAGAGACAACGGCGGACTACCCGTCGTGACTGCAGCAGTAGGACCCCCCACCCCCACCCCAGACAGACATGCACGTCCATAGGGATGTGGACCTGGGCATAAGAATCAGTTTGAGAAACGCAGAGTCGAGGGGACGTTGCCTAGAGGGCTTTACTTGATCCGGGAGGGCCTGGATTTTGCTCGTCTTTCCAAACACCCTAGAGGTCTCCCCCTTCTCTCAGGCCTGTGCCCCTATCCTGGCTATTCCCTTCCCTTAATACCCCACCCCTCACTCCGAGCCAAAAGAGGAATATGGAGCCCTGGGGCTGCAGCATTGCGCCAGCCTCCCCCTAGCCCAGTCTAGAAGCAGGCGCCCGAGCACCAATGTGCGAGAAATCCAGACTCTGGGGCCAAAAGGGCATCTCCCTCCCGAGATAAAAAATATTTCGCTTCTCTGAGTGCACCTTTGAGGAGAGTAAAAGGATCCCTAAGACTTAACTATAGAACTGAGGCAAAAGCAAAAGTCCTGTGGGATTCCTCTCCCTGCCACTCGGCTGGGGCTGTCTGAGAAGTGAAGACTTTGGTTAAACAGAGGTGAAAGGGTCATTCTGCTTTAAAAAAAAAATAACCCCGACTGTTCCCCCTGTTTATTATGCTGCTCCAGTCCCTCTCCCCACTTCATGGACATGTTCCTCCTATCCAGGCGGCCGAAGGAGCCACCTAGCCCGGAGGGTTGCGGGGAGACTAAGGCAGGGAACTTGGAAAGAGAGCTCGAGCAATAGGAGGAAAGGCGATTCCTGGGTGCTGGGCTCTCTCAGCTTGTCCTCTCCCTCCATCCTGTTCCTCTTGCCCCAGGAGGATTCAAGGGTGGGGATGGGAAGCCAGGGCTCGGGTGGGGCAGTGAGGATCCCAGGTGTGGTGCTGCACCCGAGCGAGTCCCCTGCGTTTGCAGACAACAGACAACTGTTGCTGCCTTGCTGTGAGGCTGCTTGGCGGCTGGTGAAAGGGGGAGAAAGGCTGGCTTTTCTTGTCCCCTGGTTGGGGAGGGATAGGAAGGCAGGACGAGAGAAGGCACAGCTATTCCTGTGCTGGAAGAAGAGAATAAGAAGTCCCCTCAACTCTGTCCCTTCTCAAAGAATAGCAAAGTCAATGCAGTTTGCTTTTTGGTCTTCTCGTGGGTACATTCCTCCGAGAACATTTCGTTTGAGATCAGACCTCTCCCCTCTTCCTCCACTTCTGCTAAGGAAAATGTAAAGTGGGGGGAATGAAGAAGGAGGACAGATAAGATCTTTGTGGACCCTAAAAATGAGTCAACCCCCCCCCCCCAAACCAAGCCACGGTGCCAGTATAAGGCCTGACTGACTGCGTCCAGACTTCTTCTGCAGCTTAAACCAAGACCTGCAATCTTGGCGCTGGCGCTCTGTCCCTGGCTTTTACCAGCCCCTGATCGCCCAGTTCCAGGGGAGCAGTGTTTGGGTAGCCCATGAGCCCGGGTGGGATTCCCCAAATGGCCCACTTTCCCAGCCTTCCGATGTATAAACACACAAACACACGTAAAGCAGCAGGGCAAAACATGCCGCCCTAGGGAGTTGCCCAGGGCGCAGAGAGAGAAGTGAGCCAGGAGCTCGAGGCTATTTTTCAGCCCCCTTCCCCTTAAACTGTTGCGAGACAGGTGTCTTCTCTCTGAGCCTGCGGATTCCCTGCCTCTCCCCATCTCCTGCCCAATTTTGACCAGGAAACAGCTGCTGCGTATACTCTCACTGGTCTAGCCGTCGTGGGGCTGGAGTTAGTTATCTCCAGCTCTTTTCTCTCCCACTAGTCCCTCTCTGGAACCACTAATTCTATCGATTCTTCCAGACCCCGCGATTATTTGTGCACCTCCTCCTACTTCCCGGGGTACCCCAACTTTGGGAAGAGACAAGGCCAGATTGGAAAATCTGAATGCAGATGGGCACTGTATGTCGAGGTTCCAGCTCCCTTTCTACCAAATCTCTGAGGACTCTTCTAAACACGACCACTCCAGACCCTCCCCCTCTCCCTCCCCCCCAGGAAACTGAGGCCCATTCCCAACTGCTGGGAAAGCCCTCTGGATCCCCCTACTTTCTCCTTTTTTTTTTTTTAAACATTCCCTGGCTAGTCCTGGCCAGATCTGATCTGTTGCTCTCGGCAGTGTCTTGGAAGTCAGCCCCCTAAACAGCTTTTCCTGGAGATTCTCCAGTGACCTAGTCTATTTCTCTTACTTCACAGGTCCCTGGTACTCTTCTTGCTCTTACATCATGTGGAACCCCAAGGAAGCAAGAATAGGGGGACAGCAGAAGCTTTGGGAACATTACTGACATGACAGGAGACTAAGGTTAGTGCAAAGTCACATAGGCCCCAGTCCTCTGCCCAGCAACACCCAGACAGGGTTCACATACCATATCTGTCTCTACACCTTCTTTATTTGGCAGTCCTGCTAGAAGGGGCTTGTGACGCCAGGGCATTTGGAGCATTATGGAAGTTTCAAGAGGTGATTTTAGAAGTGAAGCGCCCCTCACAATCTGTAAAGGGATCCTAGGAGAATGCCTTAAAAAAAATCACATTCTTGACATGAAAATAGGTAGAGAAAAACTCTATAGGAAGTTCCTTCCAATTAATCACCTAAAGGTCATGAGAGTCCAACCCCCAAAGAACAATAGACAAAGAAATCTGTCTTTCACTGTGTTGTGTCAAGATATTCCAAAGGCCCTTCTGTGTGGCCCTTTGGGATTTGCCGGTAGATCAGGAAATCAGCCAGGTAGCCGTGGATGGAAGGAATTTAGGATGACTCTTCTATTTCAGAGGTCAGCAAAGACTGACTGCTCTGTTGGGTCCAAAATGGTGCTCAGCTGTTTTCTAGAAGCTCAGCTTGATCAGATCGAGAGGGAAGGCCTCTTCCTCCAACTGGGCTTGAGTGTCTAGCTCTAGGAAAAAGGGGCAGGCTTTTTTTTGTGGCGGAGTGAGTGTGGGTAAAGGGGTCACAAAAGGAACACTGAATTAAAACGTCATTAAATAAGAAAATCACTAGCAGAATAAAGTTGTTTTGCTGTTGTTTAAGCTTCAGTCCATGTCAAGATTCCCACTTGGGAATCCTCTTCTGAGCTTGGCATAGAATCTTCAGTCCCTAGAGCTTCTAGATTTGTAACTGAGAGAAACTCAACTCAGGTTCTTCATATCAGGGTTGCCTTGTGTGCAAAAGATAGGAAGCTGCAAGGAATATCAGGGAAGAGACAAGGAGAATGCAAAATTTAGAAGCCAGTGGTCAACAAGGCCTCCGTGCCATTATGCACTAGGCCTATTCAATATATTTATTCAATTACTATGGCATGAAACTTTAAGACTTCCCTTCTTGTGAGATGTAAACATTCAAATAATAGATGTACTAGAATCACTTGTGCTTTCCAACCTCATATGACTGTGCAGGGGGGGTCAATGGATCTCTGATATAACCATCATATCTCCAGCTTTCTCCCTCCCTCTGTCCCTTCCCTCCCTCCCTCCTTCCTTCCTTCTTTTCTTTCCTTCCTTCCCTCCTTCCTTCTTTCTTTCTTTCCTTCCTTCCTTCCTTCCTGACTTCTTTCTTGTCTTCTTTTTTGCCTTCTTTCCTATCATTTAAATACCCCAGGCACTGGGGGCTACAGAATTCTACTTTTCTGTTAACTAGGTTTTTGTTCATTCCAAATAATTAATACTTTGTTATTGGTTCTATTACACAGACACACACACACACACACACACACACACACACACACACACACAGACTCAAACCGTATTGTGGGGAAATCTTACTCAATTTGTACTGATTAAAAAGCAAACAATTCCCTCTTTCACAAATGTTCCCCCAATCCTTTTTTAAAAAAAAATCACTGATTTTTTGAAAGTTGATAGGTTACAAAAGCCAACTCCACATGTACCTGCCAAAAGACCCACCAGGATTATAAGTACTGCTAGGTCAAGGTAACAAAGTTTTCTCTAAAATGACTTGCATTTTGGATGCTAGATTCTAAGGAACAGCTTAAAGAAACTAATTTGTGTTCTGCTAGTATCTTCTGGGGCTTCAGTGATACTTGACGCATTCCATAAAGGAGAAAAGTACATCATTTGGACCTTCAGCAAACCTTCCATATTGGCCCTTGTTCTGTGAGAGGGCCACCATCAAGTGCAAGTTTGTGAAGGTGACTGTGAGCTCATGTACACACACACACACACATACACACACACACACACACACACACACACACACAAATTTGCTGTGTCATATGAACAGAGGCCCCATTATTTGGTTTTGGTTTTTTTTGTATTTTCAGATCCTGCCTAATAGAAAGCAGCTTCATTAGGGCCCAGGTCCTTCTCTCTTGTGCCTCAGATCAATTTGCCCTTTCTGCTCAATCTTCCCAGTCCCCTAGGACTAGAATGTGGACATCTGTGACCATTTAGGCCGGTCGGCATCCATTGGTCTGAGTCATTCCCTGTATTATTAAGAGCTGAGAGGATATTCCTAAGGAACTTTCCAAACAAGCCTAGGCCAGGATCTGCCTGAATCCTTGGGTGCTTGGTCTGGTCACTGGCCAAATGAGGAATCATACTATGAATTTACCATTTATTTTTCTGTGTGAAATTGAGCAAGTCACCTTCCTGCTCTGATTCTCAGGTTCCTCATCTTATAAAATGAGTGAGTCGGATGAGATTAACCTCAAAGGTCTCTTCCAGCTCTAAATTTTTGATTATGTGAATTGATGCAAAGGAACATCACTTCATCTGTGAAACACAGACTATTCATAGGGGCCATGCCATTGTTTCTGTTTTAAATCTAATATTCTATTGTTGGTCACTTAATCTTTATATTTAATTCCTCAAAATAAAGAAGCAAAGTCCCACAATATTTCCCATCAGAACTAGGCTGTCATACAAATCATCATCTACCTGGAATTTCTTCCTTTTGCCCTTCCCTTGCCTAACATACAAGAGCACCCTCTTAAGACATCATTTCAATTCTGCACTTTAAGTGAGGAGGCCATTTCCAACTCTAGGCCTGTGATCTTATGATTTACTAGTTGTCTATTAGTTATGGAAGCAGTAAAAGCAGTGATCCTAGACTAGCTCTGCTACCTACTTAGCATGTGATCCTAGATGGATGGTGAGTTAGTGTGCCTCAGTTTCCACTTTGGGAAAATGAATGGCTTAGATTACTCGCTGATGTCTAAGGGAACCTTTAGCTCTTTGATTCTAGCTTCAAGACCTGGACTGCCGTCACAGCATTCTGATTTTTTTTTTTTGCCTGCTTGTCTTCACAGCTACCATTTCACTTTTTAGTCTAGCCCTTCCAAAGTCCTCTAAGAGTAGACATTGAGGTATAAAAGTAACCCCCAGGATAGTTAAAATAAACATTGAGCTGCAAATCAGAGATAGAGAAACAAAGTACAACAGGGACTGAGGGAAGGCAGCTGTGGCTAGTTCAGTTAGTCAAAACTGGCCTCATCCTTTGGAAATCCTGGAATGGGGTTCCTACTTTTAGAACCTGGCTGCTTGGCAAAGAGTTTTTTTGTTTTGTTTTGTTTTGGGGGGGGGTTGTTGGTTTGGGGTTGTTTTTTTTTTCTCTTTTGGAAAGGGGAAGGCAGGGCAGTTGTGGTTAATTGACTTGCCCAAGGTCACATGACTGGTAAGTGTTAAATGTCTGAGGTCGAATTTGAACTCAGGTCCTCCTGATTCTAGGGCTGGAGTTCTATTCACTGCGCCACCTAGCCACCCTGACAAAGAGTTTCAATAGAGTGAGGAGATTCCCAGGGAAGTGAGATTCGAGTTCTTTCTTGTTTTTCTGCTTGAGCAGGACAGAGGAATGTCTTGAGGACTGGGACCTTCAGCAATGATTGATTCCATCCTCTCCTTCTCCCCTTCATTGCTGCGCCTGGTGCTGCTAACACCTAGGAGAAATCATTGCTAGTTAGGACTGGGTCTGGGCTTTGAGCTCAGGGCAGGGGGAGGATCTCTTTGGAATGTAGGAGAGAAGCTAGTTTCCTGACAGAATTAGATCGACCAGTGGCTTTCATTTAGCAGTGAGTGGCAGTCATACTGAGAGCTTCCTTTAGTTCCAGCCTGGTGAGATGTCTGCTAGACTAAGGTTGAGAAAGGTTTATTTGGAAGGAATTTATCCCAGCTCTTCTTCTTATTAGCTGTGTGACCTTGAGCAAGTTCATTCACTTTTTGAGCCTTACTTTCAATTGTCCAATCAATCATCCAATAGGCATTCTTAGGTATTCACAGGGTATTGGACTAGATCAATTTCACTAAGTTCTCTCCCCACTCCAGCTCATAGGATCCTGTGTAAGCGTAGTAAGTAGGCATATATATGTATATGTATATATATATATATACATATATGTATAGACATATACATACATACATACATACATGTATGTTTATGCCTGTAACTGTATGTATGTGATATCCAGCTAGACATACCTCATGTTAGTTTAAATCATCATATTTATCTATGTATCTATAGAGAGAGGGAGGGATTCAATACAATATAGCAGAGTAATCATGGACAGAAGACCTGTGTGCATTTCCCACCTATGATGAAGACTGGCTGCATGGCCCTGGACAAATTGCTGCCTGCTTTAAGCAAATCTCAAAGCTTTAAGCAGCACTCTCAGTCTGGAAGTTTCAGAGAGGGTGCCAACCTATTTCGATAGTTTCTTCATCTCAAGATAGTTCGATTTAGCAGTAAAGTCACAGGTCTAGTATCCATCCATCTATATATCTATCTATCTATCCCTCATCTATCTATCTATCCATCCATCATCTATCTATCTATCTATCTATCTATCTATCTATCTATCTATCTATCTAATCTATCTATCCATCTATCATCCATCCATCTATCTATCTATCTATCTATCTATCTATCTATCTATCTATCTTATCTATCTATCCATCCATCATCTATCTATCTACCTACCCATCTATCATCTGTCTATCTATCTACCTATCTAATATTCTTAGTTGAAATTCCTACTATCTCATTTATGTCTATGTATAGCTATTTCTGACTGAGATATCTACTTATATTTGTATAGCAGAGAGACATAGGAACTTGCTATAGCCATGCCCACATGCTTATAGATATAATAATAGCTAAATGGACAGATTAACACAGAAACACAGAGAGTATCCTCCCCCTCCTTTCTCCCTTTCCCCTACCCTGAACTCTCATCCTCTCCCAATCCCTTATCTACATCAAGTGACCCAACCTATCTTGCTAACACTCTTTACCTCAAACCCACACACATAAACCACATTCAGGATAAGCAGAAGGCGTGTGATCTCCTGAGCCCTCAGGGCCTTGAAGCAGCATTACTTGAATTGATTTCTCATATTTGGCTTCAGGGAAAGGAGTAGGTAAAGGTTGGCTTTCAAGGAAATAAAATATGTGTCTCTATGGATTATAGTCTCACAGGCCATCCAGACCCCAAAGAGCACTGATATCTTCCCATTTGAGTCTCAGGTTACTTCAAGAACTGAGGATCAAACATTAACCTAAATAGTTGAGATATTCAAATAGAGTATGTTTCCTCAACCCTTTCCTCTGTAGTTAAAAATGGGTTCAAATCCCCTCTCTACTATCTGTGTGACCTCATGCAAGTCATTCCCCCTTTCTGGGCCTCAGTTTCCTCATCTGCAAAATGAAATGGATGGACTACATGATGTCAGATTCTTTTCCCTTCATTCTGAGGTTTTCCCTTACCTGTGTCTGAGGAGGACATTGTGGGAAATTCCCAGTCTCTTCAGAGAAAGACAGAAAGAGACAGAGACAGAGTAACCAAGAGAGACAGAGAGAGCAGAGAGATAGACGAGCAGATTTTCTTGCATGTGGCTGGGAGCATAGATTAGGTTTTCTCTCAAGATTCCACCCAACTCTTGTTCCGTCATTCCTCTTTCTTCATCCATACCCATAGCATGTATTGTTAGGAAGGTGACCAAGAGGAGTCCATAACCAATCTGATATTTAAGACTTGCAGTAGGGGGAAAAGGCTGGGAAGCCATCCCAACTACAATAGCCTAAGATTGATTCCCTGAATGACAAACTTCTTGAAAGACTTTCTCACTTGGAAATCTTCATCCCTTTGAGCCATAATCATTGATTATGCTGAAATCAATAGGTTCAGAGATAACTTTGTGCAGTGGAAAGAGCCCCAGATTTCAAGTCAAAGGTCCTAAATTCAGTCCCTACCTTTGCTTCTTAATGTCCATAAGACTTTTGTCAAGTCACTCCCTTCTCCTGACCTCAGTTTCCTCATCTGTAAAATGAAAAAGCGGTCCCTAAGATATCTTTCCAGCACCTTGTGTTCTGTCTCCAGTCTGGGGGAAAGCCTCTCTCCTGCTTCTAATGTGACTGTAGCCAGCCTTTTTCCTTTTTTGACTCTTTCCTCTATTTCCCTAAACATTCCTTCCAGTTCTTCTGCAACTCAAGGAGACTTCTTCTCTAATCCTATCTTCGTTGTTTTTACAGTGGCTATGTCCTTTGCTCACAAATCAATTACTTAGAATTTAATGAGGAAAAGATAAGTCGCCTTGGACATCTTCCTGTCATTTTTTTACTCTCCCACAGTAGCATTCTTTACTTTCTCATCCTACCTCATGCCCTAAAATTTCAAAGCTGGGACTCTTTGACCAGAGAAAGATAGAGCTCAACCATGGAAGAATTTTTATTTTGTTTGGTTTTGCTTTCTTAAACGTTGCCTTCTTTGCTCCTTCTATATATATATATATATATATATATTTTCTCTGTTCCTCTGCATTTCCTTCCTAATTCCTTTCTTTCCTAGGTCTCTTAATTCTTTCTTACCCTGATCAAACCTCCTTTTCATTGCTTAGCTTCTTCTTCTTCCTCTGATTGCCTGCAAGGATGTCAGCCATTTTGTGCTCTTTGTGGGGAAGTTCTGAGAAGGAAACCAACACAGATGAGTCTCCTTCATCCCCCAGCAGCACTTGGACAGCTCCGGAGAAAAGGTCCAAAGCTGATTTCAGTGCCCCTTGAAACACCCGCTTTCATCAACTGAGAGGGAGAGAATTTGCTGTTAGAGGTTCAGGGACCTTCTCAGAAAGTCTCCTATGTACTAAGTTATTGCCTATGCTTTGTCACCCAGGGACTTTCCTTCCTTTTAGTCCCCAACATGGGGTTGATCTGGTATTCTGTATTCTTTTCTGAGGGGTACTATTGAGGGGATCATGAATGGGAAGCCAAGACTCTGTTCTGTACCCCAGAATAGGCACCAGGAATAGTGAAGCTGGAACAAGGGAAACTCAAAATGTGGGGAGGCTTCCACAAACCCTTAGACCTTGTTGTAATTTTTTTCCATTGTTTCAGGAAAGGCTATATCCATGCTTGGAATTATAGAAATAATGACAGCATGAGGAGGAACCCTTATCAGTCTTTTAGACTTTCTGGTGAGGGGCATTTCTATAAATTGCAATCCCCTTTGCTAAATTCTTACCCTTGAAAATCTCAGCTACTAGATGGTTTTGATTAGACCTTTAGGGAAGTCATGATTTGTAATTCCCCAGTGTCAGCTCATCTTGGGGCCAAAATATAGCAGCTAAAAATGTTTTTATCAATTGAGTGGTCAATAATTTTTTTTTTAACTATGGGTTGCTTTTTTTTTTTTTTAAAGGGATTTCCCTATAGCTTTGCTGTTTGGTGAGAGCCCTCAAGAGAAAGAAAAATATTTTTTTTCAGGATGAGAGGGAGTAAACACTCTTTGAAAAAAAAACAGGAATTGATTAGACATTATAATTTCAAATAAATAAAAGACAATAAGTTAATAATCATAAAAATTAGATTTTTTTTCCTTCTTCTTCAGATTTGCATTGGTTAGACCAAGCAGGTAAGAATGGCATAAGAAAGACCTTTTACTAAAAGAGTAGATATGTCCAGTCCTTTTACCTTTAAAAAAAAAAGCTTCTGGTTTCATTTCTTAAAAATTTAAGTGAAAAAAGAGATTTTTTTTTCTATAAAGTCAGCTTTGCTCTTCTGTTAGATTTTTTTATTTTTAAAATATAGATTTACAGTGGAACAGAAAGACTAACATCTAAATAAAAAAGAAAATTTTATGAGTAAATGTTTTCCAGTATTAACAATTTGCTCACTATTATTTACAAGACAAATATCCCTTTGGGACTATATTTTAGGCTGTAATATAAACAGGCATTTAGTCTTCATTTTTTAATGTGTATATTTCCAGATTTCTTTAAAAACTGATTATCAGAAATTTTTCCCCCCAAAAAGGTGACTTATTAGAAACTTTTTTTTCCATGAAACCTCAGGACAAACAGTTTTGCACATCTGAAAAAACAATTGCGAATGCATGTGCATAGACATGTATACACACATAAACTCAAGCCCTTTGTGCTTGAATATAGCCTGGTCAGAAAAATATAATGACAATTTCTTTTTCTTTTAACAATTTTAAAAACGAGAGCAAATGGAATTTTATTTTTTATATTTCTTAAAGAAGCAAATGTCCCGGAAGGTATGACATCTTTAAGGGAGGCTATGAAGTAATTTAGATGTAAGCTTTCAAGATAATTTTTGGAAATAATGATATTTTACTTTTAGAATTCTAGGAGAAAGAAAAATCCTTTTAAAAGAAACCAGGATGCTATTTTATTCATTTGAAATTCTGTCTGTAAAAGAACTAACTGGAGACTTAAAGTACCATATTTCACTCAACCAATGAACATTTATTAATCACTTACTACATACAAAACACCATGGTAGGCCCTGGGGACATAAAAGCAAAATATGACAATCTCTACTCTCAAAGAACTTTGTCAGGTTGTATTTCAAAGGACCAACTTGCAGAACACTGCAGGCAAGATCTGCTAGTAAATGTTTGCATTTACATATATCCCAAAAAGCTGATTGTACCCCATGTCATATTGTGATCAGGATAAATTAGTCTAAAACTGGGGTTCTTCACATTGTTTTGTGTCCCAGACCTCTTTGGCAATCAGTCTGATGAAGCCTATGGAACCCTTCTCAGAATCACATTTTTAAATACATAAAATAAAATAAATATGATTCCAAAGGAAGCCAATTAGACTGAAATACAGTTATTCAAATATTGCAAAATAATTTGATGGACCCCAGGTAGGGCCCCTGGACAAAAATATCAGACCCCACAACAGCACATAGGAAGCATTACTTTCAATAAGTGAAATATTATAATGCTTTAAAATTTCCATCTCTGAGAGCTGTGATATTTGATTAGATTCTGCCATTATTCTTTACTCTAAAAATAAGGCCTTATGTATGCAAAAGACTGATTTCTTCTTAGAAAAATGATTTTCAGTGAAAAAGAAGGGTTTTTTTTTTCCAGTCATGGGCTTTTCCTCCAGAAAATTTTACAAACTGAAAAAAAAATTCCCCTTAAAAAAATTTAGCTAAAATAATTGCCACATATAAAAGAGACCCCACTTGCACTGATTTATCATTAGGTGATTGTTCCTTCCATTATACCCATATATACTTATAGAAACACATACGTAGACCACACTTTTTCTAAAATGTAACCTCAGTATCTATTTTATTTCTAGTATTTCATACATATACTAGGAATGACATAACATAGGAAAAGCACTTTGTGAATTATAAAACATTATAGAAATGTGAGCTTTAAAAAACTTATTACCTGCTTTGATTTCTGGTTTAAAAAAATGCTTAAATCTGCTTCATTTTAGTGGCAGGAAAGCTATCTCACAAGTCAGTTTTCAACCCTGATTTGAGGCATCCTAATAACTAATTTTAAAAGATCTAGGAGTAGTAATTGTCCTTTGTATTAAAGAGGAGCAATATGACATCATAATAGGTAAAATAATGAAAGAATGAAATTGTAACATATTAAAATAAAATGGTAAAAAAAGAGTTGAATAATAAAATAATGAAATAGGAAAATAGGAAAAAGTCTAGGAACTTTCTAATGAAGGATAGAAACTGAATAATCAAATAGCAAAAAAAAAAAAAAAAAGCACTCCCCCCTTAAATGGGACCAACAGAACTGACTTAAATCACTCCAATAGCAAAATTCCATATGGTGATTCTCATGAGGGGTGCAGTGATAATTAACCAATACCACTCATTCATTCAATTAAGGAAACATTTATCAAGCACCTATTGTATACAAATAATATCTATAAAGCACTTTGCAACCCTTAAGACCCTGTATAAATGCTAACTGTAGTTACTATTACAAAACACTGAGTTTAGGATATTTCTAGTGAGAAAAAAAAGGAGAGAATTGAGCTAATTCCTTAGATCATCTGGATGATTTGAATTTATTGAGTAATCAATCGCCTGACTCCCCACTTCAACTGGCCTTGATAGAAATCAGGGTTACTGAAGTGGTCAGAATCTCCCCATGAAGGTAGATGAGTCTTTTATTCCTTGTATTAAGTCAGACCTTTTCAGGGTATACATGTGTGTATATGTATGTATACATATATGTGTCATATCTATTTATCTGGCCTACAATGCATAAATATCCTTGGCTTTTCTTGCTGGTTTGGGGGCAATAAGTTGGATGGATGACGGAAGGTCCCCATCACTTGGCAGGCCCTGTCATTGAAGGGGCTGAGGATAATGGAGGTGACATCATAACATCATCATAATTTTCTTGAAAATTGATCTCCATTTCCTCAGTATAGGGAAGACTGTGATCCCCACAGTACGTACCTCAAAGGACAAGAGAGAAATGGGTTATCAGCTAGGACGTGACTTGGGAGGGGGAAAGGGGGTAAAGAGAGGCAGATGGAGCTGGTTTCATCAAGGGTTTCCAATGGCTTTGTTTGATGATATCATCAGAAGCCTGAAATTGAATACATCATCAGTTGACCACCTTACAAATGAAATTGATAGCTCTCGTGTTTACCTAATATATATATGTCTATGTGTATACATATATAAATATATATACATACACAGAGTTTGTATATATTTATATTTTTGTACACACATACATATATATGAGATAAAACACATGTAGTATATATCCATGTAAATATATATGCATTTACACCATCCCCCTCTAAATTGATAGGTTACTTTGAAAATCATCAGTTTCAAAGGATTTCCTAATATTAAAATTCAATCTCAATGTTGACAGGTAACCAGTCTAATCAAAAGTATAAATTCCCCCTTTTTTAAATGTTTAAATTTTAGTTTATTTTTATTTTGTCCCCCCCAACTTTTTTAGTCAAAGTGGGATCTATATGCTAAAACATACAAACCAACAACAAGCAAAAAAATTAAATTTGCTCCTTCTTTTTGGTCCCTTATAGTTCATACTTCAAAATGAGGTGGCTCCAAGTCTTCATAGAAAAGGCCAATGCCCCTTTTTTCTCTTTTTGGTCATCATTATGGACATGGAGAGAGGGGAAAGTCTGAAAAAAATATGAATTCCCAATCCCTCAGTAACCAGCCTCTAAGTCTCCAGTCTTAGGTCTGGGAAAATTCCATCTATAGTAAGGCAGAATAACTACCCAGGGTTACTTTAATTCTGGAGAATGCAAAATAGCAATTCTCTGATTCTTAAAACCTGTGATTAGAGGGGAAGTTCTGCTTTCTGTTCTGTGTTTCTGAGGTGCTGAGAGCTCCTTAGAAGGAAGACAATACACAGCACTGTTGTTTCTTTTACTATTACTCAATATTTACTGATAGTTTTGTAGAGGACCTCCATTGAATACAAAGGGGAAAACCACAAAAGTAAGTATATGTGTGCTTATATACATTATATATGGATATATGCACACATATATATATGTAGAGTCATCAAGGAAAGGAATTAAAAGACAGATGCAAGTAACAATAATAATAATAACCCTAGGTCCAGAGGGAAGTAAATTGGGAGTAATATTTAGCACAGGCTTCAAAGCACAGAATAGAGACATTTCAGTTTTTACTTAAAGGTCAGTCCAAAAACCTTTTTGTAGCTACAGGTTTTCCTCATTGTAACTTTGTGCACCTGATATGTGCATAAGTGTTTTATGTGTCTGTATGTTTGCATGTATTATGGGATTAAGGAGAGAAAAGGACAGGTGAATTGTGTAGAATGCGAATATTTAGTTTACCCTAATGTAGAAATTTGTCATAACAAAGGAATTTCAAAGAGTAGTTTTTGTTCCAAAATTTGTATAATTTTAAAAAATCACATGAATAGGATTAGAAGAAGGGAGAAAAGGCCCTGTGTCATATTGCTGGATTAGGACTTCCTGACATCATGAAAAAAATTACATTTTGAATTCTTTATGATTTTCTGATAACTGGCATAATTTCTAAAGAAATAACCTTTTAAAAAAGTAGACTGCGTAAAATAAAACCGTAAGTTGCAGAGGAACAAACATTTGCCCCCAGAAAATCACTGAGAAAAAGGTTTATAATCAATTTATGGTAATAATCAGAATAGATTCATAGAATGGGAGAAGGACATTTTTTGAGAAAATATTCAGCCATATACATTTCTACTTGACTTAGGGAAACTTTAAAAAAAATGGGATGCTAGTCTTTATGTAAAATCACCAAAAAGTAGGAGAAAATGCCAATAAAAATCATTTTTCTCTTGGATTTTTGAGATACATATATATATGTATATTTTAACTTTTCTCATGCTTAATCAGATTGATGTGAAAATATTTGTCAAAAGCCTTTAATTACAGGGATTCTATGGGCTCTCCCAACTTGCTGGTGAACAAGAGGGTCTCTTTAGCTAGATGGTCTCCCCCATGATCCTGAAATGCTATACTGGTCCTCCTAAATTTGCATGGAAAATATTGTCTTTCCTTGTGAAGACTATTAGCTATTTATTATTATTTTTCTTTATGTGTAGGGTTTGAGGTTTTTTGGGTTTTTTTGGTTTTTTTTTTTTGCCATACAGTTACTAGGAAAATCAAATAAAAATCTCCCCTCAGACTCTCCACTTAAAAAGAGTTGTCATTTTTATTTCTCAAGCAGAACAGAAACCTAATATGTGGCATCTAACTTTCCTCATGTTTTCTTGCTAAGCTCTTAATATCAGGTATATTTTTGCTCCAGATAGTTAGCTGTTTATCCATTAAAACCCTATTTTATTACAACTTATTACAAGGTTCATATCATATGATATCCCCTTTCTCCTTGCTCCCAAACCTAAGAATCCCTTATAGTAAAAGCATGCTATCACTGTGAACCTGTAACAGAGGTATTCATTAACATTGCCATTTGACATGAGAGTAATAAAAATACCTTTGGTACTTAGGGATAAGGTTGAAGAAGCTATATAGTAATACAAGAGAGGAGAAATTATTTGAGAATCTCCCTGTAATGATAGGGACTCTATCAATCAAGTCTGTATTTCTCATGCTTTCAGTGAGGACTCTAAAGGAGAGAATAGATAGAGAATGATAATAATAATAAAATAATAATAATAAAGGAGAGTATAAATAAAAAGAATGATAATAATAAATCTTTATATAGTGCATTATGCTTTATATAATACTTGTCATTTTACTTGACAATTTTTATATTTGTAATTAGATGTCTATATGCTTTTGCCTTACATATAGGCTTCATATACACATATACATATACATATTCAAATCAATTTTGAAGGAAATTAAATTCAAACTATGATTTTTTTAAAAAATCAGTAAAATTGAGTGAAATACTTGGCTTATTAACAACTAGGATTTTACTATTCCAATTTTTTTTAATTGGATGCAACCACTTTCCCCCCAAACCAGTTTGCATTTGTAGACCCAAGCATATTGCACTAAGAAGTTATAACCTCTTTCAGCCTCTCCTTCCTCCTCTTTCACACCCATGTACAGGCACATGCATGTATAGATTTGTATCAGACCATAAATTAAAGCTATTTTTCTGAGTGAGAGGTCTATGTTCATTCCTATGTTAGATAATGGGCCAGGGGTGGGGGGGTGTCAGTATATAATGTGATGAATAGGCTGTCTCATAAGGTAATGGACTCTCAGTCATTATAGGTCTTCAGGGGAAGACTAGATGGTCTTCCCTGGGGAATTTACAGGTAAGGGATGATTTTCTCAGGGACATTTGGACTAGATAACTTCAGATATCTCTTCTAACTCTAAGATTCTGTAATTCTGTAAATTTGGGATCTGAAGTTGGTATAATGCAAGAAGATCTCTGATTAGTTCTTTCTAATGGTAGATACTGATGTGACAAAGTTGAGGTGGATAGCTAAGGTTATAAAGAGATGGATGCCATCTGTCCTTGTGGATCTTGATCATTAGCTCCAGTGGTCCGGGTTTTGCTTTCTTTTAAGGCCGCATTAAAATTCCACTGTGATGCTTCATCACAGCATGAGGGTGACTCCAAGTTCTTGAATGCCGTGACAGTAGATCCTAAGTGTCAATGGGTCCTACAAGACCTACAGGTCTTGGTTTTTGACCTTGTTGGAAGACTAGATGCTTGTCATCTCAGGCCTAAATTAGCCAATGTCAGGAAAACTAATTACCAGATAGTTGGCAACTCAGTGATTAATTTTGGTTGGCTTCAGTGGTTCACAAAAACTTTCCACCAAGATAGCTATTTTTGTTGATAGAAGGAATACCCGCTCTGAATAAAAAACAACAACACAGGTTCCTGAAGTACCGATATTGAGAAGCAACCTTTTTTTGCTCAATTTTAAGAGGAATTTTTTTTAATTCAAGGAACTCTTGGTTAATTTTTCCCCTTTAGTAAGTAAATCACAGTGATACCTGATAGGCATCCACCAAACAAAGCTGTTATTATTATTATTTGAATAATTAGAGGTGAGACAAAAGAAGATCTATATGATGGTTAACTCGGATGTCTCTCATCTCCCACAGAAATCACTGGGCATTATTGGCAGTACACAATAATTGGCACAGAGAATGGGTAAATGCCTACATAAACCTTTCACATGTGAATTGATCCTTTTCTCATTGTTTAGGCCCTAGGGGAAGTGGTAGAGAAGATATGGAGATGCCATGTCCCTCAGTAGGCAAAGGACATAGAATAAGAAAAGATCTAACAAAGTCAAGGAGGAAAGATGTACCATCTTCTCCTACCTGGTATTAGTTGATGACGCAATGTAGATATTGGTCATGCCCTCACCTCAGCATTCCACTGGGTAAATCAGTAACAATCTAGGTACAGTCACTATTTCATGAGCTTTTTAACTATTAAGAACCTTCAGGGATCCGATGATGGTTGGAGAGGTATTCTAGGTGGAAATGTGTAGAAAACTTTGAGACCAATAGGCCAGAAGATTGGCTCCCTTTTTTATTTCTTTCTCCCCTATATTCCTCTAAAGGAGATTTTCCCAAATATCTCCTGGCCCTAGAAAGTATAGAAACTAAATAGGCCTTCCATCAGCCTAAAACTTTTTTTCAGAGCACTTTACCCCAACCATCTTGGAACCGATCAATCTATTTCCTGCTTGGTCCTGGCTGCTTAAATTATTCTGAACATTATATAGGTCCACTTAATTTTTTTGTATTATCAAATGAAATCCTGGCATTAGCAGCACTATTAACCAGACTGTTGTCAAAAGAGTGGTGGAGTATCCAGCATCTCCAATCCTTGAATCACATGAGCAATGAATATTTGGGAGCCTCTATGTTACAAGGACCCTTGCTTAATTTGGGTATTCATTTTAACATGAATTTTTTTTCCATTCCAGTGCCAGACCCTAGCATAGTTGTTGTGTCAGGAGCTAGATCTCAGTTCTAGAGGAATGATTGAACCAATGGGTAGTCTTTGTCATACTTATAGATTTGAGTTTATAAGCTACCCTTCCTTGGATGGAAAGGTTAAGTAGTTTTCATGTAGAAAGCCACTCATTCATTCATCATTTAGTAAGTGCTCACTACTGGCAAATGAATAAGACACCTTCCTTATCCTTCTGGAGTTTATAAGCTATAGGGAAGATAAGATATATACAAATATGATTGATTGTGATCCTGGAGGACAGATGATGAATAATGTTATCCATCTTCTGACAGAGGGGAATGATAGACTTAATATGCAAAAATGAGCCACATTTTTGGACGTGATTTCATGTTGTATTTCATTTTGTATGACTATGCATATTCCTTCCAAGAGTTGTTCTCTTTTTCCAGTGGGGAGGAGAGGGAGAGAAAAAATACTTTTTAATCAAAAAAATATAAAATCTGATTTAAAAACGAATGTAGCAAGTATAAATGAGAGGCATAGACAAAGTGCTATAAAGATTCCAAGGAGAAGAACACTTCTAGCTGGAGGGATCAGGGAAAGAACACAGGGGTGTTTAGCTTGGAGAAAAGAAGACAAGATATCTGTCTTCAAGCCCTTGACAAGATGTCATGTAGAAGAGGTGTTAACTCATTCTACTTGGCCCAGGAGGGTAAAACTAGGCAGTTATGGAAAGGTAACTTTGAACTCAATATGAGGAAAAATTGCCTAACAATGAGAACTAACACAAAATGAAATTGGAAACCTCAGTAGGCAGTATATTCCCTTTCTCTAGGAGTCATCAAGTGAAGGTTGGATGGTCGTGTGTTAGGACTAATATAGTAGAGATTCTTGGTCAGGTGTGGGTTGGAACAGAAGAGAATAAGGTACTTTCCAACTGTGAGACTCTCTGATTCTGTTAGCCATCATGGAGTAGCTGGATTGTTTTAATAGAGAAAGTAGAGAGAGAATTCTTGGTTTAGAAAGTGAGGTGAGCAAATGCACAATGGTAGGAAAGTATAGGATGTGTTTGGAAAATGGCTCAAGTAGAACACGGGGTATGTGGAGATGAATTTCATGAAATAAGTCTGGGAAGTACTGGGCCATAACCATCTCTCACCTTTATCTGGAGACATCAGACTCATCTCTGATTTTGGTTTCTATCCTTCCGACTTTGCCATGTCTGTACCTGGTGTGTCAAGATGATGGCTTCCAAATGGAAATCATACCCAGGAGAAATAAAAAGAAGGTGTCTGGAGAAGGTAGCTCATCCCATGGCTTCAGAACCCTTTCAACCAATAACTTCCCCTTGATCCTGCCACTTTACAAAGGAGGTGATGCAAGGTTTTTAATTTGGGCAACAAGATGAACAGCAAATCTCAGAATTTTAGGACTGGAAGGAAACTTGGAAACCTAGTCTAAACCCATAATTTTGTAGACCAGAAAACTGTGGCCACTAGGGGTTAAGAAACTTGTCCATGTTTACACAACAAGCAACTATTAGAGACAGATTTTGAACCTGGATCTTCCTGACTCTCAGTCTAGTACTCTATCCACTACCACATGATGTCTTTTATTTCGTGAATAGAAACAGAAAAATAAAGGGAAAGAGGTTGGGGAAAGGGCAAGCAGAGAACAGAGAAAATGAGTGATCTGAGGCATATTAAGTTTGGTTAGTGCATTCCATATAGTAGGCATATAATAAATATTACATTGCACTGGGTTAGATTAAATGTTGTATAAAACTTTTGAGAATAGACCTTAGTTCAGTTGATTAGAGCCTGGTGTTGCTCCCATTTAGGCACAGGTTCTATTGCTTTCCTCTCTTCTCCATAAAGAGACTGAATTTCTTCTTTCTGTTTCTTTTTAAAATGTTTTATTGATGTTTTTAGTATTTATGTCACAGTCATTTTCAGACATACTTCACCCTCCCTTACACAACCACATTTTGAATCTTCCCTTTAACAAAGAAAAACAGTTAAACAAAACCAATCTCTCATCTAACAGTGTATGTAACATTCCACATCCTTACCACCTCACTTTCCAATAAAAAGAGGGAGAGGAAATTTCTCATTTCCTCCAGGGCCAATGTTGGCCGTTACAATCACTCAGAATTTAGTTTCATTTTAGAATTCTATTCATTTACATAATTACAATTATATAAATTATTCTTTTGATTCTGCTGACTTTGCCCTGCATTTTGTTCAGGCAAGTCTTCCCATACTTCTCTGAATTTCTCATGTTCATCATGTCTTACAATACCACGTGATTTGTTCAGCCATTCCTCCACTGATTGCCACCTATTTTGTTTCTAGTTCATCATTTCCACAAAGGATACTGCTCTGCATATTTTGATATATAAATAAATCTATTTATCTGACTTTAAGCTTCTTGGAATAAATGTCCAAAAGCTAGATCTCTTTCAAATAGTGATATTCCTCACATATTTCCAGATTGCTATCCAAAATGGCTAGATAAATTCATAGCTCCACCAACAATACATTAATGTCAGGCCTAGTTGCTTTCACATTAAGAGTTATGTCTTCACCGACTCCAGGCAACTGTTTTGCTGCTATGTATGTACCTTTGGTCAAATGGGGGAAGAGTATGAATGGTTCAATGTAAACCTATCACCTCTACTGGAAGAAAAACAGAAAATATATTATTGGTAGTGAAATTAGTCTAATATAATAAGGATGGCATATTGCCAGGTTGATGTATAAAGGCCAGTTCAAGCTTCAAAGACTGACTAAGACCAATGGACTAACCTTAATTATAAATCACACAATTTCAGGGCTGGAAGGGATCTCCTTGGTGGCCATACAAACGCTGAGAATCACTTTTACAACGTCATCCCCCTACAAGTGACCATCCAACCTTGATTTAAGTCCTCTAGTGAGGAGAAGCCCATTCATTCCAGAGGCAGCCTATTCAACTCTGGGATAGCTCTAATTTTTAGGAAGATTTTTTTTTATATCATACCTCAATTTATCTCTTTATACCTTCCACCCATTGCTTCAGGTTCTTCCCTATGATGGGAGTAGAGATGGGGAATGATGGTGGTAATAATAAAAGTGTCCTTCATTTATATGGTTCTGTTGACAACGTGATTTAAATATGTTATCCACTTCATCCTTGCAACAACCCTATGAGGCAGGCAGGATATTATTATTTCTCCTCTTATAGATGAGAAAATTGAGGCCCTACTGAATATTTTGTGTTTTGAGGTTTTTTTTTCTTGTCCCATGTGGGCTAAGTACCTTCTGGAAGTGTCATTACCACCCTTGATCAGCCTCCCTTTTTCTTCTGCAGAGGTGGATGCCCTTCTTTGACGAGGGAGGCAATCCTTAGGCTCTGGGGAGACAGGTCTGTCAAGGGCAGAAACCCTTTGTAAATGTGATTCTATTTTTTATTATTTTTTTCATTCGGGTGGGTGGGAATAAAATAAAACAAAATGAAACCCAGAAAACAAGAACTGTTTCTATTTTAATTGTTTAGAAACTCAGCCCCTTGCTGTGTTAGGTTGTAGGGGGTTTTATGTGTCTTCAAAAATAAAATCAAGTGATTATGTTCATTTCAGCAATCATTTTAGTTCTCACAGAAACTCTGAGGCAGAAGCAGAGAAGCATTGGCTGAACTCCCCCAAAGACATGCATTTTGTTGACTGTATTCAAGAAAGGTCTTAGAAATGATGGACTGTGGAAACATTGCCAACAAAGCCTAAATGTGATTTTAAAATAATCATTGCTTATAATAGTTTGTAATGCCATGGGTAAATCATTTTTTTAAAAAGCCCAGAAAGTGGGATCTTTAAAAAAATGATCAATATTTTTGTTTGTAGGACACCTGTGAATTTGTATTCTCATTATCTTAAATTAAGTGCCCATAAACCTTTTTTTTTTCCTCCCGAGTATCTCACTTTTA
>CM053583.1:22681535-22702853 GCA_028627135.1 Pseudochirops cupreus | reverse complement strand
TTGTGCTATTATGGACTTAATTTAACTGACTCTGATTGAGAAAAATAAGAAGGAATTCTTTTAACTTGGGCCTTTTCTTTACAACCCATTATTTTTGCAGGACATTGACTTGTAAAAATAATGTAGTTGATAATAATAATAAATTAAATAAGTAGTAGTTAAAATTGCTGTTATACTAACAATTATGAATTATAACCTTTTTATTATTCTACCCTATTTTACTTCCTGGCAATCCTGAATTTTTTTAGGTTGGAATATGGGCTGTAATCAAAAGTAATAAATCTGACTTTATTTTCTAAAAATTTCTAATTTTGACTTTTGATTAAATTGAACAGAATTCCTCAATTTTTTCCTAGTGTCACATGAAGGAATATTTACTTTATTTTTTTTTAAGAATAAATATTTTTGAGGGCCTGAAGGTAATTCTGAAATAATTGAATTTTGGAATGTTAAAATGGCTGCAGTAAATAATCTTCAGTGGGATTATATCTCCTTCAGTTGAGATAACTTTTGTCTTTTGGAGGAAGAAGGTGAAAATGGCTTTTTTTTTTAAATGAAAAGCCCAATTTACTTAAAAGGTCCCATTACTTGACTTTGTGTCTTTCTGATCAAGTTAAGCAATAGAATGTTGTCACTAATGTCTGATGGATCTAAATTTTGCATGAGACAAAAGTAAAAACAAAAAAAAACCCCATTGACACATACATATATACACATATATGTATATGTATATATATATACATGTATTCAAAGACAGCCGTAGCTAATTTTTTTTAAATGTCCCATATCAAAACATAAAATCTGTCTGATACTAACACAGATGTCACCACAAAGTTCTGCAACCCTCATAGGCCACAGATTTCCACCAACAAATTTGTCACGTGGTTCTTTATGAAATGCATGTATGAAATGGTTCACCATAGTTGAAACAGATACTCATTAAGACGGCCCTGAGAATCTTGACCTTTAATGGGTTATGATAATTTCTAAATGGGATTTTGTAACATTTTTTCCAATAACGAAATGGCAGGGGTAGGGTGGGAATATAAGTAATTAGCATTGAATGTTTGGGTGGCATTTTAGCGGTTACAATGTTCTCTACCATTTTCTTATTTTGCACTGACTTGTCATTCCAAGGCGAATTACTGGTGCCCATTGACAGTTATTCAATTGGCCTTTCATGGGGGCATTGGGGGCAAATCCTGGACAAGATCAGTGAGTTCTTAGGGAATGATGTTTTGATTGGAATATAGTATGGCAGAATGGATCCGTAGAAAGCCCTGTTTATCAATGGGAGTGTCTGACTACTGGTATCTTTGTTTTCTGCAAACAAAAGATCCCCGATATCTGTTGTTGGGGAATGTGAGTGTCAGGGTGATCTTCTCCTGGTGTAAAAGTTGTAGTTGGCCAGTCAAATTTGTAATCAGGGTAGACAAAATTTGTTATGTAGGTATTATATAGACCTCCATGTTTGCTTCTCCTCTCTTTGGGATTTTTTTAACTGACCCTCAAGGTAATTTGCATAGCCTGACCCTAGTCACCATGGAGGATCATGGGGATTAAAAAGACAAATGGAAAGGAATGGAAATATTTATCCCCAGACCTTGAATAGACTGGACAGTTGGATGGTGGTAGAGTACAGCACTTAGAAGCTAAAAGACCCGAGTTCTGTTCCTGCCACAAACTCTTACTAACCAAGTGACTCAACCTCATTAATCAAAAGAGATCAATCAACAGGAGCATTTATTAAGCACCTACTCTGTGTCAGGCATTGTTCAGGCTGCTAAAATGCAAATACAGTAAATAAACCAATCTATTTCGAAGGAATTTGAATCATAACATATGATGTGCTTTGTAAATATTGAACTGCTACATAAATGTTGGCTCTAAAAGCCCAGGCCCTAACATTTCACCATGAGTGATTCATTTAACCTCTCTCTGGCTTGGTTTCTTCATCTGTAAAACAAGAGCTTTGGATTCGTGCTCTAAGATCCTTCCCAGCTCTGATTTTATATTCCTATGACCTGACAGAAGGTGCTGACTCCTGTGGAGAATACTGTCTGTGTCCATTAAATTGGAGGAAGATGGTGAGTGGTGACTGATGCTGGTTGTAGCCATGTATCAATAGGGCAGGGAATTCCTTCCTTGTTTCTTCCTATTTCCATGTGCTGGGGTATCTGTAGCAAGTGATCATTGGTCTAGGAGTGAGGAGACCTAGCCCCTATTCCCAGTTGTATCATTAACTACATTAGTTTTGCAACTTTAGGCAAATCATTTCATCTCTTGGTGTTTCATTTTCCTAATCTGTAAATAAAACTATTTGCCTATCCATCTCACAGGTCTGTTGAGGTAAAGTACATGAAAATTCATAGGAAGATAGAGTTTAGAAAGATCATTTAGGCCAGATGATTCATTTTAAAGCTGAGGAAACTGAGGCCCAGAGAGATTAAGGTACCAACAGCAGGTGTTCCAGGTAGCTTCAGAGCAAGGTGTCCAGCCCAGATCCTCCGACTCCCATTCTAAGACCCTTTCTGCAGTATAATGCAGCATCTCTGCAAAGTACTGCAGAGACACACCTTGCTAAAAATGGCTGCCACAATACTGGCTAATGCATCATGACCAAGCCTCACCATTGCAAAAAAAAGCTTGCTGTCCCCTCGTTTGACTGAACAGTGGAGACACAAATCAGATGGTCAAGAACAGGATTAGATATCCTTCAGGGAAACAGCCTTTTAAAATGGCATAGATTGAAATTTCATTTAAGGAGCTGTGGTTCTTGTAATTTTCCTGTTCTTAAGAAGTAGACCTACCAAGGGCTCTGTACCATGGGGACTTTGGTGGGGTCCCTTGAGCCCCTGTGTCATCAACTTCCTTGAACATCTGTCTACTTACTGCTATATCCTCCATATTGCTTACCACTTCTGCTTGTGCATTCAACCTGGCTTCTTCAGAATTAACTGACCCCTAACATTGTGCTTCATGGAACTAATTAGCGACATTAAGTATGTGTTAATACTAATGTTAGCCTTCATATTGCTAATTCTTTTCTGAAAAAGCTAATGCTACAAAACCTAACCATTTGAGATACATGAAAATGGATGCATTTTTCTTTCCTGTATGTGTATCCAAAACCACAGAGGAAAAAAAATAGAGCTTCTCAGCAGAGGCTTTTGTTGGTGCAAATGTAGCATAAAGGAAATAGAATATGTAAACAAGGAATTTTGAGCCTGGGATCCATGAATTTACTTTTAAAATATTTTGATAATTACATTTCAGTATGAATGGTTTCCTTCTTTAATCCTATGGATTGTATGTTATGTATCTATCCAAAAACATTCTGAGCAGGAGTCCAGAGGCTTTACTCAACTACCGAAGGGGTCTAGGGCACAAAAATGGTTAAGACCCCCAATCTAAATAGAAAGGAGAGGAGTAATGGTATTGAGCTAAGAACTTCAGGAGACTAAAATCACAAGACCTTAGAGCAGGAAAAGACCTCCAAAGGTCATCTGGTCCAAGCTTCTGCCTCCAGTCCTCCTAATGCCTAAATCGTTCAAGATGGAGGCTGTCAAATAGAGTTTTAAAGAGCTCGGAAGAGGGAGATTTCCTTGTGTAGGTTAGATTGCTTAAACATCTCAGTGGTCAGGAGGTTCCTTCTTTTGTCTCAACAAATAGTCTCTAGCTACAGTCTGAGCTTGTTTTTCCTGATGTGATTCTCTGTTGAAGGAGAAGGTTGTGCATTGGGTGGCATTTACTGTGGTCCCTGTGTCTAGGAGAAACTTTAGGCCCATTCCAAAGTGCCGTAAGTAAAGTTCTCTCAGGAAGCCCAGGGGCAGCCAAGGCTGACCTTTTATGTAAGTAGGGTCAGCAGTCAATCCTGTGTTGCTGTTGAGAGGCACCGAGATGGTCTCCTGTCCCCAAATGTTTTCTCCTACATAGTGAAGAAATATTGTGGCATGGGAGAAAATGTGATGAATGTGGAGTCAATCAAGACCTGCCTCTGATACTTACTAGCTATAAGATGGTAGGTAAATCACTTTAACCACTCTAAGCCCCAGTTCCTTTTTTTAAATTTTCTTTTTTAGTGTGAACTTAACAAAGATAAACACACCTAAACATTCCACTAGGTCAGGAATAAGAAAGAGAATTGTATATGAAACCATGAGCTTCTTTTACCCCCAATTTAATATTTTATGTATATATTATATTTAATATGATAGTTTAAAATTGCCTTCTTTATTCATGGGCCCCTTCTGAATTTCTTTTTGCTTTGTTGTGTATGTTGATTTTTTTAAACTTATGCTCTTTCCTCACTTGATTTTCTTTCTTTTTTTCCCTCTTTTTCTCCCTCCCTTCCTTCCTCTTTTCCTCTCTCCTTTCCTTCCTCTTTTTCTTTCTCACTTCCTTCCATTTTTTTGCAGGCTTCCTTCCTTCCTTTCCTTTTTTTTCTGAATCTCTATCAGCTACTCAGTAATTTGATTTCCCCTCCTCCTACGAAATAAAATCTCTTGCTTGTAACAAATAAATACAGTTAAACAAAACAAATTAACATGCTGACCACATGTAAAAATGATTATGTCCTTCTGTATGTTGTCTAGTTCATCACTGGTCTGCCAAAAGGCAAAAAGCATGCCTTGTCATCAGTCTTTTAGGCTCTTGATAGGTCACTGCAATGATCAGAGTTCTGGAGTCCTTCAAAGCTGTGTTCCTTTATCTGATAGTGGCCATCATGTAACGTGTTGTCCTGGTTCTTGAGCCTCAGCTTCCTCATCTGTAATATGGGGAAAGTAACACCCAAAGTTCCAACCTCATTGATCAAAGGTGATCAATCAACATGAGTATTTATTAAGCACTTATCATATTTTGGGCATTGCTTTATCTGCTGAAATGGAAAAACAATCTCTGCTTTTAAGGTGCTTGTAATATATAATGTGATTTGTAACTGTTGAAGTGCTACATCAATGTAGCTGTAATAATACTGATCCTCAAATTTTACCATTAATGATTCATTCCTTTGGATCAAAATTTTTATTCATCTATTCTTCATTTAGAATGCAAATATTCCTGGGAGGAGTAGCAACAATTCACTAAACATCTTAGAGTACATTAGTTCATCAGTTCCTTTCTAACATCATGGGACCTTATTGAGGTAATACGAATAAATTATTCATTTGTGTCAAAAACAAAAGGATAGACATTGTCCTCTTTTAAACATTAATCTTGCAAGAGACCAGCCTGTGGGACATCAAGAGGAACATCCTGGGTCATTAGTGGTTCCCCTACTATACATTAAGAACCACTGCTTTATAGAGAGAAGGAAGGGAAATGGTATGGAGGCATAGAAAGAAAATACTGGATTTGACATAAGAAGTCTTGAGTTCAAATTCCAGACATTTATTATGTGTGTGTCCTTGAGCAAGTTATCTTTCCTATAAAATAGGGGGTCAGACCTGACAGCTCTAAATCTTTGATCCTGATCCTAATGGTGGGTCTAGGTTAATACTCCAGCCCAGTGGGTACCCAACCATGGAGCACTGGGGTAATCTAGATCTCCGTGGTTCACCTTGGAGAATTATGAAATGGGTCATAATGTTCTATACTGTTCTCAAGTCTCTTCCCCTTTCTACCTTTGCTGAATTTGGACCAGGAGAGTAAAAGTGGTAGCTACAGTAGATGAAAAATGAAGGTTGACTAGTGTCTATGTACGTGAGGCCAGACTTCAAAACATCTTACATTCAAACAAGCACATTGGACTAGAAAAATCTCTGAGTTTCCTTCTAGCTTTGAATCTATGATCCTAGAATGTGGAGGACATTTATCCAGTAAACTCGTTTATCCAGAATATGGCCTAGAAGTCATCAAAATAGTCCACTGAGAAGCCAACATAAATGTCACAAAGTTCACACACAGACTTTATTTTTTTTAATGTGTAATTAAACACTTCCTTTACCTTAGTGCCTATTTACTTTTATTTTACACACAATTCAGATATGATTGCTTTTTCTGGTTTCCTGACCCACAGCAGACTAGAAGTAGCAAATGAGAACATGGTATAAACAGGGTGTTAGAGTTAGGGTTTAGGATATTTTCCATTTCAAATGATTAGCATGAAAATGCTTTGGCATTTAAAGAGTTAAGTTTTTGATATCTGGAAATTTCATTTATGTGGAACCTCAAATTTTCTTACAATGCCTGACAAAGGGGATATTACTATATTCAAAAAGATTTTGGAACAGTTGGATATCATTGCTGTCCTCCTTCCAATGAGGCAGCTAGGGCACTGGAATTGGCGTCAGGAAGACCAGAGTTCAAATTCTGCCTCAGGCACTTATTAACTGTGTGACCTTGGGTAAATCACTTAACCTCTTAGCCTTAGTTTCCTCATGTGTAAAGTGGGAATAATAATAGCACCTACTCTTCAGTGTTGTGAGGATCAAATGAAATGCTTATAAAAAGCTTTCCAAAATTTAAACTGCTAAATAAATGCTAGCTATTCCCTTCCAGTCCTTCCATTCTTTCTCTGCCTTCTCATCAGGAGAGTTTTATCCAGCACTAGAAAACCTGGAAGTTTCCTTAGAATAAAACATGATCTAAGAGAGGGGTCATTGTACCACCTCCATCTCATCCCAGAGAAGCATGGGTTAGAATTCTGGGTCTGGAAAAGCCCTAATGTAAAAGATCTCCTCTTCCTAGCTTAGTAAAGCTGTTTTCAGAGTGTGTGTGTATGTATGTTGGGGATAGGGAAAACATGATTTTAGTGATTTATCTCTGTTTTTGTCTAGTGGAATCATGCATGATAACTTACAGGGAATGAGTAGCTAGAGACTGAGAGTCTGATCATTATGTGTTCTCTGTTATTCCCTGTTTTTTCTGGGCATCAGAGAAGGGCTTAAACAAAATTGACCAGTTGATCCATTTATCCTTCCTCCTTTCTCAGCTTCTTCCTCTGGTTGGTACCAAGGACCATTATTTTAACTATATGCTCGGGGAAAAGGATCTAAAATTCATTCACACTGAGGTATAAATAATTGACAATGGCTTGAAATACTTTGTGTAGTTACATTTTAGCAGATATCCAAACCTTACACAAAAGGGATTAAATATCCAACCTGTTGATGAGCTTCAGCCACTGAAGCGGGAGTTACTTTTTTTTGGAAGAGTCTCTTCCTGACTCAATGGAGTCATATTATAGACTGAGAATTCATCTTAATTATCTCTACCTCCTTGCAGCACATAACAGTGTTTGGCATACAGTAGGCGTGTTTGAATGAATCAAGCAAGGAAGCAAACATTTATTAGGCATCAAATATATGCCACACACTGTTCATTAATTCTGCTAATCCATAAGTCCTACCTTTCCAGCTACTGTTCCCATATTTATAGATTTCTAGATAGAACGGACCTTAGGGACCATCTAGGGACCATTCATTCTTTCTACCTTGCCAAACTCTCCATTACAAGCATTGTTCTATTAAGGTTTTTTCTTTCCCTAGTGATGAAGGAAACAAATGTCTAGGTCTAATAATGCTAAATTTAATACTAATACTGATGTTGTGAATAGAGGGCAGAAGAAACTATTAGTCTCTTCCAGAACTGTGATTCCATCTCTTTGAAAGACAGTCTACCTGAGTTCCAATTTTTCAAGATACCTTGGACAGCTCTCGGCTCTTCCGTTTCTTTGTTTTAAGAAGTTGATACTTTGCTGACCTGTTTTGAGAAACAACCAAGAGAACTAACTCCCAGTAGTCTGGAAAATATGAAAGTACCAAAATCAAATATTCCACATTATCTCTCCACCTTTTCTGTCAACACCCATGAAGAATTATTTCCATTCTGACTTGAGAGCAGAAAATAGAAATGCCTCAAAGCCACATGAACCTAGAGATCTATCCCGAACCTATTGACTATAAAGAAGTTTTAGCCCAGATTAATGTTATTATTCCTGTTGTCATTTTTAAAGATAAAAACCAAAGAGTTAACCTTCCAAGTAGAGAAGAATAGGTCTTACAAATAGAGAAGGAAAAATTGAGGTTGGAAAGGAGAGAAATAACACCTTTTCATTTAAAATATTTCATATTAAATATGTGAAATAAATGAACACCTTTTCATTTTAAATAAAATATTTCATTTTAAATAATTTAAAATTTAGATATTTATTTTCATTTTAAAAAGCTGAGATTCACAATGGAGAAATGAGTACCCAAGGTGACACAGCAGAAAGACTAGAACCCAGGAATTCAATTTTCCAGTCTATCTCTCTTTCTACATTTAATTTAATTAAGGGTCTAGTCTAATTTCTACAGCATTTACAACTATTCCATTCTTTTGTCATCTTTGTCAATTTTCTGGATGTGAGGTGAAATCTCGGGGTTGTCTTAATTTGTGTTTCTCTTTATTAGTAGTGATTCGGAACTTTTTAAAGAGCTTTTTACTAATTTGTAAGTATTTTAAAAGAATTATTTATTCATAGCCTGTGACTAGTTCACTAGTGGGAGATAGCTTTTGGTTTTCTATATTTCATTTAGTTTTCTAAATATCTTAGGTAGTAAATCCTCATAAGAGATATTAAATACAAAGGGTTTTTTTCCTCCATCTATTGAAATAACCATGTGATATTAGATGGTTCTGTCTTTAACTTGTTTAATTACATAGCACCATTTTCCTAATATTGAGCAATCCTTGTAGCTTTGATATAAATCCAACTCTATCATCATTTATTTTTTATAATTTTAAATTTTGTAATTTGCTGCAAAGCACAATTCCAAAAAAAAAAAGGTAAAATATCTATTATGCTCCTGAGTTCTCTATTTTATTGAGATTTTTAGCCTGATCACACATTGTGGGGAATTTTTTTAAAGATATGAAGAATTATTTCCATTCTGGCTTGAGAGCAGAAAATAGAAATGCTGCCAAAGCCACATGAACCTGGGGATCTATCCCTAACCTATTGTCTGTAAAGGAGTTTTAGCCCAGATTAATGTTGTTATCACTTTAAAGCAGAGGTTCTCAACCTGTGGGTCCCGACCCCTTTGGGTCGAATGACCCTTTCACAGGGGTCACCTAAGACCATCGGAAAACATATTTCCGATGGTCTTAGGAACCAAGATACCGCTCCTCTATCCATCTCGCCCACATGCAGATACGCTCACATACGAGTATGAAAGAGTCATGGCATTAGGAAGGTTGAGAACCACTGCTTTAAAGAGTAAAAACCAGAGTAGGTCTTACCAATAGAGAAGAAAAATACTTTATTTTTTAAAAATGAAAATATTTTCCT
Organism: Pseudochirops cupreus; assembly: GCA_028627135.1. Classification (NCBI taxonomy): domain Eukaryota; kingdom Metazoa; phylum Chordata; class Mammalia; order Diprotodontia; family Pseudocheiridae; genus Pseudochirops; species Pseudochirops cupreus. The sequence continues at coordinate 22,693,579 of CM053583.1, read as the reverse complement.
AACTACAGAAGAAGATGGACAGTTTCCAATGCCCAAGGAGCCCTAACATCTGTATGACCCTTCATTTGGTAGATCATTTTCACATCTGTCCTGGAGAAGCAGCAGGAGGTAGTGGGACCCGGACTCTAGTTGTGGTTTTGCCATCGACTTGCTGTGTCCAGTGTGAGCAAGCTGTTTTCCCTCTTCAGGCCTCAGTTTCCTCATATATACATCAAGAGGGCTGAATTCTGTGATATCAAAGGTCACTTCTTGCCTCCAAGACTCTCTGAGCATTATTACCTGATCACATTATCATGTGATCTTAGCACAATGCTTTATGCATAGTAAGCACCTAAATAAATGCTTTTTCTTTCATTCAGTTTGTTGAAATGAACTGAATTGATTCTTACAGTAAACTCATAAAGTTGGTAGCACTGGTAATATCCAAGAGCAACTCATATCAACATGAATGTTACCTTTACAAAGCATTTGTAAGATAAGGAGCACAGGACCATGCACAGATCCTTGAGTCCCTCCCCTGGAAATCTCCTCCCAAGCTAAAGGCCAGCCGCTAGTGATTACTTTGGGCTTCTGTCCATTCAGCTGGTTCCAAATCCTCCAGATTCCACTATTGTCTAGGCCAGAGATGCCAAGCACAAGACCTATGCAGCCCTGACCCACTCCCCAGAGCCCAAAACCAGATTAAAACATAATTGGGAAATATTTAACAAAAGAAATAAAAATAGAATAAAACATTTTTAAAACCTAGTCAATACGTGATCCACAGGAATCCTTACGTATGGATTAGTGGTCCTAGTTCTATTTGCTTGGACTACTGGTCCAAGCCATGTCTCTCCATTTTGTCCATAAGAATGGCAAGAGAATCTTTTCCCGATTGCTTTGCTAAGAGGTAGGCAAACTATGTGTATAGTATTTCCCAGATTGACTAGCCTAATAACCTTGTTATAAAAAAAAGAAAAATGAGCTAATCTGGCATGATTTGTTGATGATTAAGCCCCTCTGCCCCTCATGATCATTGCTTCTCTTTCAAGATATTCACTAACCATCCCTTTAATAATAAAATATAATTTTTCCTTCTACTTACTGACCTATTGCTTGCAGTTTCCTATATCTTTCTTCCTTTGGAAATCTGGACAACATTTCTTGCCCTGTGTTACCTGTCTCTTTCTTCACAATCTAACAATGAACCATTCCATGCTTTTTCTGTTGGAGTACCTGTAGCCAGCCATTGGAGTCAGGATGAGGAGGGCAGTGTTCCTTGCTATGTAGTTTCAGTCAAAATGCTGAATTTATTTGCAAAGTCTAATCGTGCTTTCTGCTTGGCCAGGCTTCATTGAGCAGATTCACATGTGAGAGATGCTTTGAGATCCTGAATTGATCTCGAAGAGTCCCATTTGTAATATTATTGATGAAAACCTAGAATCATAGGATCAAAGAGTTGGAAGGGACCTTAGAAATCATATGCTCCCACTCCTAATTTAACAGATAAGGAGAGAGGCTAAGAGAGGTGAAGTGATTTGCTCTAGACTCTACAGGCTGTAAATGACAAAGGTCTCTTCTAAATTTGGCAAGTGTTGTTAAAGTTATTTGGGAGAGATGGAGTAGAAACACAGATAAAAGTGATTGATTATCACCCTGTAACTTCCACCATCCTCTTTGCTCCCGGTCATCATTGTCACAATGCTTGGCACATCATAGATCCTTGATAAATGCTTGCTGATTGCTTGATCAACAGATTCAAAGAAAATTTCTCTCAGCTTCCAAGGGAGATGGAGGAAAGATACCTTAATTCAGTTGATTTTTTACGCCGTGTTTACGATTTATTGTGTACAAAAATAATGTCAGAAACATCCAATGTCTGGAGGAGTTTGATCTCGTCAAATCTTCAATGCTATGTAGCATCCCATGGGGAAAACTTTTTTTATTTATCTCCTGAGGAAACAATTGGAGAAACCTTCTGGTGTGGAGTGTCTCTGTGTCATTGTCTTTTAAAGGGACAGACTCAGCCTCCTTTTTCATCCCATTGTGACTCCAGGGCTGATGGCATTTAATTCAGGTCTGGGATTTGGTGGCAAGGGATCAAATAAGGGGTTGTACTTTCCAGATGGCTTCAATAACCCCTCTATTTGAGGGCAGGAAATAAGACCTCAAAATGAAAGGCCCTCTACTCTCTTTCATAACATTCTGTTCCCCAATCCTAGTAATCTACCCTTGCCAAGGATTCTTCCTCCTAGACAACCAAGTTGTGATGTTACTCTTCTTTTTATTTAAGTAGAACTTTCTTGCTCTTTTCTTCCTACATCACCTACATTTTCTCCCTGTGTGCCTCATCTACCCCCTCCCCCGGAGCCATCCCTTTGGAACAAAGACTAAAAAGGAAGAAAAAGGGAAAAAAAAGTCAACAAAACTAAATGATACATTGAAAAAGTTTAATATTATTTACAGTGTTCCAACACTCATAGGTCTCCACCTTCTTTGCAAAGACGGGGGCAAGTGGAGTAGCATCTTTTCATATCTCTTATTTGGAGCTTCGTTTGATCATGAAAGATTTGTAACATTCAGTTTTTAATTGTTTCACTGTTGTTCTCTCCACTGACATGATTGCAGTCACTGTGTATGTTGTTTTCCTAGTCTTACTTCACTCCAATCCGTATGTTTTTCTGTCCTTCGAATTTATCCTGTTGGTCATTTCTTATAGCAGAGTGATCTTCCATTACATTTATGGGCCACCATTTGTTTGACCCTTCCCCCATCAATGGTCTGCTCTCTGATTTCCAATTCTTTACTACCATAAAGAGCGATACTATAAATATTTTGGTGTATAGAGGCTCTTTCCTTTTTGTCACTGACTTATCAGAGGCATGTGCCCGAAAGTGGAATCCAAGGGTATGAAAATTTTAATCACTCTATTTGCATAATTCCAAATTACTTTCTAAAATGTTATATCAATTCATAGCTCCACCAACAATGCCTTCATATGACTGTCTTTCCACAACCTCTACAATATTGAATATTCCATTTTTTTGTCATTCTTGTCAATTTTCTGAGTGTGAGAAAAAACCTCAAGTTGCATTTCCCTTCATTAGTAGTTATTTGGAACAATTTTTCATTAGCTTGTTAATAATTTGCAAATCTTTTTAAAGCCTTATTTATCTATAGTCCTTGATCAGTTCACTTTTGGGGAATAGCTTTTGGTTTTCTATATTTCATTTAGTTTTCTAAATATCTTAGATACCAAATCCTCAGAAGAGATATTGAGTACAAAGGTTTCGTTTTTTTAATTTGACCTCATCTATTGAGATAACCACGCAGTATTAGATGTTTCTGTTTTTAGCACGTTTAATTACATACGTTGTACTAGAACATCATTTATTTATTTATTTGGGATGGTTTGCTGAAATCTTTTTGCTTCGGTTTTAAGTTTTTGAATTATTACTCATTAATTCAGTTCTTCTCTAGTTCTCTTTCTTTGCTTTCCTTTTCTTTTATAAGAATATTTATCTCATTAAAGGAGTTAGATAAAAATAAAAATTTTCAATTTTTGAGAACAATTTATGTAGCACAAATATTAATTATTTTTTTAAATGTATAGAATTCTTTTGTAAATCCATCTCAATCAGGACTGGTTTTCCCTTGGTATTTGCTTTATAGCTAATTCTATTTCCTTTTCTGAGACTGGCTATTTTAAGACTTCTATTTGGTATTCTGTTAGATGGGCATTGTATTTTAAGGAAATCTCTTTGTGTTCTCAGTTTTGTTGACATATAACTGTGTTATGTAACAATCTGACAATTCTTTTTATTTTTTCTGGTTTTGTTGCAATTTCTTCTTCTTTATATTTTATTTTATTAATTTAATTTTTTTTCTCTTCTTTATTTTTAATCAAGTGGAATAAAAGTTTATCAGTTTCATTAGCCCTTTCAAAGAATCAGTTTTTAATTTTGTTTATCACTTCCATATTCTTTTTGGATTTCTAATTTCTTTGTTCCTTAAATTTTCAAGATTTCTTCTTTTTGTTTATTTTGGGTTAGTTTATTTTATTGTTTTTTTAATTTTTAAAAATACATATTTTGTTCAAAAAAATCCTCTTTTTGTCTATTTTGTCAGTGTATGGTTTTTAAGGATATAATTTTTCTTTAGAGGATTGCTCTAGCTACCTCCCCAAAATTTTATCATTATCCTTATCATTACTTTTCATATGGTTACTGTTTATATGATTTGTTCTTTAGCACTCTCATTTTTTAGGATTCTAAAAATTATGTCTGTTTTTGAATCTGTGTTTTTTTGTTGTGCTCCCTGAAATAATGTCTAGAGTCATTTGAGGCTGTAAAGGATGTTTTTAGTATTTGTGCCTTTTAATATTTATTTACAAGTCCTCTGTGCCCTATTATGTGAATATCATGCAGTGCTGACAAATATGTATAGTGTTTAAATGTTTTAAAGAGTTCTCTTCTACATCCATCTAGATCAGGAGATTCCCCCTCCTCCAACACTGGTATTTAACAAAATGAGAAACCTTTTAGCTCCAAATTCTGCAGCAGTTTACTCAGTTCTACACAAGGTGTCCCAAAAGTAAGTGCAGTTTTAAACTTTAATATCTCCTTAAGTATAAATACTATAGGATTACAAACAGCCATTGAAAAGTTAATTATTTAACATTTTAAGATGTTGACATATTTCTTATTAAAATTCAACATGACAACTGGCATGTGTTATACATCACTCTAGTTAATTCTTAAATTTTATAAAAACCTTGTAAAACTTTGTAAAAACTTTCATCAGCTGCTGCTCAGTGATTAAAAGAATTACATTTGTAATCCTAGCCTTATGATCGTCCAGCAAATAAAATTCGCTATATATATGATAGTTTTGATATGACCCCACAAGAAAAAGTCTAATGGAGATAGATCAGGGGAGGGAGGTAGCCAAGGAAGAGGACCTCCCCTACCAAATCCACCAGTCTCACAAAGTAGCATCCAGACAATGAAATTAAAACTAAAATTTTATGATTCAAAATTCAAAAAAACTAAATGAGCACAAAAGATATTTAAATATGAAAACTTTCAAATATTTTCATAAGTTTATAGCATTATATTTCTGAAGTTTTAATGCTTAAAACTGCACTGAGACTTTTGGGACATATTCTCTTTTGCCTTTTGTCTTCTTTCTATTAGATTTGTGCAATTCTGTGAAACATTACTCTCTCCTACTATTATTGTGCCGCTCTCTTTTTTCTTGATTAATTTTGATGCTATTCTATGTTGATCCCATAAATTTAATGTTGATATCAGTTCATTGACCATGGCTCCTTTGAGTGTAGCGTAATTTTCTTATTTCTCTATTTTTAGATTATGAATTTTAATTTTTGCTTGGTATTCTTGGTGGTGTTTTTTGAACTCCTGCCTTTTTTTATTCACATGACTGATAGTACATTTTGTTTCACCATTGTATTTTGGTTCTGTGTATGTCTTTGCCATTTAGGTACCTTTTTTTGCAAACAACAGATTGCCGAATTTTGTTTTCTTGTGCATTCTGCCACTCTTTTTCCTTTATTGCATTATCTAAACCATTTATATTTATGATTATGAATGATGTCATTGTTTTCCTCCATTTGTGTCTGTAGTATTGCTTTTTTTAAAAAAGGAATTCTTTTGTTGCTACTCCTGCTTTAAATTAATACCCTGGCCCCACAATTAGGTTCTAACCTACTTCAGTACCCGCAGGCTCTCTTCCCCCTCATCTTACTCCTCTTTTCATTTGTTAATTGTTTATTCCTTTAGAGGTTTGTTTACTGATTTCATTCCCTTTCTCTTACTTAGTTACCAAATTCTTTTTCCCTTTCTCCTTCCTTTTATCTTTCAGTTCTCAGTTACTTAAAAATCTCCCCTCCTCTGCTCCTCTCCAATTCCTCTTGTTTGTTAGGTTTTTAAAATTTTTCTGCACCTTATTCTAAGGATTTCCTTACCTTGTTCTCTATGTTAATTCCCTTCCCTTTCAGTCTATTCTGAACATTTATTCTCTGATCCAAGGGCCACCTTTGTGTTTATTCCTTCTTTTATCTCTTTGTGGTCCTCATAAAGTGGAAGGAACCTTAGAACATAGGACATCAGAGTTAGAAAATAACCTTAGAGGCCATCTAAGTCCCATTCTCTCTCTCTCTCTTTTTTTTCTTTAAATAAGGAAACTGAAACACGGAGAGATGAAATGATTTGGCCATGGTCAAATACATAGTAAATGGAATCCCAAGTCAAAGCTCTTTCCAATGCACTATTTAATTTTTGTGTGTGTTAACCCCAGTTTTCTCCCTCTATGAATTGGGGATAAAAATCCTGAATTACCCAATCCACAGAGCTATTATTCAACTCTAATGAGTTAGGATATATAAAGTTGTTTATAAACCTTAAAGCATCATGAAATTATTGCTAATTATCAAGAGGCATTTAGATGGTGTTGTGAGTAAGGGACCTGGAGTCAGAAAGATTTAAGGAAAAAATCTTACCTCTGACACTTACTATCTGCGTGACCAACTCACTTAACTTCTGTCTGCCTCTATTTCCTCATCTTTAAAATGAAGATAATAATAGCACCTGCCTCACAGGGTAATTTTGAAGGTTTTTGAGAATCCAATGAGATAATATTCATGAAGTGCTTTGCAAACCTTAAAGGACCATATAAATGCCAGCTAGTACTATTAATCAATCAACAAGCATTTGTTAAGAACCTCCTAAATGGTGAGCACTGTGCTAAATGCTTGGGATACAAGGACTAAAAATAATTCCTGCCCTCAAGGAGCTCACATTCTAAGGAAAGAAGAAATATGTGCATGTCTAAGTACTTATAGATATATATGCTAAATTTGTTGTTGCAATGAGATTTTGTGAAGGACTCGAAACTAAGTGGATTTATCACCACCTCTCTGGTTACTCCCCCCAATTTGTACTCAGACTCACAGGGTTAGGACTCGCAGAAGGTAGCTGCTACTCCCAGGTTCTAGAGTTAGCCTGTGAGTCTATACTTTTAAATTTTTTTATTTTATTTTTAATTTATGGAATAAAAAAGCATTTCTATAACATAGTACAATAAAAATATGATTACACATGAATATTATGTACAACTTTCTATTCTTTTCAAATATGCAACAAAATTATCATGCAATTTCCCCCCCCCCCCCGTTTTTTACTACCTCCTCCCCTCCTCTGCCCTAAAGATGGCTGCCATTAGACACAAATTGGTATATGTGTGTGTAAGTATGCGTGTGCATATGTATATATGTATGTGTGCAAAATTATTCTATACATGCTTCTATTTATCATTTCTTCCTCTGAATGCAGATAACATCTTTCTTTATATGTCCATTATAATTAATTTGGGTATTAATAATAGTCAAAATAACTTATTCACTTAAAGTTGTTCTAAAAATAATATTGCTGTTATTGTGAACAATGGTTGCTTCAGTTCATTTTGCTCTTTGTTTTTTCATGCAAGTCTTTCCATGTTTTTCTAAGATCATTGAGCTCACCTTTTCCTATACCACAATAGTATTCCATCACAATCATATACCACAACTTGTTCAGTTATTCTCCAGCTGATGAGCATTCCTGCAATTTCCAGTTCTTTGTCACCACAAAGAAAACTGGTATAAACATTTTGGAACATATAGGTTCCTTTCCTTTGTACCTAATTGTCTTTAGAAATAGACCTAGTCGTGGTATTTCTGGGTCAGAGGATATAGGTAGTTTAATAACTTTAGGGGCATACTTCCAGATTGCTCTCCAAAAATGGTTGTATCAGTTCACAAGTCTGCCAACAATGAATTATTGTCCCAATTTTTCCACATCCTCTGCAACATTTGTTGCTTTCTCTTTCAATCGTTTTAGCCAATCTGCTAGGTGTAAAATGATATCTCAATATTGCTTTTATCTACTACATTTCTCTAATCAATGATGATTTAGAGCATTTTTCGTATGACTATAGATAGCTTAGATTTCTTTGTTTGAAAACTTCCTATCCATATCCTTTGACCAATTTATCAATTTATCAAAATGGTTTGTATTTTTATAAATTTTCCTAAGTTCCCTACATATTTGAGAAATAAGGCCTTTAATAGAGACACTTGTTGCGAAACATTTTTCACCCAGATTTCTGCTTTCCTTTTAATTTTAGCTGCCTTGGTTTTGTTTGCACAAAAACGGTTTAGTTTTATATAATCAAAATTATCTATTTTACATTTTGTGATGCTCTTTATATTTTCTTTGGTCTAAAATTCTTCTCTTATCCATGGATCTTACAAATAAAGTATTCCATCCTCTCCCAATTTGCTTATGATATCATCCTTTGTATGTAGGTCATGTACCCATTTTGACCTTATCTTAGTATACAATGTGAAATGTTGGTCTATACCTAGTTTCAGCCATACTATTTTTCCCATCTCCCCAGCAGTTTTCATCAAATACAGAGTTTTCATTCCAAAAGTTTGGATCTTTGGGTTTATCTTATACTAGATTACTATGACCATTTACTATAATGTAATGTGTGCCTAATCTATTCTTCTGATCTACCACTCTATTTCTTAGCCAGTATCAGGTTGTCTTGACAATTGCTGCTTTATAATAAAGTTTGAGATCTGGTATGGCTAAACCATTCCTTCACATTATTTTTCATTGATTACCTTGTTATCCTTGATCGTTTGTTCTTCAGTGAATTTTGTTATTGTTTTTTTTAGCTCTACAAGTTAATTTTTGATAGTTTGATTGTTATGGCATTGAATAACAAAATTAACTTAGGTAGAGTTGCCATTTTGATTATATTGGCTCAGCTTTCTGTATCTCCCTTTTATTTTTAATCAAATTGAATAAAAGTTTGTTAATTTTATTAATCTTTTCAAATAATCAGCTTTTAATTTTGTATATCACTTCTGTATTCTTTTTCTTTTCTTTTCTTTTTTTTTTTTTTTTGCTTTTTGGAGGGCAGTTGGGGTTAAGTGACCTGCCCAAAGTCACAAGGCTAGTAAGTGTGTCAAGTGTCTGAAGTTGGATTTGAACTCAGGTCCTCCTGACTCCAGGACCGGTACTCTACTCACTGCACCACCTCTTTATTCTTTTTGCTTTCCAATTTATCTATTCCTCAAATTTTCAAGATTTCTTCTTTGGGCTTATTTTTGGTTAGTTGGGTTTTGTTTTTTGAGTTTTTTGTGGGGGGGAGGTTTGCTTTTTAATTTTTAAAAATACATATTTATTTCACCAATCCTCACCAATCCCAGGAAAGGTTTCCAGTAGAGGGTGGAGCTTGAACTGAATTTTAAAGGAAACCATGAATTTCAAGAGGCAGAAGTGAGGAAAAAGTAAATTACAAGGATGGAGGGCAGTGAGTGCAAAAGGAGAGAGTTGGAAGGTCATGTTGAAGGAAAAACAAGTAGATCAGTGTGACTGTGCTACGCAGTGTGTGCAGGTGAGTAAAACAATATTGCTCTTGCAGTGAAACCAGGAGGGCCAGCTTGAAGCTTGAGAGGGTAATAAAATGCCTGCTAGGTAATTGACCACAAAGGAACCGCTGTGGATTTGATAGTAGTGAGAGAAAACTGACAAAAATAAGACAGATTCCTCTTGGTTTACAGGTTGGAAACTCACTTGTAAAGGTCTTCTCCAACCACTCTCTCATTTCTCTAAATTCTAATTGTGGGCTTTTCTCCCCCAAAAGGAATCATCTTCAGAGAGGAGAGAAAGGAATTAGGCAGAGTTTTGAACTCCAACATCTTAGTAAGACCTGCTGATACAGGACCTGGGAGCCAAAGGAGTGTATGCCCAAACTTTCCTTTGTGTGTGTGTTTTTTAGAAAAGGTGTTATTTCGATTTTAACGAATTGATGGATTTTCTTTTTTCTTTTTTAAAATTCTGAATTTAATCACCAAAATAAAGATTACAGAAGACAAAAGAATATTGTATGTGAAACTATGACTCTCTCATACTGCTTGCTTTTTTAAAAAAAAAGATATAATAAATTCCATAGTTTTGAAACTGCCCTCTTTTCTATGCTTCCTTCTGAAAATCCTTTTGTATTTTTCTATCCCGTTTAGAAAAACGATGCAATGACCATCTTTTTTGGCATCACTTACTAAAATCTCCCTTCTCCTACCAATTAAAAATCAAGAGGAAGTAAAAAAAAAACCAACCCTTGTAACTATTAAATATAGTCAAGCAAAAACAAAAAAATCATAAAGCAGCCATGTCCAAAAATGAATCTTTTTTTTTTTTTTTTGCACTTTGAGTTCATTACCTCTCTTTCAGGGAGTGAGAAGCATGCTTCATCATAGGTCCTCTGGAAATGTGGCTGGTCATTATATCGATCAGAGTACTTAATTTTGTCAGAGTTTTGTTGTTTTGTTTTAATATTGTTAGCTTTCTTTAAATTGCTCTTCTGATTCTGCTCACCTTACTTAAGTTCATACTAGCTAGGATTCTCTGAAATCATCTCTTTAGTCATTTCTTACAATGAAAAAATATTCAATTGCATTCATTTGCCATACTCTGTTCAACTATCCATTTGTTAATGTGCATCTCTCTTGGGTTCCAATTTTCTTTTGTTTCTTTATAATATCTTCTTCAGGATCAGAAACTGTTCTGCTTTGTATGTGGCTGTTCCCTGTCTAATATTAAACTTCTTCTTACACTTACATCTTGCCTCTAACTCCACTTCTCTGTTGAGGTCAACATTTTCTACCTTAAAGTGTTTGTTTGTATGCTCTCAACCCTCCTCCATCTGATTCAGATAAAATTGAGGTTCATCTAATGCCTGCTTTCCTAACCCCTTTTTCCATATTTGTATTCTCTTCTCACATAAGCCTAGTATGAGAAATAAACTTGAGCCCTGGCTTCCTTGTTTCTATACAAGTGTATTCCTTTTACCTTCTCTTTCCTCTTTTAAAATCCTTGGAAGAGAATTGGTCCACCCCTAGAACCTCTGTTTTTGTTCTTAAATTCCCTTACTATCCTTTGAAGACATTAAGCTTCTGAAAGGGCACTTGTTTCTCCTTTTCATATTAAAATGTTAGCACTGCATCATCATATAGCTCCTTCCAGTTGTTCAAATAAACTTTCCTTTTTAGGTTTACCTTGACTTATATTTGTATTTCAGAGTTCATCTCTTCATCAGAAATTCTTCAATGTACTTTATTCTATTTTTTATCCATTTTTCCCTTTAAGACTATATACAGATTTACAGAGTAAGTTATTCTTGATTTTAAGCCTATATTATTTTGTTTTCTTAGTTTTTTTTTTTACTCTTTTACCAATGGTTTTTTTGGCCTATTAATTTTATGTTTATTTTTAATTTACAACATTCATTTCCACAAGATTTCGAGCTACAAATTTTCTCCCTGTCTCCCCCTTACTTACCACCCCCAAACAGCGATCCCACTGAAAACCCCCTTCCCCCAATCTGCTCTCTCCTATGTCCTCGCCCATCCTCCCTCTGGCTTTCTGTTAGGGCAAGATAAATCTCCATACCCCAGTGCCTGTATATCTTATTTCCTAGTTGCATGTAAAAAAATAAATAATAATAATTTTTTTAAACATTTGAGTTTAAAACCTTGAATTCCAGATTCTTTCCCCTCTTTCCTTGTCACCCACCCCTACTGGGAAAATAAGCAATTCAATATAGGTAGTGCATGTGCAGTTATGTAAAACATTTCCATAGTGGATGTATTGTGAAAGACTGACTGACTATATTTCCCTCCATCCTATCTCACCCCCCCCCCACTTGTTCTATTCTCTACTTTAACCCTGTCCCTTTTCAAAAGTATGTGCTTCTAACTACCCTCCCCCAATCTGCCCTCCCCTCCATCCTTCTCCCTCTCATCCCCTTCCCCCCTACTCTCTGGTAGGGCAAGATACCCAATTTAGTGTGTATGTCATTCCTTCCCTAAGCCAAGTTCAATGAGAGTAAGGTTGACCCATTCCCTTTTGCCTTCCTGATCTTCCCCTGCATTGTAACAATTATCCCTTGCCTCTTCTATATGAGATAATTTACCCCATTCTGTCTCTCCCCAT
>CM053583.1:22661115-22681035 GCA_028627135.1 Pseudochirops cupreus | reverse complement strand
GTTTGTGTGGTTTTCAAATGACTGTATTTGTGATTAATGATATTTAGTAATTGTGAATCTAGATTAGTGACTGAGTAAGTTAATGGTTACCCCATGAGTGGAAGTTTGATTATTCTATTGTTCCTTGTTCTAAATATTGTGGCCTCTGTAGTGAAAACTGTGTGGCCATTTTCTGTGATAAGATGTAATGTTGTTAATATTATACTGTGATATATTTTGAATGTTTGTCTTGATTTGTAATGGAATAAACAGAGTGTTCACTGTACTATGTAATCTGAACCTTAAAAGCTGTTCACAGTAGCATTCTTTTGGGAATCTGCTGGTGCACGGCATTACATAAGGCCAGGGAGGAGAATAGCCTGGACAGGACACCAAAACGCAGTGGAAAGTCAGTTTGGATCAGGAGGGTAAAAACCAAATTAAAGAGGGCCTTAAAAGTAAAGCAAGAGTTCAGAATAGATACAGGAGATATTACAGGTCTGGTGGGGATGACCAGAAGCAGGTAGTTAAGGAAGTACCAGTATTTATAAGAAAAAGGGAGAGACTTCACTTGCGAAGTGTGGCAGACAGTCTAGTAGGTAAAGGCAATGAAAAGCTCCAGCAAAGATTCTCTGACACAGGGAGATAGAGCTATGTAGACTGGAAGGCAGAGAAGGAACCAGCATAAAAGGAATTAAACACATGGAAGATGGAGGGTCCCAAAAGGAACCTGCATTGAGAGAAAAAAGTAAGGATGGGAATTAATGAACTCAAGAGAGAAGAAAGACACTTCCTCTAGAAATGGAAGGAAAGATAAGGACCGGTAAAGAGTTTCCACATGAAACCAATCAACACTTGTTAAACACCTAATATGTGAGCCATGCACCAAGCTAAGACCTAGAATAAATATGAAAGATGTTTTAAGAAGAGGAAGGACCAGCCTGGGCTGGGAGAAGAATGAGAGTCTTGGAGCTTCCCTTGGCAGAAAGTCAAGGGTGCTGGCATTGAAGTCCCTGCAATTTCTGAAGCTTTCTACAAAGTATTTTCATCTCTGTATATGAAGTAGCTTCAGTTATAACTGACAACTCCCTAAAACAGAACTCTGATGAAATAACGTCAAAGGAAATCAAGCTTAATTCCAAACTTTTCTAATAACTTTTCTTAATACCAGTCCCTCCATTAAGACACTCAAAAGTCATCGTCAAAAACAGGACATTTCAATCAAGAAAGCTTGAGCAATGGGAAAGAATTTAACCGCTGAAAAAAGAGAGTTTTTGTTCTAAAATGTAATAAATTGCAACTAGGAAAAGAAAGTTTACTACCTACAGTTTATTTTAGCTGGTCTTGGAACAAATATCCCTTTAAACATAATGATTAAAGAGAAAAAAATAAATACAGGAGGGGTTTATTACACACACCTAGAACTCATCATTGACATGAAAAAATTTAAGGGGGAAAAGTAAACTCCTCACCTAGTTACAAAACTATTTGGCTAAGAGCTGGAAGCCTCTTTCTCCATGTTCTCTTATTAATCTTATATTATTAAATACAAATTTATCCAATTGGACTCTTGACTCAGCCCCCACCCACTGGAAAATAGCTTTCTTCCCTTTACTGCTGCTTTTCCTCAAACTTTCTGCAGCTCCTTCTCCCTCCCCGCTCTCTCAGTCAAGAGCCTTGCGCCCTGTATTTTACCCCCCTCCCCAAAAAAGAGAGAGGCCATTTACCTCAACCTCCTTCTCCCCACTTTCTCATCTCATGTCACTCCTATGCCTTATGCGCCTCTCCTCTTTCACTCCCGTCTCACGTGACGAGGGGTCCTTCCTCCTTACCAAGTCCTTGACCTACACAAGAGGTCATATTCCATCCTATCTCCTTCAATATACTGGCCCCGCCTTGGTCATCCCCAACCTTCATTCTCTCTCCCTGTCTCTGCTGGTTCATGCCCTACTACCTACAAACATGCCCCTAAGTCCACCATCCTCAAAGACCCTCCTTTGATCTTTCCATCCTGCTATTGTCCTATATCTCTCCTGCCCTTTGTGGTTCATCTTAAGAAGATGATCTCCTACAGATTCTTTCTTCTCATTATCTTTTTTAACCCCTTACAATTCAGCTCCTCACTCACATACATAAACATGTTACATGAAGGAATACTGACAAATATTCATTAAGGACCCATAATATACAAGATAATTCAGTAAGAATCAAAGGCATGATGTGGGTTGGATTACATGACCGTTAAAGTTCTATGTTCACTAAAAAAATGAAACCAATTTTCTGAAGAAGGTAACTTCAAACTTGGGAGCACTTTCTCACAAAGTTAGAAGAAGTAAACACCTCCTGTGTGAGAATATTAAAAATTTTTTAATGTTTCACAGAATAAATTTTTCCAAATTATTCTGCTGCTTAAAGCTATGCCCAAACAATTATTTACTTAAGCAATGTAATAATTTAAGAGTGAGAGGAGAAATGCCAATCATCTATTTAAATGGCAATAATGTCATTCCACATTGGTCCCTATTCTCCTTCTTCCGAAGAGAATTTTATTAAACACAATAAACAAACAAACAAAAAAATCACTGAGCCATCAATAATCCAATAGGAGAGACCACTTACTGCTTTGAAGAAACTCTCCATCCACAGCCAAGTATTTTAATTAAGAGGTACAATCTAGCATCTGGCTATGGCGCAGTACACTCCCACATGCCTAATGCCAGCTGTGGAATGGCAACACTAATGCAGCTGCCTTAATTGGAGATGCAGACCTAAACACATTAATTTGGCTGGTCCATGTAATTGGTAGACATGCTAACATTTCTACTAAAATATCCATCCATAATACAGATGTTGTCTTTCTCTATCACAGCTAAAACTATCAGCAGTATAAACAATAACAGAAATTGAAATTAACTGCAATTGGTAGAAACATTCTGACTTTGTAATGGAATGTTCCAAAAGTATGAAATTAATATATTAAATTTCAGAGGGATCACTCTTTGCAGAGCATAATGAAGCTCCCTTCTCAGTCTGTCCAAGAATACATCCTTCATACTTTTCTGCAGCTTAATCTTCCTCATGTATAGATCTAGTTTCAAGTCCCTCCTTTGTTAAGAATTCTTCAATAACCTAAGAATAAAGTCTATCAGATTAATTTTCTTGGAAACAAAAATGCTTAAAACATCTTAGCATAGCATTCAAGGCTACTCATAATCTAGTGGACACTGTACATTTCAGGCCTTATCTCACATAAATGCCTTTCACACAGGCTATATTCCAGAGGATCTGAAGGATCCTCCCTGCCCATCATGGACTTCACACTTAGGATACACATCACTTCTACAGTGGTCATATATAATTTTATATTGCAGTGTATTTCTGGGTCATATCCCCCTAACTTATGAACTCCATAAAGGCAGAGACCTTAATATATTTCATCTACAAACCATAATACTACCTATGTAGAAAAGGTGCTTAAAACTGTCTCTGTATAGCAACCTACATAATGGGTACTTCATAAGTGTTTGCTATTAAAGCAAGCATGTGCACGTTATTACAGGCACAAAGACATCGTATGAAATCGTTCCAAAAGGCAGGATGTTAAAACAGAGGATGGACAGACCCTTGTTAAGGGGATGCTGCTGAGGTGTAGGGGGAACTACAGCTTCAGGTCCTTTCCTACTCCAAGGGCCAACTGCTCGGTGACTCGTCCCTTCTGTACAGTGTGATGGAAAGAGTGTAACCAGCATGTACAAATCAGTCAGCAAGGATCTGTGGCATCTTTTGGGGGTCAGGCAGCACACTGGGCAATGGGAATATAAAGATTAAAAACTGAACTATCCCCATCCTCAAGGAGCTTACATGTTCTTAAGGAAAACAACACATACATAAATAATTGCAAATTCAAAATATAGATACAAGATAATTTGTGTGAAGGAAGCACAGTTGCTGGGGAAAATCAGAAAAAGCTTCATGAAAAAAGTAGCAATTGAGCTGACCTTGGAAGAAAACTAGAGGTTCCAAGAGGTGGAGGTCGTAGGATGAGAGTTCTGGGATTAGAAGGGACCTCAGAGTCCAATCCCATAATCCCATTTTGCAGATACAGGAAATGAGGTGCAGAGAAATTCGGTGACTTGTCCCGGGTCAAATAATCTGTAAATGCCAGGGGCAGGATTTGAAACCAGATCCTCCTGACTCCAATTCCCACACCTCAGCCACATGCCACTTCACAATAACAGTGGGAATTCCTGAAGAGCAGGTCACCATCTTCTTAACCATCTCCCTAACCATCTCCCAACCCCACACTTCACACAGGGCTTGGCCCTGAGTGCTAAGTAATTATTTTTCACTTATTCATGCAACCAAGCACACGTCCAAGTCAAACACGAGTCTCTGAAAGATGGAGCAAGGTTGATCGCTTTTGTCAGCCACGTTCTGATTAAGATTAAGTGAAGCATAAAGCACTGAGGGTTACGCTTGTAGAGTTCCGTCCCTACAAACGGGGCAGCTAGGGAGCGCCATAGTGAGCAGAGAGCCAGGCCTGAAGTCAGGACGACTCCTCTTGCCGAGTTCAAAAGTGGCCTCAGACACTTCCTAGCTATGTGACCCTGGGCAAGTCACTTACCCTTGTTTGCCTCAGTTTCCTCATTTGTAAGTTGTGCTGGAGAAGGATATGGCAAGCCACTCCAGTGTCTTTCCTAAAAGACCCTACATGAGGTCATAAAGGATCAGACACAACAAAACAGAAAGTAAGGTTCTCCAGGGGCTTCTGTTTATGGCTGACATTGGGAAGATTCCGTCCAGCCCCAGAATGCTGCAGAGCCTCCTACAGGAGAACCATCATCGCACAGCCTAACTAACCACACTGGAAACAATGAAGCAAATGAAAAATGTTTATTGTCCAGACTTTCTTCTCCTTGTTGAACGTAGCACTCAGAGAGCTGGTCCATTCGTGCCTCTGCCTTGGACAGACACCACAGATGAACAGTCAGCTAGGCCCAGAATTGGTCACGAGGACACAAGGTTTAACTGCATTTGGGAAACTGCACAGTGCTCTTGATGACTCCAAGCTCCTCCTTGAAACAGTCTCATCAATGCTCACGTCTGAAGAATGAAGTTTTAGGATCACTCAAAGGACAACAGAGAGGCATGTGGTAGGCGTGAGGAGCTTCCACAAGTTCACCAATGAAGAAGTGCACAGGAGATGCAGGGTGAGTAAGGCACCAAAGACATACATGGTCAGAAAAGGCAGACTGGCCACGTGGTGATGAAAGAACATTTATTAAGTGACGGTGAGTCTGCCTGTTCTACTGGGAACCACTCGATGTCTAGAGATCGAGGAGGACCCCAAGCACCCCAAGTGGGCCCACAGGGAAGAATTTATAAGAAACTATGAATAACTGTCACACAGGACAAGAAGGAATGAAATGTGACCTGTCTCAGTAGAAAATATCCACATTAACGTGATCACAAAAGCATCCAAAATTGAAATAGAGATGATTGTAATTCATCATCTGGACAATCCTAACAAAATACTATTTTTCCCTGAGTTACCAAGATGAAAAAGAAAAAAACAAGACTTTTTTTGGGGGGAGGGAGATGGGAAGAAGGCACTGAGGAGAGGAAGAAAAGCTTGAAATCTCTCTAAAGAATCTCAGTTGACTAGATATTTGCACAATCTTTCAGCCAGCCTGAATAATCCTAACCTTAAACCCTTACCTTGTAAATAACGGAGTAAAAGTTCTTCATTTTAAGAAATTCCAAAGAAAACACCTTTTATTTACATTACTAACTTACAAATGGAGGGCAGACACTGATGAGATGCTACATTTTCCATCCTCCCCCAACTACTAAACTTCCTTCTAATGGCAGTTTTATTGTACAGTCAAGATGAAAATCAAATTTTATGCAAGAAGAAAAAAAAAGTTACCAGTTTTCTGAGATTAAAAAGTGTAAAACCCCCAAATTGGCCAAACTTTAGCATAATGGATAGAAGCTTCAAAAACTGACAATGGGCCCAGTGCAATGATCACACTCACACACACACACACACACACACACACACACACACACACACACACACACACACACATTTTCCCCATATGGCTGGAAGGAATTTTTTTTTCGCCCTACTGTCTTAAAGGGTACATAGTAAGACAGGCTGGTGACAAATTGATGTGACAGGCAAGGCTTTTTCCACCCATGACAAGGACAAGACAGTTGGTTTTTTTCCCAAAAACAGCATCCTGGGAAATGTACTTACCATGACCTCTGTATATGTAAGAGAAGGCCTCATTCCCTTCCCCCACTCTCCCTTACTGGTAGTAGAAATTGTCTCTTACTGTCACTGTAGGTGGCTTCTGTAAGGAAACTAAAGTGAAGGGATTTTGCAAAGCCATTTCCCTAAAGGGAGAGGTGAGGCAGGGGTTAGGGAAGGCACCTTATTTTAGATTAATATGATTACATACAGCAAAGTAGAGGAGAACCATAAATTCAAGTGTGGAAATGTTTTTCTAACAAACCCAACATACTAGAATCATTAAACATTTGAGCTGGAAGGTACATTGGACTACCTCTAATCAACCCTCCTCATTTCACGGATGAAGAGACTCTAGTGTCAAAGTGAAGTCACTTGGCCCAGGTCTCAGTGGTGGCCAACAGCAGCAGAAACCTTTGAGACTAATATTTTTTTTCTGTATCAGAGCTGCCTCTCACTGAAAAGAGGAATGTGGAAATCACAGAGGATTTGAGGACACAAATAGGAAAGGTGTTGGCTGTTTAGAAGACCTGTTTGGCCATAATTTTTTTTTCAAAATTCACTCTACTCTGTACGCTAATAACCTTGTTAAAACAGAAATGTTCCGAACCTTTTGGGATGAAAAACAAAAGGTAGTTAAATCTTGCCTGTCAAAGATTTTGCTTCCAAAGTATGCTGATTTTCATATAAAGCTTTCATGATGGACAGATTCTTAAGGTACCTATGAAGGGACATTTGTAAAGATTGATAACAAGTATGGAAAAAAGAAGAAGAAAAGTCATGTGCAAAAATGGTCAGAAAAAAAGATCAACTCTCCTCCTAGGAGTGATTATTTGGATCATTCTTCTCTAATTTCACTATCTCTTCCTTTTCTCCTATTCCCAGCAAAGTAGATGGACTAGATACAATGGAAGAAGGCTGGCCTGGACAAGATTCAAAGAAACACAGCTTTGAGAGAACTGGTTAATGGCCACTGTGTTGCCTTCCCAATACCCCAATGCCTGTTCTGTCTGGTAACCCACAGTGAAAGCACAGGGATAATTTCCAGTGATACTATCAATTGAGACCAGGGTCTTCAGAAGCACAACTATAGAATAAGTCAAATTCTTCGATTATTCCTTCCAATGTTTTGTTTTTTTTCCCACGTTTCTAATCTAAACAGATCAAATAAAACATGTATCTTCTTGTCTCTGCACTCAGAACATGTCGGGACTCTTGGTAGTAAAACAGGTTTGTGCTGCTGACACAGGGATTCTGTGGGGCAGGGGGAACTTGATTTTGGAGTCATGAAACTGCCTGACTGAAGGCTGGCAGCACCTGCTGGCAGGAATTTCTTCCACATTCAAGATCTAGATGAAATAGGTCCCCATACTTCGGTATGCAGGAAGGTTCTCTCTAGTTCTGACTATACGGATGAGAGAACCAAATTTCCAATAAGCCTGACTAGGACTAATGCTGCACAGGTCTATGCCTGACAACCCTGGGGTCAGCCTCAAAAGGTCATGGTCTTTTAGGAGTGTAGAACCCACTATTTCACTTTCTGGGGTACTTTCATCAGCTCCAGAAAGGCGACAAGGCCCATTTACTTTCTGCACCCAAGGTAAGATCATTGTTAAGGAAAAACAAGGGTCTTTTGGGGTTTGGGTGCAATTACTGCTCCAGTCTTACTCCGTCTTTCAGCTGTGCCTTAGTTGGCCCTATGTCTCATATTCCATCCAGCTCTACTTTCCTCCAAATGCCCCATTTAACTCCATCTAATAAACATTAAGCACCTACTATGTGCGAGGCTCAAGGCTGCTAGGTGACACAGTGGACAGAGCACTGGGCCTGGAATCAGGAAGACCTGAGTTCAAATCTGACCTCTGACCCTAGGTAAATCACTGAACCCTGTCTGCCTCAGTTTTCTCATCTGTAAAATGAGCTGGAGAAGGAAATGGCAAACCACTCCAGTATCTTTGGCAAGAAAACCCCAAATGGGGTCATGAAGAGTTGGACACAACTCAGTAACAACAGGAGCAAAGCTCAGTCCGAGGTACTAAGGAAGATACAAAGACATAGAAGGCGCTATGTCTGGCTCAAATTGCTTAATATCCCACAAGAGGGATCAGGCATGAGGCAGGTGAGAAAACAAGGAAGAAGTCTGAAGTAGGATGAGAAATGTAAAGAGGGAGAAACCACTAGGAGACGCAGGGCAGGAAGCAAGGCTCCACGGAGGAAGTGGAATTTCCCTTCCCCCAAGTGACAAAAATTTTAAAACCTCTTGTTGGGCCCTCTATACCTTGGGGGGTTGGGGGGGGGGTCCTCTCCCCCTTAAGCTGGAGTCTCCCTTGGGCTGTATCTCCCTCAAGGGGCAGATAACCTACTTGGTGTGTTGTGTTATTCAGAATAAACGTCTTTACTTGAAAAAATAGACAAATAAAATAAAAACTGGCTTGTTGCCATGGTTTTTCTCACCTTCTTTGCCTCTTCTGACCTTAAGCAACACTGACACTACTCTCTGGATTGGTATCAGCCACACCTTCATAGTCATTCATCCCCTAGGCTACCTGCCCCCATTGCCACATGGAATTATTAAGTTAAGTCAAGAAACCACTCGTCCTGATGGATTAAACTTTTAATAAACAATTAGTACTAATTCTACACAAATTCTTCTCAAAAAATGGGAAAGAAAGCACCCTAGCAGACTCCTTTTATAAGACAAATGTAGTCTTAATATCTAAACGAGGGAAAGCAAAATTGAAACTAATATCACCACTGAATACTGATACAAAAGCTTTCAATAAAATCCCGGAGGACTACAGCAATTAACCCAAGAAATTATTATGACCAAGCTGAGTTTATACCAAGAAGGCAAAAGAAGGACAACATCAGGAAAACAATCCACAGAATTAACCATATTAAAAACAAAACATCTAAAACCACATGATTTTCTCAATAGTTAGAGAAAAGGCTTTGACAAAGTACAATACTGACATATATGCCAAAAGTTCTACAAAGTACAGGCATAAAAGGATCCTTTTCAATATCATAAGAAGTATCTAAAATCAAAAGCAAGCATCCACGAGAGCCTTTCCTAATAAATACAGGGTGAAGTAAGGACAGTCAATCTCCCTGGTATAATTGGAGATAGTTCTAAAAAGGCTAGCAATATCATTAAGACAAGAAAGAAGAAATGTAAGGTGTACATCAACAGGAGAAAGAATTGTCACCAGTTGCTGATAAAGTAAAGATTTATTTAGAAAATCCTAGGGAACCAGCAAAACTATTGAGACAATAGTTTTAGCCAAGTATCAAGCTACAAAACAAACCTGCAAAAATATAACAGCTTTTCTATATAATAACAAAAATTCAAGGAGCAATAAAAGGGAAATTCCATTTAACAACTTAAATTTGTCACTGTTCAGTCATTTTCAGTCATATCTGACTCTTCATGACTCCATTTGGGGTTTTATTGGCAGAAATATTGGAAGGGTTTGCCACTTCCTTCTCCAGATCATCTTACAGATGAGAAAATGGAGTTAAGTGACTTGCTCAGGGTCACACAGCTAGTAGCTGAGGGCAAACTTGAACTTAAGTCTTCCTGAATCCAGGGCTGGGCACTAGAGCCACTGTGCTACCCAACTGCCCTAACAATTTAAATAGCTGGGAGAATATTGGGTGCTTATTGCTGGGCTATGCCAGGATAATACAAACGATGATGTTCAAAAAGATAAAGTACAGTTTTAATGCTATATCAAACCATTTAAAGGATGCTTTACACAACTCAATAAAATAACAAAATGCATTTGGAGAGCAAAACATCACAGAAAATGTGGGTCCTATTGCTCCCTTATCTGTACAGATAAGGGAGGGATAAGACCTTAATGCTGCATCAGGCCTTTGTGCCAGGGCTTGGCAGGGCTTTCTTTCCTAATCTTATCAACTCCTTTCTGTATATGCGGCCTCTATCAAGTCATACCCAAATGCTCTCCACCACGTTTCTCCCCTCTCCCAGTTCCTAATGAGTAAATCTTCTCTCTAGAATAAGACATACAATTTCAGATCCATACTTCAGACCTGAACACAATCCCAGCAATCGCAGTGATACTTAGGAAGTTATTTGTTTCACAACACGAGGATATAAAATTTACCTTGCTTAATATCCACACATTTTTACATTTGTGAAAGACACTGGAGACCAGATTTCTTATCATTATCTCCTTTAATTTTGTTCCCTATGAGTTTCTAGGTGGCCTAACATTGATTTTTCTTCCTAAGTTGTACTTAAATAACTGGACAGAATGTAAGTTACTTGAGGTTAGGGACTGCTTCATTTTTCATCTGTATCTTAGGACCTAACAAAGTACCTGACAGATAGGAATAAATTACCTTTTGACTGACTGACAGATATATGTAAAACGTTTTTTTTCCTTCTCCAATCTACCTTTTCAGTTGAAAGACCCTGGATTAGATCCAGAAAATTCTAGGCAGATACATTATTAGCCGTCCTTATCAAGTATACTCCAAACCCCGTCTATAATCTAACATTCCTATTTCTTAAGCAGTGTCTTCTCTTTCCTTGAAACTCCTGCCTGCTACAGATAGGAGTGATGCCTCTAATATCTTTAGTGTCACATTCAAAACTTTAGTACCCTTGGTAATGCAGTCTAGGTTCCTTCTGGCAGTAAATATATGTCGACATGGATAAGTGAAAAAGGACAGGAATGAACTCTTTAATAAACAGCTAATATTGTATTTGTAAAGTAATCACATAATAATGGGGAACATAAAAGCATAATGTTCTGGCAACAAAAATACAAGTTGTATTTCTTTCTGGATAAAATGAACAAAACACCACATAAGTAAAGAACATTACAAATGGCTTATCAATGTCAGTTATTATTAAAATATATGAATATGATAATAAATAAATTATGTCACAGAAGGTAAAATGCTCCCTTTCCGAGTTTTTTCATCAAGATAGTTCTCAATATGGAATATTTATGACTACCCAAGTGGCTCTTGAATAGGTAGCTAATGACAACACTCCAATAATATCTCACCGTCCACCTTCTGGTCCCAGACCTTTCCAAATTTAGCTGGGTCGGGGAACTTTGGAATTGACAACCACACATTCTATTGGTAGCTCCATATGCAAAAGTTCATCTAGCTTGGCCAGGCTACAAAACATTGTACTGGGTTGGCAGAACCTTCAAAATCCTGGGTGACTCCCATACCATGAAGATGCCGAAATGAAGAATTTCAGCAAAAGAATGATAATAAGGGTGGTGATTGTGATGATGACGATGATTCCCCTTCTCTAGTCCTTGGGTTTCTAAATACTACCCTAACAAAGCACAGAATTACCGGAGGAGGTCAATCAGATCACAGAGAGGATTCAAGAGTGCACTGCCCACCTACGGATACAAGGACAAGCCCGGAAGAGCTCAGAGGACACTCGGTACTAGGCTGACTGCAGAGGGATGAATTTTTTTTCACCACAGCAATTTTCAAAGACCATCTACAAGTGCAGAGGTAATTACAGATCATTCAAACTCTAAGGGATAATAAAAATCACCACCACTATCAAAACAACAGGTGCTGACATGAAAACGTACTTATTTCATTAGCCACCTCCTTCAGTTTTTCCTGGGATCTGCTGATGAGGACAATCTTCATTCCACGCTTTGCTAACTGCAAACAAGAGAGAGAATTGAGACAATCCAATAAGTACCATGCAATGTTTTATCAGCCAATGTGACCTTAAAAAATTCTACACAAAAACAGATTCTTTCCTAGACATTATTACTACTCCTTAATTATATAACTACACAAACTATAGATATTTTGATTTAGAAAATTTAGGCTGCACTAAGATCTTATTGACAGGACTGGAAAAATTAAGGGGTTATTATTCTTTCTTACAGATGGCAACTTTGCTCTACTCAATAAAGTGCTTTTTTCATAATCAAACAGAGTGTACCTTGGTTTCATCACCTTTCTGACAGGAAGCTGGATGGCCAGCTTTATCATCAGCCCTTTGATCAGTCATTGCATCGATCCTGAGTCTCAAAATTGTCCTTAAAGTGTTGTTATTTAATAAATTGTTCAGGTTCTACTCATTTTACTCCACATCAATTCATGCAAGTCTCCCTAGGTTTCTCTGAAACTGTAGCCTTCCACATTTCTTATAGTAAAATGATATTCCATCATTCATATGCTGTAATTTGTTTAACTACTGCCCAACTGATATACACATTGTTGGTTTCTAATTCTTTGCTAAAGCAAAAAAAGAGCAGTTCCACATATAAGTCCTTTTCCTCCTTCTTTGCCCTCTTTGTGATACAGGCCTAGTACTCACTAAGCTGTAACAGCAACAAAAAAGCAGGCTTTGGGTTGGAAGTTTTTGATGTCCTCTTAATTATTTTTTTACATAGTCGGTTTGGTATGGGCCAGGCATCGTGCTAAGTGTTGGGGACACAAAGAAAGGGGAAAAAAAATCAGTCCCTGCCTTAGAGGAGAATCCTTTCTAGTGGGAGAAACAACCTGTCATTAACAAGATACAAAGCAGACAGATAGAGAGTAGACAGAAGGCAACCCGAAAAGCAAACGTGTGGCAGTAAGAGCACCTAAGATTTTTTTCTTCTATTCTTTTGGTAACTTGTCTTCTTTTTCGACACCTCATAAAATGGTATTTCAATGTTTTCAAAACTGTGCTGGCCAAACATGACATTTCTGTGGTTACCAGGTGAGTTCCAGCCGCTTTCCCGGACTGTCCCTTCAGCGTGGGCTCTCCCTTCTACGCTTGCAAGTCAGTGACTTGAGAGTTATCAGAGTTCATCTGTGGTGGCTGCCTTTCAAAGAGCAACAAATCAACTGTTTGCCTTTTTAAAAAATATATATATTTATTATCGAGTTCACAGACAACTCAATCAGCGCCCTATCTTATTATTATTATTCACATTTTAAAATACATAAATACATATGTATTTTATTTCCCCCAATTACATGTTAAAACAATTTTTTACTTTTTTTTAATTTTGAGTTCCAAATTCTACTCCTCCCTCCCCTACCCCAACCTGAGAAAGTAAGCAATCAGATATAGGTTATACATGTGCAATCATGTAAAACATTTCTATATTAGTCACTTTGTACAAAAAGACTCCAATTAAAAAAAAAAAGTAAAAAAGAGCCTGTTTCAGTCTGTATTCTGACAATATCAGTTCTTTCTCTGGAGCTGGATAGTATGCTTCACCATTAGTCCTCTGGGGATTATCTTGGATCATTGTATTGCTTAAAATAGCTAAGTCATTCATAACTCATCATGACAATACTGCTGTTACCGTGCACAGCGTTCTCCTGGTTCTGTTCACTTCACTATGCATTAGTTCACGTAAATCTTCCCATCTTTTTCTGAAATCATCCTGCTTGTCATTTCTTATAGCACAATAATATTCCATCACAATCACATACCACAGCTTGCTTAGTCATTCCCCAATTGATGGGCATCCCCTCAATTTCTAATTCTTTGCCACCACAAAAAGAGCAGCTATAAATATTTTTTTTTACAAATAAATTCTTTCCCCTCCCCCCTTTTTCTGATGTCTTTGGGATACAGACCTAGGAGTGGTACTGCTGGTTCTAGGGTTTGCCCATTTTGACAGCCCTTTGAGCACAGTTCCAAATTGCTCTCCAGAATGGTTGGATCAGTTCACAGCTCTCTCAACAGGGCACTAATGTCCCAGTTTTCCCACATTCCCTCCAATGTTTATCATTTTTCTTTTCTGTCCTCTATCTGCAGTCCCCCACACCACTGTTATCTGCCTATTAATGGAATGATGATATGGTTTATTCAAAGTTTGCAAGCAGTCATTCACAGCCTCATTTTCCCCTCCATGGCTTTTCTCTGTTTTTATGAGGTAATAATGCCCACAGATTTCTACCATCCCCCCCAAAGCATTCTTACACATAAGTGCACCTTAAATGGGTGCAGCCATAGGTGCCACACTTCTCCATGTGCTGCCTCAAAGTTGGGCAACAGGCTTTTCTGGCCTCCCTGATGCGGCAACTGCTTCACACGGGTAATATTTCTACAGAAAGCAGTGCTCATCAGGGTTCCTTCTGCCACTCTTCACTGTCCTCAGCATCAGCAGTTTGTTTAAAACAGATCTGCATCATATCATCTCTTCTGCTTTAGAAACTCTACTGGACTCTGATTCTGCTTTCTTCCTTAAACAAGGCAATGGTCTGAGTGGCGCAGGATACACGGCTGACTTGGATTTGTCTTCTCCATCACTAAACGACACACAGCATCCATCTTGTACTTTCTTCAAGATGCTATTGGATACTCATCAGGGCCAGCACACTTTAAAGCTTTTAGGGAGGGAAACGTTCAAGAGATGTAGGGATTAAACTTCTGAGGAGTTGGTGACAGAAGCCTCTGGGATCTTTGATTGTTCCCGAGTGAGCCATGTTGTCTAATACTTCCTTTCCCTTTTCCCATGAAAGTGACCCCTCAAAGAAGGGTCTCCTGATGTGATTTGCAAGTTCTTGCCCACTACCATCCTCTACACAAGACCCTGGCACACAAGCAACCATGAGCACATGCTCGTCCACAAGACAAGATGATCACGTCCCACATGATGATGTCTCTTATTGTCTTTGGTCAAAAAATGAAGCTTCTCAAAATAAACTTGGGAGTGTGGGTAAAGTTGTCAGTGCTGGAACAAACCAGAACCAAAACTAAACCAGAAATTTAGGAACCAATGAAGGTTTATTGAATTTGCCAGCAAGGGAGTCCCATCCATAAGGACTGAGAAAAAAACAAAATAAAATAAATCTTATATGGACTTGAATTAAGGCAGGGAGGTGAATTGGGTATGGGGGTCCCTCAAGATGGGGCAAGGCTTGTTACTAGGGGCTAGTAACAGGAAAAGCTCTTATTCAGGTCAGCCATCTCTTGTAACCCCAGTCTAAGAGATAGGACTGTCTTTGCTTTTTTAGCAGGAAAGGTCACAGGATAGGGGTTGCAATACTAACAGGATTAGGGGCAAGATAAAGGCACAGCAAACACCATGAAGTTTCTTTATCTTTCTCGGCTACCTACAGGGGCCATCCTCCCATTCAGCTAACTTCTGGCTCCAGATTCAGAAGATCTAGGTCCAAATTTTGCTCTTTATGCTTTCTACTTAAGTGACCTTGAAGAGATCAGTAAGTTTCCTGGGCCTCAGGTTGTTTTGCAACAAAATGAAGGAATTCCAGTAGACAGCCTGAGATCCCTCCCAGGTTCTAGACCAACGATGAAATATTCCATGGGTCTCCTTGTTTAATTTACAACAATAACATCAACAGTGATTGGTGAGCCACAGCATGTGGCCTTCATCAGACAAAGATCACAGATGTAGGATACCTACAGTAAGTTATTGTTTAGAGATATTCTAAAACCTGTGGTTACTAACACCCTCTGGTCCTGTGTCCATCCCCTAACTGATCAGAAATTGAAGACAGCCACACGGTAACAAAGAAGGCCATTTTTTATTTGTTCTCATTCTATGGGCTCTATTGATGGAAGAATTCATTAACTGAGGGGCAACTTATGATGAAACTCTCCATGCTTAAGTGAGGCTGGTTCCTGGATGTGGCCTCATCCTTGCCCCAAGGCCATACCTGGAAGTTTTTCTAGTTTCACAGAAAATGACCGAGCTTATGCTCTGCTATCAAAGCCTCTGAGGGCTGAGAGATGCCTCCATGACACAATAAGAAGTCAAAGTGGCATTTTGTGGAGATATAAAACAGGAAGATGTATGCTGGGAAGGTATCTACCCCTGTCATGGAACATGTCCATTGAAGAGTCCATGTAAAACAAGTATTTCCTATGGATGGGGAGGCCCTCTATTTTCTATACTCCTCCGTATTCTTATACACAGACAACTATATGCTGACTGTATTAAGCCCCAGAATACTACAGAACCTGACTGAGAAGACCCATAATCCCTTCAAAGAATCTGGCCTAACAACACACAGAATGAAGAATTTCGAGTGCTCAAATTGGAATGTACACTTAGATGGTCATCCCACTAACTTGATTTATCAGTCTATGGACCCAGGACAGACATTGCAGATAAACAATAAGAATGGGCTGTAGTGTTTCTGGGAAACCCATCTTTCAGCACCAATATTCTTCTAGTGATGCTGTATGGCCACGAATCCTGGAACAACATCCATAACCTCCAAGTAATACAAACTGCCAGTGAGGCAAAAGTCAATGGAAAGACATATGGGGGCATAAATAGGCTGTTGCTTATTGCCAGAGGTGACTGGTGCACAAGAAGAGGCATAAACCTTAGCAAGATGGAAATTTAGGATCCGAGGAAAGGGGCCAGTCATGGGCAGAACCTCCATGAAAAGGAATCCTGGAAGTATGAACTGATGATGAAGAGGGAAGTACCGGAAAACAGAGAACAATGTATAGAATAACAAGACTGTAAAGAAAAACAACTTAAAAAGACTTAAGCATTCTGATCAAAGCCGTGACCAACCACGGCTCCCAAAGACAGCTGAAAAAGCATGTTACTCGTCTGCTGACAGAGAAGTGATGGAGTCAAGATGCAGGAAGAGGCATGGGTTTTTAACATGGTATTTGTGGATTTCTTTTGTCTGACTGTGTGGATTTGTTAAAAGGGTTCTATTCTTCTGTTTTAAATTGGGGGAGGAGAGGGGGAGGGCTATCAGTAGTAAGGTCAAAAAGGAAAAGACAGACACTGAAACTTTTTTTAAACACAGAGGAGAGAAGGACGTTCAGAAAGAAGCATAAAGGATGACAGCTTCAAAAGGAAGATATGGAATTTTTAATGTACTTTTAAAAAAAGCAAGCAATATGAAATGTAGACTCATGGTTTCATATGCAGTTCTCCATTTTGTGTCCTACTGCATACTAAGAAATTGGGGTGGGGGGCATTTAGGTCCCAGATAAAAAAGTTAATAAAAATTATTTTTAAAAATTAAATTAATAAAATGAAGGCTTACCTCTTCTGCATATGCTTTTCCAATTCCATCAGTGCTCCCTGTGACAACTGAAAAGATAAAAAAAAAGGTAAAGAAAAAGCTTTTAAACCAAATCTTCCAGCCACTCAGGCAGAAATACCAGAAGAATAGGCCGTAAGCTTAGCACAGTGGTCCATTCAGCCTAATATTTTTCCTCTAATACCAAGAAGCACCAAGATTTCTTTTATGAAAGGGCAAGGTTACCCTTCAAGCCTCTAAACTTTAAAAGGGTAAGGATGTATTCCCAAACTTCCTGTTTAAAACCATCCTCTAACTAACACTCCCTCAAATTGACCAAGATGAGAAAAGGCAAACGGCATTGTTGGGGGAGCTATAGGAAGAGAGGCACACTAATACATTGATGGTAGACCTGAGAATTGATCCAACCATTCTAGAAGCAATTTGAAATTATGTAAGAAAAATTATTAAACTGTCTGTGACCTCAGACTTAATGATCCCATCATAGGGCACATATACCTCTAGGAAGTCAAAGACAGGAAGAAAGATCTCATTTGTACCAATATATTCACACTGGAACTTTTGTGGCAGAAAAAAACTGGAAACAAAGTGAATGCCCATCAACTAGGGGAATGATTGAAAAAAACTTCGGTAAATGAATGCAATGGAATTCAGAGAAATAAAGACTTCTGCTGTTCAGTCATTTCAGTCAGACCCAACTCTTTGTGACCCCATTTGGGGTTTTCTAGGCAAAGATGCGGGAATGGTTTGCCATCTTCTTCTCCAGCTCCTTTTACAAACAAGGAACTGAGACAAACTGGATTCAGTGACTTGCTCTGGGTCACAAAGCCAGTGTCTGAGGCCAGATTTGAACTCAGGAAGATGAGTCTTCCTGACTCCAGACCTGGCACTCTATCAACTGTACTATCTCCCTGCCCCAGGAACTAATATAGATCAAAGAAAACAGTATCAGGAGAATAATATATACAACAATTACAAAAATATTAATAAAAACCCCAGAGAAGAGTTAACACACTTCCTTAGAGAGATAGGGAACAACTATGGCTGTGAATACCACTGCATATGCCGTCAGATGCAGTCACTTATCAACTGGTTTAGTTTAAGTTATTTCTTTGTTACAATCAACCAACACATCAACAAGCATTTATTAAATGTTTGTTATGTGCTGGGTACCGTGCTAGGCAGTGGGAATGCCAGAAAAGCAAAAACAACCCTTATCCTAATGGAGCATATAGTCTAATAAAGGAGGACACAACACGTACACGTCTCAGCCGAAAGAAGACGAGCACAAGATATCTCCAAGGGCGTTTTAATTCTGTGGGGAGATATTTGCTGGGAAGTGGCCAGAAGCAGAAAACTTCGTCCTTAAAATTACTGTACGCATATAAAGAACTCTTCTTAACCCTCTTTATGCTCTAGAAGTTCATCTGTCCCTGTACAAAGCAATATTTGCTTCAGTTTCTCATCAAACTACGTCCTAAAGTTCCAGGGATGGCCCCGCCCAGGATTCCCAAGATAAGATAAATGACACCCCACCTCAATCACCCACATTTAAAAAAAACTTTAATCCCATCTCCTCTCCATCTTCATTCATCTGGAAAACAGAATCCATCATTTGACTCAAACTAGTAGACAGAGGACCAGGCCTGGAGTCGGGAAGGCACCTCTTCCTGAGTTCAAATCTGGCCTCAGACACTTGCTAGTAGTCACCCTGTTTGCCTCAGTTTCCTCATCTGTAAAATGAACTGGAGAAGGAAATGGCTAACCACTCTAGTATCTTTGCCAAAAAACCCCAAAACGGTGTCAGAAGAGTCAGACACAACTGAAAAATGACTCCACAACAGCAACCTTCATTTGGGAGTCCCTGCATCGCCCAAATGATTTCACTAGATCCCCCCAGCTCCATTAGATCTACTATGAGGTGGTACAAAAACACCCCAAAAAACAGTTTCCCAGTATCTAGTTTCTCTTTCCCTAATTTTGTAAAACCTATCTGCTTACCTGGGAGTCTCTCTATTCTTTTGATTGAAAAATGACGCCTTTTTTCTGGACCTTGCTAAAGCTGTTTTTTTTAAAGTAGCGTGAGCAGAAAAAGACAGCACTCATGGGCTGGCAGTATCATGCAGCAGAATAAAAATTTTCTATTTGGTTTCTAAAACTTTTCTTGCTGATGCTCATTGGCTTTTGTGACTAGGCCAATGTGCTGGGCTCTATTCTGAGGAAACCGATAGCTCAGAAATGATCATCCTATAAATTAAGCTTGGATTACTTTTCCCAAAGATGGATTTTATACACTTGCCTGCACTGAAGCTTATCTGCCATGTACTTGCCTATTCACATTTTTTCTTCCTACATTGTACTGACAAAAGCTCATGATCATAAAGCACATTAAAGTTTATAAAAGTACTTTTCACACAAATAAAATCAGATCTAACTAATTGGAAAAACATCAATTGTTCGTGGCTGGGTCGAGCTAATAGAATAAAAATAACAATTTTACCTAAATTAAATTACATATTTAGTGCCATACCAATCAATCTACCAAAAAATTACTCTATAGAGCTAAAAAAAATAGTGACAAAATTCATTTGGAAGAACAAAAGGTCCAGAATATCAAGGCAATTAATAAAAAGAAATGCTAGGGAAGGTGGCCTAGCCATACCAGATATTAATCTCTATTATAC
>CM053583.1:22633081-22660615 GCA_028627135.1 Pseudochirops cupreus | reverse complement strand
TCCCTTTTCAAAAATGTTTGCTTCTAACTACCCTCTCCCCCAATCTGCCATCCCTTCTACCATCCCCCCTCTTATCCCCTACCCCCCTGTTTTCCTGTAGGGTAAGATATCTAATTGAGTGTGTAAGTTATTCCCTTCTTAAGCCAAATTCAATGAGAATAAGGTTGTCTCATTCCCTTTCACCTTCCTGCTATTCCCCTCCATTGTAACAGTTTTCTCTTGCCTCTTTTTATATGAAATAATTTACCCTAATCTATCTCTCCCTTTCTCCTCCCAATAAATTCCTTTCTCACCTCTTAATTTTATTTTTTAGATATCATCCCTTCATATTCAACTCATCCTGTACCCTCTGTCTATGTATACATGAACATACATATGCCCACAGTCACATATATTTATATACACATACACCCTCCTATATATACATATATATGTATGTATACACACATACACATATACACACACACACATATATTCCCTTCAACTATCCTCATACTGAGAAAAGTCTTATGAGTTACAATGATCATTTTTCCATGTAGGAATGTAAAAAGTTCAATTTTAATAACTTCCTTATGATTTCTTTTTCCTGTTTACCTTCTCATGCTTCTCTTGCTTCTTGTATTTGAAAGTCAAATTTTCTGTTCACCTCTGGTTTTTTCATCAAGAATGCTTGAAAATCCTCTATTTCATTGAATGACCATATTTTCCCCTGTAGCATTATACTCAGTTTTGCTGGGTAGGTGATTCTTGGTTTTAGTCCTAGCTCCTTTGATCTCCAAAATACCATATTCCAATCCCTTCAATCCCTTAATGTAGAAGCTGTTAGGTCTTGTGTTATCCTGATTGTGTTTCCACAGTACTCAGATTGTTTCTTCCTGATTGCTTGCAGTATTTTCTCCTTGACCTGGGAACTCTGGAATTTGGTTGTAGTATTCCTAGGAGTTTTCTTTTTGGGATCTTTCTCAAGAGGCAGTTGGTGAATTCTTTCAATGTCTATTTTGCCCTCTGGTTCTAGAATATCAGGGCAATTTTGCTTGATAATTTCTTGCAAGATGTTGTCTAGGTTCTTTTTTTGATCATGGCTTTTAGGTAGACCAATAATTTTTAAATTATCTCTCCTGAATCTATTTTCCAGGTCAGTGGTTTTTCCAGTGAGATATTTCACATTGCCTTGTATTTTTTCATTTGTTTGGATCTGTTTTATAGTATCTTGATTTCTCATAAAGTTATTAGCTTCCAATTGCTCAATCTAATTTTGAAGGAATTATTCTCCTCAGTGAGCTTTTGAAATTCTTTTTCCGTCTGGGAAATTCGGCTTTTTAAGGTATTCTTCTCCTCACTGGCTTTTTGGGCCTCTTTTGCCATTTGAGTTAGTCTATTTTTTAAAGTATTATTTTCTTCTATGTATTTTTGGGTCTCCTTTGGACTGCTGACTTGTTTATCCTGATTTTTCTGCATCATTTTCATTTTTCTACCCAATTTTTCCTCTGCTTCTCTTACTGGATTTTCAAAATCCTTCTTGAGCTCCTCCATGGCCTGTACCCAGTTCATATTTTTCTTGGAGGCTTTTGATGCAGGAGTTCTGACTTTGCTATCTTCCTCCTGCTCCATGCCTTGATCCTTTTTGTTCCCAAAAAAGGATTCTGTGGTCTTTTTGTGCTTCCTCTGCTTGCTCATCTTGCCAGCCAATTACTTGACCCTTGAGCTCTTTGCCAGAGTAGAACTCTGCTTCCAGAATGGAGAGAGCTATGTCCCAAATTGCTAGGGTTTTTGCAGCTGCTGGAGCTATTGGGAGGACACCCTCTCTACAGCCCCTACAAGCTCTGCCTCACTGGTCATACACCCCAGGACCACTACCCATGACTGCGATCCAGATCCAAACAGGTTAAAGCAAGAGTGATTACCTTCTGAATGGTCACTTGGTCCCCCTACAATCTGCAGGCTAGGAGCTCTGGAAGCACCCACTTGGCGGCAGCTACTGCTGTGCCTCTGCTGCTTCTCGCCCCAGGGGCAGGAGCGGGATGGTGCTCTTATGTCCCCTCCAACAGAGTTCCACACTGACCTTTTACTTTGCCTTTGGCGTTTATGGGTTGAGAAGTCTGGAAGCCACTAAAGCTGCTGGTGATTCACTCTCCTTCAGTCTGCTCTGACTGCCAGTGGTTGGGGCCACCCCAGAGCCAGAACCTTGTGGCTCACTTGGGACTTCGCTTGGCTCCCAGCTCAGTGTGAGAGACCTTTCCTGTTGGCCTGCTGGGCTGCCTTCGGCAGGAGATTTCTTTCTCTGTCTCTTTGTGGGTTCTGTAGCTCTAAAGTTTGTTTAGAGTCATTCAGGAAGAGCTGTGAGAGCTTGGTGTAACTAAGGGCACAATCCATAGGGCCTCTTTCTGGACTACTCTAGACCCCTTCTCTTTTTTCCATGGCCTAAGACCACCATACCTGAGATTCTGGCAACATCCCTGGCTAGCTCCCTCCCTCTCCCTTCTGTGTCCCACTGGGGAGGGGTCAGTGACTCCCCTTGTTTAGAGAATCCTTCCCATATTGCCTCTGTCTATACCTTCTACACCTTTGTGCTCCCACCCTTTAGGTGTTACAAGTTACAACATGTAGTTTTCCCTTATGTGACTTCAGACACACTAATCCAATCCAATAAATACTTAATAAGTGCTTACTGTATGCCAGGTACTGTGCCAAGCACTGGGGACACAATAAAAAGAAAGCCCCTGCCCTCAAGGAGCTAACAGTATAATGGAGATAACACACAAAAGGAGGCAGTAAAGGGCAGGGGAGGAGACCAAGGGGTGCCTGGTGCATAGGGACGTCTTGTTCCATGCAGTTGAGCAGCAGTGGAGTGTAATGAACCAGAAAGTCTGGTTTGCACCCTCTATAAAGGAAGGCATTGAGAGGGGTTGGGTGCTCCACCCTCCAGCCCTTCAATCAGATAGGAGAGGAAGGTGGTGTCTGTTAAGCCTTGCCTAAACAGCCATGTGATGAGATCAGAGTTGATGACTTTAACCTGGGCAGGGCATCTTGGCTGGTGAGTTGAAACCTGGTGGGGCAACAGGGGAATGGCTGCTCTAGTTATTTTGCCAAGCTCCCTGAAAGTCTTCCTAAAGTGTATCAGAGGGTATACTGTCTGGTACAAATTATCTAACTTTTCTGGGCCTCAGTTTCCTCATCTGCAAAATGAAGACTTTGGACTAGATGGTTTCTAGCTCATTGTGATTCAGTGATCTGTAGCAGAGAGATCTTGGTCATAGTTTTATAAAATAAAGGAGGAGTCAGGCAGGAGAGCTTCTAGCAGGTTGACTCTTGACCCGGGCAGACAGGAAGACAGAAACAGAGATATGATGAGGGGTTAAATAATTTATTCTAGTCCTTCTCAAGAAGGTCACTGATAATGGGAGCACCAACTCCTACAGCATCCCCCAGTTACTCTTCTTGCAGGGGCGGGTGAGAAGGAGTGGGAGCACAGCTGCTACATAATTCCCTAAGTCTTGATGGGGTCCAGTCGAGAGAAGCACATGCATTCACAGATCTCTCCAAGCCTTGTGGGTGGATCAAGCATTCCAGCTGGTGCATTTCCCCCCTATAGGTTCCCCACTAACTGCTCAGTGCTCACTTGATTTATAGAAAAGCACACAAAGAGGACAATTTGCCAGCAATAGCCTCACAAGTTCACGTTAACTTTAGCAATATCATGGTGAATTAGCACAGAGCACACAGTGGGTGTTTACCAGCTGAACTCAAATGTTAACATTATTTTAAGATTATAATATGATATGCAAGTATGGTGGAGATATTTACAGACTATGATCCTAGGAACCAGTAGATTTGTTATGGCCACGGATCCTAGAAACTAGAACCTTAGAAAAAATAACAAAAACCTACCTTACACATACTAAAATCCACCTTACGTACAATAACCCTTAAAATTTCCCATTTTCTCTATTCCGTTCTGCCTAAACAATCTTTTCGTCTTTCACTTGGCTTCCTCAAAAAACCCATTTACTATGATACTGGTTAGTAAAGGTCAACCAAGTATATCACTCACATTAACAAAATGATATTCTGGTTTTAAAAACAGGTACTTCTCAGTGGGAATAACATAAGCCAGGTTTCCAGAGTATTCACCTCATCCCTGAGTGACCTGGTATTTGAGTTTCTGGACCTATAAGACTGAGAGGACCAGACCTGAAGAAAAGGTAACTAAGTCTTTGATCAATCAACAAACATTTGTCAGCCATCTGCTATGTGTGAGACACTGGGCTAGGCTCTGGAACGAACACCAAAGATAACAATGACTTAGCATTTATAGAACTCTTTAAAGTTTGCCAAGCACTTTATAAAACTGATTTAGCGCTTTATCTGCTGCCAATATAAAGGGGGAAAAGTGACTCAGTTTCTGTCCTTAAGGAACTTATGTTTCCCTACGAGGAAACAACATGGAGGCAGCCTGTGTGGTGGAGTGGATAGAGTCAGGTCCTGGAGTCAGGAAACCTAAGTTCAAATCCAGCCTCAGAAGTTTACTAGCTATGTGACCCTGGGCAAGTCACCTACCCCCTCTCAGCCTCAGTTTCCTCATCTGTAAAATGGGGAAACCAATAGTAATGGTTGTAAGGATCAAATGAGATTATATTCGTAAAGTGCTTTGAAAACCTTGCAGTGCTGCACAAGTACTAGCTATGTATGTAACACACACATACACGTAACTCTTAAGCCATCCATGTTGAAAGTTGTGGCAGCTGCTTTCTTTGGACTTTCTACAGATCCCTCTTTGATTAGCTGAAAGACAATGTGTCAGCGGCAAGACTCTTCTTATGCTCTTCATTTCACAATAAGAACTATGTTGCAAGAAGGAGATAACCCAGGGATTATGAATTAGGGCAGAGATTCTTAGCCTGAGGTCTGTAAGTTTGTTTTTGTTTATATTTTGATAATTGTATTTCAGTAAAATTGGTTTCTTTTGGAATGCTCTGTATTTGATTTTATGAATTTAAAAAACATGATCCAAAAAAGGGGCCCGAAGTCTTCATCAGATTGTGTAACAGCTCCAGGACACAGTGATGTTGGAATTGGATAAAGTGGAGCCTGTGGGATGATTTTTTTTAATATTGGTGCCAAGAATGGGCAATTGCTTCTTCAGCCACTGTGTGGCTGATATGCCCAATAATTGTTTATCTTTGTTCACCTTTTGCCTTTTGCAGTGTTACAGCTTAGTGACTCTCCATTAAGCCTTCACTAAGGGAAGTTGAGGGTTCCAGACTAGGGAGGTGATAGTCCTGCTATATTCTGCTCTGGTCAGAAAGTATATTCTAGTCAATTTTGGATGCCATATTCCAGGAAGGATATTTATAAACTGGAGAACATCAGAAGGAAGGCAGCTAAGAAGGTGAAGTTCAGCAGAAGGATCTGGGGGTGAGCGCTTGATCTGGAGAAGAGGACACTCAGAGCAGGGGATATGATGGCTGTCTTAAAGATCCACAAACCAGATAGATGAAAGAAGGATTAAATTCCTTCTTCTTGACCACAAAGGACAGAATGAGGAGCAGTGGGTGGAAGGAATTCCCAGAGAGGTAGCTTCAGGCTTGATCTAAGGGAAAACCTCTAAAAAAAACCAGAGTTACCTAAAAGTAGAATGTACTGTCTTAGGAAATGGGGGGCCTGCCCTCCCTGGAGACCTTTAAGAAAAGTCTTGATGAGCACTTGTTACATGTGCCAAAGATGGAATTCCTGTGTAGGTAAACTGTAGGCCACTAAGGACCCTTATTACCCAATAGTCTTTAATTTTGAGTAGGGCAGCAGCAGCATTCTGAGAAGACATGAGTAGATTGGACTATTTTTATGACATGATTTCATGAATATGGAATATATGATGGAGCCCAATACTGAAGAAGGAGGGAAAAAATTTACTAGATACTTTGCCTTACTGTGGGATAAGATCTAGTAGAAAGAGAAAAATACCTAGAATTTTTAGAAAAACAACATATGGGGAAACACATAAACCTTAAAAGTTTCCAAAATCCTTACATAATGCCAATGGGAGGCTTTCACAGTTTTGTTTTGAGGATCAAATATTTGTACAAGTGGTAGCAGGCCTAATGTAAATTTCTATTCCCTTCCTCTTGTCTAGCCCAACCACCATTGAAGATGGCTTCTTTGCCAAGAATACAAGCCCCCCGGAAGTAGGATTTGTGCCCTGTCACTATGTAGTTGTAGAGTGGGAAGAGTACTGGACCATGAGTCAGAGAACTTGGGTCTATCTAGTCCTGGCTCTGCCACTGACTTGCTGTGTGTCCTTGAGTAAATCACTCAGCCTCAATAGTCTCATCTGTAAAATGGAGGTCATAGTACCTGGCTTCTGACCTCCCAGGGTTGTAGCCAGCAAAGGTAAGAGAAAGTGCTTTGAAAGCTATTGTACAGAGTAGTTGTGAGGTAGGAGTGCTATTTCTTTAAGTCATGTCTAGACATCTTGAAAATTAGGTTGTAATAGTCAGAGGACATGAGTTTGAATCCCAGCTCCCCAACTCACTACCAAGTGACCTTGGTCAAGTCTCACCTCTCTGGGCCTGATTTCCCATCTGTACGATGCAGATTTTAAAAGGGATTGGACTGGAATCTAGTCACTTGATGACCTTAAAGGTCCTTTCCAAGTTTAAGTCACTGATGCCAAAAAGTCCACAAAAAATGTTCTGAAATATTTTTCCACTGTGTGTACAACCCATATAATTCACTGACAGTGAGAAATTTTGTTCATCCACAATAAATTTATCTTCAGTTCAGCTGAAAAACCTGTTTGTGAGCTGATATTTCTGACATGTACCTTGTACCAGTAACAGCATATGTGATGACATAAGTTTGAATGTTGCTACATCTACATGACATTAATGCTTGTGAACATCCTTTCCATATTAAAGTGAAATCAAAGGTTATCATTATTTCAATAAACACGAGACTGAAATTCAAAGGTGATTGTGTCCTGAGTATTTTGGGGGCAATAACTGAATATTGCATGAGTTTGATCCCTGGGACCCCTCCCGTCTTAGGCAATTTACCCTTCCTGAGCATATTATCGGTGGCCTTAGGCCATAGTCATGCCTTTCTGATCAGTGATTCCTCTGATGGTTAGGCCCTTTTTCCAAAGTTCAAGTTCACAGGACAGTCTGGAACAGTCAAGAAAAAGTATGAAGACTAGTCTGTGAAAAATGTTGGCAAAGAAGAGGAACACAAGCACACTTGAAGTAGTGGGAGACCCGAATACAGTTGTACCTCTAACACTGAATTATAGGGCCCCAGACAAGCCATAGGATCATCTGTTTACAGCCAGAAAGGATTTGGGGGAAGAGCTTGGCCAAGCCCCTCATTTGCTCAGGCACTGAGGACCATTTCCAGAGCCTTGGAAATGGAGCTGGGTGGGAAAGAATCCTGAGCTGGAGGGGAGAAGTCCTGGGTTCTAATTTTCACTCTAATTGTCATTCATTTTATGATCACGGACAAGTCACTTGATCAGTCTCAGCCTTCAATTCCCCACTTACAGGAGTGAGAATAAAATGAAGCCTTGATGTACTTATTATGGAAAATGAAATGAGGAAGAACTTTGGATAGAGAAAAAACAAAACAACAACAAAAAAAGCCCAGCTCTAAATATAAACAAAAGACCACTGTTACTGTCATAATACTAGAAAGCAATGGTAAGCATTGCAGAAAGAGTTAGAATCACTCTGTCAAGCCCTGGGGTCCATCGTCAGTCATCCATCTCTACACTAACTGCCAGAGAATAATGCCTGGTTTGCTGGGGATGGCCAAGGACACTGGCAGCTGACTTTTGAACTTTGGGTTATTTGGACAATAAATTGGGGAGATAAAGATGATTATGGACAGGAAGAGAGGTGAGGAAGTTGGGAGTGTGGACAGTAGAGACAGTAGAAGGTTTTCTCACTCCTCACTTAATACACCATCTCCCATTCAAGACTTCAAGGAGCATGGAGGAGTTAGGAAAGATAAGGGGGTAGAGGGAGAAAAAGAATTAGGAACTGGGATTGGGCTTTGAACCCCAGCACTGCCACTTACTAGCTATCTGTTGACCTTCTAACTAATTTGATTGATGTTACCTTGAGTAACTTCTTAGATAAACATCTTGGATAAATTGCGTAAGTGATCTTATGTAACTTCTCTGGGACTCAACTTTTTGCTCTGTTAAATGAGGGCCTTGGATTCGCAGTGGTTTTCAACCTTCCTAATGCTGCGACCCTTTAATACAGTTCCTCATGTTGTGGTGACCCCCAACCATAAAATTATTTTCGTTGCTACTTCATAACTGTAATTTTGCTGCTGTTATGAATCGTAATGTAAATATCTGATATACAGGATGTATTTTCATTGTCACAAATTGAACATAACCCACAGGTTGAGAACCGCTGGATTAGAGGATCCTTAAGGTCACTTCCAGATCTGGTATTCTACAAATTTATTATTAGGCCAGTGTTACAGGTTATCGAGTTTACATGTTAAAAAGACAGAAGTTGGTTATTCCTGCCTAAAAGTGAACAACTGAGCTTTAATTCACCTTCTGGTGGCCACCATTTTAATGTTTTCAGGGACATAGATGCACATGGCTTCTCAGAAAGAAGTCAGTACTACAGTGGTTTGCCATTTCCTTCTCCAGCTCATTTCATAGTTGAGGAAACTGAAGCAGAAAGTGGTTAAGTCACTTGCCCAGGGTTACACAGCTAGTAAGTGTGTGAGGCTAGATTTGAACTCAGTTCTTCCTGACTCAAGACACAAAACTGTCTGTTGCACCACCAAGTTGCCCAGATTAGGGTAATAGCAAGGAAGGGATATATTTCTGTTCACTTAATCTTTACCATGAGTATTTATCAGTGTATATGCTGATATACTGTCACTGCATTCTGTCCCCAATTAAATTTAAAGGCCTTTTGGGGCAAAGATAATAGAGAATTTTTCATCTTTTTGTCCCTGGTGCCTAGCACAGTGTGTTGTAAGTTGGTAAATAATAAATGTTTGCCCAGTTGAATATTTGGTGAAGATTCAACAAGACTTTTGAGGCAGTTGTATAAAGGGAAAAAAGGGATAGAAGAGAGGAATTACAGAAGCAGATATAAGCCAGAACTTAAGCAGGAACTTTCTGGATATCATTAAACACCTTTCCAGTCTGCAGTGGTGTGTGGCAAAGCTCCTATTGCCTGGGGACTTAGAACTTTCAGAATACACTATCTTCATTACTGCATACTCAGCATGTAGACAGAATCAAAAAGTTCAAGCTGAAAAAAGCCTACAGATTGTCCCCAAACATCCCTCATTTACAATCACAGAAGTTAAAAAAAAAATCTGATAACACAATTAGTCTGAAGAAATATTAACATTATAATGGCTTCAGAGCTGGTCTTTTCTGTTTTTCAGATTCTCCCCACTCACCCCCCACATGCATACAGGTTTATTCAACAAATAGATATTTTACTCAAGGTCGTGAAGAGACCAAGATGAAATACAAGTCCATGCTGGCCATAAATTTCCACTTCAATTTTATTATAAATGTGGGCCTCTGAACCAAGAACTTCTCTTACCCAGTGCTTTTGACCATCCTTGCAGAAATAAGTGATTGAGCAGTAGTCACCCTGAGTCTACAAGTTGCTAGTGATGTCTTTATGTTATTTAGTTTGGACACCAAAGTCTTCTTAGTCTTTTTTTTTTAATTTAAACACAACACTGTATAAACCCAGTATTGTTTCTCAATATCTTCAAAAAGCAAAGTCTGCATAGTGTTGTAGTAAATATAAATGAGACTTTTTGGGCTAAAATTATAAAGGGGAGTTGAAAAATTTATGCTGATAAAAGCTATATTTACTGGGTTGAAATGTCATGTACTTTCTTCATGATTTCGTTCACATGAGTCCTCTACCCACCAGTGCAGATTGGGATGCCTCCAGGCTTAGGAAAGGATTTCTTGAGTTTCTGGGGCTAGAAAATTCATTATGTGATAGTTACAACTTCGATGATGACCCTTTGCATACTTAGCTATCCTGGCCTTTGAAAAAGAGGCACATAGTCAGTTAGTGACTCCAAGAAACAGTAGTATTTGCAGAGGCCACACCTGATAAAACCATCTCAACAGTTGAGCTAAACCAGGTTGAGAGTAACTGACAGGCCTCAGACCAATCAGTGAGTTAGGGGAATGTTCACCCCAAGCATGTGAAAACTTCCCCCAGCAGAGTGGGGGAATGAGGACAGTTGATTCCAGTGGCCATGAAGGTGGCTGAGGCAAGTGCTGTGGGGAGCTTAGAACTTGGTCAGACATAGAAGATGCCAAGGTCATTCATTGCATCCTGGGCCATCACCTGTTGTCCTGACTTTTGTCTTGCCACTGGACTTTGATGACTAGAAGAGAAAGTAAGGCTGATGGCTTTATACAACTCTGCTTCAGTGA
Source organism: Pseudochirops cupreus (assembly GCA_028627135.1). Classification (NCBI taxonomy): domain Eukaryota; kingdom Metazoa; phylum Chordata; class Mammalia; order Diprotodontia; family Pseudocheiridae; genus Pseudochirops; species Pseudochirops cupreus. Next base: position 22,650,174 of record CM053583.1, on the reverse strand, counting down.
AATCCAATTCACATTGTAAGTCAAGACATCATGATGTCATTGGTCCTCTTTGAAAATGGAGGATGAACAACAACATTCTATTAGGATCACAGATTGAGAGCTGGTAGGGGCTTCAAAGGCCATCTAGGTCAACCCCTTAATATTTCAGATGATGAAATTGAGGCCCAGAGATGTCCATTGACTTTCCTGAGCTCATGTAGGTAATTGGTAGCAGTGCTAGGCTTGAAGTAGGACTTCATCAGTCTTCCACTTCCACATGCAGTGGTCTTCTTCACATTACAGCGCTGTGCATCAATCATAGAATCATGGCATCAGGGTTTGAGAACTGGCAAGGACCTGAAAAAACCAAGCACTGCATTTTACAGTTGAGGAAATAGAGATGATCAGAGACTGATGCTTGGTCAGGATCACCTCTCTGTCCCCTCTTTTACTTCCTCCATACTCCCAACCTAAGCATACACAAGCCACTGTTACACATCCTGGTATATTGAAGGGGAAGAGTTGTATAGTCAGAAAAATTTGTACTATACTCGTGTGAAACTGAGCATGTTTCTATGTAATCCAAAAAACCACTTTAAGATCGCATGAACAGAAAATAAAAGGTTGGTTAAAAAAGAGAAAAAATGAGCTCATTATTTTAATGAATACTGTTAATGTAAGGATTTCATTTTCATGGTAAGTGTTAATATTAAACCCTTTTGATTGCAATTGTCAGCAGCCAGTAACCATGGCCAATCAGATAACGCAACTGGCCCAGGGCACCTCTCATTAATTACCAAATGTCGTTAGGATAGAAGTAATTGACTTGAGACTGAGGCAACCAAATAAAGCTTGAGAGGAGGGTGATAGAGTCAGGTCACTTCTCGTCTGAGCCTCCACTGTGCTCTCTTTAACTTCTGCCCAGATGCTGATCACTCCTAATCCATGGACCTCCCACATACCATGCCCTGGGTGATTTTATCCACTTAGCTCTCTCAGTAGCCTCCTGGGGCTTCACTGTTCTGATTGTTGAATCAGCCAGTGCAAATAGAATTGTCAGCCCTGGCCATCTCCTTGCCTTCTGCCTCCCTACTGTCTGCTTTCTACCTTTTAACCTGGGAATAGTAATCAGACCAATACTATCATTGCTTCTGGAAAAGGTGTGTCATTTGACAGCCTAAGCTCTCCTCAATATCCCTGTGACTTCCTCAATGAAAACGTCCTTCCCTGACCACTGTTCTTTCCTACTGGAATCTAAGCTCCTTGAGGGCAAAGACTTCCTTGCTTTTATATTTGTGCCCCTAGCACTTAGCCCAGTGCTTGGTCCTTAAGAACCTGAAAGGCTGTTTTCATTCATTTATTCATTCGAATGACATTTACAGATGTACTTGGTATGTGGATAAACCCTTTTCTGAATGCTATGGGAGACATAAAAAGAAAGGATCATTGAGGCTTGACAGTTTTCAATCTATTAATCACCAAATATTAATGAAGCATTTACAGTGTGCCAAATACTACCCTAAAGGCTTGTTGGTTTTGTTGTTTATCACCTGTGATATCATAGATCCTCTTCTAAAAGAATAGCCAGACAATTCTACTTTTTCCCAATTGATTCCCTTCTCCAAGCCTTCTCTCTTTTTCTCATACATCGCACAAAACTCCCTTTCCCCACCCTCTCTGCTAAGGACCTTACCTCATACTCTCTGGAAAAAACTCAGGTGAGTCTGTGAAGGCTCTCTCTTCTCTTCTCCTCATCTCAAATCCTGCGGACATCCATCCATGTCATGCCCACTAATCGTGTAGCCCAAGGCTGTGGCCTTTGCCCTCTTAACTTCCTTACTACTATTGCAGATACTATCATCCTTCTTTTCACCTAGTTTTGAAATTTCAGAGTCATTCTTGATTCTTCTGGCAGGTTCACTTTATATAGCTTATATTGCCAAATCTCATCAGTTCTTTCTCATTTTCTTCATTTAGGCATTTTTTATGTTTTTGTAAATATTCATTTAGATTGTCAGTTTTATTGACATGTAATTGAGTGAAATGGTTTCTAATAATTTCCTTTATTTCTTCATTGGTTTTTAATTTGCATTTTTCAGTTTTGATACTAGTAATTTGTTTTTCTTTTTAAAAATTTTAAATTAAAATTAAAAATTAAATTAAAATTAAAAATATTTTTTTAAAAAATTTAAAAATTAGTTAATGGTTTATCTACTTTCTCCCCCCCCCAAAAAAAACCTCAACTCCTAGTTTTATTTATTAATTCAAAGATTTTTCAAGTTTGTTAATCTTTGATTTTGGGGATTTCTTTTTTGCTGTTTAATTGGGGGGTTGTTAATTTGTTCTTTTTCTAATTTTTTTTTAAGCTGCAAATTCAATTCTTAAATCTTCTCTTTCTCTTTTTTATTGATGGAAATATTTAGGGATACAAAATTTCCCCTGCTGTCTGCTTTGGCTAAATCCCTTGATTTCTTTCTCTATAACATCTCTTACATACATCACCTTCTCAACATTAATATCACCATCCTCTGTCAGGCCTTCATCACCTCTGGCTCTAGTCTAGACCATTGCAATCATCATCTGTTTGGTTCCCTTGCCCCAACTCCTCCTATTCCAGTCCATCCTCAACTTGGCTGCCAAAGTAATTTCCTGAAGCCTAGGTCTGACTGTCACCCCTCTCCCCAACTCCCTCCAGTTGGATCAACACCAGTGGCATCCTGTTACCTCCAGGATCAAATATGAAATCCTTGACCTGGCATTCAAAGCTTCCCACAATCTAGCCCCTTCCTGTTCTTACATTTTACTTTCTTCCACATGCACTATGATCCAGTCACAACGCTGTACTTAATTGCTTCTTGCACAGGACCCTCCATCTCCCCTCTTAGTGACTTTGCATTGGCTGTTCTGTATACCTGGAAGGCTCTCTAACCTCTCAACAGCCTTGTTTTTGTTAAAGACCCAGCTCAAGTTCCTGCCAACCCTTTCAGCCGCTAGTGCAATGCTCCAGAATGTCTGGTCCATCAAACCTGTTTTCACTTTGCATATTCTGATTTGCACATGTTTCCCCCCACCCCACCCATTAGAATATAATCTGGACTATGAATGCCTGAGCCGTGGTAGAGCTTGTGCTAGCCTTGTGCTAGCTTTGTGCTGGTCTGATGGGCCAGTCAGATACACCGAACCTTGACTCTGATGTAGCGATGTCATTTTGGTTCTCTTGGAGAAGGAAAGATAACAACCCCGTAAACTTCTTGAGGGCAGACAGGTTTTTTTTGGTCTTTCCTTTGTATCCTCAGTCTTTAGCACTGTGCTTGGCACACAGTGAGCACTTAATAATAAATGCTCATTGATAAAGTGCTTTGAAGTTTTATAAACTCATCCTATTGAAGCCAGAAGGCACCTACCCATTAGGCAGGGGCAAGAAGAGACTCAATCAACATTTATCTGCAAGTATTTCTCCCTTTTTTAGTTAAAAAAAAATTTTTTTTTTTAAATTTTAAAGGGAATGGTCAGGGGCAGCTAGGTGGTACAGTGAATAGAGCACCAGTCCTGGAGTCAGAAGGACCTGAGAGCAGATGCAGCCTCAGACACTTAACACTTTCTAGCCCTGTGGCTTTGGACAAGTCACTTAACCCCAATTGCCCTGCCTTCCCCCCTCCATAAAAAAATATAAAGAGAATGGTCTGGGGTCACCAAAACATGACCAGGCTCACACCTCCTACATAAGCGGGACTGGGAGGGAATGGGGCTTGAATCCAGGTCTCTATCCAATAAACCACACTCCCTTTTCAGGAGAATTTTAGAGTTCATTTATTCTGAAGCCTGTAGACTGAGCTCCTTTGCAATTCATTGTATCCCTAGCACTTAGTACCATGGCTGGCGCATAGTAGGCACTTAATAAATGCTTGTTGACTGACCGAGGAAACTGAGGCTCAGGCCCTCAGACTACAAGGGCAGCTAGATGGCACAGTGAATGGAGAGCGGGCTCTGGAATCAGGAAGACCAGAGTTCAAATCCAGCCTCTGACACTTCTTAGCGATCTGACAAGGGCAAGTGACGTCATCTCAGGTCCCTCCACTATAAAATGGGGATATTAAGCACTTGTATCCCAGGGTTGTGGGGAGGATCAAAAAAGGCTCTTAGCACAGCACCTGGCTTACAATAGGTGCCTACTAAACGAGCATTTCCTTCCTACAAATCCGTAAACGTAGACCATCCGACTCTTAGGGCGGGGCTTGAAATGCAGGGAGAACAATTTGATTTTTTTAGCCCCACGCCTCACGAACACAGTAACCAGACACCCTCCGCGCAGGCGGTGGGAGTAATATTTAAATACTGCAGCTCAACCCCCGGCTTGTTGAGTTCCGCCAATCTGAACTCGGCATCTAGAGTCGCGAGGGCAGCTGGTGCCAATGAGGGGCAGGGGCGGGGCAGTAGGGAGACCCAAGCGGGCGACAGTGACTGGTCTGGCCGACGAGAGGCGGGGCTTGGAACCTATTGGCTAGCTGGAGACATCAATCGGTGCCGGAGCCGGAAGCTGAGCCGTGAGGCGTGCTCACGGGGTGAGAGGTTAGGGGCGGTCCTTGGGGGGCGTGGTGGTCTTGCGTCTGAGAGGCGGTGCAGAAGCCCTCTTGGTTCAATGACTACCTCCCCGGGGGCGGGAGCGAAGTGGGACCAGCCAATGGTCGTGCTCTGCGAGAACTCTGAGGGCGGGCTCAGCAGCCGGGCCGGCCTTTAGGGTGTGTGGGCGGGACCACGCCACTTAACCCGTGTCTCTGTGGTGGTGGCTCCCCACTGTACGACTCCGTTTCCGGCCGCGATCCCTCGTGTGTCCTGGGTCTTTCCTGAGCCTCGGTCCCCAGCCATGGAGAGCGCCGCCCCAGCTGCCGGCTTCCTCTACTGGGTGGGCGCGAGCACCGTGGCCTACCTGGTCCTGCGGCTCTCCTACAACCTCTTCTCGGCTTTCCGGATCTGGGGCATGAGCCACGAGGAGGTCGGGCCGGCGCTCGGCGAGTGGGCAGGTGAGTCCCGGGCGGGGCCCCGGAGCCCCAGGCGCTAGTTATCTGGAGTGGGGAGGCGAGGCCGGGGTCCCTCGGCCCCACGTGGGCAGCCCAGGCCGCTGTCCCGACGACCGGACGTGGCACTGCGGGCAGAGCCCGGGAGTCTAGTCCAGAAGCACTTAATAAGCTCCTACTGCACCCGGTGCCGGTCTGTCTTATCTCCACCACTTGTCAGCTGTGTGACCCCTGTCAAGTGACTTCCCTTCCCTACTGACTCAGTTTCCTTCTCTCTCAGCGTTTAGCATACAGTCGGCGTTTAATAAGAGTTCATGGACCGTATAATCAGGAGGTTACCACGGTGGGCAGTACTCCTAGCGATTTCTCCTCCCCCTCACCCCCGTGCCGCTGTGGAAACTGCAGGAGCACCAAGCATTTATTGAAGGCTTCCTGTATGCCCTGGTACTGTGCCAGGATACAAAGAGCTAGATGCAGTTCAGTTCAATAAACATATGTTAAACCTCTGCTGTGTGCCAGGCTCTGTGCTATTCAGAAAACGGCTCCGGTCCACAAAGAGAGTCGAATACCATTTGCACCTCTTCAACCCCCTGGCTGTGTGAACTTCAGGGGTGTCACTCAGACCGAGGTGGGGCTATAAGTTCCTCTAAGGTTTTCTCTCGATTCTAAGCAATAGGTCAGGGTGGGCAGAGCTGTCCAAACATTGTAGCACTTAGGTTGCGTGGGTTTTGAGCCGTGCACTTTTTCTCTCAAGTGGATTAGGGCCTTGGAGCTCTTGCAATTTGTTCTTCTGGGACCTGGTTCAAAATGTGGCGCCCAAGTTAGCTCACTTTGTGAGTGCATGCTCCAGTGAGAGCCAGGGTGTTAAAATAAAGTGTCTTCTGTGACAAAGTGAATTCTGGTCTCTGGAGGCTGGCCACGTGTACACCGGCTTCACTGATGATTTCTGGAATGCTGAATGCTGTTCAGATCGGGTCTTTTCAATCCTTTGAAAAAGCCTCTCTCCTGTGACCGATGCAGTGCTTTTTTCTTGTAGTTATAGGCCTTAGAGCTGGAAGAGACCTAAAGATCAGGTTTGATCTTTTTCGAAAAGAGGAAACTTGCCTTTCATAGAGTCTTGGGGGCGTTTGTCGTTATTATGCTAAACAGCAAGAATTACATTTTTGACTCTGATTTGTACTCTGACAAAATAAGATGTTAATGTTGAAATAAATTCTGCTCTGATAGGGGAACTATTCTCCCAATGTGTATGGGATTGTACAGAATTGCTGAGATCCAGCTGGTTTCAGAGTTTAAAAAAAAAAGTAGGGTAAAGGTCTTTACAGGTACTGAAGAATTTACCTGTTGAGCAACTTTTAAACAGCTTGTCATTCAAGATTACTTAGGGAGTGTGAGTGACTTGGTTAATATTACTGTGATTTTATTATCCATTTTGTAATCATTTGTAGGTAAAGAGCCTTAGTGATGATCCTGATACTTTTCTACCAGTTTCTGCTTACATTTCTAAATAACTGACTAAGAAATACTGAACAATTAGCATTTTAAAGGGACCAAACTTAAATTTTGACTACAGAACGTCCAATGTGATGAGTTAACTTTGTTATTAAAATTATAATATTCACTTTTTCTCATTTTTTTCCTCCTCCTACCCCTTCTGGAACATAAAAGATGAATCATTCGTTTCTAATATATTGTACAGTCACTGAATTTCACAACTTTTTGTTCAACATTTCAATATGGAAGTCGCTAATAGTTTGACAACAGAACTATGCTCCAGGGAGTTAGCATTGAATTTGACCCATTACCTGTAAACAGTTCTAATAATGTTAAAAGGATCTTGAAACTTGCAAAGCACTTGAAAAAAACAAAGGAAAGGAGTCTTAAATACACTATTTAAAATAGTGCATTTTAAAATGGGAGCATCTTGGAAGGAAAAGGAAAAGAACAGGCTTCTTATTTAGCTGCTCTGTGTAGGGGCCAGAGCCTAGTCCTGACACTGCCACTATCTTGGAAAAGCCAATTTCCCTTCTGGGTTGAAGCAGCTAGAGCTAGAAGCATTCTCCAAAGCCATCAAATCGAACAGCTTTTATTGTATAGATGAAGTTAAGGCTAAAGAGATGGGCAGTGACTTGGTCACGGTCTTATGGAGCGTGTCAGAGGTGGAACGTTAGCACAAGTCCTCTGAATTTCAGAGCCTGTGCTCTTTTCACTGGCTTCCTGAAAGGTTTGGAATCAGTCTCCCAAGTTCCCTTCCAGCACTGATAGTCTGTGAGCTTATTGTGGCAGAAATTGTTCGAGGTAACTTGGTGATGACTACTTTGAAGGTAAAATTATGCATCTGCTTAATCTGTCTGCCTACTTATTTTTACCAAAAGTCTGTACCTGAGGATTTTCTCAACTTTGTTAGTAAGATCCAGAGACTGCCCCTGAGATAAGAGGCTTCCCAAAGCAAGGGAAAGGTTATGTAGTAGGATTGGGAAATGGCAACTTTTGATGGTTTCCTTTGCAGTTACCAGTTCTGTCAGTTTCAGTTTACTCCCTAAGATTCTGGCAAAAACCTCCATTTGTCCCCAGTCTTACTGGGAATGGTTAGCAGAATAGTTTAGATCTGTGCTACTGGAATTCATGTCTCTTTGATTTGGAACACTGCAGCCTGATTAAAAAAAAAAAAGTCTTTTACTCCTCTTCTAACTCAAGGAAAGCTTTGAAAAACAAGTGATTTTTTTTTAAAGTAGCTCATCTTAACCTTATACTTTGAGTAATCCAAATTATGCGGTTAATGTGATTTTAAAAAAGATGATTGGAAAAACTAAAATATTAGATCTTAAAACATTTTATTAAACAGTATTTACTTTTCAGTCAGTAAACATTTATTAAGTGCCTGCTGTGTCCCAAGTACTGTACTAAGCACTGGGGGGAATACAGAAAGATTAAAAATACTAATAGGGGAGACAGCATGCAAACAAATAGATACCGAGTGAGCTATCTATATACAGGATGAATAGGACATAATCAGCAGAGGAAAGGCCCTAGACTTAACAAGGTTGTCAGCCCTTCCTGTAGAAGGAGGGATTTTAGTTGAGACTTAAATAAAGCCAGGGATGGCATTAGCTGGAGTGGAGGTGGGAGAATGAAACAGGCATGGGGGACAGCGAGAGGAAAAAGTCGGGAAGCTGAGAGGTGGAGCATCTTGTGCATGGAGCAGCTAGGAGATCAGGTTCACTGGACTGAAGGGCTGAAATCGAGGAATGGCTTGTAAGTGAGCTGGAAGATGGCCGGGAAGGTAGGAGGGGGCGAAGTTATAGAGGGCTTTTAAAAAGCCAAATGAAGCATTTTGTGTTTGTTCCTGGAGGCATTTAGAAGCTCCCGAAGTTTATTTTAGGCATCTTTCTTTCTCATTCTTTGTGTAACAGTGTTCCATTTTGTTTTCAATTAAATAATATTAATTTTTCTCTTATGTTACATGGTGATGTTGGGGGAAGTATTATCCTAGAATTAATGTTTGCTTGATACCTTACTCTCTCTTCTATCATCCGTTTTAAATAATTTAGTTAGCGCTTAGCGTTAATGTGCTATCTGTATGTAGTGTGATGTTTATCTAATTTTGGGTACATTTATTCTCCTTAGATGGTAAGATCCAGGAGATAGTCTGTGAGTTCCCTATTTTAGTATTATGTAGCAACTGGTACAGGGTCAGTTCCGAGCTGAGTGTTCTGTTTTGGATAACTTTGAAAAACAAAACCAAACAAAACAACGACCACATTTCAAAGACTGATCTTTTAAAAAGCCATCAAAAACTTTTAAACTGATTTCTTTTGTTTTCACACACCTTAATCTTCTGTTGTCTTCCTCCTTCCTCTACTGGGAGCAGCTTCCCATTTAAGAAAGACTTTAAAAAGAGAGGATGAAAAAGGTGCCAGAGCAAAACTTCCAACATCAGCTATGGCTGATGGTCTTATATGAAACCCTATGAATTGAAAGTTCTGCCGACTGATTGTCTTGGGGGAGAGAGACAACTAACTCATAAGTCTCTGGTGTGACAGTTTAAAAGAATTGTTTTTATTGATCTTTTGTTTTTATGTCACTTTCATTTCTCGGATATATCCCTTCTCCCTCCCCCCCCCTCCCCCCCCCCCAGCCATTCTTTGTCAATCAGTCAGCATCTGCTAGGTACCTGGTGCTGTCCTAGGTTCTGGGGATGAAAAGACCAACATCCCATAGTCTCTATCCACAAGGAATCACGTTCTGAGTGGGAGAGACATTGTATAGAGATATGTACAAAATAGCTGCAGGACACTTTGGGGTGAGGATGCCAAATTAGTGTAGGAGGGAGCAAGGAAGGCTTCCTGTAGAAGGTGCCTTGACGGGAGTGGGATGTGGGGTGGCGGTGAGCAGTGCCTGTCATCCACTCACGGAGGATGGCCTGCCAGAGCAGAAGGAGAGGGGGGAGATAGACTATAAGGAAGTCTGGTTCTCTTATGACAGAGAACAGCGAGACTAAGCAGTCTGTGACCTGACAGTCTGTTATGCCATGTTACATGTTCGTAGTCCAATCCTGAGAAGAAGGGAGATGCTGTCTTTTATGCCTTCTGAGCCAAATGAGTCGATTTATTTTTCTTGTTGCTTTCATTTTCATTGTGTCTATTGCTTTTCTAGTTGTGTTTATTTTGCAGTCTCTTGGGTTGTATAAGTTTTCTTTGAGTTTTTCATATTCATTGTTTCCTGTGTGTAACAAAATTTCTGTAACCATTTCCCCAGTCAATAGCCAGTTACTTTGTTTACAGTTCTTTGCTGTGACAAAATGTGATACTCTAAATATTTTGGTGTCTCTTAGGACCTTTCTTGTCCTCTTTACCTTCTTAAGGTGTATCCCTGGTAGTAGAACCTCTGGGTGAAAGGGGAAGGATATTTTAGTCACTTTCTTCACTTAGTTCCAAAGGACTTTCCAGAATGGTTGGGACTGTTTGATAGCTCCACTGGAACAGATCTTTATAGGAGGTAAAGGTTTGTTCTGCCCTGGGCACGAACTTCCAGGTTCTGAAGAGTTTGCTTGTCATTCTGATGTGAAGGTGTTTCTAGGAAGAATTCAATTGGGAAGAATGACTAGAAGATTTAAGCTCTTAGACTCCTTAACCTAATGAATGTTAAATTGACATTAATCTAGCAGGTCTGAAATTTTAAGAACCTTCCCTTCTACAGAATACATGTACTTGTAATGGAGTTGTTGGAAGGAAGTAATTGCAGCTTGTTGAGCCACAACATTTAAAAACTTGGAGTTTATAAACACAAATTAGAGGGTGATTACTGACATCCAAAATGCTGCTTCTGCTTCCCAGAAAAATTCCCCATGAGATACCCGAAAATCAGGAATTCCCTATCTTAGCAATTTAAAACATATATTAAAGGTCATCTGATTTTTTCTCCTTTGTTTTTAAAAACTCAGTGTATCAGCAAGCACCCTGGCATACCCAGGGTGGCTGCTAGCACAAGTTGTTAGATCTGCTTTTCTAAAGGAAAGCAACTCAAAATGGGTTAACAGTCTTACTTTAGTCAATCAAACATATATCATTTACCTAGTTCAGGGGGAAAAGTCAGCACGCTGAACTTTACAGAATGCAAACAGGTTACAAGCAGACAAAGAAACAGATCAGCAGCCGGGCTTCCAACCGTCTGACCATCACATCCGTACCTGTTCAGTTACCAGAGAGGGAAGCACCAACATCTGGGTTTTTCAAAGCTGGGGGGCTCAATGGCTTCCCAGCGTCTTATCTGGCCAAATCACACAACTCTTCTCAAAGTGAGCCCCAAACCAAAACCTCACATGAGGGTATATACATAGCCTTCTCTTGGGTCAGAGAATGTCACAGCCCTCTTGACCCACTGCCCAATCACAAAGTAACAAGGCGTGGACATTCCTGAAGAACAAACCTCCCACCACTGGCACCACGTGACCACATTCAGCCTATTAGGGGCAGAGTATACTTTCAAATCAGGGAAGGTTCTCAGAGCCACTTAAGCCTATCAAAGGGCCTAGGGGCAGGGAAGATCTTCAGATTCCCGTAACACGCAGATATTACCACATGTAAAAGATTAGACAGCCATTGAAATCCTAGTGCGACTGCATGCTTTTATTTGCTTGATGTATTTAGGCAAAAAATAGCTGCTCTTAATACTACTGTGGAAACCCTTTTGAGAGTTTGCAGTAAAATGGAAAAAAACCCAACATGTCCTCAAATTGCATAAAGTAGCAAGTTAATTTTTCTTAATCCGTGGTTTGGGAAAATGATAATAGGGAACCCATTTCATACTTGTTCATTTTTTAAAGGTTGTCTATTTAGCTGACTTGATGTTAATCAGACTTCTTTTAGCAAAATTATTGTAGCTCTTTTAGTTAATCTCTGATTTGAAGGGAAATTTGACTAGTTTGGGCTTATTGTGGAAGTGTTTGTAAGGCTTGTTGTAGCTTTGTCATTTTGAAGTCAATATGCTCTCCCCCCCAGTTGCTGAGAGGTCAGTTTTTTTCATATCATCAGACTGGGAATGACTCCAGGTCTGATGTAGTTTCTTCCCCTAACCTCCTCTTGCCCCATATAAATGCTCACAGTTCCAAATACCTTTATGTACCTATTACTACTCCCTGACTCTCCCTTCCCCACCCCCCTTCCCATGAAGAATCAGTACCTGAGCTTGTTGTTCAGTTGTATCAGCCTCTTAGTGGCCCCATATCTTTTCTTTGCAGAGATACCGGAGAGGTTTGCCATTTCCTTCTTCAGCTCACTTTATAGATGAGGAAACTGAGGCAAACAAGGTTATTGTCACTCACCTTGTAAATATCTGAGGCCAGGATTTGAACTCCAGAAGATGAGTCCTCCTGACTCTAGGCCTGGTACTCTATTAGCTGTAGCACCTAGTTGCCCAAAACAATTAAAAATGAAATTATAAAATAGTGGAAAGGAGGTGGAGTCAGTCCCTAGGGAAAAGTGAGGGATAGCTGGTGGATAGGCCAGGTTGCTCCTCCAGGGCATGTAACATATGGAAAGTGCCAGAGGAAGGCCTATACATTTGTTGGGGAGAGCCTTTCCAACCTCTGTGGGGAGTCTTTGACAAAAACTGCATATGATGAGGAGATGCAAGAGGGTTTTATGTGTTCGCTAGAAATAGTTCATTCCTTCAGGTGCTTTTTATGTAGTAGCCATTATTAACTCTTGGTATGTGCCAGATTCTGTGCTAGGCTCTGTCGGAGACATAGATGAAAACATGAAACCATCACTGAAAGCACACCGTTCACGAATTGGGCTTTCTAGCAGACCCTCCGGGACTTCCCCAGCTAAGGGGGATTCTTTTCTAGTTGTGTAATTTGCACATACACACACTTATACACACAACAGAACAACAACAGAAAACAAAAATCTAACATGCTAAAGTCTTTTATAAATTGCTCTGAGCTAGATTAAATAGATTCTCAGCAACTGTTCTGCTTGATGAGTTGACTTTGCCAAAAACTGGTTTAGATCTGTCCATTGTTCAGACCATTTCAGTTTTTATCTTTTGTGTCATTTCTTTTATGCCTAACACAGTTGTGTGGTAATCTTAGGATAAAATAATGTGACTACTTCCAAAAAATGAAAAAAGTATTTCACCTTTGACCAGTTTGATCACAAATACTGAATTAAAGGAGTCAGAGTTCATGAGGCTTTGTTGTATTTCTCTGACGCTGCAAACTCAGTTTTTGGGAACAAAAGTGATTTTCAGTCCTGTCCTGTCTAAGTGTAACTTCATTTATCTGAGGGAATATCTGAAACTTTCAGGAAATAAAAGGTTAGTGTAGACTATGAAAGCTACTTCTTGCAAGCTTTGTATGTGCTGTATCTCAGTGGGTGAGAATATCATGCTAGTCATGCCAAGGTCAGTCTCTTTAGCCTTGATCTGTTTGACAGCGACAGTTTTTGTCCTTGAAGACCAGCTGTCTTGCAGATGCACACCCTTGGTCCAAGGGAGACCAGAGGAGAGATACTCTTATGTATTTGTGCAAGCTATTAGCCAAACAAAAACTCCAGGAATTGGTTTGTAATGTATCAGTGTTTATCATAAGTAACTATTTCTTTGTAATTTTACAACTAAATAGGGATTTTATTTTAGGCTATAATCGTACCTTTGATGTGGATGCAATCCCAAATTTGAATTAGTATACATCAGCTAGGATAGTACTTTGCACATAGTAGGCTCTTAATAAACATTTGTTGAATTGAATCCAAGTGACAGTTGTACTAGTAGCAGATCTAGTGTGTCCTAGGGTTCACACTGGTTGAAACTTGAGATGGATAGTCTATGCCCATGATAACATATCTGTCTATCCTTCATTTACATCTGGTATATCTGTACCAACCTAATTCTGTCTACATACTTGGAATATTCAATTTAAAGAGAAATCCTTCATTCTTTATAATTTCCTGACTAAGACTGATTTCTGCTGGTGGTTTCTGACTTTTAAAATAGTCTTCCATTACCATCATGTGAGTACAAATCCACTGAACACTGGAATTTGATGATTTCATACTTATTTCCATCTTTTTCCAAACGGTTGAATCATTAGTTTGTCCTATCAAGTTGTCAGCCTCTTTATTATTGAGTTGTTTGTGGTTCTAAATGTTATCTGTTTGTTGATTGATCTGGATGATCCCATAACTTAGTTGGTTTTGAATAACAATGACTCAAAAGCTGAGTTCATGCATGAAAAAACTAAATAGCTAGATTTTCCATGCCACCATCTTGTTAGATGATTACTCGTCAGTCCATTTGGACTGGCATGTGGATGGAGGGATGGTGAGCTTGGCTCAGAACTGAATGGAATGGAGAAACTGGGCTTTGAATTGTACAGATTGTGGTGTTTTTCATTAATCAAAGCTGTTCCTCATGCAAAAACCCACTTTTTAAAATGCAGCTATTTCCTGGCAAGGTTGTATGAATTTTGGAACAACATAATTTCTGGGGACTCATAAGTCAAGGGAGAAACTCATTCTGAGTGTTAGACTTTAACATATTTCCAGTAAAGACCCAAGTGTAAGAAGTGATATAAGGATTATCATTAAGGAAATTGGGAAAGGATATGGATCACTTATGTGGCAACAATGAGGGAAGATAGTAGGAAAGATAAGGGTTGCAGAGGTGCTCCCGAAACATAAGAAGCCTTAGAGGAGAGCCTCCAGTATGGTAGATGGATTTTTCTTCCAGAGATCCTTTGTGGAAGATCTTTGGGAGAATATTGACAAGAAATGAAAAAAATTCAAAGCACTTTGAATCTTAAAAGCACTAGGGTTTCTGAGGTCCTTTCCAGTTCTTCAATTCCCTGATTCTCTCTGTGGAATAATTGCAATCTGCATTAATAGAGGCTTTACCCATGCGGTTGAAATCGGATCCAATGAAGTATCGATGTATACTAAAGATCAGTGATTTCATGGGGGGTGGTTGTTGCCTCCATTATTTTAGATTGCATTCCCTCCTTGTTTCATATTTTTCATGCTATGGCTAATGCAATGGTTGTCAGCATCTCTAGGGATTTAACTAGGATTGGCCTCTGAAGATGGAATAATAGACACAAGTGAGAACCTATTGAAACTTGTCATCCAGTGGCATAGCTTTGGAGTAATAGGCCTTATTTTCTACATATAAAAAGATTTTCTTTTTTTTTTCTTTTTTGGAGGATGGTAAGGCAGAGCAATTGGGGTTAAATGACTTGCCCAAGGTCATACGGCTAGTAAGTGTTAAGTGTCTGAGGGCAGATTTGAACTCAGGTCCAGGTGAATCCAGGGCCTGTGCTCTATTCACAGCACCACCTATCCGCCCCTAAAGGATTTTCTACTAGTGAGAGCTGTCTCGGAGTGGAATGGGTGTTCTTCTGTGCCTTCTTTCTCACAGGAGGGCTTCTAGTAAAAGCTGGATGACTGCTTTTTGGGGACGTTGAAGAAAGGGTTCCTGTTTAGGTATAGGTTGTACTTGATGGTCTCTGAACGTCCTGCCAGGTCTGAAATTCTGGGATCCTCATGCCAACTGAGAATTGGTATTCCCATAGACTAGCTTGTGCTTTATGTAGTGTGGTGGTCAGATAAAATACAAGCGATTTTTTAAAAATAGGTAAAGAAGGAGTTTTTTCCAAATTCCTTTTTGTGACACAAATGTGGTTTTGATACCTAAATGAGGGAGAGCAAAAAGACAGTACCATTAACCAATTTCCTTAATGAATATTGATGCAAAAATTTTAAATAAAATACTAGCAGGGAGATTACAGCAATATATCTCAAAGATACACAATGTCCAGGTGCGATTTATACCAGGAATGCTAGGCTGGTTCAGTATTAGAAAAACTATCAGCATAATTTACCATATCAGTAACAAAAAGAATAAAAATCACATGGATATATCAGTAGATAGAGAAAAAGCCTTTGACCAAATACAATATGCATTCCTATTAATAACACTAGAAAGCATAGGAATCAATGGAGCCTTTCTTAAAATGATAATTAGTATCTATCTAAAACAAGAACAAGCACTAATTATAATGGGGATAAACTTGAAGCCTTCTCAGTAAGATCTGGAATGAAACAAGGATATCTATTATCACCGCTAGCAATACTAGTTGAAATGATTAGCAACTTCAGTAAAGTTGCAGGATATAAAATAAACCCATATAAATCATCAGCATATCTGTACACTACCAATAAAACCCAGCAGCAAGAGATAGTGAAATTTCACTTAAAATAGCTACAGAAATATAAAATACCTGGGAATCTACCTGCCAAGACCAATCCAAGGATTATATGAACACAATTGCAAAACACTTTAGACACAAATAAAGACATCTAAACAATTGGAGAAATATTAATTACTCTTGGGTAGGCTGAGCCAATATAATAAAATGACAATCCTACCTCTATTGTTTTGGGGTCCACATCCTGCTTGGGCATCCTGGTGCTGCTGCTTTCTGATTGGCTGAATGTTGTGGTCCTGTCTAAGACTAGATGGATGTGGTTGTGGAGCGCAAGGACACTTGGTGTTTCTGTGGGAAGTAGGCGGAATGAATCTGGGGGCAGTGGCTGGTTAGAGGTAGTGACTGAGATCCCATCACACAGACACGCCTGCTGTTTCTGTGAGAAATTTGAGTTCTTGGACACATCTGTTATTGAAGTGAGCAGTGAGGCATATATGAAGAAGTTAGGGTATTGAATGGGGGTGGAGTATGAGTGGCTAGGTAGGGGAAGTGGGCGTGCTGGTGGGCCTATAAAGAAGTTAGAATAGGGGGCGGAGCCAAGATGACGGCGTAGCAGCAGCAACATATCGCAGCTCTCACATAGCCAACCCAAAATACCCATAAAACAGGACTCTAAACCAATCCTAGAACTCCAAAACGCACACAAAGATACTTCCCACTAAAGTCAGCTCGGCTACGAGGAACCATATCAGCACTGCAAACTGAAACCAGCCTGCCCTGAAGCCGCGGCTGTGCCCCAGGGGCGGCTGGCCTCGGAGGAGCCTCTCAGGTGAGCGGATTAGCAGCAGCTGCGAGTGGCAATTGCAAAAGGGGGAGATAAGCAGTCCCACTAAAGGCCTCCAGAGCGGAAAAGCGAAAGGCAAAGGTTTTGCACCCGCCGCTGCTTTGTAGCTTCCTGCCCGCGGCCTGCAGACAGCAGGGGGACTGAGCGATTGTGCTCAGGCCAGTGCTCTCACGTTGAGCGGCCTGGATCCGGATCGCCGTCTTGGGCCTCCGTCTTGGAGTCTTTATTATCCAGTTAGCCAGAAGTATTTAGGAACACTCCCAGCATCTTCCTGAGAGCTACGGCAGCCGGGAGGACCCCAGCGATTTGGGATAGAGTTTTCCCTTCTGGAAGCAGAGCCCCACAGAGATTTAAAAAAAAATCACGGTCTGAACAACCATGAGTAAGAATAAGCATAAGAAGCAAAGTAAGAACAGCTCCCAAACCCTTGATTCCTTCTTTGGGGAAAAGAAAGATCATGGGAGAGAGAGGGAGGAGGAGAGCGCAGCCAGAGCACCCCCACCAGGGGTCTCCAATAAACATGAAGAATGCCTTAAAGCTAGAGATGAGC
>CM053583.1:22606774-22632581 GCA_028627135.1 Pseudochirops cupreus | reverse complement strand
TTGAGTTTCAAATCCTCTCCCCTCCCCCCCCCCCCATGGCAGCGTGCAGTCAAGTATAGGATCTGCACATACTTTCACATTGGACAGTAGTCTGGTTGTAAAGAAGGGTTGTAACCAGTGGAGTGAACAGTGGGGAAAAGGAAACATAAACCAAACATGGAAAAGAACGCTAGCATGTAGATTGCTTCAGTCTCCATTTAAACTCCTGTTCTTTCTAGATCTTTCTCTGAATGTCATAGCTTTATTTTGAAAGCCTTTAAGGGAATGGGGAAAAAACCGAAACCTTAAGTCTTTTATTGCATAAGCTTCTTTTGAATCTCTTTACATTTGTACTGGTTTCCTCCAGAAGTAGAGTATCTAGCATATATTTTCCAGTTTATTTCCTTAAAAGCATTGAAAATATCCTGCATCCTTAGGCTAAAACTTAGAATAAAAAAACCTTGAAAGATTTGCTGAATTGCAACCCCTGTTGGTCGTATTCTAAAATGTTTTCCTTTGGAAAAAATGGGAGGTTTAGGTAGGGCAGCTGTAAATGCCTTAGATTTCGTTCTAAAGAAGTGAGTCCTGTGCCCCTGCCAAAATGAGTTATTAGCAAGTCCTAGCCTATTTCCTCTCAATAAATTTAGAGCTAGAAGGACTTGAGCTGATTAATGTATTATGGTGCACGGGAGAGAGAACTGAACTTGGAGCCAGAGGTTCTGGATTCAAATAATCCACAGTACCCGCATATCAGGCCCCTCTTCCCTTCTACATATGGAGTTCACTACCCACCTTCTTCACTGCATCAGGACCATCTCCAGCACCAGTATAGCCTCTAAGGACAAGAACTATCCTATCTCTTGTCCTTGAAGACATTCTGCAGGCCAGACCACGTCTTTCTCTAAGCTTTCCTTCCTCTGCTTGCTCCTAGGCAGGCTTCTTGGGCAATCCAAGACAACATAATGACCTGCCGCCAGGATGGACCTAAAGAGATGACTTTTAGTTTAATCTGCTGCCCTCAGTGGACCTCTCTCCAACCACAGTTACTCTTCCTGGACTCAGTTCTTAATGGTTAACAAATTCCTATCCCCTTATGCTCACCCCATCCCTGTGATTCCAAACTGTTTAATGTGCATACCCTGTTTCCTTTCCAAAGCTTGAGCTGTTAGCCTACAAACTGCATTCTCATTTTCAAACTTTCCTTTCCTTCACTCCTGTCGGCCTCCATCCTGCCACCATTTCATAAGGTCCTTTCCATTATGTCCTTCAGTATGCCTTCTCTGCAATAAAACAAGCTTCCTCTTATCTTAAATATTCCTTTTATATTCTTTCTGTCTTCTCTCCTTTACAGAAACCTGGCTTCTATCTAATGACACAGCTTCCCCCATACACCTTTGCAAATACTGCTAGTGTTTTCTCTCATACTCTGATGAGGGAGTTGGAATACTCTTTGCTCTCCATTGTCATTTCCAGTCTTTCTCTGGATCACTTTCACCAAGTAACCTGTCTTGTGAGATTCACACTATCTCCATTTCTCATCCTATCCAGGTAATGGTAGCAATTATTTACCAACTACCAGGACATTCTTTCTCTCTCCTCTGTGAGTTCGATACTTGACTCACAGTGTTTCTCTCCTGTTCCCATACAAGGAGACTGAAACATACATATTGATTGTCCCTCAAACACTTTACATTTTTAGCTGTTTGAAGAAAAAAAATAGGGGAATAAGGGGCTATATTCAGTTCCTTCTCTGATACAAATTTGGTCTCTGTAACCTAAACAGGGAGTCAAAACAGAAAGAAAATTCTACCAATATTCCTGATGAAAATCATTACCAAAAATGTAAATAAAGTACTAAGAGACAGAAATGGTGTGCTATGGCATACCCTCACTAGGTTGGATTTATAGTAGGAATGCAGGATCGGTCCAGAATTAGGAAGACCATCAACATAATAGGTTATATTAGTAATAGGAAGAATAGCAGCAATCGTCTATGTCGGGAGACACAGAAGAAGACGCTTTAGACAACATTCAAATGCCCCAGCTTCCCAGGCCCCCAGCCTGCTTCATGTGCCTCTCAGAGCCCCTTCCCTGTACTCTGTGCATGCCGGCAAGTCGCAGAATGGCAGCTTCTTCAGGGCAAGGGCTCCACCGGCCTTGGTGCATTATAAATGCTCCTTGGTAGTGACGATTCACAGTGTGAAGGCAGGGTCAGGGTGATGAGACGGCCCCGGGAGTGGGGCGTAGTCAGGGACGGTGGGGTGCTGATGGGCTGAGCATTCCAGGTGGCACTCTCAGCCATTGTGTGATCGCATGTGTACTCCTGTTTGGTTGGGCTTTTTTCCTTCCTGTAAATCTCCCCTCCTGAAATCTTTAATACTGTCCTTTGGAAAGTCTGGGAGGATTTTGTTAATACTTGGATGTTGTTTCTTCATCATAAATGTGTTGATTGCCTATTTGCTCCACTTCTTTCCTACCATCCTGATATATTTTACTTAATGGAGCATCTGGTAATGCTGGCAGGAAATGTCAGACAGATCTGCACTCTGCAGTTGAGGGTGATGAGGATTGAATTTTCCTAGGATGAACTCATTTGTTGTTCTCCAAATTTAAGGAGACAAAGGAAATGAATCCAAATGAATTTAGTGACTGGCAAGCAAGAAGTAGTGTCTAGTCTTCTTTTGAAGGGCTCAGTAAATTGTGAATTGACTACTGTTGCTTTTATGAATTGAAGGCAGCGGCCGTTCGTGAGCTGTGGCTGCTGACCTGAATGTGAGCTCTCAGTGAATAGTGAACTTCATCCGTGTGAATGGTGCCTGGATGTGACTGGCTCCCCAGAGGGGAGAGCAGCGTCATGTGATCAGGACATGGGCTGCTACATGTGCTGCTGGGGAGAGGGGAGGAGGGATCTTGTTCACATTCTGCCTGTGGACAGCTCCTGGATTCTTTTGCCCTTCCCGGTAGAGCATTAGTTCAATTAGAACTGAAACATTTAAGGAGGTGTGATGATTTTGTGTTTGGGTGACAATGTGGGATGTTAGCAGCCTCTAAAGGATTTTTAGAGAGCTATTTGAGGAAGAAGACCTCTCATGACCTTTTTCTAGATCCTTAAAAAAAAAACACCTGAGCCCAGCCATTCTTATCAAACCTGCATCTCAGGTAGCTCCTAAATCTTCACAAAACTTTCAAATTTTGTCTTTTCTGGTAGGTTCCTTTGTAGTGGAATAAACCATTTTTATGGACTTTTTCATTTTAGAGCAAGAGTCTTAAATTTCAGACTTAGCCAAGACTATGTGAAATTCCAACACCTGATTCTTTTCCAAACAAGGACCCATGGTAGTAAGACAGAAGGGTGAGGCATGAACCAGTTTAATAACAATTATATAGTTAATGTATATAGTTCTTTAAGGTTTGAGTCGATGGCCCTGCCAGCTCTAAATCTATGATCCTTTGACCAACAACTTATATATTAATATTTGGCCCAGTATTTTGTGTCTCTAGATTAATAGGTAAAGAGTTATTTTTTTTATCATCTTGAGTTATGTATAAATGTTCTTCTTGCATTGAGTTTTAGTTACTGAAATACAGCTGTCTCAGAGATGGCGTGTGGATGTAAAGCATGATGATTTTTTTTTAAACAGACATATCAGCTTGCATACTTCCAAGTGGAGGCTTCTTCCTTCACAGCAGTTTCTTTGGGAGCTTCTACATTTGTTCTAAGGACATTGACATTGCTTTTGCTCCTAATATTTTCGAACTGCCTCTCCTAGTATGAGCCCAAGAACCTGAGGTCCATTCCCCTAGCCTCAGTAGTGGTCACTTTTCTTCTTGAAGTTTAGTTTTAAGAAATAGCCATTGAGTCATTGAGAACCAAACCTGCTGTGAGCGTTGTGGGTGATCAAACTGGAAAATGCTGTCTGTCAGCCAGATCAAAATACAGCTCAGAAGTATGATCTAAGGCCATGCGGTGTGTTAGCAGTCTGTCTAGTCCAGTCTCTCATTTTGCAGAACAGGAAATTGAGGCCCAGTGAGGTTATGTGATAAGCCTAACCTGTGTAACTAACAGGCATCAACAAGCAAACTATGACTTTATACAACATATGCCATGATATGCCCAAGTCCTCTGTAACATTACTGTTAAAATGGGAGCTCCTTTATGGTAGGGTTTTTGTTTTGGGTTTTTGGTTTTTGATTTTAAGCTTAGCTTTGTTTTGTTTTTCTTTGTATCCCTAGTGATTGCTAAATATTAGGTGTTTAATATATACTTATTGATCGATTATTCTGGCATATAGAATAAAACATGTTAAAGCTAATTAAGACTGATATTGTCTAATGAAAAACTTTGGACAATCACAGAATCTTTTTAGTTTGCTAATTCTACATCTGATCATAGTACAACCTTCAACATAAACTGTGTGTTCCAGGTAACCTATATTCCTCTTTGTTTCCCAGTTAAGCACTCTAATCTCCTGCCATTCCTTTTTTTTCCCCCCTTCTCAAGACCTGTTCCTTGGGCACAGAAGCCCCTACAGCTCCTTCCTCACTTGTTAAATTCATATTTCTCCTTCAAGGTCCAGATCAAATGCCATAATACATTTCCATATCATCACCTGGAAGAGTGATTCCTACACTCGGACAGCACTGTTTATGCATTTATATGGTGCCCATTACATCCTTCTTCTCTCTGGGCCTCTTTCTCTCCGCCTTATCTTCCCTACTGTACTCTTTTTTTTTTTTCCTTTTTGGAGTCTGGGCGGGGGGAGGTAGGGCAGTTGGGGTTAAATGATTTGCCCAAGGTCACATAGCTAGTTTTTGTGTGTGTTAAGTGTCTAAGGCTGGATTTGAATTCAGGTCCTCCTGACTCCAGGGCCAGTGCTTTATTCACTGCACCACCTAGCCGCACCCCCTACTGTACTCTTGAACATGCTGAAAAAGGGGACTGGATTTTACAGAACTTTGGCTCTTCCACATTACCTAGCACAGGAAGTCCCCCAGTAAAGTGAATGGATTTTTAATGATAATCACTGGTTTCAGACACTGTCATTATTTTTATTCTGTGGCTTGTTTTGAAGTTTAATCTGATAAAACGAATGACCATTTTGCCTTTAAGCACATGCTTTTAAAAATCATCTTTACATTAAGCTAGTTATTACTTCTGACTGTTCTTTTCATTGAGGATACATATCTGACTCTGATTTAGGGTTTGATAATCTGGTAAGATTTGTTTTATAGCTCTGATTTCAGAAACTTAATGATAACTTACATGTAGGGATACTTGTACAGAGGATAGAATATCAGAGATGGGTGTGCCCTTTAAAATAATCAGATTCCTTTCCCTCATTTGGTAAGCAGCAGATGAGGAAGAGGCATGTTCCAGGTAATAGATCTTGTTAGTGGCAGGAATAAGACAGTAGCCTGGATCTCCTGACTTCCAGTCTTTTCACTACACCATGTGTAACATAAATTGTATCCTTATCAGTCAAACGCTTAGACTCTACAATTTTGAGTTTCTGACAGTTTGGGCTAGTTGAACTGCTCTATGACTTTTTTCCTATAAGAGGACTTACCAAGCAAATGAGTAGTATTAAATTTTATGATGAATATTTAAGCTACTTAAGAGAACAAACTATTTTCCAATACTTTGGAAAGAACTGTTCCTACTATTGATGTGCTGAATAGAAACCATTCTTATCTTTTTCATTATTTCATTACTCAGGGAGCCTGCCAAGTAATTTAGTAAGGGTCCTGTGTACTTGAAAGCAATAAAAATGCAATTAAAATTTAGACTTTTCCTCTGCAGTGGTTCTCAACCTGTGGGTCGCAACCCCTTTGGGGATCTAATGACCCTTTCACAGGGGTCCCAGGGGTCGCCCAAGACCATTGGAAAACACACATTTCTGATGGTCTTAGGAACCGAGACACAGCTCCTCTATCCGTCTCCAGGTGTGTCCACCCACATGCAGATACACCCACATATGAATATTAAAGGATCCCGGCATTAGGAAGGTTGAGAACCACTGCTCTACTGCCTCATTTTGAGGGCCAGGAGCTCTATTTTGTAAGGTTCTATATTGCTCAAATCCTTTCAGTGCACACTCAAAAACCAGTACTGCTTTTCAAGCACCAGGTTAGCTGCATGTGAATAAGAAGTCCTTTATTATTAGGTTCGCCGCTTGGTGATAATTTATTTGTCTATGGCACACCATGGACCCCAGACTTTGGAGTAATTCATACCTCCTCCCCCCAGTGAATCAAATTTGTGATGTTTACTATACCTTGGAATAAGATTTTCAAAGAATTATTAATTTGTCAGCTTTTAAAAAGTATTAAACATATCAAAATGTAGAATGACGGTGAGCATCTGCTGGAAGTCTGACAAAGATATCGGTGTGTTCAGAATCTAATGCTACTCCAGGTTGTTTTAGACTTAGGTTGACGTATGTTTGACTTGCATTAGACTCAAGTTGTGTCCTTGGGATAGCTAAGTGGAGACGTCCCACAGACTGTCGGCACTGAGGAACGGGAATTTAGGAGAGATGTTAATGGATGTGTAGATTTTAGAGCCTTCTGCGTAGAGATGCTGATGGAATGAGTGGGGCTGAGGAGATCTCCAGAAGGAAGCATACAAGAGAGAAGGGCCCAGGAGAGCGGGGAGCCTTGGGGAAACCGAGGAACCGGAACAAGATGTTGTTGTTCCGTTGTTTAGGTTGTGTCTGACTCTTTATGGCCTCCATATGGGGTTTTCCTGGCAAAGATACTGGCCTGGCTTGCCATTGCCATCTCCAGCTCGTTTTATAGATGAGGAAACTGGAGCAAACAAGGTTAAGTGACTTGCCCAGGTTCATATAGCTAGCAAGTGTTTGAGGTCAGATTTGAACTCTGGAAGATGAGTTTTCCTGACCCCAGACAGGACAGTTGACACCTAGCTGCCCAAGATGGAGATCCATCAAAGGAGAATGAAGAGCAGTAATCAGAGGTAGGAGGAAAATCAGGAGAGCAGAGTGGCATCACAGGTGTCTTGCTATAGGATGAGTCAGTTTGCAGGCAGGAGGGGGTGATAGAAAGTGTCAAAAACTGCTAAATGATCGATCTAGCAGAGGACTGGGAACTCAAGGTGAGGCCAGTTTTCATGGCAAACCAGATTAGAGCAGCTGAGAAGTGAATGGAAAGGGAGGAAATGAAGGCCAGAAAGTCCTTTCCAGAACTTCGGAAAGCATAGGAGCTCTAGGAACCTAGGTCAGGAGAGCGGCAGGAGCCAGGAAAGGTTGGGGCAAACCTGGGCGTGTTTGTAGGCACAAGGGAGAAAGAATCTATAGAGTAGAAGGAGAGCCAGAAGATGGGGGCTGTGGGATACAGCTCAGATAAGGACACGTCTTTTGTATGTATCGATTTGAAGAAGTCGAGGCCTCCAGGATTAAACCAAGCAGTGCTATGTGCTACTAGGTATTGGGCGGGAACCCCCCCAAACCTTTTGTTTTTAGTTAACAAGCATTAATTTTCTCCTCCTCCCACCTCCTCTTGCCCTAGTTGAGAAAAAAAGAAAAACAAAACCTATATAACAAACAGACATCAACAGGCCAAAGCAATGCCCATTTGCATTGTACTGATTCTTTTGGGTCTGGGTATTCTTGGAGATGGCCTCTTTTCCGGCCACTCCTTCCTCCACCTTGGCTCATTAGGCCTAACTGATCAAATATTAATATGGCAGGCTGGTGTTTAATCACTGTTAACAAAAGCTGATCATTCCTGCTGGTGGTAAGATCGTAGTCAGAGTTCTGGGGGAGCCTGTCAGGGCCACAAAGCTCCCTTTTAGTGAAGAGCAGGTCAGGCCACAAGGCCAGGGGCTGCTGCCCTGTGAATGGGCTCTGCAGTTGAAGTTTGCATTTTAGCTTGCAGATTTTGACTGTAAATTCAGATGCAAAAAGAAGTAAATAGGATTTTCCTCCCATCTGTGGAGACACTGGAGACTGAATTTTGGCTGGATCTGCCATGCAAACAGACATCATTTAGAAATAATTATAATTTTATTTTTAAACTTTTATTTCTGGATGATATTAGAAATTAACCACTCTGAAGGCAGTGATTTTGCCACTGTTCTGTTGCAGTTGTGTGAGGGGGAGGGGGGAAATAATCCTTTATAGGCTTACAGTCAGAGGCATCTGGCTTTTTCTTTTCTCTTTAAATTTTTAAATTTATTTTAGTTTTCAACATTCATTTCCACAAGATTTTGAATTCCAAATTTTCTCCCCATCTCTCCTCTACCTCCCACCCCAAGATGGCAAGCATACTGACTGACTACCCCTTCCCGCAGTCTGGCCTCTTTTCTATCCGTGCTATCACCCCCTTTCCCCCTTTCCTCTTACTCTCTTGTAGGGCAAGATTGAGAGGTATCTATCTTTTAATGCACTCACAGATAAACACCCAGCTTCTAAATGAAAATGTGTAAAGTTCGTAGAATCTAGCTGATGTAAAGCCATTCGAACATTTCTCCTTGTGCTGACAAAATGTTCAGTTTTTCTTTCTTTGTGAAGCTCTAAGTTAGGATATACTAGCGAGTGTGTTTGTATTCTGGTGGCGTAGCTGAACCAGACAGCTCTGCGGCACACCATGCTATTTTTAGACTCTGGGTTGCCATTTTTATCCTGTAAAAATATTCATCAATGTCTGGGTGACAGACCATCAGTTTTTATAAATGTGTCAGAGACCACATTTTTGTTCTTTGTCTCTTTCTTCTCCAAGCTCCTCCCTCACTTTTTCTCTTTTCCATTCATATCTGCTCACACAGCTGTTTTGGGGAGAGCTTTTTGGGGGGGGGAGAATCAGTTCATATATTCAGTCCTTCATTTTACAGATCTTCAGCACCGCCCAGTTCATTCATGTTCTCCCATGTGTAGCTGCTTACTGCCTGTTACAGGGGAGCCAGGCTACTTCTTAGAGATGGAGGCTTAGAAAATGGCATCAATTGCGGGGGGGGGAGGCTGTCGTGCTGCTTCCATTCTACTTCTGGGCCTCCTACCAGAGGGGCTCGTCTTCTCACTTCTGCCAGCCCTAGGGGTCAGTATTGTTTTGCATAAGCAGACAGTCTGCTGTTTTTAGTTGAAATGAAATTCATCTTTTATTTTGATATTCATGCATTCGCTTTGCAGTTTTCAAATGCCTTTCTCTTACAGACCCTAAGTGATTGGCCTGGGGGAAATACAAAATTTTGATTATTCCATTTTAAATGAGGGAATTAAGGTCCCAAAAGCTTTAATGACTTAGGCAGAGTCATTTATACTTGCTGTTTTCCAGTTGTGTCCAGTTCTTGATCCCGTGGCCCATAGCATCTCAGTGTTGTCCATGTGGTTTTCTTAGCATAGCTTCTGGAGTGGTTTGCCATTTCCTTCTCCAGTGGATTAAGGCAAACAAAGTTTAAGTGAATTGCCCAGGGTCACACAGCTAGTTAAGTAACTGAGGTCACATTTGAACTCAAGTCTTCCTGACTCCAGGCCCAGGGCTCTATCCACTGAGCCATCTATTCTAGGTCAAAGCCCAGGTCTCTTAGTGGAGCTCCAAGGCCCCGCTTTCTAGGCCTTTCTTTAGCTCAGCCTAGGCATGGGGATGAGAGCCAGCCAGCCAGCACCAAACAGTGCAGTGCCAGCCCCATTGTCTTCTGAGAGGATATGCTCAGTTTGGGCACTAGGGGAGGGAGTT
Organism: Pseudochirops cupreus; assembly: GCA_028627135.1. Lineage (NCBI taxonomy): Eukaryota > Metazoa > Chordata > Mammalia > Diprotodontia > Pseudocheiridae > Pseudochirops > Pseudochirops cupreus. The sequence continues at coordinate 22,622,909 of CM053583.1, read as the reverse complement.
CTCTTTTGATTCTAATTGTAGCATGGTAGGAACCCAACACTCCAACGTGTCCTTACACTAGCCAGGAGGATGTAATCAGGAGCAGGAAATGCATTTTGTTTCCTATTTCAGTAATACATTTTATTGATTTCTTCAGTGCAGGGCCCTCTGGAAGGGCCAGGTGCTCCTTCTCTCTGTCTAGGCTGATTTACACAGCTTTATAATTCACTTCTTCCTTTAGAGCACTGCCTGCAAGTGCTTCAAGGACAACCCACCCAACTTGGTGTGAATCCTGTACTGTGAAGGCCGGCCAACCCATCAGCTGGGATGTTTGTAAAAGAAAATCATAATTACAAAGAACTTTAGTTATAAAATGTGTTTTCATATGCCAGACCATCCCCTATTAATGTCAGAAACAGGAATGGTCACCTTCTAAAAACACTGCCAAGAACAATGGTCAAGGAGGCAGAAGATCTATATCCTTCTCCTTGTTCTTCCTTATCTTGTCATCTTACTTAGACTTTCCTCCTGTGTAAAATGAAGAAACTGAGCTAGACGAGAGTCTCCTAGTTGATGCTGTACAGTGGACTGTTGAAATGTGAATGTGTGCTCCAAGCTACTAAACTTCTTAGGAAATATAATCCTCAAATACTCAAGAAAATCTGGTTTACCATCCATTTGTTGGTTCCCTTCAGTGATCCCCAGGCTTTCCTTGTTTTAATACCCCTTTACTCTCTCATGCTCAGGGGCAGAGATTTTCCAAGACAAGTCTGTTCACCACCCACCCTGCCTGCCACCAAATCCTCTTTCTGCACTTACAGACTTTTTCTAAGCTCTTTTGTTTCTCACTTGTCCCAGTCATAATGAACTGAAGGCTCAGTGGTCCTGGAACCATTAATTCCACTGAAAGAGCTGGAAGTAGAGGGGCCTGGTCCATGGCTCTCAAACTTTGTGATCTCAGGACCCTTGTACCCTTTTAAAAATTACTGGGGATACCCACAAGAGGTTTTGTTTATGTGGCTCATATCTGATCACTGTTTACTGTATTAAAATTTAAAATGTCTTGGTATTATGAAAATGGTTTTGACCTTGTGGACCTCCTAAGCCTCAGGATCCCTGGAACAAAGGCTCATGGTCCCATTCAAGGTGGCCACTGTCCCATTTCCTTCCTTTCCTTTCTGCCTTCTCAGAGCCTAGTGCATTTCTTCCTGGGAAGAGAAACCAGTAGAAGTTGCTAGGGAGGGTGTCTAACAAGAAGCAAGCAGGGGCCAGTTCTTTGTGACTAATGGTCTTTATAGTACAAGGGCAGGGAGAAGCAACACATAGCTCTAGGGAATTCAGGGGTAAGAGACAGGGGCGAGTGCATAGAGCCTGCATCTGAGGTCTGAAGCCTCACACTGAGGTCCTGCCTCTCCTCCCCAGTGGTCCCGTGGTCTTGAGTAAGTCATTTGAATTCTTTTCTCATCTGTGAAGTAAAGATAATAAAGCCTCCCTCTGCCTCAGAGGTCTGTGGTGAAGCTCAAGGAAGGTGATAAAGCATATGGTAAATTGTGGCTTGTGCCAATATAAATTTTAATAATGAATTATAAATACAATGATCTTGAGAAGTTCCTGCACTAAAGTCCCATGGGAGCCTTCTCCTGGTGTGGAGGTGACTATTGCAAATGGAGTCTGGGCTGTTGCAGCTTGTACCAAACTAGTCTTGGTCCTGAAGATAATCTGTTGTCCAAGAACCATCTGGCTACATTTAGCAAGGCTTGTTTTCCAGAACCTTAGCCACCCAGATGCTGAATCTTTTGGGGCTCCAGCAATGTAAAGCGTTTACTCAGGCATCGTAGGAAGGCAGTGTGCATCGACTCTGTTGACTATCTGCTCATTCTGGGTGAGGACTTTGCTCTTTTGCTTCTCCTGTCACTTCTCTGTCTTGATTGTCCAAAATATCTGTTCCCCCTTCTCAGTTTACTGCCCTCTGTCTTGCCCCTTAACCATAAAAGTCCTCCAAGGCTCTTAATCTTGGCTGTCTTCTCCATTTCATCTGTGTTAATGTTCTCCTCTGCTCCCATGAGTTTGAATATCATCTGTTTGTAAGTGACTTGCAGATCTGGGGCTGAGGGTAGGGGTGGGGGTAGAGTGGCAAGAGCATGGTTTGGGAATCTGGTGACTTAGGCTTGAATACAGATTCTTTTTACAATTTGTGTTTGTTTGGATAAGTCTCTTAACTTCTCTGGGTCTGTTTCCTCATTTATAGAATGAGGGCATTGGATTCAGTGACCTCTTAGATTCCTTCTAGCTCTAAGACTAACCTACAGTCTCTCTGTGCAGTCCAAATGTCTTTCCTGAGCTCCAGCCCCATAGCACCAGCTGTCTGGCCAAGGGGGTTTCCCAGTACAGAATCTCTACTGCCAATGCAGGGCAGCGCCTTCTTTGTGACTTAATATTTTCAATGGTCACCTGCAGATGGGGACAGAAAGTGACTTGCCCAGAATTCCATAGTCATGATATGTCAGAGGCAGGACTCAAATTCTCAGGCCTTCCTGACTGTATGATGACTTTCCATAGACTCACTTGGCCGTCCTAGCTTTCATGTTTCCTACAAATATGCCTGTCTCCCCCAACTCAAAAAACCCTCACTTGATCCTTCCGTCCCTGCTTACTAGCAGGCTATATGTCTTCTTGTCATTGTAGCTAAACTCCTTGAGAAGTCTCTCTATAGTACATGCTTCCACTTTCTTGCCCTGTACTTTCTTCTTACAGTCTAGCTTCTGGCCTCATAATTGCATTGAAGCTTCTGTCTCCAAAGTTAGCAATGATCTCTTAATGCTAGGCCCAGTAGCCTTTTTTCTCAGTACTCATTTTTTCTTAACCTCTCTGCAGTCTTTGCCACTATTGATCACCCTCTCCTTGACACTCTCATCTCTAGGTTTTCAGAACACCACAGTGTCCTGCTTCTCCTTTTACTTATCTGACCTATGTTTGTCTCTTTTGGTGAATCCTCATGCAGACCACGATCTCTGATGGTAGGGGTTACCTGGGGTTCTGTCCTGGGGCCCTCTTTTCTTTTTAGATGACTAGAGTTGGTGAATTCATGAACTCCAATGGATTTACTTATCACTTCTATGCTGACAGTTCTCAAATATATCTATCTTGTCCTAACCAATTTGGTGACCTCCAGTGTTGCATTTCCACCTGTATTTCAGGCACCTCAAACTGGATGTCCAGTAGACATCTTAAACTCAGTATATCCAAAACTAATTTCTTTCCCCCTAAATCCTTCTCACTTTCTACTTCTTCCCTTCCCTATTGTTGTTGAGGGCACCATTCTTCTAGTCTCTGAGGCTGGTAACCTTGGTATCATCCTCACCTCTTCACTATCACCCCACCATATGCAATTTATTACTGAGACCTGTTGATTTCACCTTTCCAGAATCTTGAATGTGCCCCCTTCTTCCTTTCGACATTGCCAGCACCCTGATGCAGGCCCTTATTGCCTCATGTCTGGACTGCTGGTGGGAGTGTCTGCCCCATCTCTCCCACTTGAATTCATCTTCCAGCCCCCAGAGTGATTTTCCTAAAGTGCAGGTTCTTCCAAATTGATCATGTCACCCCACTCAATAAATTTCAGTGGCTCCCTCTTGCCACTTGGATCAAATACAAAATCCTCTGTTTGGCATTCAAAGCCCTTCATGACCAAGGCCCCTCTTACCTCTCCCATCTTCTTACTCTCCTCACCATGTACTCTTCAGGCCTGTGAGCCTGGCGGTCTTGCTGTTCCATAAGTGAGATGCTCCATCCCTCCGCTCTGGGAATTTTCTCTGGCTCTCCTCCATTCCTGGAACACTCTCCCTCCTTGTCGCTACCTCCTGGCTTCTATGGCTTTCTTCAAGGCCCAACTAAAATCCCATCTCTGCTGGAAGACTTTGCCAGCCCCTTTCCACTTACTTATTTTCCCTTGATCCTGTATGTAGCTTGTACGTGTTTGTTTGGTTTTGTTTCCCCCATTAGATTGTGAGCTCCTTGAGGGCAGGGCCTGGCATTTGCCTCTTTTTGTGCTCTCAGCACAGGGCTCGGCACACAGTAAGTGCTTAATAAATGCTTATTGATTGAGAATTATGTTATAACTCATGTACAAGAGCCTGGCCGATTCGCTGGAATGGGTGCTCTGGCTATGTCCTCACCAAGCTTGGGGCCTGGGCCACAGAAAAGTGACACAGTGAGGAGCATGTTTATTGTCAGCTTTTAGTTTGTAGAGCCCCATTAGTCTTCTGGGGAGGGACGGACAGCATCAATTCTCAGCGGCGTACCCGAGGTCAGCAGAAGTCTGCGTAAGTAGCGGTGGCTGCTCCATCCCTCCTCAGGGCCCTTTCCCAGAGGTGCTTTTGAAAGAGCTTCATTGGAAAGACTGTCAAAACTTTCAACAAGAAATCCACTTAAACTGGCTTACTTTTGTGTCCACAGTGGTTTCCTATTCCTTTCTGCACACAGGGCAGTCATTAGGTAATGCATGTGAGGAGCTTGTTTGGTGAAATGAGCTGACTTTGTTACTGTCTTCCTGCCCTTACTGTCCATTTGTTTATCATCATCCTCAACGAGCATTTATTAACTTCTTAGGATATGCCAGGCTCTGTGCTGAGCACTGGGTTTACAGAGAAAGGCAAAAACAGTCCTGGCCCTCAAGGAGCTCACATTCTCACAGAATAGATAGCGTGAAAGTAGCCAGTTCTGTTCAAGATTTCTACTGAGTAGGTAGAAGGGAATCTCAGAGGAGACTGGGAGAGGCCCCCTCCAGAAAGCCGGATGGGAGCCGAGCCCTGGAGGAAGCCAGGGAGGCCGAGAGGCAGCAGGGAGGGAGACAGATCACTCTAGGCATGACAGCCAGCCAGTGCAAAAGCCTGTGGTCAGTAGATGGCCTGGGCCAGTGCTGATGGATTGTAGGGTGTGTGCAGGGGAAGAAAGGTAGAAAGGGGCCAGGTTATAAAGAACTTTAAATGCCCGACAGAGGAGTTTATATTTGCTGGTAATAGAGAGCCACTAGAGCCTTTGAGCAAGGGGAGGAAGGGAACATAGTCAGAACTGCTTGGGCTTTATAAAAAATCACTTTGGCAGCTGAGTGGAGGGTGGATTGGAAGGGGGAGAGACGCAGGGAGGGCCTGAACTGGTGTGGCAGCTATGTGAGTGGGGAGAAGGGGCATATACAAGAAATGTTGTGAAGGTAGGGATGATAAGGTTTGGCAACAGATTAGATATATCCAGTGTCAGAACTTGAGAATGACATAGAAGTTATGAATTCCTCAAGAGTAATAGTAAGAGAAGAGTTACTTAGTGGAAAGATGATGTGGTCCAGTTTAGACATGTTGAACTTGAGTTACCTATAGAACAACCCATTCCAGATCATGTCAGCTTGGATCTTCAGAGAGAAACTAGATTAATGTATAAATCTGGGAATTATCTGCATAGAGATAATTGAAGTCATGGAAACTGATGAGATAATGCCTTTTCACTATAAGAGGCAACCTAAGAAGGAACCTTGGTAGATACCTGGATGCCAGGTGTAATGTGGATGAAGAACTATCAAAGGAGACTGAGAAGAGGGGTTAGATAGGGAGGAGAAGAATCAGGAGAGAGCACTGTCCTGAAAACCTGAAGGTGAAAGAGTGTCTGGGAGGGGGTGAGTAGTGTCAAAGGCTGCAGAGGCCAAGAAGGATGAGATCTGAGAAGAGGCCCTTGGATTTGGTGATTTGAGGAATGAGAATGCTAAGGCCAAGTTAGGGCATGAGCTGTCTCTGGTCCTACAGTCATTTAGAGAAAGACCTTGTTTGGACTAGAACTAAGATCTTACTCAGCCTAGGCTTCTTCCTTGGCATGTGGTGTTTGAGGTGTGGTATGGGGTAAGGCAGGTCATGTGGCAGTGATGCCTAGATGTTTATCTGAGGGGAATAGAGAGGAAGCCCCTGGTAGAGGAGCTCAATTACTAGCTGGGGAAGTTGATAAGCCTGTGGTGGTGCTTGAGCTGGGTCTTGAAGGAAGTTAAGGGTTGTAAGAAGAGAGAGTGAGACAGGAGAGCCATCCAGGCATGGGGGGCTTGGAGTGACTGACAGAGAACAGCAGGTAGGCCTGTTTGCCTAGACCTTGAAAATGGATGAAGGGAAGTAATGGGCTTTAAGCCTGAAAAGCCAGGCTAGAAGCCAGGTTGGGAGAGCTCATTATTCCTGCTGCATTTTTCCCTGACTCATGTCTTCATTTCAACTACAGCTTCTGGATGTTTCTGTCCTTATAACAGCTGAGTCATCTCTGGCTGTCCTCTTTCTGTGGCTGTTGGAGTGCTCTCAATATTATTACTTCTTGATTTGGTTCATGCTAGTAAACTGAAGTTGGATGCTCAGCACTCTCCAGCCTTGGAAGCTTTGCTTAGTGGTGTTTGTGTGGGGTGTGAGGTGAATGCCTTCACCATTTGTGAAGGGATGTGGCATTTGCATGTAGTCCATTTCCAGCTCAGAAATGGATTGTTTCAAAAGTTCATTTGTTAAGTTATGTATTTGGAATTCAGAGAACCTTTATTGGTAAGAACACGGTGATATGGTGGCTAAGCTTCTAGGCCAGGTGATTTAATCGATTTAATATTTAACCTATTTAATCGATAATGTAGCTGAACTCTGGTATTAATCTGGTGCTAATCTTGGTTCTGGGATCAGGTAGTTGAAATAATTAATATAGGAGGAAAGTGTGGAAGGAGAAGTTTTCACCCCGTTCCTCGGTGTTGGGATGGCCTTAGATGAACTCCCTCTTTTAGTTCGATTTCTCTTTCTGTATCTCTCTCCTCAGGCCCTTACAAGGACATCTTCCTCCTCTGCCCTCTCCTCCCTCCCCATCAAAATGTCCATTTTTCTCAGTCAGTCATTTAACTAGAGAAAAGCAATCTTGTTGAACTAATTCACATTAATATGTGAATGACTGATAGCTCACCCTCCTCCCCCAGCCTTCCCAGAAGAATTTGCATTTTTTAAATGCAGAGACTTCTTAACCCAAATGACTCTGTCTGGTACAAACCCAGGCAAGAGACACAAAGCAGCATGACAGAAATGCCAGATGGTGTGGGGGAAGGTAGTTTGGGCTGGCTAGAGGTACTGCCTGTCCGTGAAGACAGCCCTGCCCCGGAAATCTGCCTCCTTAGGAGTCCTTCCCTGAACTCTTCCTGATTTTTCAGCCTTTTTTCTTTCTGGACCCCCAGGTGTTTTAAAAGCCCCACTGTTCATTCCTAGTGACTTCCTGGAGGGGCACACTTGTGTTGGGACTTGTTCCTTGCATGTGTAACTCATTTATAAGTTAGATACATACCACTTGTATATTTGTATGTGTGTGGATATGTTATATTTCTGATGGCAAATTCTGTGGCGTTGAAAAGAAATAGATGGCTTTCCTGCCATCTAATAGTCTATTTCTGAAGAGATCATTTTTTTTCCCAGCAAATTTGCCTTCCATTTAAATGTGATGAGGAGTACCGGTAATAATGGTCTTTCCCCCCTCTTGTACCACTGTCTCTGTTTTGCTTTAATAAAAATGCAGGAAGTTGCTGCTGTCTTATTAACTTGCACCACGCATGCTTATCTTCTTTGTTCTTTGTTTGATATGAGCTGGCATGTGTTGGCCTGCGTTAGCATTCACTCTTTGGGACTTCGGTGGTTTCTAAATTCAGCATTGCTTAGCCGGTGCCCTGTTTGCTGGAATCAATTGGGACTGCTATTTTTAGCAACAAAAGGGAATTGAAATAGCAATTTTCTTTCCATGCAATAGATCCCCAAGAGGAATACTGATGCAAGCTCTCTGTCATTCCCTATTCTCCCCCTCCCCACAAGCACTCAGACGAGAGGCAGCTGTCACGGTTTGCGGCAGTATTAATCTTTAATCAGTCGAGTGTTTTCTGCATTCAGGTGTTCAGGGAGAAAAAGGGTCCCAAGGAGGACCTGCCTGGAATAACTGAGTACTGGTGCATGGGCTTTGCAGTCAGGATTTGGTGGGGAACGACAGGGATGAGAGACAGAGGAGCTAAAAATAGTGTGTTTGCTTCCAGTGTTTCTCTAGTCTATTTTTGATGTTTGATTTTGATAAGGTTGATTGGGTTCTTGCTAAAAATATCTGTTCCTGGCAAGCTGAGGACAAAGAGTAGAATATTTTTAACCTACACAAACTAAAGTATTTTTGTTGACTACAAAAAAATCTGGAAACTAGGCATTGGTCAGTTGCCAATATTTTATATAATCTCTAACAAACTGGATGGACACTTCTGGAGGCTAAACAGGGAGCATCTCTATAGTTGCCAGGTTCGGTCTTCTCAGAGACTTGCATATTTTAGGTTCTGGTGTTGTTTGCCAGAATATTTTTCTCATTATCTTTTCTCTCTTCTCCCTTTACCCCAATTCACCCCATCATACTTTAGTACAGTATGTATTATCTTCTTCACCTCCAAAGCAAAGTTATGGTACTAATGGTTATCTTTAGATTTTTGTTCTTTTATCTTCCTTGTTGAGAAGGACCTTAGCTCAGCTCTTTTTCTGTTCAGAAATAGAACCATCACCATAACCATTGAGTTAATTAGTGAAAGCCAATAGGAGTGTCCAGGAGAGTAAACTGTACCTACCTTGATAATACAGGCTTTGGCAAAAATTGGCGAAGTTCCCTTTTCCCCTGGGGCTGAAAACTAATTCAAGGGCTAGTTCACTTCATACCCACCCTGGAACATGATAACAAAGCAGTTCTCTAGCAATAAAAATAATTTCTTTTGGTCACAAAGTCCCAGCATCCTTTGAAAGTATCTATAGACTCAGCATTTACTGAGGCTGACTTAATTTTCTACTAATTATATATTTCCTGGAAAGTTGAATTATGTTTATTTCAGTGTTGAAAAAGGCAAGAGAGAATATTGATTGCACATAGTAGGTACTCACCAAGTATCTGTGGAGTGACTGGTGGATTGGCATCAGATTTCTCTTTTGGCCATGGTGTAGCTCCATTTACACTTTCTGCCTTAGAAAACCAGTTAGAAAATGACCAGTTAGAAAACTGGGAACAATAAGACTCCACTCCTTTCTTGTGAAGGATATTTTCACTCAGCAACAGAATCACTTCTTGGGTGCCCTCTACATGTGAGATGTCATATTAAATATGACTGTCCTTGTGCTTGAGAAATTTACAGTCTGGTTGAGAATATAGATCACATACAGTCTGTGAAAAAGACAGTGCTTACCAAGGGATGTCCAGGTTTGAATAATGGCAGAGGACAGTGAGTCAGAGGGAATGTTGAGAAAAGTGTCATCACAGTGGAATGAGAGTGTTAGGGATGACAGGAAGACTTGCTGAAGAAAGAGGCTCTTGAGTTGATTTTTAAAGGAGGGGGACCTAGCTTGAATCTTGGTATAATGTTAATGGGATTTAAGATCTTCCCTGCCCATTAATAGCTCTCATGGGGAACTCATTAAGGGAAGCTTGTTTAGGGGAGGCTTGCTTGTAGGAAGGCTTTCACACCTTTTGCTAATTTCTAATAAGGCACTAAGTCATGGGGGTTGTGATGCCTTCTGGCTCTGAGAGGCGTATATATAATTTGAATTGGAATTTTGCTTTGGGGGCTCATCTTTGAGAAGGATCTTGTGATTCCCTGGTTGAGATTCTGAGTGGCCAGTATGTTCAGAGCTCCCTGACTGCTCAGATGTAAAGGCTCTCTTGATCCAGGGATGTATGGAAATTGTATAGTTGATTCAGGCAGTCAGAGCCCTGTTGGTCTTTGTTTCTCTGCTTGTATTTTCTCTTAAGTCCAGAGTGCTGGCTTTTCCCCTGAACTAGTGAATAATTATTGTTGATTCCTTAAACAGCTATCTTTTCTAGTAAAGTAGATCTAAGAATCTGTGCTAGCAGCCATCCTGGGGATGTCAGTGTGGTTGCCATTACACTTGGGGAGAAGAAGGGTCAGAGGCATTCAGCATTCAACTCACAGTTGAATAGAGAACAAGTTGTGTGTAGTTTGGCTTGGCAGGTAGACTTTTCTGGACTAGGGAAGAATCTCTCTGTGGGGCAGTTATGAGAAATAAGGTGAGTGATAGAATGGTGGATCTGTGGATTGGAAGCATTGAAAGATCAGGTAATAGCATGTCTTACTTAATTTAATGTAGTATTTGAAGGCTCACACAATACTTTTCCCACATTAGTCCTGTAAGGCAGGTGGTATCTTATTTTACATTCTCATTTTACAGAGGAGGAAACCGAGTCTCATAGGAGCTAAGTAACTTACTTACAGTCTCACAGCCAGTAGTTGTTAGAACTGGGATTCAAACCCAGGTTACCTGATTCTAAGCATTCAAGTACTGTTTCCAGTACCCTCCATTGTGCTGACGAGCTTGTATTGCTTCTTACCAGGAGAATAGCCCATTGAAAATGTTGAGCGAAGAACGTTTTTCTTGGCTGTGTGTAGGATGGGTTGAGTGAAGAGGCATTGGAGATAGGGAGACCAGCTGGTTATTGGACTAAACCGTGTATGGAGTGGGGAAGATTTGGCTATTGTGCAACTCAGATAAATAATGAAATAGAACTTAAACTTCTTGAATGTAGGGACTGCTTTGCATTTGTCATCATGACCCCCGTGCCTTTCGTGGTGCCTCGTTTCTAGCAGTCTTTTAAGAAATGTTTGTCGGATGCTTAACTCAGCAGGTCATTTTGAGGAAAGTGATGTATAAACCTTACAACCGTATGTAAGTATGAGTTGGTTTTGGATGACTACGAATTCTCAGTGAGGTGCCTCAGGTAGTTGTGGGCCAGGCAGTGTGCTAGGGTATTGGAAATACAAAGAAAGGCCAAAAAACATGTTTCCTGCCCTTGAGGAGTTTACATTCTAATGGAGGGGGCAACATGCAAATAACTGTCCACATATAAATTTGAGGCAGTGTAAATGAAAGGTATAGAATGGTATGTAAATGGAAGGAATGGAATTTTGGATGTATCTTGTTATTAAAATGCAAATATGTGGAAAGAAGCCTGGATTGGTAGTGATAAGAACTTGGTTTGAGCCTCTTCTCTGCCATTAGCTCGTAGCAAATTGTTGGGACTTTTGGATCCTTCGACTACCATTCAGTTAGAAAATTATGATTCTGTTAACCTTTAAAGTTTGGTTAAAGGAGACAAAAATCTAGGTGATACATATTTTTATATTATTTATTCCCATAAAGCTGGCAAAACATGATCAGAGGGTCAGAAGAAACATAACCAACTAAACAAAAGGATCAGAGAGCTTAAATACATTTTAGAACAATCCTAATTCAGAGTCAAATTTGTGATTACAGAAAAAGGAATTTTCTGAATAAAATGGGAGTTGACAAGGTGTCGATTGATTTTACTACCTAGAACATCTGTGTTTTCTTTATCGTTAACGTGCCGTAACATAATACATGCCCACAAAATATTTAGATAAGATAAGGTTCCACTGTTCAAGAGAGTGTCTTAGGTTCAGGGCCTCATCCTCGGCAGGAGAAAGAATGGTCTTGCATCAGCCCCATCGGGAGCTGTGGACACAGGAAGAGGCATTCTTGGGGTTTACTCAGAGAACAGAGAAGCTGTTGGGTCCAGGCTCTTCTTCTGGTTGGTTAGTTCAGGTTCTGGCCCTTATTGTGGTTATTAATAATTGTCAGTTCTATGAAATGTTGTTTATCTTGGGATTATCATCACTCTTTCTTTGCCGTCTGTAGTGTTGTTCCTTGGCTAAAGGTGGCGTGTTGTATAGGGGTGGGCAGGCAGGCATGAAGTGCTGAACTTCAAGTCAGGAATGCCTCAATTCAGATCCTGCCTCTGATGTTTACTGGCTGGGTCAAGTCTTGGAGATTTACTTACTTTACCTACATTACTTAGCTTGACAAATCACCTCTGTAATTCAGGGCCTTTTTAATACAAAGAATAGTCTTATTGTTATTCAACGGGGATACACATGAAACTGGCAAGAAATCCCCAAACTTGTTTCACTTACTTGGATTTTATCATTTAGATGCTGCCCTAATTTATTTTTCTTAAAAAATAAACTAAAAAACAGGTACACAGCAGGGCCTAAGCAGGATCACCAATAGTGTTGATTTCAGAGCATAATGAAACTATCCTTGTTTCTTGTCATAGGTTCCAGTGCTGGGGATAACTCCCGTGTACAGAAATGTGATGACGCTGGGCTCATCGAATCAGTCTTTGTTGTGGAAGGGCCCCTAGAGAATAACTCATCCAGCATCCTTATTCTGTAGGAAAATATGGCTTGGAGAAACTCAGTGACTTGCTGCAGATCCCACAGCTAGCTAGGGACTGATGCAGGCTTTCAGGCTGGGTCTTCTGCAAGCCTGCTCCAGTGTGCTTGTCACTGCTTTGCTCCCTGAAGCATCTTTTCTGGAGAAAGTAAAAAATTGGGACCAGGAATGGAAAAATGCAGTGTTACATTGCTTAATTGATTCCAGGTTACACGTGGGGATTCATAGTCTGGGAAGGGATTCCAAGGTCAGACTTTACCATATAGTAAGAGATCCCTTTATAGAAAGAGAGGTCTGCATTTACAGTTGTGTGAGAAAGTGACTAAACTGTCATACTCCTTGACCCAGCAGTCCCACCACTGGCTATTTATTACTCCCAAGAAGGTAAAAAACAAAGGGACAGTCCCATATAATAAAAAAATGTATAGCAGCATTTTGTGTAGTAGGCAAGCACTGAAAATAAAATGGGTGCTCATTGATTGGGGAAAAGCTGAGGAAAATTTGAGGTTTCTTTATCTGATCATAGCTTTTTGTTATTCCTCTGACTTTAGAACCCTTAATCCTGTTTTTTATCCTCCCAGAGACTTCTAGTCTGTTTACCCCTCACTTCTTTTCCCTGGCCCTTGCTCTTACTCTGTCTACAACTCTACACCCTTCTCCCTTCTGGATCAAAACTCCTTGGTGAACCAGTTCAGCTCTGTTCTCCCTACATTTTGGTGCCTTATTTCATTATCTTATTCCTGATCACTCCTTGCCAAGACTCAGCCATGAACTACTCCCACCATCTGCTGTTTTCATACATCGTCTCATGCTGCTGAACAAAACTGGAGAAAATTACTGATTGGGTCCACTACAAATTTCTCTTCTGTAATGTCTACTGGGCTCCTTCTGCAGCAAGGGAATTTTTTTTTAATATATATATATATATATATATATATATGCACCCACTCACTCCACCCCATTTCCCTACCCCTGGCCCTAATTGATTCACCATCTCGATCATCACCACTGCTTGTCCAAACCTTTATCCCTCCTCAAACCTCTCATGTCATTCCTTTTCCCTACCTTCAGCTGAGAACCTTACCTCCTACTTCATTTGAAGAAATTGAGGCCATTCATTAACATCTTCCTCTTTTCCTCCCCTTGTTTCACATCAGTCAGATATCTACCCTTCCTCTCTTCTTGTTTCCTGTCTCACATGAAGAGGTTGTCCTTCTTCCCAGCTCCGCCTGTATTCCTGATTCTGTTCTATCCTGTCTTCTCCAGCTGGTTGTTGTTTGTGTCATTCCCATGTTCTCACTAATGTTTCATCAGTTTCTCCATGTTCACTGGTGGCTTACAAACGTTCCTGCTTGCTATCGTTCTAAATCTCCTCCCTTCCTTGAGAAAGCCATCTTCAGTTCATGCCTCTGCTTCCTTTCATCTCAGTCTCTTCTAACTTTTAATTAGACTTTCAGCCTCATCATTCAAATGAAACTATTTTCTCCAAAGTTACCAATGATCTCTTAATTGTCAGATTCAGTTGCTTTTTTCTCAGTTCTCTTCCTGCTTGACCTCTTTGCAGTCATTGCCAATGTTAATCACTCTCTTCTCCTGGGTGTTCTCTCTTCTCTTGGTTTTCATGACACTGCTCTCTCCTGGTTCTCCTATCCATTTTACTGCTCTTTCCCAGTCTCCTTTGCTGGATCTTCATTCAAGTTATGCCTACTAATGGTGAGTGTCCCTTAAGACTACCCTACTCTGCTTTTTCTTCTGCCTCTAATATCTTACTTGTTGAGATGTAACTAGATGCTACATTAGCTCCTGTGGATTCAACTGTCATATCTATGCAGGTGGTTCTCAGATCTATTTATCTAACCACTCCTGAGCTCCTGCCCTTTATCACCAGATTCCTTTTGGGCTGCCCAAATTGGATGTCCCATTGGTATTTCAAATTTACTGTTTCCTAAACTGGATTCGTTATCTTCTTCCTGCGTCTCCCTCCCCCCCAGCTTCTTTCAGCTTTACTTTCTTATTACTGTTGAGGGAACCACCAGCCTCTTGATCACTGAGGCTTATTACTCAGGGGTCATCCTCAACCCTTCACTCTTCACTGGCTTTCCTGCTTTTTCATGAACAAGATATGTCATCTCTTGGGTTTTCTCTGTCCTTCATGCCTGGAATGCTCTCCTTCCTTTTGGTTGCCTCCTGGTTCCCTGGCTTCCTTCAATTTCTTTCAAGTCTGTCCCGCATCTTTATAATTCTAGTGCCTTCCTGCTTTTGTTTCTTTTGCACTCATCCTTTGTATAGCTTGTTTATACATATGTGTTTGTTTGTTGTTACCCTTATTTGATTGTGAGGTCCTTAAGGGTAGAGACTGTCTTTTACCTCTTTTTATATCCCAGTATATAGTAGGCACTTAATAAATACTTATTGATTAATTGACTTTCTCACCCTCTGTTCAGTCTGTTTCCAAGTCCTGTTAAGGTACTCCTTCTACCTTTCCAACATCTTTCATTTTCTCCTCTGACATAGCTCCCATCCTGGTGCTACTCTAGTCTCTCCTCCACTCAGCCGTCAAAATGATTTTCCTTAAGTTCAGGTCTGACCTGTCAACCCCTGCTCCATCAATTCCAGTGGTTCTCTGTTGTTAGCTGTAGCAAGTGGAAAACTTGCAGGAACTGATTCAGAGTGATTTAAGTAGAATCAAGACAATAATGTGTACAAGGACCAAAAGAATATAAAGAAAATGCCCTTGGGGGCAGAGTCAAGATGGCGGTGTAGAAGCAGGAGAACTCCGTAGCTCCCACCATAACCATCTCAAATACCTATAAAATATGACTCAAAACAAAATTTAGAGCTCCAAAACTCATAAAATGACAGAGAAACAAAGCTCCTGGTGAAGGCGTCCTGGCAGACAGACAGAAAGGGCTCATCTCAATGGGCTGGGAGCAGAGCTCAGCCCCATGCAGTTTTAGCCCCAGGTCATCCAGGAGAAGTCCCATCTGGAGCTTTCAGGAGAGCAGATCACTGGCAGCTGTGGTAGTTTCCAGAATTACCAACCCATAAGAGCCAAGGACAAAGGGAAAAGATCAGTGGAACTCGGCTAAATTTGGGGGAGAGGATCCGGCCAATTGCCTCCAGAGCTAGAAGCAGTCTGAAGCCGCGTCCACATGGCTGCTTCAGAGCTTGCAGCCTGCAGATTGCAGCGGGGGCCAAGTGATCATTCAGAGGCTAAGTGCTCTCGCCTTGAGCTGCCTGGATTGGGATCACGGTCTTGGGTGGTGGGCTGAGGTGCGTTTTCAGTGAGCCAGAGCTGGCAGGGACTGCATAGACTGCAGCCTCCTAATAGCTCCGGCAGCTGCGAAAACCCCAGCAATTTGGGACAGAGCTCTCCCCTCTAAAAGCAGAGTTCTACTGAGCCCAAAAGTCAAGTAACTGACTGGCAGCATGAGCAGGCAAAGCAAGCAAAGAAAGCTCAGCAATCCAACTTTAGATTCCTTTTTGGGGACAAAAAGGATCAAGCATGTAACGGAAGGAAGACAACACAGTCAGAACTCTCGCACCAAAAGCTTCCAAGAAAAATGTAAACTGGATACAATCCATAGAGGAGCTTAAGAAGGATTTTGAAAACCAGATAAGAGAAGTGGAGGAAAAATTGGGTAGAGAAATGAGAATGATGCAAGAAAATCATGAAAATGGAGTCAACAACCTGACTGAAAAAAATAACACCTTAAAAAATAAATTAACTCACATGGCAAAAGAGGCCCAAAAAGCCAATGAGGAGAAGAATGCCTTAAAAAGTGGACTTTGCCAGATGGAAAAAGAATCTGAAAAGCTCACTGAAGAGAATAATTGCTTCAGAATTAGAGTGGAGCAAATGGAAGTAAATGACTTTATGAGAAATCAAGATACTA
>CM053583.1:22582655-22606274 GCA_028627135.1 Pseudochirops cupreus | reverse complement strand
TGCCTTCTATTTTTTCATTTGTTTGGATCTGTTTAATAGTATCTTGATTTCTCATAAAGTCATTTACTTCCATTTGCTCCACTCTAATTCTGAAGCAATTATTCTCTTCAGTGAGCTTTTCAGATTCTTTTTCCATCTGGCAAATTTGACTTTTTAAGGTATTCTTCTCCTCATTGGCTTTTTGGGCCTCTTTTGCCATGTGAGTTAATTTATTTTTTAAGGTGTTATTTTATTCAGTCAGGTTGTTGACTCCCTTTTCATGATTTTCTTGCATCATTCTTATTTCTCTACCCAATTTTTCCTCCACTTCTCTTATTTGGTTTTCAAAATCCTTCTTAAGCTCCTCTATGGATTGTATCCAGTTTACATTTTTCTTGGAAGCTTTTGGTGCGAGAGTTCTGACTGTGTCGTCTTCCACCCGCTCCATGCTTTGATCTTTTTTGTCCCCAAAAAAGGAATCTAAAGTTGGATTGCCAAGGTTGGTTTGCTTCCTTTGCCTGCTTATGTTGCCAGTCAGTTAACTTGATTTTTGAGCCACAGTAGATCTCTGCTTTCCAGGGGGAGAGCTCTGTCCCAAATTGCTGGGGTTTTCACAGCTGCCTCAGCTATTAGAAAGCCACAGCTATTAGAAAGCCGCCATCTCTGCAGCCCCCACCAGTTTTGGCTCACTGGTCACACACCTCAGGACCACCACCCAAGACCACGGTCCCGATCCAGGCCGTTTAAGGCAAGAGCACTTAGCTTCTGAATGATCACTTGGCCCCCCTGCAATCTGCAGGCCGCCGAGCTCTGAAACAGCCACATGGAGGCAGCTGCTGCTGCTTCTGCTGCTTTCTTGCTCTGGGGGCAGTTGGCTGGACCTGCTTCTCTCCCCCAAATTTAGCCGAGTTTCACTGACCTTTCACTTTGTCCTTGGTTCTTATGGGTTGATAATTCTGGAAACTGCCACAGCTGCTGGTGAACCGCTGTCCTGAGTGCTCCAGCCTCAGCTCGTCCTGACTGACCTGGGGCTAAGCTGTGGTTTCAGGCCCAGCTGGTTTCAGCTCCCATTGCTCTAGCATGAGCCCTTCCTGTCTGCCTACCGGGCTGCCTTCAGCGGGAGATGTGTTTTTCTGTAATTTTGTGGGTTCTGAAGCTCTAAAATTTGTTTAGAGTCATATTTTATAGGTATTTGAAGTGGTTATTGGGGGAGCTACAGAGTTCTGCTTCTACGCTGCCATGTTGACTCCACCTCCACATACATAATTTCTTAAAGCACAGTAATATTCTAGAAAATTTACATACACAATTTATCCACTTTATTTCCTGTTCTTTGCTGCTATAAATATTTTTGTATGTATGGGAACTTTCTTTTTATCAGTAGCTTTCTTGGGTTATAAGCTTATTAATGGAGTCTCTGGGTAAAAGGAGATGTGTAGAGCTCACTCTAAGTGGTTTCTTATGCCAGCTCTAAAATGACACACAAGATTGTGGAAGTGTGACTTGAAAATCATAGGCCAGGCAAGATTCATCAATGCAGTCCATTTATTGATACCATGAGCAAGGTTTTTATAGAGTAATAGAACAAAGAAGGTAACTGTAGGTCACTAAGTTTTCTAATACTCTTTTGTTCAGTTTCAAAACGACAGACGGTGATGTCAAGTAGGCCTTGACGATTATCATATCCTTGATGATTCCAAGCCATATGAATAGTATCTAAAATGTATTAGTGAGCTAACAACTTCTGGCTAATATCCCAGAACAGGGCAGAGCCATGGATCTCAGGATATCAGGTAAGTTCTCACATACAGCCACATCACTGAGAAAATCTGGAGCTAGCTTTCAAGGAACAGCCTAATTCCTGGATCAGATGTTTTGGCTCCCTTCAGAGATGGATATTTTAGTCACTTTATTTGAATGATTCCAGAATTCTTTGAAAAATGGTTATACCAATTCACAACTCCCCCAACAATGTATTAATCAGTCCATCATACTATACCCTTCCAACATTGACTAATCGTCACTTTTTGTTATCTTTGACAACCCAGGGTTGTTTTAACTTACAGTTCTTTTATTGTGATTTGGAACATTCTTTCATGTCATTGTTAACACTTTGTAATTCTTCTTTTAAGAATTCTTTGTGTTCTTTGACCACTTATCTATTGGGGCATGGCTATTAGTCTTACATATACTTATTAATTGTTTATACATCTTGGCTACTAAGCTTTTATCAGAGACATTTGATACCAAAAACTTTTTCCATTTGACTGCTTCCCTTCTTATGCTAGGTATGTTAATTTTATCAGTGTAGAAGCTTTTCAGTTTTATATAGTCAAATTTGGCTGTTTTTTCTTTGATAATTGCCTGTGTTTCTTGTTTTGGTTAGAAATATATCTCCTACCCATAGCTGTGACAATCATATGATCTCTTTTTTTCTAATTTTTTAAATAGTATGATCATACAGGCAAAATTAACCAGAGACTGCTTTATTCTGTGGTAAAATAGCATACCTACCCTAGGTTATGGTAAATATGTTGTGCTGAAAATTGATGACAGACTAATGATTTTAAAAGTCTTCAGAGAGAAGTCAAAGGGAAATGTTGACACCAGAAGGACATAGTCCGAAATCTCTGATTTCTTGGGTGGTAGTAGAAGGATTTGGAGGTAGCTGGGTGGCTAAGTGGATAGAGCACTGGGCTTGCAGTTGGGAAAACCTGAGTTCATCTTTGGCCTCAGTTACTTACTAACTATGTGACCCTGGGCACGTCACTTAACCTCT
This sequence comes from Pseudochirops cupreus, assembly GCA_028627135.1. Lineage (NCBI taxonomy): Eukaryota > Metazoa > Chordata > Mammalia > Diprotodontia > Pseudocheiridae > Pseudochirops > Pseudochirops cupreus. Next base: position 22,603,516 of record CM053583.1, on the reverse strand, counting down.
GTTTACCTTAATCCATTGGAGAAGGAAATGGCAAACTACACCAGTGACATTGCCTAGAAAACCCTATGGATAGTGTTGGCATGCCCTGGTTCATGAGGTCCTGAAGAATTGGATATGACTGAACAACAGTGGTGGCACGATATCACTAACAGTGGAACAAAAGGGAGTCTTTTTTGGGAGAAGGGTAGCGCCAGTGCAATATTTACAGCACCCACTATCATGATGAAGACTGTGACTATAAGTATTACATGATGTTCGATTGCAAAATATACCAAACTGTCCATATAAAGGACAGAACTAAGGCATTTCTTAAGACACCAGAAAACCCAATCCCAAAACCAGTAAGCCAATTCCATCATAGTACCAAAGATATTCAGTAGCCATAGTAACGCTGAGAGCCACAGCATCCTTCAGCCTTCGCAGAAACCAATACAAGATTACTGACAGACCTCTCTGTCTCCTTAATGAGTGTCTTCTCTCCCCCACTGTCATGCTAGCTCTGGCTGCCAGCTTCCTGTGGGCTCTGCTGCACCTTCAGCAATTCCCTCCATCCCAGGCTCCATGTGACCACATTCAGCCTATCCGGGGGGAGAGTTTATCTTCACAGCAGGGGAGGTCTTCAGACTCCCCTCTAGGTCTGTTCAGGGGCAGGGAAGATCTTCAAATTCCCATTCCCATTATAGGGGGTTCCTTTGTGAGGAGAGAATTGAGGCAAATAGGGTTCTCAAGCTTCTTGGTATGTGATGTACTGAAGCACAGCCACAAGTACCAAAGCGTACTCCAAAACAGCCTGAGGTGGACACTAATTGCTCTGGACTACGGATCAATAATGAGGTGGTGGTATGGGGAAATCTGAAATGGGTGCGTTCACTTTGACCAAACACGCCTTGTGAGGGAGCCACAGACCAGACCAGGAAAGTGCTGATGACCACATCCAGGCGTCTGAGAAACGGACGAGCAGGGCCTTGTATTCTGTACCATTCATGACAATGATGTACCTTCAAAGAAAAGGGAACTGTGAGGGGGAGAAGATATTCTCTCATCATAATGTAATAACAATAAGATTCTCTCATAAACCCATAGGACTTTTAAGAAAAGTTGAGTGTAACTTTGTGGTTGTGGGCCTTTGGCCTGTGAGAGCAACAGTACATCAGAGTGAGTAGGTGCGTGCACATGTGTCCATATGAGAATTATGAGGTGCTAAATTGTGGGGGGTTACTCTAAGCACCCAGAGTATAAGCCTACTCTGTAAACCTTTGCCGCAGTCATTGTTATTTCACAATAACATTGGTAAGGGATTAATAACCAAAATCCACTGTAGTTAATTTGTATGCCCCTTCTACAAGAAAAAGATTATGCCCAAAGATAAAACCTAAGGAGCCCTGGCTTTCAGTGGGACATAAAAAGGCTTTTTTCCCCCCTGGGGTATAAAAATTTTCCCCCCTGAACTGTAGACTGGAGAATTGAGCTAAATCTCAGCTTATGAAATTTTTGCTAGGTTTTTAAAAAGTACCCAATAATGCATTAAGATAAGTCCAACTACCTGTCGTAATGAGGTCTTACAAAGAGTGGATAGTTTTATTTGTTAGGGAGAAAAACCTAAGAAGTGAAATACTGAAAAGATGATGGTGTGCCCCTTATTGATTCACATAAAAATTCTAGCACCCTCCTAATGATTCAACAATTCAGAACACTTGTGGGGAGTTAGTATGTGACACTCACCCCGCCTCACCCCCCCCAAGGAAAAGAAAAGAAGGAAAGATTTGGGCTTTGGAGCGGGATAGGAATGGGAAGAGAAGAGGGAGTTCTTACTGTACTGTTTCTGGATTTTTTTTTTTCAAGATTGTGAGGATCCAGTAGAATTCATAATCCATTCTGCTTTCATCCATATTGACTAGACCTAATATTCTTGGCTGCTGCAAATGAAAAAAAGCCCAGCTTCTTCCTTTTTTCATGGTCTCTGCAACTATACTGCCTCAAAACAAATTACTCCTTGTTTAGGAAAATGAACATTATGGGTAGTAAAAGAAGTCTGGAATTGTGTTCATTTAATTAGTCAGAATTTCCTAAGTGCCTACTGTGTCCTAGGTGCTGAAGTTAGGAAGACAGCAGTGAAATAGTCCTTGCACTCATGGTGCTGAATTCTCTTGGAGGAGGCAGGATACATATTATTTGGGGTCGGAGGACAGGAACAGTGGGAGAATCAGGGCAGACTTGAGCTGGAAATGGGATCCTAAGAAACGGAAGTTAAGAGAGCATTGAAACCAAAAATCACTTAGAGCCTATTCATGTATTTTCTTCTAGTCTGAGCTTGAACATAGAAGTTGGCAGGTTAGGGTTATGCTTTAAAGGGAGCCCAGAGCTTCAAGACTGTTTTTTGCTTTTCACTCCAGACCTTGCTTGACACAGTTCAGTAGTCTCTGAGCTAAAAATAGCCTCAGAACTAGAGTGGGTCAACCCATGCCTGGGGGCTGGTAGTGGCTTGAGGCCAGTGATGATCAATTGTGCTATGGATCTGTGGTTATAAATAACATTTCTATATTTTCCCCTTGAGCATAAATTGTAGGGCTGTGTTTTTTAGTGCTCGAAGTGGGCAGAAAAAGTGAAGGGACAGTTTTATCTCACCTAATTCTGGACTTGTCCTGAGTTACCAGTGCTAGAACACTGCTTCTATTCCTAGCAGATTGTCTGCTGTGGGAGGGAGGTTTGTCCCTACTTCAGAGCTGTATTAGCCCTGTAGGTATTGATTATACCAGTCAGACTCAGAAACAGGTGAGCTGCACTAAGACAGCAAGACTGTCAGAAGGGGTTAGGGTTAGAGTCCTAGAATGTTACTGTCAGGGCCCTGTGACCTTGGAAAGCATGGTCATAGACATATGTACCTGCCACTGACTTGGTGAAAGTGTCAGAATCAGGGCAGTCTTCATCTCTGCCATCAGCAACACCAACTCCAGCCACTGGGAAAGACAAGGTAGCCTAGCTGAAGAAGCCTGACAAGCTGGAGGGGTGAACCAGGTCAGGCCACTGCCACCAGGGGCTTTGATATAAAAGTTCTTGGCACCATCAAATGACTTAACAGTGGAAATGCCACCACAGAAGATGCATTACCATCTGCTTTGACATTGCAAAGAGTGCTGGCTCTTTCAGACTGACTTGGGGCTGAGTGTTCTATATGCATTGTCTCTCCGTAAAAATGTGAACTCATCAAGAGCAGGGATTGGCTTAGTTTTCTCTTTGTATTCCCAAGTGCTTTGCATAGTAAATACCAATTTATTCATTGGTCCATCTATCCGTCCATCTGTCCATCCCTGCCCACACTATCAGTGTTTGTCTGCTGGGTCTGAGCCCTTTGGCAGCTGACAGCCCAGCCCAGCGTGGGCAGCTTTCTCTGGGAATTCCCCCTTCAACCAAAAACAAACACAGATGAGAAATGAAAGTGACTGTTAAGCAGATCATTCAGACTAGTGGCCCTTCTCTGCCACATACTTGGTACTTTGTTAATTTGGCTCTCCCACTCTCTGCCATCAGTACTTGGAGTTCTGTATTATAAATGCCATTTTAGGAAATGCCAGTCAAGAAACCTATCTTAGGTCGGCTTCTAAAGTTTTCTTAAATTCATTTTTATTAATATCTTTGTTTTTCTCTTGCCTTCATTTCTGATCTGTCTCTCTCCCCTCCCCTCACCAGCCCAGCAAGCCATGTCAATCAGTGAAGCACCTACTGTGTGCCAGGTGCTATGAGAAATGCTGGGGGTACAAAGAAAGGCAAAAACTAGTCTCTGCTCTCAAGGAGCTCACTGTCTAATGGGGAAGAAGACATGCAAACAACTGTACACGCAGGATAGACTGGGTGAAGTTTCAGAGGGAAGGCACTGAGATAAAGGATGGCTGGGAGAGGTTTCTGCAGAGCCTTCGAGGAGGCCAGGGATGCCAGCAGGGGAAGATGAAGGAGAACATGCCAGGCCTGGGGCATGGCCAGGAAAAACACCTGGTGTGAGGGGATGGAGTACCGATAGAGTAGCTTCAATGAGGCCATTGCCGTTAGAGCCCAGCACACGTATGGGGAAGGAGTAAGGTGGAAGAGAACTAGAAAATGCAGAGGAACCAGGGCAGTAGCTGGAGGACTTGGAATGCCAAACAGAGGATGGAATATTTTTTTAGAGACTACTGGAGTTTATTGGATAAAGCCATCATACTGTCAGATCTGTGTTTTAGAAAGATCAGTTTTGAAAGCTGAATTACGGGGAGACTTGTGGGGCAGGATGACCAAGACCATGTTATTGTGGTGGTCCAGGTATGAGAGGATAAGGGTTTGCACCACTGATGACAATGGTGGAGGAAGGAGGGGAGTGTATTGAAGAGATGGCGACAAAGGTGGAAAGGACAAGGCTTGATCACTGATTTGACAGGGGTGGGGGGAAGGAGAGAGAGATGGGTCCAAGGTTGACACCTAGGTTGGGTGCCTGGATATCTTGGGAGCATGGTAGTACCTTAACGGTAATGGGAAAGTTAGAAAGAAGAGAAGATTTGGGGGGGAAAGATGAGGAGCTAAATTTTGAGTTAAGATGTCTGCAGGACATTCAATTCCAGATGTATAAAAGGCAGTTGGAAAGTCAAGACTGGAGATTGAGTATTCTTTATCATGGTACAGCTAGGTGGTGCAGTAAATAGAGTGACAGGACTAGAGTCAACAAGACTCATTTTCCTTCAAATCTGATCTCAGACACTAGCTGTGTGACCCTGAGCATGTCATTTAACCCTGTTTGCCTCAGTTTCCTCATCTGTAAAAAACAAAATGAGCTGGAGAAGGAAAAAGCAAACCATTGTCTTTGCTAAGAAAACACCAAATGTGGTCATGAAGAGTCAGACTTGACTGAAATGCCTGAACAACACCAACATTCTTTGTCATAAAGAATAAAAGAGAGGGGAAAACTTTGTTAGCCCGAGTAACCAACATATCTGCCAGTGGATGCAGTACTTCACACTTATAACTTCCTCCCCTACTGTGCCAAAAGAGGAGAGGGTGGTATGCATTCTCTCATCCCTTCCCTAATGCCTGGGGGTGGCCATTTTAATTACACAGCATTCAGTTTCCTGAGGGTTTTCCCCACATTTTTGTGATCATTGAGCATATTATTTTCCTGGTTCTAATTATTTCATTCTGCATTAATTCATGTAAGTCATCCCATACTTCTATAAATTCTTCATATCTATTGATCTATGACATTCATATACCATAATTTGTTTAGCCATCCCACATTTGATGAACATCTACTTTGTTTTTAGACCTGTGCTACCACAGAAGTGTTGTGAATATTTTGGTGACCCCACACATGGTGATTTTTTTTTCCTCTTGTCTTTTGCCTTGTGGGCATATACCCAGCCTAGATCTGTTTTTATAAAATTAGGTCCAAATAGATTTGGTATGAGAAGAGAAGAGGATGGTACCTATTGCTTTTTGGAGCACCTTGTGGTAATAGTTAAAGCTGAAAACAATTCTGGAGGTAATCTTAGTCTGCTTACCCCAGTTTTACAGAAAAGTGAGACCCAGAGAGAAATAGTTTGTACAGGGCCCCACAATGTCAAGGATAGAGCGAAGATTAGTGTATGAATCTTGTTTTAATACACAGCCTACCTGGTAAGTGGTAGGATGCCAGACCATCCTGTTTCAGGCAATAGATGGTTCCCTTGTTTTTAAAGATGAAGACGTCTTCAAAAATATTGAGTACCTAAGTTTGTGTGATAGCCTGCAGGGTGCTATATAGGATTCTGTAAACAGACAATTCCTGCTCCCTTTATGAGTCTCCAAATCACAGATAACCAAATCACTGATCTCCTGAACACCAGTGCAAGGGTAATAGTAGTCCAGAGACCTGATTTTGTTTCCCACATAGCCATTTGGCAGTTGTGTGATCCTAGACAAATCACTTTACTTCTCTAGAGCCTCAGTTTCCTAATCTGTAAAATCAAGGTAATGAAAATCATAGTTGTATTCTATTTCATAGGGTTGCTATGAAGAAAGCACTTTGTAAACTATAAAACCAGAGAAAGGAAAGCTTGTAGAACATAAAAGAGTTTAGAATCCCCATTATCATTCAGATACAGGCCATACTACTTTCTTCCGGAAGCCATTATATTCCTCTTGATATACGAACAAATAGAGAGGCTTCTTTGGGGGTTCATGATTCAATAACATTCTTAGTTCTTTGATTACATTTTATATAAATAAGTCTTAAAAATATAAGTATGTCCACCAAATATAGTAGGTTATAAAAGTGTATATTTGCTTCCTTAGTTAGTACATAGTTATTACTACTAGGGAGAAATTTATTCATATTAAATGTCAGCCTAGCAGCTTTGCCTGGGAAGATACTTTGCTTTTCTTGAAACCATTATGAAGATTGCTTTATTATTTTCTTCCTGACTCAAAAGCTTTATGTTTAATAAAAGGTATCCTTCAGTCTTTCCTCGTTACTTTTCCTTGGGAGACTGTGGAAAAAGTAGGGACAATTCTCTTTACTGCTAGTGAATTCTGGGAGCCATTTTGGATGACCTTGGCCATCCCTTCCAACTCTTGAGATTTGGTGTGACTTATGTGATTTGGAGCGAAAGATACTCAAAGACCAACGCCCAACATTTTCCTCTACACCCCCAACTTTAAAAAGATAGATTGTCCTCATGTTTTCTAGGCTTCTAGTTTATGAGTAGGAATGGACCATTGTGTTAAGGCAATAATTAGGTCTTCAAGCCCAGGCAAAGTATTTTTTGGGTCATTTTTCCTACTTTTACTGATTCAAATGTAAACATTTCTTTTCAGGGTCATTTCTTGTCCTTGATTCTAACCGAGATCCACTTCTCTCTTGACCCAGCTTTAACTTTGAGGCAGGAATACTTTTCAATAAGAGTTGCTTCTTCTCACGTGGGTTAATTTGGCATCTTGTGAAAAAAGTGGCCGTTTGTGCCTCCCCACTTCTCCCTTTTTTTTTTAAAGGAAGCAGGGATTTATTCATATTAATTTAAAGTACAGCCAGATTCCAGTCTGTTAGCTTTCATTAAATATAGCTAACCAATATGCAAGCCATTGTGATTGATTTGCTTAAAGGAGTGCTTTTCTCATATGTTTTAGTTACTCATACCACTCATTGCCTTGGAAAAAAAGGTCTAGGCCAGCGGTTGTCAACCTGTGGGTCGCGACCCCTTTGGGGGTCAAACAACCCCTTCACAGGGGTCGCCTAAAACCATCGGAAAACACGTATTTCCGATGATCTTAGGAACCAAGACACTGCCCCTCTGTCTGTCTCCAGGCAGGTCTGGCCGCATGCAGATACGCCCACATGCAAGTATTAAAAGGTCACGACATTAGGAAGGTTGAGAACCACTGGCATTGGCTTTTCTTTGTATCCTGAACTCTCAACTCTGTTGCTGAGTGCTTAATAAATGCTTGTTGATTGTTGATTGGGCACCCTTCAGTCCTAGGGAGGATCTTTGGAACCTTTTATGATGTAGATCATTGCTTTGGGGGCACTTTCTCTGCCTAGTTAATGACTGTCTTCACTGAGGGGTTTCTCCAAAGCTCCATGGAGGTCATTGGTGACAGTGGCTGCTAACTCTTAGCCAGACTTGAGGGTCTAGATTTTGTGTTACCATTTTCGTTAGACTGACTATAAATATCTATGCATGGTAACTATCCACATGCCCTCACCAGCCACTGGATAATTCCTCACTGAAAATTATGGGATCATAGGGTTAGAGCTGGAAGAGAAAAGAGTTCAGGTGACCTTGAGTCTAAGGTGTTCATTTTACAGTGGAGGAGGCTGAGGCTTCTAGCAGGGTTCGGTCCCTTGGTCAGGGTCTCACATGGGGTAAGGAATGCAGGCTCTGGTGTCATATTCCAAGAACCATATCCGATTTGAAAATTTTAAAAGAATAAAAAAGTATCATTGAATTGGAGTTCTATTTCATACATATATTTAAAAAACATCACTCTCTCTTTCTTCCTTTTTAGGAGAAAAATTCAAAGTGGAGACCAAGACAATTGCTGTTGACTTTGAATCACTTGATATCTATAAGAAGATCCAGACAGACCTGGCAGGCCTCCAGATTGGAGTTTTAGGTCTGTATCTTTGGCACGTTTCTCGGTTTCAGGCTATCATGGAAACCTCCGTTCTACTTGCCTTGTGTTAGTACAGAACCAGCTTGTAAAACAGCACTGTTGTCTATATGCTTGTAAATGGATAGAGCAAGGTCATAAACACAGTAATGAAGTTATCATCAATTTTGAATGTTATTCATATAGGAACCTCCTTTTGAATACAGACCTATGGCCTTAGAAAATTTGCTTTTCTACCATCTTGATTGTTTTACCTGTTATTAATTTATTTTCATTCCATTTTTTAAAAAAATTAAGTTCCTCTTTCCAGTTTAATGCCTTAATATCTCACCACATTAGACAAAGCATGTACTTCTGAAGCTGTTAAGGAAAGACAAGCTCTGTGGGGCGATTCCCTCACACTCTAGGCATTTGAGTTAGAAAGAAGCACCAGAAAGAGTACAGGAAGTACTCCTCTTTTTGGAGCCTCCTAGCTGCAAAATCTAAAGTGGCCTGGACTTTATGATGAGTATATTCTTCTCTTAAATGGCCTCCAGAGGCAGGCCAAGCCCCAAAGATTAACGTGCAGTTTTCTGACAATTAAGGCGAAGCCCTAGTGCCTTAGCAAATACAGTAGGCATTCTGTTTTTAAAAGTCAAACAGAAGGCTTATCTTGGAGTCTTGGGTAGGTTCTGCTCTGAGAAGTCCCCTTGCCCCTTCTTCTTACTGCCTAATCTCCTGTCTGTACCACTGTTCCTACTGTATGAGCACCAAAGGGCTCCCATATGTGCTCTGGCCTCCATGTTTTATTTTAACGCATTTATGACCTGCACTTCTTGACAACATCAAAACCTTTAGCTTTTTATTAGCTTAAATCTGGTGCAAGTGTAGTAGCCATCGGCTAGACACTGAATACCTGGTGAAAAATTTGCCTTCTGCAGAATCCACTGACTTTTCTGCCTTCATTGGCAGCGACCAGATGGACCCAGGCAGTGAATCCATTTCTCTGTCAGTCACCCTTAACTCTAAACACCTTCTAGAGGTGATGGTGAACTAGGGGCAGGGACAGGAGACTTAGAGTGAGCCTCAGCTTGAGGGAGGAAGCTGGGAGAGAGGCTCTTGTGGAGTGGGTGACTAAGCTTTCATTTCCTAATCCTAAACCTTCGTTCTTTAATAAGCTTCTCAGAAGGTAGGAGTATTAATCATGTGGTCAAGATGATGATAGTAAGAACAGCTAATACTTATGTGATGCTTTAAGCTGGCAAAGTGCTTTGGATAGTGAGAATCCCCCAGCGGCCCTGGGAGGTAGGTGTTAGCTGCATTTGACAGGTGAAGACTCTCAGGTGAAGAGAGCCTTGGGAGGGTCACTCCAGTGTGAGTGAGTAGGGGGTAGTTTTGAGTTCAGGGTTGTCGGACTCCATCGGAGTCACTGTGTTACTGTCCTGGAGCCAGGCAGCCCACGGTCATAAATAGCTGCTTTTTACTACGCAGAAGCCCAGGCTCAGGCCCAGGAGACTGGAGACTGAGGGGAAGAATAGGTGGGAGTGATGGTGACATGGAGAAGGATGACGAGGGCGGTTAGTGCATCATCGTTGTCCAGCTGCTTTTGTGTCGATACCAGTTCACATTTCAACAGCACTTTGAGGCTTACGCTCCGTTTGCCTTATAATGATTCTCTGAGGCAGGTCTAATCAAAGTATCATCTCTGTCTTACAGATGAAGAGATTGAGGACAGAGCTTGATTGAGGTTAAATGATGCCTTCTTGGTAACACAACTTGTAAATATTGAGAGAGGTACCAATAAAGGAAAAGACTTCCCAATAGTTAAGAGTTGTGTAAAGGGCAGAAATAAGAACCTGGGTAGAAAAGAGAAGAGAGGTGTATTTAGGCTCCCAGAAAACTTATTAACTGTTCAAACTATTCCTAGAATGGAATGGGCTGTGTATGGAGGTGGTCAGCCTCCCGTTGAGGGGTTTTCAAGCAAAGGCTAGACGACTGTAATAAGAATAGCAGTTAGCATTTATGTAGTGCTTTAATGTTTGCAATGTGTCTTACAGAAGTTCTTCAGGGGATCCCCATAGCACCCCTGGGGGGCAGGCACTGTTTTATCCCCATGTTATAAATGAGGAAACTGAGGCAGGTGAAGTGACTTGCCCAGGGCTGCACAGCTGCTAAGTGTTGCAGGCAGAATTTGAACTCAGATCTTCCTGACTTCAAGTCCAGGACCAGACAAACTTCAAGCTTGGGCCCAGCAGGGACCCATATAACTTTTGTCCAAGGCCCAACCTGGCTCTTTGAGGGAGCTGGGATGTGTGGCAAACAGATTGTGAGTGATGAATGCAGCACACGAGTATCTTCAGAGTCACAATGGAAAGCGTCACACATGAGAGTGACGTTGTTTTTTGGTAAGTCGATGCAGAGAAAAGCAGCGGGGGAATTGTAGGAGTTTGTGCTGAAAGACCAGCCCACCTGGACACCTCCGTGAACACTTCAGCTTAAGAAGTTGTGTCCTTGGGATTATTAAGTAGAAGAGATGGGCATTCAGCTTCTTCCTTGAAGGGAATGCAAAGGAGAGTGAAGCTGAGTATCCTAGGGATAAATGCATCTTTGCGATCAGATGAGTAGTAGGCACAGTGAGAAATGAGCTTATTAATCATAGCTCGGTCCTCTGTTGCTTTTTATAAAACCCTTTTCTTGTAGCTGTCCTGAGAGCTAGATGGACTGAGAGTTTTTAGTCCAGTTTCACAGATGAGACCTGCTAAGGTAAAGTCATTTAGAAAATTCCAGATTTAGAGTTGGGAGTGTCCTTATCATTTATCTAGTCCCCCCCCTCCTTTTACCAGACAAGGAGCTGATGCTCAGAGAGGTGGATGAAGTAAGTTGGCCACAGTCAGAGCTTGGACCCAAATCTCGCCCTCTCTCTGCATGCTTGTTCTGGACAGGTTTGGTGAAGAGGGGCCAGTGTTCATTGAAAGACCTGTGAACCCAGCAGTGCACCTGTCAATGCAGCAGTGACATCTCAGGTCTAAAGTAATAGCTTTTCAAAGTCACAGAGCCTCAGACTCGAGGAACAAAATGCATAGAGTCCAGTCCGTGCCTGGGCAAGAAAGCTGTAACATACACTGAAAATGGAGGCTGCCATGGAGAAGGAATCCTGGCAGGACCATCTGGAGTCGGCCCTGGGGCCCACTGAGCCAGATGGGAAGGATGCTAGTGAAAGACTTTGTGTGTGTCTTTTATCAGGACTTTTGTTTTCCTTTGAAGAACAGATCAAATGAATTAGCATGGAATGGGCTTCACAAACTTGTGCGGTGCTGTGTAAATGCTGGCTGGTGTTACTGTCATTATTGCTGTTGGTGTTACTTCTCATCTGGTCCAGCCTGCTTCGAGAGATGAGCCTGGGAAAGGCTGGCGGCCCCGTGTTGGGCCGTACAGAGAGTCTGAAGGCAGCAATGGGCCGAGGACCCGAGTCTCCTCATTGCCAGGCCATTGTCCTTTCTTTTCTATCTCCTGCTTTAGGAGATCTTGTCCTTGTTTGTGTCCTGGACCCCTTTGACAGTCTGGGGAGGTAGAATTTTAAATAATTTTAAATTTAAATAATTGGAGGAAATGCTCCTTTTCTGTTAGTCCTGATGAAGATGCAAATTCTTTCCCATCCAAGTTCCTGGACTCTCTGAAAATGATCTCTAGTCTCCAGGTTAAGAACCCTTGTCTTAATCCCTTAGTGAAATTAGAAACACTGGCTGAGGGGGTATGAGTTTACAGAGAAGGTTTTGGAGCCTGAGGAAGAAGAAGCAGGCCTGGGTGGCTCCCTCTCTATTACCCTGGGGGTTAAGAAAAAGAGAATGGGAGAAAGGGGATGAGGGTGAGAAGGAGGTTTTTACCCTGAGACCTATCCCTCTGCCTGAAAATTTTGCTTTTACCCATTTGGTAAGCATATGTTAAACCCTTAATGTGCACAAAGATACTGTGCTAATCTGGTGCTGTTGGAGATAAAAAACATTAGCACTCCACCCCACCGCCCAAAAAAAATTTTTAAAAGTTAAGGGACTGGTTTTGCCTCTTTTCCATTTTGTCTTCCTAGAGGCCAACCTCTCCCGTCCAAAAAGAAGACTAGGAACAGGCACTGGCTTTTGCTCTACTCTTCCCAAATCCTGTCCAGGATAGTCACAAGTGACAGGAAGGATACTGAGTCAAACGAGGGGGTTAAAGTGGATGGCCTGTGAGGAGGGCCCTTCCACATGCTTATTCGAGTAATTTTTCTGTATTTTGTAGATCCAGGAGTGAAAGCTGAGTTTCCCATCAGGTTTACCCTCAGACCAACTGCCTTGCCCGCCTGCTGGAGAAGCATCCTGCTTAGAGATGTAGCTTCATGGCAGATGGAGCACGTGGCAGCCTGGGTTAGCTGGGTCCATGCTTGCCAGGAAGGTTGATCTGGGCTGTTTTACCTTCATTAGAGTGTCAGGATGTGAAAGCCTAGTCTGAGTTTGGCTCTCCCAAGTGCGTGCACCCTAAAACTATGTGCAACAGAGATCCTTACCCAGATGATACGCAGAGGCTTCTAAAGGTAGGGAGCAGAAAAGAATGGTTTATTTCGATCTCGAGAAAGGGCCACCCTCCCTCTGACAAATGGTCAGGGAGGAGAAACAATTTACAAAAGGAAATGGCGAAGTTATAAAGCCCTAGTGAGGAATTCTCCCCCCATTCTGACCCTCTTCTTCCATCGGGTAGGAGTCAGGTGCACGATCTAAGCATGGCAGTCTGCCTCGAGACTGCCTCGAGTACTGGAGCAAGGAAACAGCAGACCACCCAATGTATATTTGAGAAAGCCCCTCTGTCCTATTTGGCATATCTTATGCTGAGGGGTCTGAGGAGAGGGGTGACTCCCTGCCGCTCGGAGTTCTGAGACCTTGTAAATCGTGTGATTTCCGGGGATGGGGAACTCGGGCCCGTTTGCCACTAAAAGCCTTACCAGATTTTAGAGTATAGTCTGAGAAGTGTTCACCTCTCTCACTCACAAGTAATAAACAAGCTAAAAAGGCCCTAAAACATGCAGCTCTTTAGTTTTACCTCGTAGCTGCTGGACATCGGACGAGGCCAGGCTGCTGGTTTACAACAGTGCCTGGGGTGCGGATGCGGGACGTGTGTCTTCAGTGGGATAAGGAGCTCTCCAGGGAGGAGACTTTTTCCATCTGCGCTGTCTGCGGTTCATTTTTCCTGGACCACTGAGAGGTGAAGTGACTTGAACCCAGGTCTCTGCTCCCTGCCTGAGGGTGGCTCTCTGTTCAGTCTGCCACACTGTTACACTGTTGAGGGATGTGTGATTATGATGACCACCCCCTCCCCCCAAATAAAAGAAATAGGAGGGGCTGCTTTTCCTTCCCTGTCTCGGAGGAGAGTCACGGGTGTGGACAGGTGCGCCTTCCCCAGTCACTGCAGAGAAAGGCCGGGGGGCTTGAGGGATGCTGGTTAGTTTTGTTGAGTTGGCTTTTTCCTCGTCTTTTTTAATCTTTTCTATGAGAGGCAGCTGTCTGGGAGGGTGAGAGGGAGAGAATAAATTGGGAAGCAAAGTAAAAAAAAATACATGTTAATAAAAATGAAAGAGAAAAACCATTTATAGGGCCCTAGAATCTGGGCTGGGAAAGGCGAGGGCTTTAGAGATCCAGGGAAGGGAGGTTCTTTACGCCCGCTTAAGGTTACAGATGTGGCAGCAGCCTCAAGTGTGGATGGGCCGAGGTCCGTGCTGGTGGTAGTCTTTCCCTGAGCTGTAGGCCGTTCCTTCTCCCCCCGCTTTCTTTCACGCCACCTCCACCCCAGCAAAGTTTATGCTTAGCCACTTGCCTTTAATTTTGTTATGAGAAGTAAATACTGGAAATTTTCTGTCGTGTAGCCTCTGACTCAGCCTCGATTTGCAGATTCTGATTAAAGCTGCTGCAAATTTAAAGCCTTGTAAACTCCTTTTTGTTTAGAAATTGATTCTCACAAATGTAGGAAAACTGTACAGTTTGCAAAATGTTTTGCACAGTGTTCCAAATATCATCTGTCAGGCTACGAACACGTGCTAGCTGCAGCAATATGTTAAATGAGAGGAAGCGGAACCTTTCTTTGCCGGAGCCCCCGACTCCTGGGACTGGAAGCAGCTGGAGCCATGGGGACCGAGGAGAGGGCAGGATGGGGGTGGGGGCCGTGGGGAGGAGGGGGCAGCAGTGGTTTGGGGCAGTTAGTCCCAGACCGGACCCTTGCTTTCACTTCAGTAGGGTTTCTGACCTGAATCCTTTTGTCAATTACCTCATCTATCTATTTTTACCCTGGTCTTAGAAATATCAGGCAAGTACACTGACCCCCAAGGTACGCGGCTCCCAATCCAGTTGATTTTTTTTTTAATTACACTAAACCAATCCTTGATAAATGAGGCTAAATTATTTTAAGTTTTAAAAATTAAGTTAGCATTTATGAAATGCTTACTCTGTATCTGGCCCTGGCAATATAAATACGAGCAGAACCGTCCCTGCCCTCAAGGAGATTACATTCTGATGGGGGAGGACCGTACATGGAAGAACTGAAGGATAGGAGAGCGGGCAGGCTGGGGCCTGGGAGAAAAAGTCTAGAGTGCAGCCTACTGCAGGAGAATGAAGACATGGTGGGCTTGGGCTCCATCCCTGCATGGGATGTTCTAGGAGGAGGCATCCAGACCAAGGCGGAGGCCAAATGGGAGGAGCTTATTTCCTCTGTGTTACTCAAGGGCTGCCATGAGCTTCCAGGATGATGAGGTTCCTGGGGGAGGTGGAGGAAGTCTTGAATGCCAGCCTGGAGAGGAATGAGCTGTATGGTGAAGCATCAAAGAAGCTCTACCTGGGCTGGAATTCCTCTGCTCTTTCTGATGAGTCAGTGCTGGGGCTGGGTTCGTGTAGATGTCTCAAAGTGACTGAAATAGAAATCCTGTCTTTTCAGACTTGATCCTGTGAACTAAGTAATAGAATGAGGAGGAGCAATTTGACTTATCTAATATACATTGAAAGGCATCAGAGCTTTAAGCATCTCTGTAGCCCTTCTGACTTGTTCATTTCACGCAAATCTGAATTATCTCATACCTGAGGAACATGTAAATAGTTCATTTGGTATACCTGTCCTCAACTCTCAGGACTGAAATTGTTTGTGTCAAAATACCTTAACTCTCTGATCCTTCATTCTTTTCTCCCTCTGCCCCCACGCTGACCACCAGGGAAAATTGCATCCTCTGGTGGGCCATGATTGTCCTCACAGATTCTGGTTTTGATAGAGAACTTTGAGTTTAGGGGGTCAACAACATCAAACTTACTTAGAAGGAACAAAAAATCTCCTAGTCCTCGCTAATTTAAAAAGACTGAGAAGGAGAATGATTTTTTGAAAAAGAAAAGAATGATGCAATTAGAACATTTGTGGAACTTTTTCAGAGTCATCCAGAAATTTCCCATGCTTTCCATTTTGAACCCCATATCGGTGTTTTCTGAAGCTTATGATTGAAAGAAATATTGGAAGCCAGAGTACAGCGTGGCTCCTGGCCTCCTCCCTCTCCATGACTCTGACAACACTGTCCACCTGCCCTGGGTCACCTGCTGTTCCCTGCCTGTCCTTTCCTATTAGACCCTTCTCTGGGCCTGCACATCCCGTCTTGTTTGCTTTGGCCCAACCTTGGATGGGTGGCTAAATCATAGCCTGGGTGAGAACTCACACATTTCTGAAGAGGCAAAGTTCATAATATTGTGCCAAGTTTATGCCTGAGACCATATTTCCCTTTTCTTTCCCTCAGTCTTTCCGTATTGCTTGCTAATGAAACCTTCTTAGTTTGAAATTCTACCTTTCCAGTTTCTTTCATGCCTCCCTGCTATCCAGCCAACCTGGCCTAGTTAGTTGTCATGCATTTCTTAAGAGGCAGATCCTGTGCTAAGTGCTGGAGATAACCCCTCCCCCCAAAAAAGTGCCCAAAGAGCCCCTGATCTCAAGGACCTTATTCCAATGAGGAGACAAAGTAGAAATCCTTGTGCTTATAATGTGTGTACAGTTGAGATGGAAGGAGGGCACAGAAAAAAGCCATTAGGAGAGCAGTCAGAGGTGGAAAGGAAACGGAATTGAACCTTCTGTTGAAGATGGGGAGTGTGAACTGAGTCTTGAAGGGAACCCGGGAAGCCAAGAGGCAAATGGGAGGAGAGAGAGAGGATTCCAGACACAAAGGTGGGGACTGGTGGCCTATGTGAGGAATGTGCCTGGGAGGCAGGTGTGGCAAGAGGAAGGGTCAGGTTGTACATTCATTGGCAGCAGAGGAGTTTCTCTTTGATTCTGGTAACAGTAGGGAACCAGTGCAGTTCATCAAGTTTGGGTGTGATACGGTCCAGTTTGTGTTTTAGGAAAAATCCTTTGGTAGTTGAGGGAAGGCTAACGTGGAATAGGGAGAGCTGGGAGGCATGTTAGCAGGCTACTACGCTAGGCCAGGTGAAATGTGCTGAGGTGGCTGTGTAAGCTGAGAAAAGGGGATGTAGAATAGAGATGTTGCAAAGGGAGAAATGATAAGATTTGACAACGGCTTAGGTAACCAGTGGGGTGAGTGGTTGGTTGGTTGCTGTCCTTTGTTCTCAAAGAGGACCAAAATGAGATCGCTATGTTAGAATCACGTTACAGTGTGTCCAACTGTGGCTGATCAGACCAATACGAGCTCGGAATGCTCTACCATAGATCGGGCACAAATAGTGCATGTGAACGTTTGGGGTGGATTCTCTAAATTTGTGCATTTCTTTTGAGCTACTTCAATTCTGCTTTGCTCATAGAGCACAGCACCTTCTCTCATAAAAGTATGCCATGCTGGGTGGTCCTGTGCCAGTGTCTCCCATGTCACACAATCAATTCCAAAGGTATGACTGGTAATGAGGAATAGAAGGATACTATCCATGGTCAGTCAGTGGGAGGATGGTGCTGCCCTCTACATTAATAGGAAAGTAGGGAGGGGGTCTGCATGTTAAATATGGGCTCTGTGTTGGACATGCTGAGTTTGAGACACTATGGGACATCCAGTTTGAGATGTTCAAAAGACAGATAGGATTGGAGCTGAGGAAAGATACTGGAGCTGGATGTTTTAGTCTGTGAAGTGTCTCCAGAGAGATAATTGACTTACAAGAAGTGAAGAGATCTATCTCTAAGGAAGATGGTGGAGGAAGAAAAGAGCACCCAGGACAGAGCCTTAGCAGACATCCAAGGTTAATAGGCGTGACCTGGATGTTGGTTGTTGTCCTTCATTCTCAAAGAGAACCCAAATAACATCGCCGTGCTAAGGTCAAGTTTCGGTGTGTCCAGCCCTGGCTGAGCTTGGAGTGCTGTACCATGGGGCAGGCCCAGATAGCCCCTGTGAACATTTGGGGTGGATCCTCTAAATTGTGCATCTCAAATTTCTTTTGAACTGTCTCACTTCTGCTTTGCACATAGAGCACAGCACCTTCTCTGATGTGGGCATGCCATGCTGAGTGGTCCTGTTCCAGTGTCTCCTGTGTCACACAATTCCAGAGTTATTAAGAGAGACCTTGAGAGTGTCCTTATATTGCTTCTTCTGACCACCGTGTGAACACTTGCCCTATGTGATTTCTCCATAAAAATAATCTTTTTTGCAAGCATATGTTTTGCATTTGAACAATGTGGCCAGCCCATTGGAGTTGTGCTCTCTGAAGCAGAGTTTGAATGCTTGGCAGTTTAGTTCTTGTAAGGACTTCAGTGTCTGGTGCCTTATCCTGCCAGGTGATCTTCAGAATCTTCCTAAGACAATTCGTATGGAAACAATTCAATTTCCTGGAATGGCTCTGGCATACTGTCCGTGTTTCACAGGTATACAACAGTGAGGTCAACATAACAGTTTTCTGTAGACCTTCAGTTTGGTAGTCAGTCTAATACCTCTTCTCCCCCATACTTTCTTTCGGAGCCTCTCAAACACTGAACTAGCTCTGGCAATGCGTGTGTCAACCTCATTATCAATGTGTACATCCCTGGAAGGTACACTGCCAAGGGAAGTGAACTTATCCACAGCATCCAAAACTTCTCCCTTTGCTGTAACCAATGGTTCCACATATGGATGGTGTGGTGGTGGCTGATGGAGCACCTGTGGTTTTTTGGTGTTTATTTTTAGGCCAAAATTAGCCCAAGCAGCAGAGAATTGATCCAAACTTTGTTGCATCTCAGCTTCAGAGGCTGCACTGAGTGCACAATCATCTGCAAACGGAAAATCATGCACCAACACTCCCTCCACTTCGGTCTTGGCTTATAGCCTTTTCTAGTTGAAGAATTTATCCGTGCATGACCTGGATAAAGAATCATCAAAAGAATGGTCATACAGGGAGCCGGAGAACTAAGAGAAAACAGTATCGCAAAACTGAGAGAGGAGATGGTGCCATCAACCGTGGTAGAGCTGGCAGAAAAAGGATGAGGATCAAGACAAGGCCATTCCATTTGGCAGTTAAGAGATCATTGATGACTTCGGAGAGAGCATTTTCAGCTGAGAATTTAGAAGTGAGAAGAGAAAACGTTGAGGCCCCTAATGTGGAAGGTTTGCTCAAGGAGCTTAGCAGAGATATAGTATAGGAGGTAGTGGCCATGGGGAGAGGGACCAGCCATGTTTGTAGGTAGCAGGGAGGAAGTCAGGGAAAGATTGGAGATTGGAGAGAGGGGGTAGTAGAGATTGTGATCTGCTGGAGCAAGCAGAAGGGATTGAGCTCCAGGGTGCACCTGGAGAGACAGGAGTGAAGGAGATGGTGGGGCAAGTTTGAGGAATAGTAGATGAAAGTGCCCTGAATACATTGTGTGTTTCAGTGCCCGTGCCTCTGACGGCCTTGGTGTTTCCTGCTCCAGAATGCCCGTTCTGCCACCACCTCCTCCCCAGTGTTCCTAGTCTGATTCCTGACTAGTTTGGAAGGTGTGGCTCAGATGCTCCTTCCTCCATGAACTCTGTGAAGTTTGGGAATTTCTCCTTCTTCTGAATTGCTGTTGCATTCTGTGTTTCTTCTGTTGTATTTTCTACCAACTGTCATAATGAACTTGTCCCAGAATGAAAACTCCTTGAAGACAGGGGCCTGATTCACTTTTGTCTTTGTGTCCTCAGTTCCTAACACAGAGCCCGGCACACAGTAGGGGTTTCATAAATTCTTGTTGATTCCTGTCTCTCTTCGTGAGGATGGGGACCAGGCCTTGGTCCCTCCCTATTTTGCACAATGCCTGCCTGTAACAGGATTTTCAGGCACTTGATATGTGTTGAATGATGAAAGCTATAAACGTCTAAGATGGCGGCCTAGAAGAATTTCTTTTTGAAGGAGGAGGGTAAAGAAGCTACGTCGATGAAGTTTCCGCAGTTACCCACCTTCTTCAGCCAGTCAGCAGGCATTTATTGAAGGCCTGTGGTGTGCCCAGCACTGGGAATACAGTGACCAAAAAAAGGAAACAGCCCCTTCCCTCAGAGAGGCTTTATTCTATTCAGGGAAACAGCCTCTCTGTGTAGAATTGATAGGCAAAAGATGGATGGTCTAATACGAAATAGATAGGAGGGGACTAAGGACAGGGAGGGCAGGAGTAGGTGGGGGATCCGAAAAGCCCAGTGAAGAAGGCGGCCTCGGAGTGGAGTTCTCCCACGGGCCCATGGCACAAACAGGGAGAAGCCAGCCACTGAGATTTTGGGCATTTTCCCTGTTCATTGTAAGTGCTTGCACTCGGGAAGAGATTTCACAGATCTGAATGGTGTGAAAACAACTTGTGGGATTCACGGGGTGTCTGGTGGATCCTCATGTAATGAGTCCCAGAATAGATGGAGCTGGCACCGCCCACACCCTCTTTGACATGAGATTAAGCGAGCAGCGTGTTGGAATTATAATCTCAATATTTCTTTGGCACACCCATCGCTATCCTGCACCCCCTCCCAGGCTGGGCTCTGCTTTCCTTGCCGGTGCCCCTGGCCAACCAGCTGCCGCGCTCAGGTTCCTGCTGCCACCTAGTGTCCCTCTTCTGAACTGCACTGGGCTTGCCTCTTGGAAGAGGTGGGAGATGCAGAATGTGCCTTAAGGAAAGAGCTTTTAAAGCAAGCAACAGTTGGGCTTTGCTAGCTGTCTGAAGAACGTCTTGAAGGGAAGGCTTGTTACTGGAAGAACTAACCGGTCCATATTCAGCGTGGGCCAAGGCTAGACTGGCTGTATGAGTGCCCTGGTGTGGGAATAGGGAGGCCAGGGTTCCAGGGCCTGCTACAGCATGACCTAGCTAAGCAACCTGTTTATCTGCTGTGATCTTATTGTTCTCATCTTATAAGTGAGGAATCTTAAAAAAAAAACCCACTTAGATAATGCCCCAGGTTTAAGCTCTGTAATTCTTACTGCTGCTTTTGATCTTTAAGAATATATAGGATTGGGGCAGCTAGGTGGTGCAGTGAATAGAGCACCGGCCCTGGAGTCAGGAGGACCTGAGTTCAAATCCAGCCGCAGACACCTAACACTTACAAGCCATGTGACCTTGGGCAAGTCACTTAACCCCAATTGCTCTCCAAAAAGCAAAAACAAAAATATATAGGGTTTTTGGACATGGCCAACATGGGAATTTATTTTGTTTGACTACGCTTATGTATTGGTAATGGAATTTGGAGATGCCCTTGTATTGGCTTGGTTTTTGGGTTGAGTGTTAAAACCCAGAGCTTGTGAATCCCACTTGTGGGATGGACTTGTCGATACGAAGAAAGGGTTGAACTGGGAAGAGCCGTGAATTGGGAGAGAGGCCCAAGCCTA
>CM053583.1:22533591-22582155 GCA_028627135.1 Pseudochirops cupreus | reverse complement strand
GTTGTAGAGGTCCTGGAACCTGGCTGTTGGTTCAGAAGCCCTGAAGGAGGATTTCCTTGTGGTACCTGCACAGAAATCCTGGAAGAGGGCCTTGCTGATGTTTTCAGGGGTTCTGGGACTGTCCTACAGGCAGAGAGTGACTCAGTGAGGACACTGGCTATGGCTTTGTTGAGCCTGGTAACATGCGGAAAAAAGTTCTGGGTTTAGGGGGAGCAAGACAGTGAGAGTGATTTGACTGTATAAGAAGAGAGGGAAAAGGTGTTAACCTGTGATGCAGGTGTTTAGGGTGTGCAGGGAGGCACACTCAGCCGGAGGGGTGGGGGGAGGTTCTCCTTATGCTATTTGCATGATGATCCCTTATTCACAAGAGCCATTCAGGCTGCTGGGATAACACTCATGTTGACCCTTTGAATCAGCTTCCTACATTTCCAGGTGACAAAATGGAAGCAAAGAGACATAGTGAGGTGTGGCATTTTCCCAGGTTTGTGCCTTGGACAGGTGTCCTTTGGCTGAATTCAGAGGTTGTATTTGGGAGGAGAACTCTTTTCAGTGACTAAAGCCTAGTAAGTCTGAAAGAGGTATTGATCCCTGAGGGCCACTTAAACTCTAAGCCTCTGATCTGGGTTCCCACCATCTTATTTGTAGGAGACAGGGTTGAGTAGTGGGAAGAGGCCTAAATTTGGGTTCAGATCTTGGCCGTATCACTCAGTGGCTTTTTGACTTCAGCAAGCCACTTTTCTGGGTCTCAGTTTCCCCCAATTATAAAATGAAAGGGTTGGACTGTGAATCTCCAGGGTCACTTCCTGGCTTTGACTATTCATCTGTGATTCTTTGATCCTCACAGCAGTCCTGAAAGGATGAGAAGGCAGGTGAGCATTAGCCTTACTTCACAGATGAAGAAACTGAGGGTTAGAGCCCTCCAGGGGCTTGCCTACCAAGATGAAGGCAGGTCCCAGACCTTTTTTCTGTCTTCATGTGCAGGCCTTCCTCTATCATGCCGTGCTTAGTCTTTTAGTATGGCTACTTTTGCTACAAACAGTATTCTCCGGCATGTCCTCCTTTGTCAACACTTAGCGCATGACATCATTGTCTTTTTATCTGCTTCAACTTTCCTTTTCCTAATCATTCTGTCTGTAAGCTGCTCCCCCTCTTAACTGATAGCATGTTAATGTGATACTGGATGAAATTAGAGGGGATCCCCCATATCCTATTGCCCCCAAACTACATTGGTCTTACCAAAAAGTCATTTACACATGATACTAGATTTCACTAGTAGGAGGAACCTTGCTTGGCTAACAACATTAGCCGTTCATAACCTCATTCCTGGGGATCTTACCTGCCTATTTTCAGTAAACATTTATTCAGTACCTCCCACTGTGCTAAGCCCTGCCACGTTTTGCTTCATATCAGGTTTTCAAGTTAGCAGTGTTAGTTGAGTTGGGGGGGGGGGGAGGCCCTGTATGTAGGATGGTTTTGTCTTTTAACAGTTCAGTTAAATACAGTAGGAAAATGAAATACAAATCAAGAATGTGATCGATAATCCAGAAATCTGATGAGTATTTGGAAAAGTGTTAAGTCCTTTGGTGAAAGAAACTTCAAAGACATTTAAAGACGAAACAATAATCACTGAATTTTCATCCTACTCGCAGATTCTGTTTTTGTATTGGAAACGAGAGTAATCTCGTTGTGAAGGCACAACAAGGCTTAGCTTGCTAGTCTGTATTTCAGGTTCCTTTATGTGCGGCAGATTTGAGGGGGCTGTTTTTCATTTCATCATTCTCGAGAATCTTTCCAATACATGGCAGCCAACTGACAGCTAATATTCTTGTCTTATTTCAGTGAACAATGTGGGAATGTCCTATGAGTATCCAGAATGCTTCCTGGATATTCCAGACCTGGATAATGTAAGCTATTTTTAAAACATCTCTAAAAACAAATATTTTAAAATCTCTCTAGTGGTAGAACAGACACAGTCAAGCTAGCATTAACATGGAAGGAATGGTTTCCTTGATGTGGATATGTTTTTCCTTTAAGTAAGAACTGTGTAAACATGTCAATGAAAGAACTGCTTATTTTCTCAGGAGTGTTTCAGAGCATTTTGCACAGTGTTCTTACGTTTTTTCAGGTTAAGGTAACTCTTGTAATATCTGTCTTGAAGTTGAATGGACCCTCTGAAGTCAGTGATTCTTGAAGAGGGCAGAAGTTAAACTTCCAGGCCCGAGGACGGGTCCTAGTCTCCTCACTCTCACCTAGCGATCCTCACATCACAAAATCACATGGTGTCATGAACAGAAATGTCAGAGAAGCACTGTTGTAGCTGTTACTTTAATTTGAATGAGTGCATGACGGTAGAGAAGGGACCTCAAGGGCTGTCAAAAACAGCCTCCCCCTCCATTTTACCGGGGAAGAAACTGAGGTCCAGGGAGTTTTGTTGAGTTAACTAATGGTACATAGTTTTCACTTAAGACAAAACCCACTACTTTGCATAGCGCTCTTCTCAGGTGGCTGATGAAATCAACTCCACCATGTTAGTAGGAACTATACTGGCTGTGGCGCTAAGCGGCGGGAGAGTTACTGCAGCAGTGAGTGTCGTTGGGACCTTTGTTCCCCCCCTCCTTACCACACTTTCCTCAGCTTCCTCTGAATAGCTTCCTCTTAATAAGAATACTTGTTCTACTGACTTGCCACGCAAGAGGGTTGGGAGGCAAACCCTTCCTAAGCCATGAGATACTGCAGAAATGTGAGTTCTTAGGGCACTTTATTTTTATTCTCACTCATTTCTGCCCTCATTTTAAGGACTTCACATTCTCGGGGCAAATTTCAGGACATCTTTTCCACCTTCAATAGATCTATAATGCCAATAGTTACTTGAACTATTTGGAAATAAATGTCTCTTTTTTTTTTTCGCAGACTCTCAATAAATTGATAAACATTAACATCTTCTCTGTTTGTAAGGTAAGTGGCTTCTTTCTTAATCCATGTTTTCAATTTAAGTTCTGTTTCAAAACAGTGAGAGATCTCAGCTTGTTCATGACAATCCAGTCTTACTGACAGGTAGATAAACCATGTACCATGTAGCCTACCCTCAGAGATTTTTGCTTCCTGCTACCCTGTTGAGATGTGGTCAGAGAATGCTAGTTAATTTTAATATTAGTCCAAGTTATCTATACTCAGGAAGGCATATCTTCCAGGAAACATGCTAGTGGGCATACCAGTGCAAAAGAAAAGAAATCGTTTGGGTTATTCATATCTTAGCGCAAAGGGACCTGTAACCAAGGGGCTAAGTGATGTTAGTGATGCTAGGGTGTGAAGGCCAAAGAGAACTGTGAGATGAATATCCCTGCTCTGGACTAAGGACTTGGAATTGGGGGGCAACAGAGTCCAAAGAGGAGGTCAATCACTGGGCTCCCTCATGTGAAGGGCTAGCGAGGTCTTTGCTACATGTTCTGCTGGTTATTCATTTGACAAATAAAGAGGTCTCTGTAGGGCAGGGGACTAGCCCCCATGGACACAGAAGTGGATTACCATCCTTGCCCCCAGAGAGCTTACTACCACAGGTCATTGAGAATGTCTGTAAGACCTCATGAAATTGGCATCATGGGAGAGAACCTCCCTCCAAATTCATAAAAACTCTAGTCCTTCAACGATTGTTGAGTGTGCCTGCAGGTCAACACTCCACTAAGACATAGTTGAAGTCTCTGAAAGTTGAAGGGGTTCCTCTGCCTGAAAGATTCCTCATTTGTGGCTCACAGGCTGAAATGCCTCCCTGAAACAGGCTGGGCTGATCTATGCCATGCCAACCTGGGCTTGGAGAGCTTGAGGATCCTGCCACACCAGGAGGCCTTATTGGAGGAGGTCTCGGGGGAGGAAAAAAGGCAGATTGTAGAAAGTGCTGTAGTCCTTGAAGGTAATGGAATCATAACACCTGATTTAAAACAAAGGTCTGCCACACATAGCCTGTGACATCAGACTGTTCTCAAGCCCTGGCCTGATCGGTAGTATAGGATAGGAGGGTGTGCCCACAGCTCTCTCCTGCTGGCCACTCAGTAGATTATCTGGTACCTGGGAATCTGGGATCTCTTGATTTATTGCCCCTCTCTATGAAGTCTGACACTGAACCTGCAGATGCTATGGAAACAAATAGCAGTGGCTGCAGCTTGCCACAGGGGATTGATGCCAAAAAGCTGCAGACCAGTTAACCAGCCTTGTGGCCTCCTCAGCCCGTGTGGTATTATCCCTGATTTCTGATGGGGGAAACTGAGGCATACAGGTGAAATGACTTGCCCTGGCTCACACAGCTACTGAGTGTGTAAGGCAGGATTTGAACTTGTGTCTTCCTGACTTCAGGCCAATGCTTTATCCATTGTGCTCCCTAGATGCCTCTGATAGTTCCGCCAAAGTGTCCTTGGTCCTCACGCCTGACTCTCTCTTCCTTCCCTATGCCTTTGCTCAGGCTGCCCTCAGGCCAAGAATGCCCTTCCTCTTCAGCTCTAACTTCCAGAATCCCATGCTTCCTCCATGACTGAGTGCCTGCACCACCTTTCTACGTGAAGTCTTCCCTCATTGCCACCTCCCGCCCCAGCTGCTGCTGGTGCCTCTGCCCCCAGCAACCTTCTATTGAGACATGTGCAAAGTTTCCTCCTCTAGGAAAATGTACATTCCTTGAGGACAGCAGTCATTTCATATTGGTCTTTGCATTTCCAGGGCTTAGCACAGAAAGCTCCTAAGAAATCCTTTTTTCATTCATTCATTTGTATCTCCACTGCTTAGCACAGAGCTTATACACAGTAAGCTCCTAATTCTTTTTCTTTCATTCACTCATTCATTCATTCATTCATTCATTCATACATATCTCTAGTGCTTGAGATAGAATAAGAGCTTATGTTTGTTGCTTGATTGACCAGGTGATTGAACAGGGTAGTGATTGTCACCTCTGGATATGCTATTGGGTAGGGCCAGACCTGGTGGCCATGGAGGAGGACCTAGTGGCCAGGGCTTGTTCTGTGGTCAGATGAGAGAGCTGGAGGGCAGCACTCAGTGCCACGTTGGGACAAGGGCAGGGACCCTGGGACAGAGCAGCTAGTGCCTGTACCCACACAGGGACCAGAGCAGTGATATGGACTGTCTAGTTCTTTAGCACTGAGTGATTGTACTGGGCACATGATCATATTTTAGGGGAGACTTTAGTATAGTCTTGAACATACAGAGATTTTAAGCGTGTAGCTTATTCTCCTACCAGAAAAAGTGTAGGGTAGCAAATGAACAGGATCCATCTTTTTAAAATCCCTATTCTGTGGGCAGGCAGCTCCTGCAAAGACTGCTTTTGAGAAACTAATTCTGTGCTCCCATCTTTTCCCTAGCAGCCTTGCAGAGTTTATGTTGCAGTTCTTGTACTGATGAAATATATGTTTACTGAGGGTGCTCTCAGTTTGGCAAAAGGCGTGGAATGTGCCATCAGAGCACCAGCAGAGGGAGCCCTTTGGTAATCCACCATGGGAGACTTGGACTGGTCCAGGGAGGAAGGGCCTTCTGCCCAGCAGCACTTGGCTCCTGGATGTTTCAGAGAAGTTCAAATCAGACTTCGTCCCTTTTGTGGCTTTAAGGCGATTCCCATAGGAAACAAGTAAATTTCTATATCATGTTATTTTTTCTAAAGAGATGTTTTTTTGCGTGTGATACTGCCTCAGTATCATGCTACCTTTTTAATTCATTTTGAAATCAGCCATTAATCCTCTGATATACTAGCATGTGAATTTTGGAATCATTGGGAATATGTTTAGCCTTGAAAGATCTGTTCAGTGGTAGTCATGTCAACTGCTGTATACATAACTAGGTAAATGATGAGTGGTCCAAATCCTGAGGAAGAAGGGTTCAAGTGGGAACAAAAATATGGTAGAACCTCACTGGAAAAATTAGGGGATTGCCCACAAATCTGATAGATGCTGACACTTTTGGGAAAGCATACTACTTGGTAAAAACTTAAACAGCAACACCTTGAAAGGTCTTTGTATCTGAGATGGCCAAGTGTTAGGGAAAAAGTCCGTTGTGCCACACTGTGTTACCTCTTCAGGCTAATGTCCATTTTGGTAATGCCATATATGGCTTGTTTTTGTATCCACTTGGAATTTTCAAATAAAATGTTTGGGGCTCAAAAATGATAGTGTAGAGAGTGGTGATCTATAATGGGTACACACATGCGTACATGCACACACACGTATGTGTCAGGTGTCAGCAGAGTATGCTAGAGCAGAGTGCTTGGCATGTGGACATGAGGCACCAGTCTCGTTCTGCCGTGCTGAGACTCCTTGCTGCAAGGTGACTGTGGACAGGTCACTTCATCCCTCTGAGCCTCAGCTTTCTGATCTATAAAATAAAGACTTGATCATTGCGCTTACTTAGCAGGGAGTTGTTTCACAAAGCCTTTTGTAAACCCTAAAAGCAGTATATGCATGTGATTTGTTATGGATAAACTGTAAATGTGAACTATTTTTAGTATTGCAAATTAGTGGTAAGCATCATGATCCTGGAGGACAGAGAATGGAATATCTTCCTCCTCTTTGCAGAGACAGCTCCTGAGGGGCTGCAGGGACACGAGGGTGCATGTGCTGTTCTGGCACCACCACTGGTTCTGGTTGTTTTTGCTTAATTCCAAAGTGGGGTCAGTGTGGGGGTGTGGGGGGGTGGGGAATGGTGAAAACTATGCCCAGAAACACCTATGTTGTTAAAACAAAAGCCATTCAAAAACACATTTTAAATAAATAATTGGCATGTTGTTTTTCTCCTTTAAAAAATGGGTTTCTTTTCTACGTATGATAAACTGGGATTTCACTGCAGGAGGTCTGTGACAATCCTAGTAGGCTCCCTTGAGGAAATACAAGCTGGGACATGAAAAATGTTCTCTGTTCTTAGAGTGTAGGGGGAGATTTTCCATCTTGAGTGACGTGGGGCGGGGTCTTTGGGGGAGGCACGAATACCTATAATCACTACCCAGGGAAAAACAAAGAAGCACTTGGCTGTTCACCTGCGGATCTCAAAGCACTTACCAACTTGATCTAATTAAGCCTTCTACCCCCTGTGCAGTAAGTGTGATGTTGGTCTCACAGATGTAATTCTAAGAATTTCTAATCACATTGTGCTTGCAGTAACACCGAGCTCAAATTATATAGCTTTCCAAAGGTAATGTGCCTTGGATTACTCTGGTGTGACTTCCAGGAGAGCTGCTGCCTCATTACTTGCCAAACACACACTGTAACACCCTTATTACCTGGTTGATTTCAGATCACTATTATAATGGAATTTTAAAAATCATTTTGTAATGAATCCACTTGCCAAGTGGTTAAAAGTATTTACTTCTAAGAAACTCTTGACTTCAAAACGGTACAACTCTTTTCTTAGCTGTTTGAATTGGGGCAATGTTTTTAACGGTTAGACTTCCTGTTTACTTGGAGAGAGTGGGATAGTGCCCAGTTGCGCTAAACTTGTATGGCCAGGAAGTCTGGGGTCTGATGCACCTCATTTAGGCTGTTGGCCAAGTGCTTTGCAGAGAAATGTTAAGACAGCATGGTAGACCTGTACAAGTTGTGTGTATCACCCCACTTTGCCAACATAGAGACTCTGGTTTGTACACAGTGGGTCACATGCCTTGAACTGGCTGTCACATCTGTGTAAAGCTCTAATTTTGAGTGAACTCATTGATTAGGGACAAAAGAGAAGTGATTGCTTCATATCAGTGTAATTTTAACTGAATATCTCCACAAACATGAGTAAAGAATCGCTACTGTTAAGCTTCCTCTTCTTTCTGTGATAGCAAGGAATCACAGCATTTCTGTTAAAAGGGAACCTTAACAGCCATCTAACCCAATGCACATCTAAAGTATAATTCCCTGAGAGCATACCCAAGAAGTGGTCATCCATCCTTTCTTTGCAGACTGCCAGTGTGGTGGGGAACCTGCAGCTTCCCAACATAAGGCCGTTTTTCCTTATATCCCAAATTTGTCTCATTGTAACTTGTTACTCCTACTGCCCAGTCTTCCCTGTAATTTTATTTGTAAAGGTCATTTCTTAAACTCAAGTATAAGACTGACTTTACATTTATTACATTTTCTTAGATTTAGCCTAATTTCTTAGCCTTTGATGACAATCTTTTTAGTTCCTGATTCTGCCATTTGGTATATTAGTCAGCCAGCTTTGAATTTTCTGCAAATTGAATAAAGATGCCTGCCACTGATGCCTGTATCTAAATCATTGATAAAAAATATTCAACCACATAGGGTCAACCAGATAGATCCCCAGGGCACTGCACTGGAGATCCCACCTCCAAATTGTCATAGAAGCATGTTGGGCAGTCCAGAAACATTTCTGAAGTGCCCACAAAAGCCAGACAGTGTGCTAAGTGCAGGGAGTACAAAGAAAGGCAGAAGACAGACCCTGCTTTCAAGGAGCTCACAGTCTAATGTGGGAGACAACGTGGAAAAAGCTGTTTACAGACAAATTACACATGGGATAAATTGGAGCTAATCAGTGGAGGAAGGATACTACAGTTAAGGAGGATTGAGAAAGCTTCTTGTACATGGTGGAATTTGAGCTGGGACTCGAAGGAAGCTGGGGTGTCTAGCAGGCAGAGAGAAAGAGAGAGCAAATTCCAGGCATGAGGGGCATCCAGGGAGAATGAACAGTTGAGAGATGGATTGTCTTTGGTGAGGAACAGCCACCCGGCTGTTGTCACTGGATTTCAGAGTTTTTGGACGTGAAGAAGGCTTGAGAAGGCTGGAAAAGTAGGAAAGGGCCAGACTAGGAAGAGCTCTGATGCCTGAAGACAGGATTTTAAATCTGATCCTAGGGGATGGATCCACTGGAGTTTAATGACTTCTTTAAGTATGGCCATTCAACTAGTTCCAAGACCATCTAATTATACTATTATCTAGTCTACCTCGTTCCATTTTTTCCACAAAAAATAGCATGAAATACTTTGCTAAATGGTTTTATTTTTTTAAATTCAGTTTTATGTTCAGATTTTTATTCTTTCACCTCTCCCTCCTTTCCACCATTGAGAAAGCAAGAAAAATAAAATCCATTACCAACATACAGAGTCAAACAAAACGAATTCCTATATTGACCACATTAAAAATATATACACACCTCACTCTATACTCTGAATCCATTGTCTCTCTGTCCGGAAGTGGGGAAGGAGAAAGTGACACTGGAGACTCTGCACAGCCCTCCTTCCCTTAAATCCAATTCATTTGCAAGTCATGGCATCACCTTCCTGATGTCATGGTCCTCTTCAAGAACAAAGGACAAACAGCAACAACAGTGACATCTGGAGATGGGCTAGCGTGTCTCAGCCTTAGTCCTCTGGAATTCTGGTTAGTCATTGTGTGGACCACTGTTCTTGGGTTTTTCATTTTTATAATTCCTCAATTGATGGGCACTCCCCTAGTCTTTGAAACTTTGCCACCACACACACACACACACACACACACACACACACACAATTTCCTTTGTACATATGAACCCTTTTCCTCTTTTTTTTTTATCTCTTTGGGGTATAGACCTAGCAGCAGTATTGCTAAATCAAAGCTAAGTCAAGCTGTACAGTTAAGTAGCTTTTTGGACATAGTTGTAAATTGCTTTCCAGAATGGCTGGAGCAGATCAGTTCCAGCCCCAGTACATTAAGGTACCTGTTTTACAACAGCCCCACCAACATTTACCAAATGCTCTTATGAGATGTAGGTAAACTGTCCCTGTAATTATTCCCCTGTCAGAAAAGACAATAAGCTTGATCCGGTCTTGTTCTTGATGATGCCGTGCTGGTCTTCTCCGTTCAGTTCTTCTTTTCTGTGCTGTTCATTGCCTGTCTCTGCAGTAATATGCTTTAGAATTTTACAGTGCATTGAAGCCAAGCTTGCTAGCTTGTAGTTTGCAGATTCCGCTCTCTTTCATTTTTTGAGAATTTTGATAGCATTTGCCTTTCTCCAGTCCTGCAGCACCTCCTCCGTTCTTCACAGTCTTTCAGATGTCACGGAAAGTGGTTCAGCGTTCCTATTTGCCACTTTTTTCATTACCCAAGGAGATATGTTATCTGAGCCAGCTAGCTCAATTTCTCCAAGGAGGACTAAGCATTCTTTTACCATTTCCTTATTCAGCTTGTGTCTCTACTTCCTTTTATCCATTCTCTTTGGCAAAGAGAATAGAAGCAGAACTCTTCAACCAGACTGTGCATAGCTTTGGCCGCAGACAGAGCCTGTGTCTGAAGGCTGCCTTGTGTGATTGCTTCTTGGTCATATATCCAAAAGAATTCTAAATTGGATTGAATCAGACTCTCCTTGGATCTGGCTTATGTATCACCATTTCAGTCAGGGCAACAGTATGCCTCCTATTAAGCAGTCAGTAAACATTTATTAAGCATATACTGATACAGATACAGAAATGAGGCTGTTGGATTGGACATTCTTGCCCAATTTTGGACAATCTTGCCTTTAAGGAGCTTATGTTCTAATGGGGGCAGGGGAGCGTGCAGTGTGGAACTCAGATAGGGCAAGTGACCAGGGGGGAGAGTTTTGATTTTGGCAATAACAGAGATTATAAGTGGCTCCCTTGGGCAGTTAGTTGTCAACCCTGATATTACAGAGGATTTGGGGCCAGTTATAAGTTAGACTGAATGGCTTATTAGCCATGATGTGGTCTGATCCCTGTTTGTGATAACTCAATTAAAATGACTTACACTACAGCTTTATGGTAAAGAGACTACAACGTAATGGGCCCTGGTGAATCCATTATGTTGATGTTGAATATGCAAGAAAAAAAGATTTTTAAAAAAATAAAGATAGAACATGGTAGAAATGGGGATTAGGACTTTTGAACTGCATAAGGTCATAGGAATAGCCATCTCTCTCATCATTCATATGCAGTTGTATCCCATACAGTGTTGTCTTGACTGGTCTTATTTTGCAGTAATGTTGTCTTCACCCACTAATAGTACTGGAGCTTTGTTTGGGCAGAACTCTTTTGTGTCTATCTGAAGGACTTCAGAGCTTTTCTGTCTCCTCACAGCAGCATTGTGAGAAAAATGACAGAGATATTAGCATTCCTTCCTACAGATGAGGCCGGCGAAGCCTGCAGAGGTGTGGTGTGTGACATACCTGTAATCAGAGAGCATAGATTTGGAGCTGAAGAGACCTCTGAGGTCCCCTTTTCAGACTCCCCTTTTACAGAGGCAGACACTTGGACCCCAGAGAGCGTTGTGACTTGCCCAAGGTTCCATTGCTCTCCCAGTGGCTGAGCGAGACTTAGAAGGCCTATCCTCTGCCTTGCAGTTGAGCATTCTGTCCCCTGCCCTGTGCTGCCCTCCCACCCAGATAGCAGTGGGGCTGTCTCCCAAACCTGGGTCTTCTGCTTCTCACAGCCCGAGTGTCGTCCTTGAATTCTCTTTCTCTTGCCCACCCATAGCCAATCTTTTGCCAAATCTTGTTGATTTTTCCTTGAAACAGTTCTTCCTATATACCTCTCTTTATCTTCTGACGCTGTGCACCAGGCCCTGATGTAGGCCCTCATTGGCTCATGCCTAGGCTGCTGCTGCTGGTTGTTGGTTTCCTTGCCCAAAATCTCTTCTTGCTCCCACTCATTTTCCATCTAGCTGTCAAATTAATCTTCCTGAAGTACAGGTTTGACTATGTCAACCCCCTACTTAATAAACTCCAATGAGTCCTTCTCACTCCCACAATCAAATATAAAATCCTCCCTTGGTGTTCAAAGTCCTTCACAACCTACTGCCTTCCCCCCCCCCCCCAGCTTCTTACCCCTCACACCCACATGCCCCTTCTCCCATCTGCTGGCACTGGCCTCCTTGCTGTTTCTTGCACCTGACACTCTGTCATCTCTTGACTGAGCATTTTTGCTGGCTGTCCCCCATCCCTGGAATGCTCCTCCTCTTCATCTTTCAAGTGCCAACTAAAGTCCCCCTTCTGCAAGCAGCCTTTCCCAGCCTTTTTTGTAACGCTGGTGCCTTCCCTCAGAGAACTGTCCACAATACAGCTTGTTCGTGCAGAGTTCTTTTTATGTTGTCCCCCATTAGACTGTGAGTTCCCCAAGAACAGCAACAGCCTTCACTTTGTATCCCTCGTACTTTGCATGGTGGGCATTTAATGCTTCTTGCCTTGACTTCTGACCTCCAAGGCCTTCTCTTCCTCGTTCCACTACAGCACAGAGCCTCATGAACAAAGACAAGCTACATAAAAAGTAGGAAATGAGTTTCATAAGAACATGTAGCCATCTGCACAACCTTTCTCAGGGATTTTGATGTTTCTATTATTTTTAGCGTTGGACTATCAAGGAAAAGTAAATTTAGGATTGTAATATAAGTGTGAAGGCAATGAATGATAAGGAAGAAAAATCTGTTTTTCACTTGATGGCTCTTTGCCAACAAATTAACATTGGTGAGCATTTTGTTTCAGTCTTGGAAAACTTGTAGAAAAGAAGCTCTCAAGCTCGAGCCAGCTCTCTGGCATTCGGAAGTGTCCTTTGCTTCCCAGTAGTGGGCCATTAGCAAACCATAGCTACTATCATTGGGTTTCATTAGCGTTTGGTCTTTGATCAAGTTTCTTATTGATAATGTTAGAACTTGCCCGCATGCAGGGCTCTGCCATTTACAAAGTGCCAGCGTGGTCTGGGGTCCACAAACTTGGATTTTTTTAATATTTTGAAAACTGTTTCAATCCTTTCTAATCACATGTATTTTATTGTATGCATTTAAAAACATTGTTCTGAGCAGGGATCTGTGGATTTCTCCAGAGGGGTCCTGGACACTGTGCAGTAGTATGTAATAATAAAACACTGTGATCCACTCTGTGGGTTAGTCAAATATTTAGGAAAAATTATTATTAAAATCATCCCTTCTGAGCATTAGAAGATAGCTTGGTGAGTTTCTGTGGTATAGCTAGTTCCAGTAGTGGTGAGCAGTGGGGGGTAGTGACTGAATTGAATAAATTCTCATTGCAGTAGTAGTGGGTGAGAGCTGGGAGGAGCTAGGTTCAGGTGCTGCCTCTTCTGAGTGACCCTAGGCAAGGCATTTAACCTGTCGTTGCTCTCACTGCTTCTCTGAGGCTATAAATTGCCAAGAAGGAGCTCATTCCTCACCAAAGAGTTCCCTATCCAATATCAAACCACAGGTCAGTCCCTGACCTTCTTGGTGGCTTACTTTCTAGAGGTGAGCCACTCCACAGTGAGCTCAGCCTTTTCTCAGGAGGACAATTTAATTTTTAGGATATTTATTCTGAGGGCCTGACATGGGCAAAGCACCAAGGATGAGAGAACATAATCTGCGACAGTGAGGAACTCAGAGGAGGTATCTTCTCTTCTGCCTCCCGCCCCCTAAAATAAAATAGATGCCATCATTGGTCTAGGTGCTCATAGACTTTGCAGCTTTCACAGAGTTCCCAGAGCATGCACTGAAGATATGACTTCCTCAGCAAATGGAGTCTAGCCCTCTCTCATGGCAGGGATGTTCTCCTAGGTGTGCTGAGCACTCTAGGCCCTCCCTGCTCCAGGCATGCCTGTGGTGTCTGCACAGCTGATCATTATTTGGGAAGTCCTTCAAAACCACACATTTGAATTTTGGTACTAATAGAGTAGCTCTTATGGATTTATACACTTACTTGTTCTTTTGCTTCTTCTGGCCACAGTTTCCTTTTTTCTGGCCAGAACAATAATAAGGTAAACTTAAAATACTTTAAGATAATCTTAAGGTATTGTTAGCGTGTTGCTTTTTGATATAGTTTTATAAAAGTGGTCAGTCCCATAAAATAAAGGCATTTGAAAGTCTCTGGAGATGAGGAAGTTTCAGAAACATGAGGAAGCAGTATGTCTGCCTGGGGTAGCATGTGCTCTTTTATAAGAAGAAAGTTTACTAAGTGTCCTTTTCATCAGAAATCCCGTCGCATTTCAGAGACTACATTAGATTTCAGGTGAGGCTAATTTTATCCTGACTCACTGATAGAATTCCCAGTGTTATCTCCAGTAATTTCATCTGATTCCTCTTTATGTACTCTCAACACAGTCAAATGCTATGAAGTGCATAAAAATAAACAGCCGTGGGGAGAGGCTTTTCAATTCCCTTCAGTTTGGGGGAGTGGCTATTCTCCCCTCTTGTCCGTTGCTTGCATGCCCAGTCATCACAGATGCTTTGTTTTTCCTCTTTTTGCAGATGACACAGTTGGTGCTGCCCGGCATGCTGGAAAGGTGAGTCATGAGCTCACACACAAATGCTTTATCGACAGAGTTCAGTATTATTTATAGGGGAGAATCCTTTCTTTGAAAAATTCATTATGGTGACTAATCAAGCTCACCTCCATTTTGACCGATGGAGTGATGCTGAGGTGAGTCACGGTCATGGCGGATGACTCATCAGCTGGTGGAAGCCTCTTCTACTTGCTTCTCTTTTTGTTCCCTCTCTCCAGGGTTGTGGTGGCTTCTTTAGACCCGAATTAAAGAGCCTGAGTCATCCCCACTAACTCAATAACCTGCTTTTCTGAGGGGGTGGTTAGGGTTCCTGGGATGTTCCTGGGAAGAACCTTTTTAAAGTTGCGCATTCCTCTCCATTTGTAACCCAAATCACTAGGATTTGGTTAGCCAAGATGCAGTCTTCTGTTTTGGAATTCTGGCAAAGAGCATGGGTGTATGTTATACACAGGCATAGTGTGGAATAATTCTGGTAGTTGGAGCCAATCTGGTAAGGAAAAGAACCTGAAACCACGTACTGGTCTCACCTTGGCCCTTTTTGGTGTTGGATCCCCATTCTAAGGGCTTTGTTCTTGGGAATTATATTATTATGCAGTCTTAATGTTTACAGCGTCATACGCTGTAAGAACAGCATTGTGGTGTCTCAAGAGAAGTTCCCTTTTCCTTTCTTGAGAACACCTGTATCCCCAGTCATCACAGAGAACCTTGCCTAGTTGATGAGGCTGTGATAATCTGAGGTGGCTTGGGAAATCATTGATGGTAGCATGTGTTGGCCAACATTGCTCTTCACATGGGATGAGACCTAGCCTCTCCCTTAGACAGGAAACAACAACATAGTATCATGGACTTTGGAATCAGCAAAAGACAAGGAATTAATTTCTAAGTCTGTCTTAGAGACAACACATATTTCTCAAAAGCTCTAGTCAGAGAAAGACAGCATCCATCATGGAGGCCATGTGATGAGTAGGAAGGCTAGACCGACTTAGAATACCAGGTGAAGAAGGCAAGCTTCATCAGAGGGAAGAAGCAGAAGAATCTAGTGTACAGCTAGAGATTTTTGTTTCAGCCTAGACAAGACAGAGAGATAGGTCAGAGGTAAAGGTCAGACTCTCAGATGCCCAAAGTCAAAAAGACCCAGGTGGGGTTAATGAGGTCAGCCAGCACAGGATGGCTGGCAGCCTAGAGGCCACATGGGTAAGGCCTCCTTATCCAGGAGGCCTGTGGAAAGGCTGGAAGAGGCTGTTACCCCAAAGACCTTGATTAGACAAGATCAGGGGCCCATGAACTTTTAAAAATACTTTAGCAATTGTATTTTGATATAATTGGTTTTCTTGGTAAGTCTCTTTGTTATTTTATTTCTTTAACTATATTCAGAGAAGAGGTCCCTAGGCTTCAGTCCATGGCTAAAGAGGCCCATGGCACAAATAGGTGAGAACTCCTGGTTTAGATGACTGATTTTAGCTTCACATTCTTTGATCATAGTGTGATCTATGGCCTAAAAGCAGCGCCACCCCAGTCTACCTCATTAGAAACTTGAGTTTGTCTGTTTAATGTCTTTGGAGTAAACATAATCCCTACCTTAAACAATACTGAGTCACTGGAAAATTTATGTGTTTTCATAGAAGATGCTGTGGTCCTAAGAGGGAAGGAGCTCCCTTGTCTCTAGCTTCACTGTCTCTCATCATCATGTGAGATTTATCCCTTCAATCTCAGCTCTCCTTTAGGCTTTGGCAGCAGACACACTGGACAGCCGCTGCCTCCCAGGGATCTGGGTGTGGAACCACCTACTTAACACACCACAGACAAACTCACAAGCAGATCAGAGGTTTTGAAGAGTAATCTTACTAAGAAACCTAGGTTAAGCAATAGAGAAAGCCACACAAATTGTGTGAGCTGGGTGGACTTAGAAGCAAGGATGAGCTTTCCCGAGGACAGCTTTCTAAATTGGTCCAAATGTTGATGGAGGTTGTTCCCAGCAGCGTCTCAAGAGCCAGTGGTTCAGTTATCTCTTTGACTCGATCTAGCACAGAGCCACTGTAGGCTCCTGGGTTGAGAAGCAAGAAGAACAAAAAGGAGGTAGGGTATTTGTGGGAGAGCCTGACAACTGTGGTGAGTAGGCCAGGCCAGGCCAGATCAGATTTGCTGCAGTCGGTGCTAAGGACCAGTGAGAAACAATAGAGTAGACAGTAAATGAAGTGCTTTGGGTTAGGAGGAAAGTGTGACCACACATTTTCCCTTCCACCATCTTGCTAGGGCAGAGTACTGTTTCCTCTCGCCCCCAATTTCTAAAACATCCCTTGGAGCCTTTGCTAATGTGTCCTAATAAAGCCCTTTCCAGCTTTCCCTGTCCTCTGCCTGTAAATGGCATCCTTGATTTTGTTGAAGCCCTGAGAGTGGGTGACCCCACGGAGTTGAGAGATGGGCTCGCTTAGAAATTGTCTTTGTTCTTCTCTGCTGTCTTTGCTCAGTTCTGGCTATGAAATAACAGAACATCCAGTCCTCCAGAACAGTAGCCTTGAGACATCTGATCACTGAACCAATATCTCTGCAATGGGATGGTGGGGTTATTGCTGCAGAAGTAGAAAGTGCATAATTACATGATAGAGGAAGCTTGAGCTTCCCACTTCCCTGGAATTGTAAACATTGTGGACAGCTGGAGCCAGGAGGTGGTTGCCATAGCAACTTGGGAAAAGCTAAAAATAGCCTGTTTTCTCCTCTCTTGCTTAAGGTGGCATTATGACATGTTGTGGGGTGGTGGGGCAGGTGATTCTTTCTCATCTGTTAAATGTTTGCAAACTTTCATCGACAAAGCACTGTTTGTACAGAATAAGGATTTGGATGCTGAGCTCTCATTATGTGTCTGACCCCAGTTCTCGGCTTCTCCTCATGATTTGGTGCCTGCATTTGTGATATGTGTCTGAGACCTCGACAGGGGGTGTTGGAGGAACCTGTCGAAATCGATTTTCATCTCTTGCTTCCACTCAGTAATGTAATGCGTCCTGAAAGCACACATATGTACACCATGCTCAAGAACCGAGATGTACCGTACTATGACAGAGGCCTTCTAGCACCTGCTCCTTCCTGTCATCAGTTTTTGTTCAGTCCCCACATCATGCCGTTCAGTCACTGTTGTTTCCCCACTTGGAAACCTTTGGTGACTCTCTGTTGCTGATACAATAAACCATGTAGCCTGCAGTAGTCGCCTTATTAACCTACAGTTAAGACTGAACCCTCAGGCTCCAGCCTATATTTTCAATCCTATCTCACAATACCTCTCCTTCACCTACCATCTGTTCCAGACAAGTTGGCCATGCTTGGCTCCTACTCCCTCCTCTATTCTCCAGTTCAGCTCACATGTCGGCATTTCAGAGAACCCTTACTTATTTCCCCAGGTCCAAGTATTTTCTCCCTCTGATATTTTCCCAGAGCACTTTGGGTATCTCATTTGTAACTCTCACCTTTGACCTTCAGTAGTGTTTATCTCTGTGCATGGTGCATCTTCCTCACCTTGGTAGGCAGCTCTTTCCTGGCTGGCATTGGGCCAGTTTTTGCTTCTCATGTCCCTAGCTTAGTAGACATTAGTAGGTTTGCTTTGTACATACTGTACTTAACGTGAGTTAACTCTTCTACAGTACAAACCATGACTCATCCTTGCCCTTCTTACCCATATCCTATAATAAATCCTGCACAAAGGGGTTGCCCAATGGCTTAGGGGCCTTTTTCTCTATGTTTTGATAGTATATGGGTGAATATGAGCACAGCTTGCAGGGTGTCTAGCCATCTGTTATTTCTCCTCACTACAGGATCAGCCCACCTCCTTTTCTGGTTGTTCTTCTCTGTGGTTCCTTTTACACTGCCTTTTGCAGATGCTTTTACATGGTTAGTATACAGTAGAAGCCTATTTACACATCATATATCTTTCTGTTGCCCTTTGAACAGGCATTAGTTTTGATTCCTCAAAGATTGTAACAGTTTGTGATTTGTAGCCATACAACATCACCTGAAAAGTATTGGTCTTGAAAAAATGGGAGAGTTTCAGGAAAAAGCTTGGGGATCATTGAACATGCTGCCCAACTTCCCAAATACAATCGAAACTTCCCCCTTATTCAATTCTGGGCTCATTTTATTGTTCCAACTGTCATGAATGTCTAAGATCCAAGACTACCTCTATGGGCTGTCCTTCCAATAGCATCTCATGGTTTGAATAATAGGCATTCTTTATCTGCGTGATTTTCTACATGGATAGACTTTGCTCTTGAATGATGATGAATCTCATTTGGAGCCTTGGCAGTGGTCCAAGGATTGATGTATTCAGCACAATGTCACCCCAAAACAGCAGAAGCCTCTGGCTCATTTCACAGTCTATAGGCTATAATACCTCTTCCATTTGGCATCCTTGCTGTGGTCAACACTCTTGTGCAGCACACGTCTCCCACTTTGAGCCGTTGTTGATATTACTAGTCCAAGAACTGGCTGTTATCTCAGTTGCTAGGTCATAGAGTCATTTATGATCCTAACATGGACTAGATAACCCCTGAGGTAGGTGCTTAGAGCTTTAAATTGATGATGCCACTAGTGTGCAGGATGCTTTGTTGCAGGAGTGTTTTTGAGGCTGTATTTTACTATACCAAAGCTGACCAACCAGCACCAGGAGATCTTATGTTCTTGGATGTTATGTTCTTTCAAACCCTTTTGTGTCAAAAGAGATCATCTAACTGTGGAGTATTGTTTTAAAGATCCTTTTGACTCCCTTCTGATTTGTAGCAAAGATACTATTTATATAAATTCTCAAAGATTTTGTTGAGACGAGACCCTGAGCTTTTGGGCTAGTTATTAATTAATAACCTCAAATTCCTTTGTGTTTTTTTATAATAATAACATCCATAATTTTGTTCCCCTGATTGTTGGGTGTCTTCCTGTCTTTCAGAGTTGTGGAAGATTCGTTTCTTAATCCCCTGAAAAGTGCTAGAAGATCCTTGAGGGCAGATTTGCTTTCACTTTTCTCTGTAGCCCCCAGTGCTTAGCATAGTGCTTAAGTGAAATTAAGTGAAATAGACTTTTAGTTCCTTGTTTTGGGCCAGCTTCCTGTTTTTATTTTCTTTATTGCTTTTCCCACTGTGTAACGGGGGACATTAGGGACTGTGCTATTACCATCTGAATGTCATGGTTCCATTGTCACTGAGGGAGAAAACAGGAAAAGAGGTCTAATCTCTGCCCTCGAGGAGCTTCTAATTTAGTAGGGAGTGATGAGACATGCCGGCAGATTTCTGTTAGACAAGTTAGAGAATGATGGATCATGCACAGGAGAGGCAAACAGGCTAGCGTGAGAGGTTCAGGGAGGAAGGGCAGACATAGGAACATTGGGTGGAAGTAGCAGAGAATATGTTTCAGCTCGATAGAGGGAAGACAGTCTGGCAGTTAGAGCTCTGCAGAAGCACAGTGTGCTTTCTTAGGGGGTGAGTATTCCTTTTCCTACCTTTTCCCCAACTAGAGATTTCCCCCAGCAGAGACTGGATAGCCACTTATTGAGGATATGGTAGGGTCTGTTTTTGTTCCGGTGTGAGCTGGACAGGATTGATTCTGAGATCATTCGCAATGCAGACTTTGTGATTTTGTGATTCAGAGAAGACTTCATAGAAGCATCCTCTGAACTGGGCCTTAAGGGAATTGGGAGGATGTTAGTTGGCAGAGGTGGGGAGAAGTCTGTTCTGGACAGGGGTGTGTGGATGTCAGGAGGGAAGGTAAGATGTGCAAAGATATGGAGGCAAGAGGAGGTGTCAAGAGATTAAGGAACAAGAAGTAGTCCAGTTTGGAAAAATGTTGGAAAGAAAACTGAGGCTTTAAAGTGCCTTGAATTCCAGGATAAGAAGAGTGTTATTTGGTAGGCAATGGGGAGCCATTGATGGTTTTTGAGCAGAGGAGTGACATGGTCAGAGGAGCA
Source organism: Pseudochirops cupreus (assembly GCA_028627135.1). Lineage (NCBI taxonomy): Eukaryota > Metazoa > Chordata > Mammalia > Diprotodontia > Pseudocheiridae > Pseudochirops > Pseudochirops cupreus. The sequence continues at coordinate 22,561,978 of CM053583.1, read as the reverse complement.
TATAGAAAGATGACTTTGGTAGTATGTGAAGAATGAGGCTGAGATTGGAAGGGGAACCAGGTGTTCTTCCAGGTAGTAATTATTTTATCTCCCCTTATCTTTCTCCTACTAGGATGTGGCTTAATGATGAGACTTCTCAAGAGCCAACAGGGACTATTTCATTTTTGTCTGTCCAGTTCCTTGCCCATAGGTGCTTAACAGTTATTGAGCTGAATTGAAGAGAATTGAATTGAAGATCAGTTATAATAGTAGCAATAACAGTCCCACCGTGCCTTTGTAGACCACTTTTTAGTTTACAAAAGGCTTTCCAATATTTTACTGGATCTTGATACATATGAGATACATATAATTCAGGCCTCATTTCCATACTGTGACATTTAAAAAATTCGAGAAATATAATTTCTGGGTAATTCATCATGTTATTGATAATGCTAGCATATGACCAATAAAATGGGTCAGTGACACTCTTGAATGCCAAAGATGAATCGTGATGGTGGGCTCACAGTTAATATGCCCTTGGAAGAATGGCGTTCCTGAGGATGGCAATCAACTCTGATTGGTTAACAATTAATGAGAGAGAATGAATATTAATTAAAGACAGACCTATTCTAAAGAGGGGCTGGGGGATATAACTTTGATTATGTCATTTAATTCTAAATTGTCCAGCCTTGGGCAATCCAATCAAAGAATTTATTCTCACCAAAACCTGTGCAGAGCACAGTGGGCTTCCCTATTTGGGTGGGGTCTGAACAAGATTGAAGAGAAAGTTAATTCAGTCTCATTATCAGCAATGTCCTTCAAAGATTGAACAAGCTAAAGACTTCTGAAAAAATCCTGGTCTTAATTCAATAATTGATTATTATTAATATGAGAGAGACATAATCATTTTTCTCATTACCACAACTGTGGTCCCAAAGAGATCGTGACTTAGGATAAATTTTAGATAGCTTTGAGGGAAAATAGAGATTATAAACAGTAGAGGCATGAGGAGCAGTTTATGCCAAGGCATGCATGTGTGAAGAGAAGCTGGAAGGGTCAGCGTGGCTGGAGTCTGTGGTGTGGAAAAGGAGAGAGGCAGCAGTTTGGCTGGTTTCAGTGGCCTGCAAGCTCAGGATGAGTCAGCAGTGTGAGAGGCAACTCAAAAAGATGTTGTGCGGTCTTTTCAGTCCATATCTGACCCTCCGTGGCCCCATGGGGATTGCCTTGGCAAAGATACCGGAGTGGCTGGCCATTTCCTTCTCTAGCTCATTGACAGATGAAGACACTGAGGCAAGCAGAGTGAAGGTTACACAACTAGTAAGGGTTTGAGGCCAGATTCATACTTGGGTCTTCCTCACTCCAGGCCTGGCACTCTAACCACTGTGCTACCTAGCTGCCCCAAAAAGCTGATGGCATCTTAAGCTTCTGTAAGAGAGGTAAGACTAAAAAGTGTCCTCCAAGAGTCATCCCCTTAGAAGCTATTCCAGATCTCTTCCCTTCTTACGCTCCCTATATCTCCTCCTTCCTCCCCTCTCTGATGAGAATCTTTCCTCTTATTTACTAGAAAAGTTAAGACCATACATTGTGAGCTCCTGTTCTCTATTTCAAGATCCCTTCATATTGTCTCCCACTCTCCCCTCCTTTTCTCTCTTTGCTTACGACAACCCCTCTATATACATGTGCTTGCACCCTACTGTCTTCATTGGCAGAATGCAGGCTCTATTGTCTTCTCCTCTCAAATTTTCAACCTGTCCTTCCCTGCTGCCATCAATTATGCCCCACGTCTCCTCCATCCTTAAAAAACCTTCACTGGATATTTTTACTTTATTCAACTAATGTTTAAATGAACAAGTTTATAGACAGTTCAGTCAGACTCTACATTTAAAAGGGATAAACGATCAAATACTTAATAATATTGAGTGCACTATAAAATCCAACAAGATAAACATTCCATTTACAGGCTATATCTTTTCCCCCTATAGGTCTTTCCCCTTTCTCAGCCAAACTCCCTACGAGTTCTACCCTTAGTGTCTCTGTCTTCCTCCCCATTCACTTTCTTCTTAACATTTTGTAATCTGCCTTCGTGCCTTATCATTCTACTGAAACTGCTCTCTCCAGAATTACCAGTTATCTCTTAATCGCTGCGACCTTTTCTCAGACTTAATCCTTCTTGACCTGTGTGCTGCTTTTGACATTGTTGACCATCCTTTCTTCCTGGCTGCTCTTGCCTCTGTGGGTTTTCCTTACCTGACTCTCCTGGTTCTCCTCCTCCCCATCTTACTCCTCCTTAGTCTCTTTTTTGCTGTCTACTTATCCATATCTCATCCCCTAAATGTGGTGGTGTCCCCTAGATTCCATTCTGGCCCTCTTCTCTCTTTCCATTCTCTCTTGGTACTTTCATCAATGCCCAAGGGTTCAACTCTCATCTCTAGAAACATGATTCTTGCCTCTCTATTTAGCCCCAGCCTGTCCCCTGAACTTCAGTCCCATATCACCAGTTGCCTCCTGGACATTTCTAACTGAATTTTCCTGAGACATCTCAATCTCAACATGTTTAAAGCTGAGCTCAGTATCTTGCCCTGTACATCTTCCCTCCTTCCCAACTTCTATTTCTTTCAAAGGCACCACCCTCCTTTCAGTCATAACCTAGGCATTTTCCTGATTCCTCCCTCCCTCCCCTGCCATCCCGCTATTGCCCAGTCTTGCCATCTCAACTGCCACATCTCTTGCCTATGACTCCCCCTTTCTCCTCTCACAGTCATCACTTCTTAGTGAGATTATTGCAGCAAACTCCTAATCAGATTCCGGGCCTCCAGTCTCTTCCATTTCAGTCACCAGAGTGATTTTCTGTAAGCTCAGACCTGACCATGTCACCCTCCTATCCAGCCAACTTCAGTGGCTTCCTGTTGCCTCGAGGACCAAATATAAACTCCTCCGTTCCTCTCTTCTACAACCCGGTCTCCCAACCTGTATAGCCCCAGTGGACAGTTTCCCTCCCCCTGCACTCTGATCCAACCAAACTAACTTTCTCTCTGCTGCATCTCCCGTCTCAGTGTCTTTGTGCTGTCCCCCCCAACCCCCTCACTCCGTAGCTCTCTTTTATGGAGTCCCTTTCTTCCTTTAAAATGCAGCTTAAGTATCATCTCCTGATGAAGCCTTTTCTGATCCCTCAGCTGCTGGCTCCTTTGTGGCAAATTTGATAACTTTGTATTTATGTTCTTCACACACTCATTTGTTACTGATTATAACTTCTTCCCTCCCTTACTAATAAATGTCTTGTAAATAGGTACCATTGCATTCTTTATAGTCCCACTGCTTAGGCTAGTCCTAGTGCCTGGTACGTAGTAGGTGGTTTAATTTTTTTTGATTGCTGGTTTGATATTAATCATGGGTTTTTTTTAATTGGAAAGAACATTAAAGATCAGGTCATCCAACCTCCTTATTTTCTGTATGAGGAAGCTGAGTGCCAGGGAGGGTTAATCACTCATCTAGGATTCCAAAGTAAGGGAACCTCCTTGCAGAGTTAGGATTTGAACCCAGGTCTCCTGATTCCCAAATCCAGTGCTCTTCCTACCATACCATGGCTTCCTCTTACAATGCGGATACTATGCAACAGCAAAATACCTGGAAGAGAGTGAAAGCCTGGTCTCCTCTCAGTGATAAATAAAGGGACACTGTTTCAACTTAATGGTGCTTTAGCATGAAGACTTCCTTCCAAAGAGGGGAGTCACAAGTCACAAAGATGCAGTGGGTGCCGTGTTTTAACAGGAAGACTGGCTGACTTGGCGTTTTAGATCATGGTAGGGCCGTGTATTCCTAGGTCAGCCACAGGCTGGGAAATGATAAAGACATGTTTTCCAGTAAAGATGCTGCTTTATCACTGGTTGCCATTTCAGCTTTTCTGTCACAGTATTTTAGAGGTAGCAGGATTCACTTATTTATTGTCCTGTGAGAGGCACACAGAATTGTGGTTGTTCCCAGTTAAGCAATCTGAGCAATAAAGACTGTTGCATCACAGAATATTAGATGGCTAATTTTTGTGGACACATAAATGGACTAGGGGTAGTTGTGTTATGAACTGGGGAATGCAGCAGACACTTGATTGCAGCCCAGTTGCGGTCCCCAAAGTCTTACCCTCTTTTCCCAAGCCCCAGGAGAATGGAGCTTGCTCTCATGTGGTCCTGGGTGTTTGGTTAAGCACAGACATTTTTTTATTCTTCCTTGCTTGATATAGCAGAATTCATGAGTCTGCCTCTGCCATGGAAACTGCCTTAATGTCATAGATTCTGCTTAGGTGGGGCATTGGAGCTAGAAATGCAAGTACATTTGAAAAAAGCCTTTTGTTTGCGTGGTAGTCCAAAGTCGTATCCCTGTGCTTACATGTATGCACTAGTAACAAGTTAAATTATGCATTCAGGTGGTACCAGTTTTGTGATAATTCAGGCAGGTGTTGGGTTGACCTGTTACCCTTGTAGCATAAGGGAAAGTCTGATAGCAAATTAATAGAAAGAGTAGTACCTCGTGTTATGTGCCCTAAATAATAGCTTTTCCCCATAACCCTCCCATGACATCTCAGAACCCTTTAAGAATATTGTATGATTAGCATTGAAAAAATACAACTTCATAGGGCTGAATATGCTAAGTGAGCCACACTGTGTAGAACTCAGCATGACATGGTGTCAAGAGCCCAAGCCTTGCAGCCATCACAAACCTGGGTTCAAATTTGGTCTCAAGTTTTAGTTTAGCTCTGGGCAAATAGAGTCTCTCCAAGCCTCCATTTTCATATCTGTATATATATGTATATATGTATACAATTATTATTATTATTATTATTATTAACTACATCCAACTGGAACTTGAGATACACAGGCACTGTGGTTGGGAGATGCATCCTGCCCCACTGAAAAGTCAGAGGGGTGAGGGGGGAAGACATAGGAGAGAATAGAATGGGGGAGGGAGGATACACTGGGATGGCTGTTTTGGGGTGGTGGGTAGGGGAAAGAGAGGGAGAAAATTTGTAACTCAAAATTTCATGGAAATGAATGATGTAAACAAAAATAAAATAAAAAATTTAATTTAAAAAAATGGGGCAACACTCAGCTGCTGGGTTATTGTGAGAATTCAGTGAGATCTTCTGTGTCAAATGCTTAACTTAATAAAGCGTAGTTAGATGTTAAAAAACACACCATCTGCAGGCCATTCATTGTTCCCATTATGCCCTAAGAATCAATTTTGACAAATAGTGCAGAGGAAGTAGACTGTAGTAGGAAATGCTTTGGATTTTGAGCCCAAGGAACTAGATTCAAACTTAGCTCTACATGTGCTCTTGGCAGCTGGCAACAAATCAGTCATTTCTCTGGACCTTCCTTTTCTCATCTGTAAAATGAATGGATCATAGATGAACTCTTAGATCCCTTCCAGTGCTGAAGCCTATGTTCCTACATGTGAAAATCTCAGCGAAGGGGACGTTGATACAATGGGGCAGTCATTTTTTTGTATCCCAAGTACTCAAGTAGAAAAACTATAGCCATTGTTTAAAAAAAAAGTTCGAATGAAGAAATGAACGAATGTCATGTTGGGCAAGGGTCAGTGTACAGAAACTTCGTGACTTACGAAAGGGAAGTTATCTTCCAAGAGAGTAAATAAATTCGAAGGCCTGGCTGTTCATTCTGTCTGAGATTCCATTCTTCCTGAACAGTATATCTGCATCAATCAGTATACCTGGGGCACTAATTTATATTTTTAAACTAAGTAGCTAGTATACATTTACAGCAAAAATTCAGATTTGGAGCAAGTGCAGTAAAAAGCAGATTCTAACTAACCTTCTGACCTTCCCTTTTGAACATCTCTAATTGTTGGATTTACCCTGTATGTGTGACACAGAGCACTATGAGACCCATCACATAAGAAAGTTTAAAGTCCTCTAGCTTTAGAATTAGGAAGGACCTTAGGGATTCTCTGTGCAGGTAGTTTTCCTTATAATTGGTCTCTTTGTACTCTCAAACACAATTCTTGAGAGAGTTTCCATTGGCCTCAAACAGACTACCGAAGGGATCGAGGACACAGAAGAGATGAAGAATTTCAGTTCTAGAGCTGCCCTCTCCTTTTCCAGGGGAGGAAACTAAGGCCTAGCAAGATGATGCGTGTGGCTGAAGTCCAACGGCCAGGCCAGGCCAGGCTGGCAGTAGAGAGCTCTCTGTGGCAGGATAGCCTCATTGAACTGAGTGTGGAGATATTTTGAATTGTTCTGCCAAAGTTAGACTCACTGTAGGCACTCGTGGACCATGGAATTGATTCTTTGATGTCCAGGTAGCCACAAATCAAGGAAAGTGTGAACTCTACAATATGCCTTCACTTGTTTCAAGAGCATTTGCAAGCCTTCCCCCTTCGAGTCCTCCTCACTTTCCTTGTCACAGTGTGTCTGTGACCCTGGGCTCTAAAGGCTCAGGTGGCAGAGCTAGGACAAGGCAGATCTACTGTACCTTTCTTAGCTCTGACGCTGTCTAGGAAGCTTCTGTGTCCAGATCACAGGAGCCCAGGTCGGGAACGCTAAAAACAATAAAAAGACATGATTGCTTTTTCATGTATTTGGGGACAAGAATTGTGCCAAAAACCGGATAGAACCATGGTTGGAGGTGGATGGAATGATTATAACATGGGAGAGCAAGAAGGCTGAACTACTCAACTCTTATTTTAGTTCTGTTTACTCTTCTAAGGAGAATATTATTTGGATGAGAAAGGATAGAACAAAAATGGTCCATGGAGAGTGAAAGTCCAAGATCAGCGAGGCTGGTTGGTCAGCATCTAGCTGCTCCCAGAGAGTTCAAGTCACCAGGCTTGCACAGACGTCCTAGAGTATGAAAAAACTGGCAGATGGCATTGTGGAGCCACTTTGGTTAACCTTGGAAAGCTCTTAGAGATCAGGAGAGGTCTCACAGGCTTGAGGAAGGACCATTGTTATCTCCAGTTTCAAAAAAAAAAAAGTATAGACAAATGAGCTTGGTCCTGTTCCTGGAAAAATTTACAAAATGGAATTTTAATAGGGATCATGAATCATGAAGTTGAGCTAAAAGAAATCAGCTTCACCAACTATAAGAGGGCTAGATAGCAGGGAGCTCATTTGGAAAAGATCTGGGGCTTTTAGTGGCCTGCAAACTCACTATGAGTCATCTGTGTAATATGACAGCCAAAAGCCAATTCAGTCTGAGGCTGCGTTAAGCAAAGTAGAGTAAATAGGACCTGATGGGTAAAAATTGTGTCATGCTGTACCCTGGTCAGCCCACATATGGACAGTTTGGGGGCATATTGCTTTCTGGAGACCACATTTTAGGAAGAAGATTGGAAAATGAGAAAATACCCAGAGGAGGGCTGCCTAGATCATGAATGGTCTCAAGATAATGCCCTAGGAAGGATAAGTTAAAGAAACCTGGGGAGGTTTAGCTCAGAGAACAGAAGACCTATGGGACGAGAAATGCTTCTTCAAGTTTAGGAGGGCCATCATGTGGAAGAGGGAACATGATTGTTCTACTTGGACCCAGAGGATAATAGCTGGAGTTGCAGATTTCATCTTGATGTCAGGAAAAAACTTCTTGCCAATGAGGGCCATCCAAAAATGAAGGAGATTCTGGAGTGGGAGGAGAGGAGGAAGAAAGAGGAAGGTGAAGAGAGGACATTTCCACTGCATGACCACTTTTGGGGTCTTTGAGTTGGAAGAGATGGCCACTAAGAATTCTTTCCAAGTCGTAGGTCTCTGAGGCTGAACTAGAAAGGTTTAATGCAGCCCCAGTATGAACTCTGTGTCTGTTCTCTGAGCACCCACCTAAATAAGCTTAGAAAGGCTTGTCACCGGGAAGATGGATGTTGGGCGAGGGGCAGTGTATCAGAAGGTGTTGAGGGATCATTGTGGGCAATAAGCAGAGAGGGTGAAGTGTGGGACCCTGAGGCAATGACAAGAAGACCAGTCTGGCTGGAGTGTGTCGTGTGTCAGCCAGTCAGTAAGCATCGATTACACTCCTGCTGCGTTCTGTCCACCCTGCTAAATGCTAGGAATACAGAAGAAATTCCTGCCCTTTAGGAGCCCCCAGTCTAAGTGGGAGACAACAGTCTGATAACTATGGACAGACAAGCCGTGGGCATTGTAAACTGGCGGTGATCAGCTGGGGGCGGGTGCTCGCATCAAGTGGACTGGGAAAGTCTTCCTGTGGATGCTGGGGTTTGGGCTGGGACTTGGAGAAAGCCAGGAAGGCCAGGAGGTGGAGAGGAAGAAGGAGAGCATTCCAGATGTGGGGAACAGCCAGGATGAATGGCCAGTGTGGTGAGATAGTCTGTCTTATGCAAAGAACAGAAAAGAAGCCAGGGTCACTAGCTCACAGGATAAATGGGTATGAGAGTGGGGTGTGTAATGTATGAGAAGACAGCAAAGGTTGGGAAGGGGCCAGGTTATAAAGCCCTTTGACCGCCAAACAGAGGATTTTCTTATACTTGATTGTGGAGGTGATAGGAAACCATTGAAGTCTGTTGAGTGAGGGTGGTGGCAGGAGAGACGTGGTAACACCTGCATTTTAGAAGATCACTTTGGCAGGTGAGTGGTAGAGAGACTGGATAGGGGAGAGACTTATGGCGGTAAGGCCCACTAGCTGGCCATCACTATATATAATAGGGTTGTCCAAGGCAGGTTGGAGTCAGATGGTGGAGGACCTTCCTCTTTGCTGTTACAAGCCCATGATGATTTTTGAGCATTGGAGTGAATGCCATGACCCTGTCCCCTGGAAGACCAACCCTCTAGCAGCCCGTAGAATGGAGTGATGTGGTTTCAGGCTGGAAAGGCAGGGAATATCTGTTAGTCTCCTGTTTAGGATAAGGTCAATGAGGGGTGATGACAGCCTGAGCTAGCGGGTGACAGCAGTGGGAACAATGATCAATGAAAGATGGCCACAAGAAATGTTGCAGAGGAAGAATGAATAGGTCTTGGTGACTGAATTGGTGTGTAGAATGAAGGGGATTAATGACTCCAAGGTTATGACCATGGAGATTGATGGTGCCATTGGCAGAAATGGGAAAGTCAGGGAGAGGAGAAGGAGTTTAGAATCAATGAGTTCCATTTTACCCGTGTTGAACCTGAAGTCCTCAAGCTAGGAACCATATGGTATTTTGATCTCCCAGAACATGATACAGTGTCCTGGACACAGTGGACAGTTAAGTGTTAATTGGGCTTCCAGTTAAATGGTAGAATGAGTGCAGGAGCTCCCAGAAGAGAAAGACCCAGAATGGCTACAAAAGGCCTCATGGAAGAGATAGACCACCCTAGAGGCTTTTATGCATGAGGTTCCTTCTCATTTGGGGGCTTGCAGTACTGATATTTATCCATGGAGGGAGAGCCTTAGGAAGAAACCCTTAATTATCTTGGATTGCACTTCCATGCAGATAGGATAGAAATTGAAAATTAATGTGGCCAACTCTTTGTGGAATAGATCCTGTCGTTGGTAGAGTTGTGCTTCTCCCGATGACCAGGTGACCATCATCTATCCTAGACAATACTGCAATAGTGACTGTAGGTCAGTTTAAATCTGAATTAAGTAAATAGTTAGGAAATGAAGTTTCAAACTGGTGTATTTATGTAGCCAACAGCTAAGAAATAGCCTAGGTATATGTGCCATACTCCACAGAGCTCTCAGAGCCTCAGCCTTCTCATCATAAAATGTCTAGACCAGAACTTGTACTGCAGACTTGGCAGAGTTACTCTGGGGAAAGGAGTTGGTGAATAAACATAGAAATGTGAATACCTGTCAGTCTTCTTACATGTTCTGTCTTTTCCTCCTCCTTTTAGATCTAAAGGTGCGATTCTGAACATCTCATCTGCCAGTGGCATGTTCCCAATTCCACTGCTGGCTGTCTACTCAGGTACCAAGGTAAAGCTAATTTTGGGGGAAAAAAGATTAGAATAGATTAAGTTAGAAGTGATTTAAGTTTCAATTTCCTGTAGTTTCCTTCTTGGAGAATAGGAGAGTGACTAGATTGCTAGACTTCAAAGTTCAGGAAGAACTTCTGACACTTCCCCAGACAAGTCATTTAAATCTGTGGGTTTCAGGAAGATCCCCATGATTTATCTTCTGAATCATAGATAGATTGCGACTTATATTGGTAGATCAAGTTCCCATATTAATGAACTTGTTGCTCCTTTGTGTATTTATTCTTGTCAGTTTTAAAATTGGGCCAGAAAGAAGAACCAAAATGTTCCTTGCCCCTTTTGGAAGGGGAAAAAGAAAGACTCATCTAGTTTGACCGTAGACCCATAGACTTGAACTAATCTAGTATGGCATCTCCTGTATGTGAAAACAAGAATTTTCATTTCTGTTGTCGAGGGGAAAGTTATATCTGGGTATTACCCTAAGTTTAGGAACATTTGAACTTTAAATCTGTTTTAAATGAATAGCTCACACCTTTTCTTTCATTCATTCAATAAACATTTATTTGGTACCTACTGTGTGCAGAGAGCTATACTCAATTTTAAAGAATAAGCAGTTTACATAAAACATCGGCTCCCTTCCATAGAGCTCGTAGACAGATTGTCCTATGACTGGTATGAGAGGGTCAAACCCACACATCTTGTTCCTAGCAGATTCGATTTTTCCATAGCAGTGAGGAAACTTTCTGCATTAAAAACCAGTTGTATTTATAGGCATGTATAACACAAATGCAGCCTGTAAGGGTTTTGAAAACAGTTTTCACAGCCTTGCTCGGGTTGTTTCCTAACTTACTCCCCACCAACATATTAGAGAGCTAAGTGCCTGCAATCTAATATTGTGGCCATTGCTGCCAGCCCCCTGTGAGCCATGAAGGACTGGGCCTCTGCCCCAGTTGTCCTGCTGTTCTTGGGATGAAGTGTATGGCATCATCTTCCACGTGGATGGCGAGCTTGTCTTCTTACCCTGGCCAGCCACCTCTCAAGTGTGGGTCAGCGGCTGGGATGGGTTGGCAGCTAAAGAGGCTAGCTCAGCAGCGTAGATCCGTGTCTGCAGTGGGAGGAAAGTAGCGTGCTCTCACTGTGTCATCCTCACATGCACAGAGGACCTCGGTGTCACCAAACCCGTGGTGGGAATGAGAAGGGAAAATGTTGAAAAAAATACAAGTGCCTCTAATCGCTTGAATATACAGTGGAACCAGTATATGGAAGAGACTCAAAAAAACATTCTTTTAAGTGGAGAGAATTTTATTATTCAGTCTATTAGGCATGCTTTTCCATTTAAGATAATAGGTAATTAACTCTTTTCTAAATTTGTCTCCAGAAATAAGAAAAGGGACACTTATTCCTATTAATCACATTCAGATTTATTTTCGTAACATTTTATTAAAAGAGAAAGCAATATTCCTAGTTAGTAGATTTATTTTTTATTCTGACCTATTGGAAGAACTTAGGGCTTGGGGCCTGTGATAAGAGAATCATGGGCAGTGACCTTGAGGACTCCTATTTGGCGAGCAAGGCTGGTTTGAATTTAGTTTTTTTCTAAAGTTTATTAATGTCATTTCAGAAGTCTTATCAAGACATATTCTTAATTAAAGAAAGGTAATGCTTCCTTTAATAGGCTAGGAAAAGTGCAGGCATATGTGATTTTCACATTTGAACAGCTCCATTTTTTACCGTTTCAATATGACAGCATTATGCACATTATGCTTAGAAAACAAGATCCCAAATCCACAGAAACATTGACTCTTGTAACTTTATTGAGAGCAAGGGCCAAATAATTCAGTAAGAGTCAGGCTGGGGTCATGTAAAGACCACTGGCCTGAGGGTGAGAAGTGCTGGGGTTAATCTTGAAGAAGTAGCTTAACTTTTCGGAACCTCTGTTTCCTCATCTTTAAAATGGAGCCAGTCAGTAATGTTTCTGCTTTCTGCAGAGTGATATGTGCATAATGAGCTCTCTGAGGGGGATTGGTACCATCATTCTCTCAAGATATGGTCTTGCTCCATAAGTTCATTGGGGTGCAAATATGTTACCTGTAGCCCCGATATCCCTGCATCAGCCACTGAGTTCCATTCTGTGGCTGCAGAGCTACAGCTTTCTCATGAATGCAGGCAGTTGATCCCTGAAGAGTGTGAATGACTCTGCGTGGCCCATCCCCACTACTGGGGCAGGGTGGGGCAAAGGCATTCTCGGCACATGTCCTGCCTAGAGTCAGTCATCGTGCCCTCTTCACACACAGAGCACGACACAGCATTGAGACAGGGAATGAGCTGGGAGATGCCTCATTTTTTTGTACAAGGAAACCTTGGTAGCATAATACTTTTGGGGGATGCTCGTTTACAAAGCTGAAATGAAGTATGCCTTTGCAGCATGCAATAAGGCCTGGCTTTACTCTGTCTGTGTAGTTAGGGAAGGAAAAGAGCCAAACTAGTGCCTCCAACACTTCCAGTTTCTTTGGTTTTTATTGGCCAGAGGAACACTGATAGGGCAGCTCTTCTTTTGAAAGAATGCACATAATGCACACACCCTTTTTGAGCTGCTTTTGTCCTGATGATAGACATACTCTTAGTGAAACACCCATGTGCCGACAGCCTGAGCCAGGAGAGTGGAATGCCTCCTTAGGGCTTAATGGGCTGTGCTGCATTGACCAGAGTGTTGCCAGCTTGGCACCTTGCAGATATCATGTGCGTTACACAGTAGATCAGATGCTTCCTGTGATGTGCCAGGTGCTTAGGAAGCACTGGCGCTGCAGAGGTGGGATGGGGTCACCCTCTTACCTCCCTGAAAGGGGACTCCAGGTTGTTGTTTTGGAAAAGAGAGAAAATGTTTTCTTGTCTTTCTGCACCTGCTGGGTCTCAGCTCTCCAGGGGACCCTTGACTGTTGATCTCAGAGCTTATTTCTCAGTGTCTCTTCAAGCCAAATCAAACAGAATTCTGACTGTGTTTTTGTTTATGTTGTGATTGGAAGAGAGGAGTTACATCTTTTAGTAGCTAGGGATAAAGTAAATTTCTTCTTGGAAAGCAGTAGAATTATAAAATGAGTGGACTTGGGACCATTATGTTCCACCAAATGACCAGAACCATATGCAGACAGAGGAGGATGGTGATGGCTGATTTTTAGAGCATGTCACATACATTGTCATGATTGTTCCTCACAGCCACCGCCTTAAGTTAGAGTACTGTCATTTTATGTTACCAATAAGCTCATCACGTAGATGGCAAATGTCCAGATCAGGTCTTCTAGCACCAGGAAGTGGAGGACCTTTTCCACCATATCATGCTTGCTGCCTTGACCCTAAACTGGCTCCCAACGGCCTCTTTCCACTGAATCCTAATCAGACCAGTATAATCTACTTAGCCAGAATCTAGCTTGATTATGGCTTTGCTGTCAAAAGCCAACTTGTTATTGTATTGTATTGTATTGTATTGTATTGTATTGTATTGTATTGTATTGTATGAGGTCTCAGTCTTTCTCTAAAGTAAAACGAATGGTGAGGAAGCCTCACGTTCCCTGGTTGCCAGATTATCTCTGGTTTCCAAGACGACAAATCAGCCGATTGATGTCATCTCTGTGTTTTCTTCTCCCGCCCCCCTCCCACCCCATGCAGGCTTTTGTAGATTTCTTCTCCCAATGCCTCCATGCGGAATACAGGAGCAAGGGCGTCTTTGTGCAGGTGAGTGGAGTTCGTTTCTGTGAAGCATCCCTGTTATTGCGTGGTTGCCACAGCAACTGTGGCTGTCTTGGCAACGAAAGGAAATCACATTCCTGAGTAGGTGAGTGTGACGTTAACACATCATTAAAGATACAGTTTCCCTTTGGCTTGTGTCAGGGAAATCTAGACTTCTGACAAATGTTCCCCAAACTTAAGTGGGGATTCATGCCCAAAGCCAAGCCAAGGGTGTCATGGAAGTGGTTTGAGCAGGATGGTGCAGACTCTGTTACTATAACAGCTTACAGAGAAGGCTGTAGAGTCACAGGGTTTAAAGCTGGCAAGGGGTCTTTGATTCCATGGAGCCATCTCCTCCGGGAGAGGTGGAGGAAAGAGTCTTGGAAAGGGAAAATGAGTTGTCTTACCCACAGGTTGTAAGGAGAACAGCTTGATTCACACCCAGGGCCTCAGAGCCCAAGTCCAGGGTTTTCTTCTCCTGCACTAGCCTGCTCCATGAAGACCTCTGCCCACAGGACTTGAATCCTGCCCCCTCTGATTTAAATTCTAATGTATTCACCATTGCACTGTCAACATTCAGATCTGTATGTGCCACGAGGGTGGCAGGCAGAGACAAAAGCAGTAAGTTCCCTATAATGAAGGAACATTTGATTTCACTAAAGCCGAGGCTACTGCTTGCTAGATGCTGGGATGACATTTAGACTGATCTCTGAGCTTATCAGCCAGCATCATCCCAGAAAACTGGTGCAGCACAAATGCTCTGACAACTGGCAATGCCACAGGGGTGGGAGCCCCCAGAAATCCTGCTAGATGCCTTTATTGGTGCTCCTCTCAGCCAGTTAGCCAAGGGCACAGGATAACAATGGCCCATGGGATAACTGTCGTGAAGGGCATCGACAAGTATGCCTCTGGGAATGTGCAGAGGCCCAGACCGTGTTTCTTATGGGGCAGAGCCAGCCCCATCTCTCAAGTGTTGGAGGGGAACTCAATGATAACGGGTGAAATCTGTACCCGAGAAAGGATCCCGACTATATGTGTGCAGCAGGTGCCTGTCCAGCCTCTACTTGAACCCCTCCAGGACCATCAGGAGCCCCTGTGGTTTTGGATAGCTCTGTCAGGAAGATTTTCCTTACATTGAATTGAAATTGGCTTTCCACGCCAGCAACTTTCTACCCTTTGCTTCTAGTTCTGCCTGTTAGAACCAAGCAAAACATGTCTTAATTTCTATCCTATATGCCTGCCATTTGGACCTGAAGATTGCTATCATGTTTTCCAGCTGCTGTTTGTGAAAGCTGGTTGGCACTCCTGAGATCCAGGCCCTCCTGTCAGGGCAGCTCTAGAAACCCATCAGGTAGATCCCAGACCTAGACAATTACTGGTCCCACAGAGTCGGCTGAGCAGAGATAGTTCATCAGCCTTCCTGACAGTTCAGAGCCGCCCCATCAAGTTTTCAAGTCCATATCTCCTTCTGTTTGTGTAGACCTTAGGCAGATCAGTGCTCCCAAAAGAACATAGTACTGTCTTACCCATCGAGGGTGGGAGTGTTATTATCTTATCATTTAATCCTGGAGTCCACTTGACCCTGAGCTGGTCTAAAATCTCACTCCCTTTGGTCTTGGAGCCCTAGGAGCCCTGGTGGTCTGGATGACCCCACCACCAGGCCCTGTCCTCCTGCATCCAGAATCTCCACCTGAATGTCCAGTGCACCTGTGGATAAACCACTCTTTCCAGACCTTCCTGGGAGATGCTAGATTAGAAGAACCCCAGAGCCCTGAGTTTGAGAACCAACTCTGCCATTTACTGGTTACAGGAGTTCAAGGAAGCCATGTTACCTGTGGAGGCCTCAGTTTCCTCTCCTGTTAAGTGGGTTGGACTAGATGGTCTCCAGGATCAGCCTTCCTACTTACTGTTCTGTGATCTGGGCTGTAATTCTGTATGGTATTACATTATTTCCTTTCTCCCTTAGTCACCATTGCTTCTTGAATGAAATGTAAATTGTTATAATATTACTCCTTTGTTTGTGTTACAAGGACTGATTGTTCTCATTCCCTCACTTCTGTTGTCCTCTGTTTCAGTGTGGTGTGGAGTTGACCCTTGCAGGGTACCATAGCAGTCAGGAAAGGCTTCCAGTACAGGCCCAGCCATACACCATGTGTGTCACTTATCCAAGCACCACTTGGAGAGGCTTATCACTTGCTTGGCCACAGCAGTTCTCAGAAAGTAGGCTGAGTCATAGAGGGAATTCAGTCCGCCCTGGTGGAGGGATGCCCATACCTACAAACTCATTGATTCTGGAAGAAGCCACTAGAGTAGTGGGAGGGGTACTCCAGCTTTGTATGGCCCTTGACAGGCTATGAAAAGGGCCTTCTCATGATCCACAAGGACTTGTGAAGCATCAGCTGTGTGCTAGGCCCTGGGCACATGAGGCAAACCAGAACCACCAAGCCTGCCCTCAGGGAGTTTTTGTTCTAATGAGGGAGCCAGCATGTAAGTGAGGAGGCAGAGACAAGTTAGATAGAAGGTGACCTGAGAGAGGAAGGCTTTCTAGGTGTTCTCTCATTTGATTTCCATCACGGTTCCTTGAGGGAAGTTTCTGATCCTCATTTTACCAGTGAAGTGACAGGCTCACAGAGGAAGTGACTTGCCCCAGGTCACATGGAATGGAAACAGAAAAGAGGGGGCTCAAACCCATCTCACAGAGTCAGAAGGGCTGTCACAGGTCTTATCTGTACCTGGTATATAGAAAAACAGTGTCCTTTAGGAGAAGCTGTCCAGCCTGCCAGGGAGAGGGACGGTCATCCTTGGCACTTCAGGATAGCTCTGATTATTAGGAAACTTTCTTTTTACATCAAGCTAAAATCTACTCTGCTTCTTCTCCAGTTGCATCTAGCTCTCCACTATAGAGGTAAGGTCAGATCTCTCTTACTAGGCAGTCCTTCAGATACTTGGAAGCTAGGATCACATTCCCTTTCCATATCCTTGTCTCCAGGTAAAACATGCCCAGTTCTTCAAGTGTTTGTTGTATGTCATGGCTATTAGTCTTCTTGCCAGCCTAGTTCCCCTCTTATGGACTCTGCCCAGCTCATCAGTGCACTTCCCAAAATGTGGCATCTGGAGATGAACCACAGTATTCCTGATCTGGGTTGACTTGGCGAATTTGGCCCTCCACCGCCATGGAGAAGGAACCTGACCCCCAACACAAACTGCTGACCAATTGCCCCCATTGTGGTAGGCAGGGAAACCTAGCTGAGGGAGAGACAAAATGCTGTCTGTGTCAAATTCAGCTCAAACCACCACTTCAACCATCAGCTCTTCTCAGGCCTAGAGAAAAACAGCCCAGGACTCAACCCCAGAGCCCTGAGAATTGAACTGTCCCTAGACCACCAGCCTGCATTCAGCCTGGCCTTCAGTGCCGTCAACAAGGAGAGTGACCCTTGTGGGGAAGATTCCCAACATCTCTGCCCAGCTACCTGCCACCAATGGGCACATAAGCCCTAGAGCCTTAATGATAGTAGCACTCCCCTAAACAACAGATCCTACTTCCTGACCAGTTCTCAGAGCCTTCATCCAGGGAAACGACTCTCCGGAGGCGTAACCTAGCAACTGCCTCTGCAGGTGCTACAGCACCCGTTTCCTCAGCAGCCACAGTAGTGAAGACAGGGAAAGGGACATTCTCACCCCCAAGTCCTTGGCGCCATCAGGTGGCTTACTAGTAGAGTCACATGGAAATGACAGAAAAGATTTCTTGCCATCTGCGTTGCCCCTGAGCCCTCAGGACCGCTGAGCCCTTCATTGCTATGTGGGTGTGAGCTCCTTGAGAGCAGAGAGGCTGTCCCTGGAGCAGGGCCTCCTCTCCCCAGAGCTCATCACAGGGCTTTGCAATGGTAAGCATTTAGGAAATGCCCTTTTCATTCATTTGTTGATGCAGCCTAAGGTAGCCCAAGCCTTGGGGCTAGCTCATTGTGTGTGTTAGTATCCTCTTCAGGGAGGGTTCTTGTCTTCCCCTGCTGGCTCTGGGGTATTCCCTCCAAACAGGGAGACCATCTTCTCCTACTCCGAAATTGAGGACAGTGGGGTCAGCCTCTGACTTGCTAAGGATTGATTTCATGTACCTCAGAAATTATTCCTTCATCGTTTAGCAGGGATAGGCAAGCACCTTCCCATGGCTACCGCCTACTGTTCATCTTTCTCTTGCCTTTCCTGGGAAGCTGCTTATGAATCAGCACATTTGTAGCTCAGCAGATGTTAGGTAGCCCTTTTAAGCAGCTGAGAATGGAGGGAGCTGATGGAGCCTGGATCTTAGGACACCGAATAGCAGGAATGGTTTTATGCTGGGTGATTGCAGCCCCATTTGGGCCAGAGGCCTCATTCTATTGGAAGAGGATACTGACCCACTTTTGTTTCTGGAATTCTAGAGTCTAGAATCTGTAGGGCATTTGGCCATGGCAGCTGCTTCAGAGGCCAGATCATTCCCTGGATGAGAAACCAACTCCTCAGTATTATTGCCAGAGCAAAGAATGTTTTGCCAGCTGAGACTCCTTTCTCATCATTGTCTTCCATTGTGACTGGGAATTAAATTGACTCTTTTTCTTAACAAGGGTCAGCCTCATTCAAATAGGCCTATCTTGGCTTACTCCAGATTTGGCATCTTCTCGTCATCCTATCCTTATCTTTACTGCTCTGACTAATTAAGAGCTGGGCACGCTGCTAATCAAGGTCATATTCACTTCATTGACCTGGCAGTTTCTTTCTGTTTCTACTCTAGAGGAATGGGTCACATTTGGTTTTCAGATTGATCAGTCAATGGACAAATTGAAGAATTGAGAGGGAGAGAACAGCTCAAAATTCATTCAGATGATACTGGGTTGATTATTTTGATTTAAGAAGATATTATTCCTTCTCTTTGTGAGGGTTTTTTTTTCCCAATGGACTGTTTTCATTGCTTTGGTTTAAACAGTCTGATGAATAAGGTGTAATATGGTACGGTGAATGTATTCCTTGCCTTCCAGGAGCTTATAGTCTAACAGAAATAAGACGTATGCAGATAACAATGGTATAAGATAGAAGGTACTTTGAGAAAGAAAGCCACAGTGTCAGGGGAGCTTAGAGGCAGGCAATACCCCTTCTAGCCTGGGGAAATGAGAGAAGGCGAAGTTTAACCTCATCCTTGAAGAACGGATGGGAAACGAAATAGAGCTGAAGGTATTGTAGGCAGCAGGACCAGAGTGGCTAAAACATGAGGTGGGAAAGAACAAGTCCTACCTGGAGAATGACCAAGAGGCTCCTTGAGCTAGAGCATCTGGTGTATGAAGGCTGATATTGGTAGGTGAGGCTGAACAGAGAGGTCGTCTAGGATCTCGAATGCCGCCTCGGCCTCAGGCAGAAGAAAGTGCTGGGCAGAGAGGCAGGATCAGAGCCTCCTGAGACATCTTAGTCCAACTGGGAGACACAAGCTACCTGCCCACCTCACCCAGGTATGTGACCTGACTCCAATCCCAGCAGCAATATACCTGAGACCTCTTAAGCCGGCTTGCTTCCTGGTTCTTCTCTAGCCTGGGCACGTGACCTTAAGCAAGTTTGTAGAATGTCTTTGGTCCCCAAAGAACTCCTGGGGAGAGGAGAGAATAAACAGAAATACTCTTTTTAAGGTCAGTTTAATACCTTTTAGTGATACGAACTAACTAGTTTTACATGCTTTTGTCCTTACCATAATAGAACCATGTCTTGGCCCGTATCAATATCAGTAGCCACTTCTAGGCATAATTTATCCAGAGGACTAGATCCTCTGAATTCACAACAGATTGAATTTATTGAATTTTAAGTTGTAAAACCTTGAAAATATTTAAAATTGTACCTGTAAATTCTGCCTCTTAGGCTCATTGGGAGAAATGCATTTTAGCAATAATTTAATACAAAATAAGATTGTTTCTGATTAAAGAAAAGAGAGAGAAAGCCTCTGTGGCTCTAGTTTCCCATTCCTCAGAGTTTTGAGGCTAAGCCCAAATTTTCTAACTTGCACCTGGGGCCTTTTGAGCTTTGTTTGCTGTGGAGCCCCTTATGGGCTGGGCCATTGTGTTTTTGTCTGTGACCTCAGTACCAGGACAGTAGGTAGCCCAGATTAGATGTTTAATGCTTTAAACTCAATGACCAAATGCATATTCCAGAATGCATCCTTTAGAACCAACCTTTTCTTGTAGGGAGTGAGTCTGGGAGTTATCAGCATGCAGTAATAGAATCTGGGATCAGGTTAAACTTGGTTAATATTCTCTTTTTGAGGAATGTTTTCAGTGTGGCATTTGAACTAATCAAATTTACCTTGACCTTTGATTTGTTTAATTATGATTTTGTAAGAACTGGTCCTTTAATCAGGGTTGGTGCCTCTGACATGAATCTGAGGTGAGCTAGTTTGGTGAGGAATGACTAAGGAATCTGTGGGACTTCTGTCACCAGAGGGAGCATCAGAGGCACCTGCCTGCCTGACTGGCCATCCTAGTGGCAGAGACTGGATTGGGTGTTTCTTCAGAAGCTCCGACTGCAAAGAAAAACTGCTTTTGTGAGAACTGCTGGCCCTTTCTCTCCCTTGAGTGTGGAAACCACTCCAAGAGCCCAGGTTCTTGTCCCAGCTCTTCTTAGTGTTTTCGGTGTGACCAGGGAGAGCCATTAGGCCTTTGGAGGCCTCTTTTCCTCAGAGGTCAGGGGTTTTGGAGGTGGATGGCCTCTGCAATTCCTCTTGGCCCTCCCACTGTGTGGTTCTCTTTCAAATCAAATGAACAGCCCTTCATCAAATGCCTCCTGCCGAGCACAAGGACCCCCGGCTGGTGCTGGGGACGCAACACTGCAAACCCACATCCTGACGGTGGAAGTCGAGCTGCGTGCAGGGGTGTCTGGGCACAGTGGGGCAAGGAGAGGGTCCAGCAAGGCACCTCCCACCACCTGGGAGGAGATCCAGGCACTAGGAAGGGAGAGGAGCCCGTACCCAAGATAGGCCAGGGCATCCCAGAGCTGAGCAGGGCAGAAGGTGATGCAGTAGGTCTGGAGTCCAACAACCCGGGTTTGGGTGCCAGCCCCACCTTCTCTCCATGACCTTAGGAGGACAAATGTTTTAGCCTCTCTGGACCTGAGTTTCCTCATCTGTAAAATAAGGAGGCAGGGCTAGATGATCTCTAGGATCCCCCCTGGCCCTAAGCTCTTGACAGCTGCCACCGTGGCTGCCCGGGAGGGGAGGACTTGGGTTTGAGTGGAGCCTGCTGGCCTGGGCCCAACCTGAATGATGAACTGTCCTCTGGCACCACCAAGTGGCCCATCTGGGCAATGCAGCATCATGGTTTCGAGCTGTGAGCGCTTATTTATGCCGCATGCATGTTCGTTAATACAGGCTGCAGAGGGACCGTTATAATCATGGAGGTGCCTTTACATTTCACAGGCTTGGTTTGGGTCAGAGGTGAAGGGCTGGCAACACTAATTTCATGTTTACCTGAGCTACTTGTGTGCCATAATGTTGTCAGTGAGATAGTAACAAAAAGGCTTTTCAGAGGGAGGTGGTGTCATTTCTCCCAAATAACCCATGTTTGTAACACTCATCAGAAGTGATTAATAAATGCTTTATCTATCTATCTATCTATCTATCTATCTAACTATCTCAAAAGTAAAGCCATCTGGCCCTCTTCGTGCCTTCTAATCCCATGCTGCTTATATTGCCTCTGCCCACGGGAGCCATGCTTCTGACAAGCCCACAGATATTCCATGTTCTCCCATCAGTGTTCTAGGGGCCTTCTTCTCCTCGTCTTGACATTGGGTAAATAGTACTAGAGTAGGTGAGTTCTCTCTATGACCTGTACGGTCCTTCAATCCACCTTTGTTGGTATAGCCTCTTATCAGAGGGGAATTTGGAGAGGTGGGAAGGACCTCCATGAGCAGTCTACTGGGGGGACCATATCTTTAATACACTTTCCACCAGACTTAATGTAACCCAGGAAAGCTGAAGGTTGTGATTTTCCTTTACAGAAGTTTGAAATCTTCAACATTTTTTGCTTAATAATCCTGTGCTCTGTTTAGCAGAATATAGCTGGGTTAGGACACCCTGTCCTGGACCATTCTGGTCTCCCAATTAATGTCTCAGTTTGGCTTATTCCTACCAGTTCTCTCTTCCTTTTCCTGTTTGGTTGACATGGACAATTATGTCTCATGTCGGTTCTTTGTGTTATAGGTTGTGTCCTATCCCGGTGCCTTCTGTTGACGTGGGGAGAAAGATTCCCTTTTGAGATGAGAATTTGAGATGCATCATTTTGCTACAGACATGGTTCTGAATTCTGTTTGTGAAAAGAATAATTAGCAACATAATGTTTTCTTACTTTAGTTCAATATGCTTTGTTTTCCAGAGTGTCCTGCCATTCTTTGTGGCCACGAAATTGGCAAAAATCCGAAAGGCAACCTTTGATAAGCCATTGCCAGAGACATTTGTGAAGTCTGCAATTAAGACAGTTGGTATGCAGTCCCGCACCAATGGCTATCTGGTCCATGCCATTATGGTAGGTTGTTCTTTATCAAGAATAGAGTTTTCACATATCAGTGTCTTCTTTTTATAATGAAATACTTTTAAAAAATTTTTCTTTATAATTAATTGAGTTTCTGTTTTGAAGCAGTGGGTACAGCAACAAAACATAAGATACTTTTTAAACATGGCAAGAAATTGTTTCTGGGTTGCAGTAGCTTCTATCTTTGAGAAAAAGAAAGCCTTAGTATCAAATAACTTTACAAATCACAATTTTAAAAAAATGACTGAAGTAACTTGGCTTAGTGAGTAGAGATCTAGCCACAGAGCCAGGAAGCTCTGGGCTCAGTTGCTGTCTCTATTCATACTGGCTCTGGGACCCTGGGCAGGTTATATAGTAGTTACTCAGAGGTCTGGATAATTCTAAGGCATACAAGATGATGAACTACATTGAAACAGGTCTTTCCCTTACCCCGGCGGCTTCAAATACAAAGGAATCGCATGTCTGATCCCCTGAAAATAGTTGAGGATATAAGACCACATGCTTTAGCATAGCCCTAATTGAACTTCTCCTGATGTCCAGTGCATCTGTTCTGTGTGTAGATGAACTGTCTTCTCAGGTTCTCAGGTTATACTGGGGGCAAAAGTTCTGGCAGATTCTACTGAGGTGGTTACCCTTCTCATGGAGGGCCCAGTGTTAGATTCTGGGTGTCAGTGGTCAGAACAGCACCCTGGGTTGATAGCTTATCACCAGGATGGCTAAAGGATGATGGTTGCTAGGTCAGAAAAGGCTCTATTTAAAGGCCAGAGAGAGAGAGAAAGAGAGAGAGAGAGAGAGAGAGATGGCAGTCTGCATTTGGGAAGGGAAATCCTCAATGTGTGGAGGATGAGCTTCAAACCTTCTTTTCTCTCTTTCCTTTCTAGGGTGGGATCTTTGTCCTGATGCCTACATGGCTTTCCATGAAAATTTCAATGTCTGTAAATGAGAAAATGCGAGCTCGCTACCTGAAGAAGACCAAAAAAACTTAAGCTAGTGTGAACCCATCAAGGATTTCCAGCAGATGGTCCAATGTATCCACATGCTCTGCAAAACACCAACCTTTAAAATCTCCAGTTATCACTTTTTAATTTAGTAATAGGACTAAATGCTTTTGGGTTTGAGGAGAACTTATTTCCTTAGACTGTTTACTCCAAGCCATTTGGACCAAGTCAGAAACTTCAAATTAAAGCTTCTCAGTTAGTGGGGAATCCTTACTTAGCAAACAAAACAGCCTCAGGCTAATGGGGGGGAGGTGCTGCAGGGCGGATTGCTAGATCTCAGCTTACTAACTCAGTACTAGACAGCTGGCAAGGGACCTCAGAAGCCTTCTAAGGGCCAAAACCCGACCATAACCTGGTTCTGTAATCCTCAGAAGTACTCAGCATTATTTGTGTTATCTGAGTTATACTTGCTAAGTGACAGCCACTATTTCACCCTTACCCATTTTAAGGGATTCAAGGAGGTTAATTGAGTACAATGGTCCTGGGGGGTGGGGAGTGGGGGGAGTTTGTGTGGACTTCTTAAGGTCTTTTTAAAACCATATAAAATCTGTATCTATGTCAGCTCCTCAAAGTCGGGGACTTGTCCTTTTTTGTCTTTGTATCCCAAGCGCTCAGTGCTGGGCCTACCTGGCCCACAGCAGGTACTGAATAAAATGCTGCTTGTGTCAATGCCTGTGTGTCCACCCAGATTTGTTTGCTACTGGTGTTGTTTCACAAACAGTGCTCACCAAAATAGCCTTGTCTCTGATTAATACTCATTCCTTTTTACCCTACAATTTAAATGAACATCAACACAAAAAGCTCTGACGGAGTTCTGGTTCATGAAGAAAATCCCCCCAAGAGGCTGGAGGCATCCTTTGGTGTCCTGTGGTTCAGAGCATGACTGACCTGGAGAGGCTGCCAGTCTGGGCCCCACCGCCTTCCTTATTCATATTCTGTGTGGACGTGTCACTACCACTGATTAACACTGCTCCCAAAACACAAACTACTCACTTGGCATAATATAAAACCTTCTTTTAAAAAAAAATTACAGATTGTTGCTGTTGGTGCAAAGATTACCTTCTCTTGATGCGTACATTATGGTCATGCCTGCTGTAATCTCCAGGAGAAGTCACAGGGTAATGGAAAGAGCACAGAATCTGAAATCTAGAGGAGTGGCATTGTCTCCAGGCTCTGCTGCCTGATGACCTCGTGTTCTCAGACAAGCCACGACTCTTCTCTGGACCTCAGTTTACTCCTCTGTAAAATGAAAGGGTTGGACTAGGCCACCTGGAAATCAGCCCGTTCTCCCAGTCTGGGGGCAAGGTTTTCCTTCCTCTGCTGCTGCTTTAATCTCAGCCACACCTAAAAGGGCCTGGAGGGCGTGATGACTACCTCCCCCTTTCTGGGGCATCGTGTAGGGAGCATGGTGCTCTTTAATGGATTGTTGCTTTGCTCAGGCGGTAGCAAGGATACCCGTTACATGGCCTGCTTTGATTGCAGTTAGGAAACAGCTGCATTCTATCTGACTAGTTCCCCAAAGATCCCAGAAACCTCCATCACTACTCTGATCCAATCGTGCAAACACTCTAGGAGGACCGTGGGTGAAATGAAAGTCTCTTCATTATATAGTAATACCCCACCCCACCGCCATCAGGCTGTGAGCAACTTGAGGGCAGGGCTGCCTTTCACCTTTTTTCCTATCCCTTAGCACTGTGCCTAACACAACAATAGGTGCTTAATAAATGTGAATTGACTGACACTTACTAGCTCCCCACACCTCATTCCATCTTGCTTGGCTTATCAGCTGCTGTGTCAAAATTGAGCATAAGTGGGAGTCAGGATGCACCAGTGATGGTCTTCACAGTCTAGCTCCAACCTCCTTTTCCACATGTTTTTTACTTTACTGCCCTTCGCACATGCCACCTTCCAGCCCTGCTTCTTCACTGAATCAAGCATTTCATCCCCACACCTGCCCATGCTGTCCCCTCTGCGTCTTAGAATTCCTATCTTCTTTCAAGACTCATTTCATGTGCTGTGGCTCCCTCTCCTCACATTGTCATGGTCTAATGCTAATGCTATGCTGGTCTAATTACAACATTAGCAACAATAATAGCAGCTAGCATTTATTTGGTACTTTAAAATTTGCAGAGTGCTTTATGTATTTTATCTCATTTGATCCTCACGGCAGCCCTGGGAGGTAGGTGCTATTATCATCCCCATTTTACAGAAGAGAAAACGGGGGCAGGTTAAGTGACTTGCCCAGGGTCCAATAGTCAGTATCTAAGGTAGGATTTGAACTCATGTCTTCCTGACTGTAAAACTAACACTCTATCCAGTGTGTGCCAAATAGCTGGCTATTTTTTTTTTACATGTTGTATCCCTTCAGTAGAATATAAACTACTTGAGGGAAGGGACTTTTTAATTTTGTTTGGGTATTCCCAGATATGGGCAGCTAGGTGGCACAGTGGATAAAGCTCCAAGCCTGGAGTCAGCAACACTCATCTTCCTGAGTTCAAATCAGGCCTCAGACACTTATTAGCTGTGTGACCCTGGAGGCAAGTCACCTAACTTTGCCTCAGTTTCCTCATCTGTCAAACGAGCTGGACTAGGAAATGGCAAACCACTCCAGTATCTCTGCCAAGAAAATTCCAAATGGGGTCATGGAGAGTTGGGCAGGACTGAAATGACTGAACAACAAAATCCTCAGGTGTTAAGCTGTCAAGAAGCAATGTAGCGTAATGGAGAGTTCTTGGAGACAAATCCCACCTTTGACACTTCTGTGATCCTGGGTAATTCTTAGTTTCTTCATCTGTAAAAGGAGATAGTAATAAATGGCACTTTGCATTCACTCATCTGGGTACATTTCTTCATCAGTTGTATCCATTCCTAGAATGCCCTTTTTGAGGGCAGGCATAGTTTCCTTTTGTCTTTGTATCCCCAGAACCTGGCATAGTGCTTTGTATGCCCAGCCTAATGGGTACTTTGTAAAATAGGATTTTTTTTTCCCAATTTCATGTGAAGACAAATTGTGACATTCATTAAAAAAAATTGTTTTGAGTCCTGAATTTTCTCCTCTTACCTTCCCCTCCCTAAGATGGTAAGCAATTTGATAGAGGTTATATATGTGCAATCATATTACAACATATTTACAACATATTAGTCATGTTGTAAAAGAAGAAACAGATCAAAATTTAGAAAAAAAACAAAAAAGTGAAAATAGTGTGCTTCAATCTGCATTCAGACTCACTCCATCAGTTCTTTTTCTAGATGTGAATAGCATTTTTCATCACGAGTCCTTTGGAATTCTGTTGGATCACTATTGCTGAAAAGAGTGAAGCCGTTCACAGTTGATCATTTACAATGTTGCTGTTACTGTGTACAGCGTTCTCCTGGTTCTGCTCATTTCACTTTGTATCAGTTCATGTAAGTCTTTGCAGGTTTTTCTGAAATCCACCTGCTTGTCATTTCTTATAGCACAGTAGTATTCTATTATATTCATATACCACAACTTGTTCAGCCATTCTCCAATTGATCCAGCCCAGAGGTACTTAACAGATGAGTTGAAGTGAATTGAATTGTTGGATTGGATTGGATCATATTTTCCATCCATCCATGCTAAGCACTTGTTGGGAAACAATGACCTAGAAGGGGTAATGAGACTTCTCTGTTTCTAATCAATGGTGACTCACCAGACTAGATATGTTTACCCTTCTTCCAAAACCATAATCAGGGAGCTAACATAAACAGACTACTAGAAGGGCTTCCCACTAAGCAAATACTCTGAGGATAAGAAATTTGGGGATTTGGGTCTGCTTTTATCATTGACTTGGTTGAATTACTCAAGTCAAGCATTTATTTTTTTTAAACAACATGCATTTATTTTTAAAAATATTTTTATTTAATTAAATATTTCCCAATGACATTAAACATTTTTTAACATTCAGTTTTTGAAATTTTGAGTTCCAAATTCTCCTCCCTTACCCCTGAAAAGGCAAGTACTATGATATTGATTATACATGTGAAATCATGCAGAACATTTCTGTATTAGTCATGTTGCAAAAGAAAACACACACACACAGCCAAGAATATTGAAACTGAAAAAAAGTATGCTTCATTATGCATCCAAAGCTCATCAGTTCTCTATCTGGAGGTGAATACCATTTTTCATCATAAGTCTTTTGGAATTGTCAACAAGCATTTATTAAGAAACTTCTATGTGCCAAGTGTTGGGGACACAAAGAAAGGCAAAAAACAGTCCCTGCCCTCAAGGAGCTCCCAATCCAGTGGGGGAAGCAACATGCAAACCTCTATGTTTAAATGAATGGTAGGTAACTAACAGAGGGAAGGTAGTGTTGTTAATGGGGATCAGGAAAGGCTTTCAGGATTTTTGCTAGGACTTGAAGGAAGTCCCAAGAGGGAGATTAAAGGAAGTTACAGGTTCAGGGGACAACAGGTACCAGTGCCAGAGTCAGGGGATGGATGAGCAGCAGTATGGAGGCTAGTCTTAGTGGCTCCCTTTGCACAAGTACAGTATTACTACAAGTCACCCTATCAATAAATCTCTCTTAGCTCCCTGGAGCTGGGTTTAGAGTACATAAATATAAGGCGATCTTTTCACAAACTCCAGAGTGGGTGTGCTTTGGCAGGGCCTAGAGGAATGACTTTGGTTTAAAATATTGAGTTATTCTCATGTTGCTATATAATTTTCCACCTCCAAACTCGGGTAAATAATAGTATTATTCCTGCTTTATAGATGAAGTCCATAATAACCCAAGGTCTATAGTGAGTGGTTCAGAGAATTTGCTTTGAGTGCTTACCGACTAAGGATAGCAGATGGGGTCCTGTGAACTGGTAGAATTAGTGATTTTGTCACTGAGATGAGCTCTGAGAACTGGAGCTTCCCTGGTGGGCCCTGTATGTCTTGGGGAGAAGTCGGGGGAGGGAGAAAAATTTGGAATTCAAAATCTTATAAAAGTGAATGCTGAAAACTGTCTTCACTCCTCTGGGCCACCCTTTTCTCATCTGTAAAATAAGAGGTTGGAGGAGATTACCTTTCAGGTCCCTCCAGCTCAAGGTCTATAATTCTATGAGGCTCAGAAGAATTAACTTACCCAGGATCCCCAAGATAGGAAGGGGTGGGGCTGAATTGCCTAAAACGGAATTTCTTTAATGCTCCCATGGGCCTGTGAGCCCATTGATGGGGGCCCTCCTTCCCTGGTGTAGACCAAAGGCTATCCTTGCCCCCTTGCTCTGGCTACTCCCCC
>CM053583.1:22474106-22533491 GCA_028627135.1 Pseudochirops cupreus | reverse complement strand
GCTTATTGTGTGCCCCGCACTGTGTTCAATGTTGAGAATAAAAATAGAAAAGCAACAGGGTTCCAGCTCTCACTGAGCTCACACTCTAACTGGGGGAGACCAGCCTGGTGTTTTTTGAATGGTGGCAAGACCCAAAGGTCCTTAGGGTCCAGCAGCAGGGTGGATGGCAATGCCATGAGGCCTGAAGCATTGTGGTCAGTGATTTCCTGCCCTTTAAAGAGGTGTGAGTAGCAGTCAGGCTTCTCTAGCAGCCGAAGCTTGGAGGGTCCCAGGAAGGAGAGATAATGGCTGGCCCCAGGGTGGGGCCATGGGTAGAAGGCATCCCATGCCAGGCTGGAAGTGTGGGGTCATGAAAAACACCCAACAATCCAGGCCAGAAAGCTGTTCAATATTGGCCACATTATTCTCGACCCTGGTTCAGACTTAGGACATTCCTGACATATTCTGGGTTTAATCTGGGGGTTCTGATCCATTTGTCTGTGGGTCGTGGAGGCCTTAGGCAGTCTGGTAAAGCCTATGGACCCTTCCTCTGAATAGTTTCCAGTGTGTCAAATGAAAGGACAGTCAGTAAGACCTGAGTTAAAATTTGACCTCAGACACATATTTGTTGTGTGACCTTGGGCAAGTCACTTAACCTCTTTGCCTCCCCTCCTGGCTCCTTCCTCCCTCTCCTTGTGGCTCCTCTCCTTTCTCTCCCTCCTCTTCCTCCCCTCTGGGCTTTCTTCCCACCCCTCCCGTCCCAGTACCTCCCTTCCCCTCTCCTGGTCTCTTCTCTCTCTTCCCCCATCTCTTGCTTCCCCGCCCCTCCCCTCCTGGCCCCTCCCCCTCCTCTTGGCTCCTCCCACCCTGGTCCCTCCCACTCTCCGCCCGCTCCTCCCTCCGCAGGAGGCCCCTCTGCACGAGGGGCGCGGTTGCAGCCCGGACGCTTGCAGGGGCGCACCGGCACCGGAAGCAGCTGTAGCGCCGGCAGGGTCGGCCGGAAGTTCTGCTGGGAAGGGGCTGGTGCGTGTAGGCGGGTCTCGTGCGGGTCGCGGGTCGCCCCAGCTCGGGCCGGGCCTCGCTGCTCCCGGGGCCCCGGGGCAGAGGGACGAGTAGCGGTGATGGGGGCGAGCGCGAGCCCCGGGCTGCAGCAGCTCCTGCATTCCCAGCCGGGCCTCAGTTTCCTCACCTGTAAAGCCAGGCTGTTGGTCCCGCGAAACCCTCCGGCCCCGGGGGCCCCTGTGGGGGAGGGAGGAAGGGAGAGTCCCCTGACTCCCGGGGCCTCAGTCTCCTTATCCGACACTTGGGGCAGGGCTGGAGCGGTCGACCTGGCCCCCCTCCCCCCCCCGTTAGATCGCGGGCCTTCCGAGGCCAGGGACCGGCAGCCCTTGGCAGGAGCCTACGCCATGCTTGTGGCCGGGGTCCCTGCGCGCTGTGCATCCGTGCCCCGGCGTCACCCGGTCTCTCTGATGCCTTCTGTAAAATGGGCACATTAATAGCCAGAGCCATCCCAGAGGGTCCTGTTTGCGAGGGTCTTTCCAGACTTTAAATGCTCTATAAACTGCAACATTGGGGGGTTGGGCTGGGGGTCCAGTCCGCCGACGTCACCCCTTGACGCGTGGGCATCAGGACTTGTCCTAGGTACCCATGTGGCAGAGTCAGGATTTGAACCCTGCACCGCCCCTCTTTCCCTGTACTGTCTTGCTTCTAGTCTTAGAGAGTTGCTTGGGGCCTCGAATAACCCGGTGTAGATCAGAATCAGATCTCGAACCCAGAGCCTCCTAATTCTGAGGCTGTCCCCCCACCGGTGACACGTTGCCTGGAATTCCAGCTGCGATCCTTTTTAATAACAACAGGTGTGTTGATGGCTGTAGATAGTAGGTGACTAGAAAGGGCAGCTTCGGAGCGCGGTTTCGTGGCTCTTGCCCTCTGGGATTTTTATGATATTTTAAGGCTTCACTCTCCTTTTCATGCCTCCTTCCTTCTGATTTTTCTTTGCAGCATCTCTGCGCTGTGTGTTCTAGACGAAAATCTGTATTTCTTGAAACCTCAAGCCAGTTTACATGATTGAATCTGCTTTATAGAACAGTTGGTAAGTTGCTGTATCTTGTAACTTGGGTTTAATTTAACATAAAGCTAGGAGTTTTTACAATTTACATTCTAATCTGCTGTTCCTGAAGTGAGGTTTGGTGTATTGGATATGGAACCTTCCCAGAAAGCACAAAGACCCAGATTAGATCCTCTAGGTCTGTGGTAAAGCCACTTAACCTTATCAGGGCCCCCAGAAAATTTCCTGAGACCCTATGTTTCAGACCAGGTGTTAGTCTCTTTTAGGGGCTTCCCTCCAACAATGGGAATTTTGTTCTGGGCCCCCCCCCCCCCCCCAGTATGCCCAACTAAGCCATTGATTTGTTTTTTTGGTTTTTTCTTTTGCTTTTTGGAGGGGGGAAGGTAGGGCAATTGGGGTTAAGTGACTTGCCCAAGGTCACACGCCCATTGATTTGTACTGAGAGAACAATTTGACCTCTTTCTTTTCCCATGTGCACAAATGAGTCTATACTCTAAGCCTGGGGCTGATGAGGATTGGGGCTGTTAGCACAATTTTAGTGGATGCTGAATTTAGAATTTGCCTTACTGGCAAAAGAAAACAGGATTTGTGACTGACTGGTGAGGAATTGGATATAGGCAACTGCTTGAGTTGCTACAACCAGTATCGTTTCATGATAAAATGGTTACAGTCTAATAAAACTCAGATGTGTTTTCATAGAACCTCCTTAGGAGATAGTTACTTTGCCTCCCTCCTGATCTCTGTTCACGCAGAAGCAGAGTCTGTTCTCCAGTGGTCCCTGCCTCTGACACGAAGCCTCTGACCGTGGGCAGGTCCCAAGCCTCTCTGTGCTCTAGAAAGTAAAGGTTCCACACTAGATAGTCTCCAAGGTCTCTTTCAGCACTAGATTTTGATCCTCTCGTCTTCTAGGGACGTTCTCTGTTCTTCCCCTGTGCCATTATCACAATTGAAACCCCCCCGAGGCTCGGGCCAGGTCATAACTTCTCCATGAGGAGTTCCTTCGTTCCGCTTTCACTCTCTCTGTGAAAATTGATCTCAGCTTAGGGCTTCCAATTGTCCTTTATATTTGTCACCTGCTGCTTTGTTATTTTTCTATCCATTCTTCCTGCCTTCCCCATCAGTATGGAAGTAAAGCCCCCTTAGAGCACCCAGCACCGGGCCTTACCTAGTGGGTCATGAGCAGACGTGGAGAGAATTGAATTGAGTTGTTCTAACTCATAGAATCTGTTTTGTTCGCCTCAGGGAGAAAACAAACAAGGCAACGTAGAGCAGGCAGTGCTTTTGTGACCATGGATGACAAGAGACGAAGAGTTCGAGTGCAGGGTGGCTGGGCAGGCCCTGCCAAGAGTCAGGCTGCTGTGAAGCCAGGCAAGGCGGCGAGGGCTCAGTCCTGATCACATCCTTCGATGCTTATGTTCCTCCTGTGATGGCAGAGTCTTTCTTAAGTAATCGTGTCGTGTCCAGGGCACCTGGGGAGGGGTAGCCAGTTTTCATCCCATTGCTGCCCTGAGCCCTCCCAGGGCACACCCACACCCTTAAGT
Source organism: Pseudochirops cupreus (assembly GCA_028627135.1). Classification (NCBI taxonomy): domain Eukaryota; kingdom Metazoa; phylum Chordata; class Mammalia; order Diprotodontia; family Pseudocheiridae; genus Pseudochirops; species Pseudochirops cupreus. The sequence continues at coordinate 22,529,903 of CM053583.1, read as the reverse complement.
TCTCTCTGGGCCCCAGCAGTGCTTAGATGCTGGGGAGGCCCAGTGCCAACTAGGAGGCTCTTGGGGCTTGCTTAGTGAAGCGTGAGGAGCCAGCCTGCTCCCTCTGCTCCATTAGTCTGATCTTGTTCTTTCCTTTGCTTTAGCTCTCAATGCCAAAGGCCATGCCCACCAAGGCCTTGCACAGACCTGGATGAAAAAGGAGTCACTTCCATCTGAAAGACAGTTTGTATATAAGGAACCAAAAGAAGAGGTAAGCACTTCTTCAGGCTTTGCTAACAGAATCAAAGAAATGTTTTAGAATACATTTACTATTAAGGAAAAGAGCTGGTTAGCAAGTAACAGGCATTAATTAAGTGTTTAATATGTACCAGACAGTCACTGTACTAGGCTCTGGAGATACAGAAACAAGCAGTCCGTGCCTGCAAGGAGCTTCCATGGGGCTGGGAGAAGAGAGAAGACATGTACGTTATGTGCACAGACACACACAGGATACACCCACGAGCTACAAGGTGGTTTGTGGCAAGGGGTGGGGAGATTGCCACAGTAAGGAGGGCGAGGGAGGAGGTCTTTGTGCTAAGTTTTAAAGGAATCTATGGACTGAGAGGAGGGAGTGCAGTTGAGGCCCTGTAGTATCAGGCGTACAAGGGCGTGGAGATGGCCGATGGCATGTTCTCTTTGAGGGCCAATCAGAAAAGGAGATTAACTGAACCCTAAGGGCTAGAAGAGGAGTGAGGCATGGCAGGCTGGAAAGCTAGGATTAGCTTAGGTTGTGAAGAGCTTTAAATGCCACTAGAGGGGTTTGCATTTGTTTGTGGAGTGAGTGAAAAGAAGCCGCTGGACTTGATTGAACAGGGGAGCAACATGTTCAGACCCGAGCTTTAGGAAGGTCTCTGGCCACTGTGTGGAGTCGGCATGGGAGTGGCCTGGGGAGAGTCTTGAAGTAGGAAGACTGAGGAGGAGGCTATTGAAATTGTCCTGACCAGAAGTGAAGGGTCATGACCTGAGGTGATGGCCCCTGGCTGGAGAGAAGGGTTAGACATGGTGAGGTGGAAATGACAAGATTTGGCAGGTGCCGGGCTAGATGAATAATGCTACAAAAGTAGGTAGGTTAAAACTACTCCTAAGTAGTTCAGGGTGCTTTATTCAGGCCTGATAATAAAATCTGGAGCAGACAAATGTTGCTCTATCTCCTTCAGATAACAACCTAGAGAAGAAAGGCCCACAGGTTGTCCACAGCCTGGTTTTGTTCTGGCGGTGACGATAGAGCACCAGTATCCTGAGGTTTCGGGACATCTTGGCATTGTCCTCAGGCCACTAACATTCTTCCTAGGGGCACCGGCAATCAACTTGATTGTGTATTTTATTAACACTTAACTTTCATTTTATCCAAATATCTCTTTTCTGATGCCCTTCTTGCCTCAGTGGCAAAAGTGACCTTCCTTGTTGCCAGAGTTAAGTCTTTTGCCTGCCCATGCCTTCTGAAGGTTTTTTTAGGGATGGCAGAGGCAAGGATATGTTTAAAGGCAGTAAAGAAGGAAACCTTAGCTGGAAACTGTTGAAGATTAGAGAGAAGTGAGGAATGGTGTTGGATAAAATGGGAGGGAATGGGGTCAAGGGTACCGGAGAAGGACCTTAGCTAGGAAAAGAATCACCTCATCTGGGATTGGAGTCACGGAGGAGAGACTGGGGGATGGTGGCAAGGCTAAGAAGGCGAAGAGGGGTTGCAAGATAAATGGCCTCAGTTTTCTCAGTACAATAAGAAGAGGGGTCCTCAGCTGAGGAGGCGTCAGGATGTAATGTTAATGGGATATAAGATCTTCCAGCCCATTAATAGGCTTCACATGGAGCCCAGTAAAGGAAGCTTGCTTAGAGGAGGCTTGCTTGTAGGAAAGCTTTTAGCACCTTTTACTAATTTCTCATTAGGCAGTGAGTCAGGAGGGTAGTGATGCCTTCTGGCTCTGAGAAGTGTACATGTATTCTAAGTTGGTATTTTGTTTTGGGTGCTTGCTTATGAGAAGGATCTTGTGATTCCGTGCCTGAGATTGTGAGTGGGGTATGTTCAGAGCTCCCTGACTACTCAGATGTAAAGGCTCCTTCGATCCAGGGATATATGTAAAGTGTATAGTTGATTCACGCAGTCAGAGCCCTGTCTGTTGGTCTTTATTCCTCTGCTTATATTTTCTCTGTGTTTTCTTTGAAGTTCAGAGTGCTGACTTTTCCCCTGAACTAGTGAATAATTATTGTTGACCCCTTGAACAGCTAGCTATCTTTCCTAGTAAAGCAGATCTGAGGACCTATGCTAGCAGCCATCCTGGGGATGCCAGTGTGGTTGCCACTACAGGAGGATGTGAGGAAGCATGGGAGGCTTATGGAGAAAGAAGAGGGTGCTCAGACCTCAGTTTGCCAAGTAACCTTAACCTAGAGATCTGATGGTGCTATTTTCCTGGTTATATGTCTTCTGTGGATCCCCCTTTCCTGTGGAATGAATCTGTAAACTCCTTTTCCAGACTTCCACCCTCTAGTTCTGCCTTCGCTTTCCAGCCTCGTTTTGTGCAGCTCTCCTACACACACTCTGCATTCTAGCCATGCTGGGCTGGGGAGGGGGGCCTTTCTCTTCCACCTTGGTGCCTTTGCAGGGAGGAGGCTATACCTAAGCTGACCCTGGAAGAGTGGCAAGGCCTGGAGTAGTAAAAGAGGGAAGGCATCTTAGGGGTATATCGAGTCTGTTGGCTAGTTCGAAAAAACCTTTAGAGCCCCAGATTTTTGGCATGAGGATTGAGCAGCTCTATGAGGAAGTTTGTTGGATTGGGGGGGGGGGGCAGACCGTGGTTCACATCCCAGCTTTGTTGCTAACTGCTCTTTTGAATGGACCAGTTACCCTCTGGGCTTTCATTTCATCTTTAAAATGAAAGATTGGACTATTGCTGTTGTTCCCAAAGAGGACCATGATAATCAGGAAGGTGACAAATTGCAAGTGAATTGGATTTAAGTGAGGCATGGCAAAGTCAGCAGCCTCACTCTCACCTCCAGAGCCGTCTTCCTCCAGTGGCTTCGTCCAGAGACACATTAGGATGACTGGAAATGGCCTGGATGCAGTGGGAGACCTCAGCCTTTTTAAGCTCAGGTCTTTGCCAGGTCTCAGTCTGACCACAACAGCGACTGTTGAGTGATTGAGTCTAGGTAGGAAATGAGGCAGAGAATGGCCTCTTTTACCTACTCCAAAAAAAAGCTAGTCTGGGAGGGGAAGACCCTCAGGATTTCTGGCCAGAACAGAAACAATTGCTATTTACACTCATTCTGAGCAATCAAAACGTGAACACTGATCCCCGGTTGGACGGTGGAACCATCTCAAAAGGCCTCTCCTTGACAGTCAGGATCTGTGCTCCTTGCCTGTGATGGAGTCCCTTGACACCTTGACACTGACATCTGTAGACGGCTTTTCTTCTTCAAGGCCCTTCTCAGCAGCCACCTCTGTCATAAAACCTCCTCCTTCCCCAGTCTCTCCTGCTTCATTTACTTCTCCTGGGTGCTCAGCATGTTTGTCCTTGTGCTTTATGCCCCTCCTGAATGATAGCCTCCTTTAGGACAGGCCTTCTGTTTTACTTTATTGTTTCTCCAGCATCTGGCACAGAGCTTCGCACACAATTGCCTTTAATAATAGCATTTGTTGGCTTTGTTGTTGAATGTTTTCCCCACTGAGCAGGGTTATGTTCAGCAGAGAAAACTAGTGGTTCTCCATTGTGTTAAAAAATTGAAATCCATAAGTAATAGAAAAGTTCAAATTTATAGTAGTTTTTGGTTTCAACCTCTTTGCCATAGTCCTTTAATGGAGCTACTTGCTAACTAGCAAGAGTATTAATTGGAGGCATACTGCCTTTCTCTTCAGCCTTCGAGCTAGTCCCTTTTCACAAATATACCTGCCAGGAAAGAGGCAAGCATGCATCAAGGACCTGGAAGAAGCCCAGGGGTACTCTGGCAGAATGAGAGTTCAGATCAAAAGGGGTGGTTTTAATTTTTATTCATTTTTTGGGTTTAAATCGTTTTCAATTAACAATCATTTCTTTTCTCCCCCACCTCTAGGGGGAAAGAAAATCAAAGGGAACCCTTCTAAGTCAAGCCAAATAAATTCCTAAGGAGAGAAGTGATTATTAATAACCGATAATCTGGGGAGATCCAGAGTTCTCCCCTTCTTTCAAAGTCCTGATTTTAAAAAAGTGAAAAGTTCAGTCTCTTGAAGGACATCACTGATAATGAGTGAATTAACTCTCCTTAGTTTTGGTCATGAAACCTTACAGGGAGTCTAAGGTGGGGAAGCCCGTTGTATTCCACTTAAACTTGAGCGGAGACAGATCCTTTTGTCTCCATAACCCGAAGCTGGTAGTGGTCTGAGTACAGAGATAGTTTCTCTAGTGGTCATGATGTCACTCTCAGCCCCTCATTGAACACCTGCTCTTCAAAGGGTATAAACTGTGAGCCGCCACCATAATTGTCTTGGATCTGAGAGAGATGGCCTAGTGACCATCCTTTTATTAATAACGTGTTGGCCTTCTTAATAAAATGAATAAATTACCCCCAAACAACCTCTCTTGGACCTTTTCATTCATCAGAATATGTTGACCATGTCAAAAAATGCATCTCATTCCTTGTATTTCATGTTTGGTTGTTCCATCCCCTTAGAAGGGAGGTGGGTTGCGTTTTTCGTCATTGGTCCTCTGGAATTATGGTTGTGTTGATCACAGTTCTTAAGTCTTTCGTTGTTGTTCCTTTTTACAGTGTTGTTAGAGAATAAATTGTTTTGCTGGTTCTGCTCCCATCACTTTGCATTACTTCATGGAAGTCTTCCCAGTTTGCTCTGAAACTCTCCTTTTGTCATTTCTTATAATTCGGTAATAGTCAATTACATTCATGTACCATAATTTGTTTATCCATTCCCCAATAGGTGGGCACCCCTTTAGTTTCCAGTTTATTGATATTGTAAAAAAGCTGCTACAAATATTTTTGTACATATGAGTAGTGGTATTGATAGGGCAAAAGGCTGTGCATAGTTAAGTGACTTTTTGGCCATAATTCCAAGTTACTTTCCAGAATAGCTGGAACAGTTCACAACTCCACTGACAGTGTCTGTTTTTCCTCTCTCTTTCCCAACACTTGTCATTTTTCTCTTTTGTCATCTTTGCCAAACTTTTAGTTACGTTAAAATGCATTTCTCTAATTACTGATAATTTGGAGGATTTTTTTTCACATGGCTATCAATGACTTGGATTTCTTTCTTTGGGAACTGCCTCTTCATATCCTTTGATAGGAAGATATCAAAGGAAAAATTCTTGGATTTATCTTTTGGGGATTATGGTTTATATGTCTTAGAAATGAGATGTGGTTCAAAGAAACTGTCTGCCAAGATTTTTTCCCATTTAACTGTTTGCCTTCTAATCTTAAGCTGCACTGGATTTGTTTGTGCAAAAAATGCTGAAAAAAATTGTTTGTGATCTTCTCTGTCCCTTGCATATTCATGAACTTTTCCCTTCTCTGTGAATCTAAAAGGTATATTCTTTCTTCTTCTTCTGATTTATGATGTGAACTTTTATATCCAGATTGTGTATCCATTTGGAACTTTTCTGGGTTTATAGTATGGAGTGTTGGTCTGAGCCTAGTTTCTGCCAGACTGCTGGCTAGTTTTTCCAGCATCTATCTTTTTTTTGGTCGGATACTGACATAAGAGGGATCTTTGGGATTCTTGAGCATGAGGCTACTCAGTCCCTTTCCTTATGTGTGGTGGACCTCATCTCTTGTTTAGCCTCTTAAATCTCTTAACCAGGTCCAGATTGTTTGACAGTTACTGTTTCTAATACAGTTTGGGAGCTGGTCTGCTGAGAGGGACTAGTTTTAAACTAAGAGTATTTCAGTAGGAATGAAGAGGGTAAGTACTGAGGCCACTAGGGGGTACCACAGTGCACGGGGTGCCAGGCCTGGAGTCAAGAAACCCTGAATTCAGATCCATCCTCAGACCCTGTGTGATCCTGACCAAGTCACATAACCTCTCTCTGCCTCAGTTTCCTCAAATGTAAGATGGGGACAATAAAAGCACCTACTTCACAGGGTTGTGGTGAGGATCAAAGGAGAGAATGTTTGTAAAAGGCACTTGGCACAGTGCCCAGTGTGTGATAACAACGACAACATTTATATAGCCCTTCTATGTGTCGGATACTTCACTGACTGCTTTTTACAAATATTATCTCTGGATCCTCACACCTGTCCTGGGAGGTCAGTGCTGCTTTTATGCTCATTCTGCAGATGAGGAAACTGAGGTAGACAGGTTAAGTGACTTGCCCAGGGTCACATAGCTAGTAAGAGTGGATTTAAACTCAGGTCTTTCTGACTGTAAACCAAGTGCTCTAGTAGGTGCGGTATAAATGCTAATTCCTCCTTCCCCTTGCTCTGTGCAGAAATAGGAATGCCTCTGTTAAACTTGTTCTCTGGTTCTTAAATCTACCATGCTTGTTTTCTGCAGGTTTTACGTCGGATCCCAGACCCACAGGTGATTGAGTGAGTACCACGCTGCCTGATGGAGCAGAAAATGAAACCCTGTAAATGACCTCATTTAGAAATTTGTTTTCTGTCTACTCTTGATGAGTCACAGAACCTTGGAGTAAAATGAGAGGTCCAGTGGTGCAACAGCAAATGTGAAGCCTGAATCTCCACTGCAGTTCAGGAAGCCCTGAAGGTTCTGCCCTTATAGGTTTGCTGCCCCCTACCCCCTGACCCCCAAAGAGTGTCCACTCGGCCCCTCTGGCGGCCTTCCCAGATTTGTTGATACAGTTCAGAAGGGAGAAAGCACTTTATGCAGCAGGTGTCTGCTGTGGCGTGGCCTTTTCTGATCTACTTCCCCTTGGTCTCCAGAGAAAGTGAGCCAGAAAGGAATCTCCAAGGTGATTTACGTTTGCTTTAAGGGAGCAGAGGGAGATCTGTTGTGATTCCTTGAAACACCGAATGTTAGACACTCATCAGATCTGGTTTGACTAAGAATGCTTAAAAAGCTACAAGAAAACTGGGTGAGCGTCTGTCCATTTATGAGAACTGCCTTGTTCTTCCAGAGCAGTCACTTCCTTAGTTGACTGGTGCATGGACCATTCCAACCCCAGGTATGCGCAGATCAGTTAGTTGTATTTCCCTGCATCTCTCACGTTTCCGCTTGATGTAAAGAAGATCAGAGCCCTAGCCTTGCAATCTGAAGGCCTCAGTTCAAGTCTTGGTTCTTTGAGTGCTCCTGGTCAGGTTCCTTCTTCTTTCTGGAATCTCTTTGCTCCCTTCTGCAATGGTGAGCCCAGACTAGATGGTCTTTCTCTTCTGGCCCTAATATTCTGAGCACTTGCAAGTAGGAACAGAAAGTGTTCTTTTAGTTTGACAAGTTAGGTTTGTTTATGTCCTTGCCTTTATGCAGTATAATGGCTGCCTTTTTGCAGATGGCCCACCTAGAATGCTGGAAGATCTCTGATGGTCTTTTGCTTGGCAGCTCCCCTCCATTTTCTGGGCCCCGGTTTTCTTATTGCAGATGCAGGTTTCTTGAAGCTCCAGAGTCCAGTCTTTGCTTAGGATAAGTACAGCAAAATCATAACACCCGTTAGAAAGTACTGGTGAGATAGTCTGGTTTTGGAACTTGGGTTTCATGTGTTTTTGCAGGGAGAAGAAGAAAACAGACCTAGTTCTCACTTTATCCTGAGCTGTGCTTGAGGTGCTCATCTACCTTTTTTGTGGCTTGTGGGTTTGCTTTTGGATCTGCACAGATGGGTGGGAACACCCCAGGATCGGAGAGCCAATGACATATTGAAGAGCCTGCTTTTTAAACAGCAATGCGGCCCTCCCTTTGTTGCAGAGGTGGGTGGTCTGTGGATGTACGTACTCTGTCAGCTGTAACGTGCCAGTGAATTTTGCTGAATTCTTCTTTTTTTTGCAGTGATACTCCATTACATTGGAGTGCAGTTTGTTTAGCATTTCCTAGCTTTTCTTTGTCTTTTTTTGATATAAGTGATGGCTTGCTGTATAGAGGAGGTGGAGGGGATATATGTGAACCTGAATTTATTTTGGATGGTAAAAGCAAGCATCATCAGTAGGAAAGGCTAATATGTTTAATTACCGTAATTGTTGAGTTTGTTCCCTCTCCCATAACCCTGATCAGCAAATAAGGGAGGCAAAAAGATTTTAGTTTAGGCAAAGAGATCAGATTTCCAGCAGGAGTTGAAACATCTATAGCAGGTGACGTATGTGAAGATCCTATGATGCCGCAATAGCTTGACTTCCTTAGGATTCAGTCCATGAGCCTCCGTGATCTCGTCACAGGACAGAAATTCGTTGCTGCACTCTTGATGTCTTCCACCATGTTCCCGAAAGGTCACTGCAGCCCTGGAAGTTTAGCCTCTGCCTCTTTGGCCCCTTCCTCTGGTCAGAGGGCTCCTCCCAGACCTTCCATTTAAGAGAGAACCAGGCTTGCTTCCGCTCAGTCCGTCTCAGCTTCCTTTTGTTTGGTGTCTTCTCCCGTTAGAATGTGAGCTCCTTGAGGGCAGGGACCCCCTTTATTTCTCTTTGTATTTGTATTCCCAGGGCTTAGCACAGTGCTGGGCACCCAGTAAGTGCCTAATAAATGCTTTTTGGCTGACTGCTCAGCCTTGTTTGGTTCCCATTGGTTACTGAGGCTTGTTATGTTTGCTGGGGTGTCGGAGGCCCAGCATGTGTGATCCCTGCCCCTCCTTTCCTTTTGTCTTTAGGTGAGACATCCCTTTCCCACTGGGCTGAGGCCCTTAGTGACCAGAGATGATCTACCCTCTCATTCCTGCTCTCATCTCTGCCTCTCTGTGTAAACAGTTCCTTCCCTCCTGTCTCTACATGCTTGGAGGTCTCTCTCATCCTTAAAACACCCTTGCTTGATCCTGCCCTGCTTCCAGACGTCATCCTTTATCCCTCCTCCCTTCACTGCCACATGCCTCTTCTAGCCCTTTGCTCTTGTTCATCTGCTTCCTCTCCTCTCGCTCAGTGTGGCCTCTGAGCTCATCACTAAAGGGAAGATGCTTTCTCCAGAGTTGACTGTGCTTTCCTTGTGGCCCAGTCTGGTGGCTCTTTGTTATTCTCATCCTTTTGGACCTCTCTGCGTGTTGCTGTTGACCACTTCCTCCTCCTGGATACACTCCCATCTCTGAGTTTTCATGATGCTGCTCCCTTAATTCTTCTGTCCTGCCATATCACATACCCACCCACCCCATGAAGGTACCCCAAAGTTCTCTCCTGGGCCCTCTTTGTGTTCTGTCGCAGCAACCTCAGTAGCTCTCGTGGGCTTAAATTCATCTCACTTATTAAATGCATAGCAAGCGCTTGGTAAATACTTGTTGATTGATTGTCCTTTCTTAGGGCAGGTACCTGCTGGCTCCACATGCAGGTTCACGGTTTGGAGAGACTGAATCGGTGAGACAGACTCAAAACACACGCTTTACTAAGTATACACAAACACTCAACAAAGATGTGCACTGACAGATGTGCACTTCTCTGAGTTCTGGTCTCCAGGTCAGTAACCCAACCTGTGAAGGAATAAAGAGTCAGATTGTGAAGAGCCATAGTCCCTTAATGCCGTTTATACAGTATCACCAAAAAGGGGACCTTAGAGCATTTGGCCTCTTTTTTTAGCATAATTTCGCATTGATTTACATAACTATACTGATAGCATGCTACCGTGCCTGTCTTCCCATAACCCTTCCTGTCTTTTGTCTTCTAGTCTGTGGATCTTGATGTGACTCAAGATAATCTATTTACAGTAGCAGTTGCTTCTGTTTTTCTAGCACTTTAGGGATTAGGAAGCATTTCCCCCTAACAACTCTGAATTGTGAGCATTGCCAGTATAATGCTCCCCAATCTATAAATCTGGTCATTGTCAGAGCCAAGGTTTGAACCCAGACACCAGACTCAGTACTTTATACTACACCCCTCTCTATCCTTGTCTGCACGATCTGATAACTAACTTCTGGGTTCTTTTCCATTGATGACTTTCTATGTGACCTAGAACAGCTGTCTAACTCCTTGTATCAGTTGTAAAACAAAGAGTTTTGTCTCCTTCCCTCACTGCTGTGTTATGTGGTTAGGTTTGGCAAGATATTTGGGATCTGAAAAACACTCCAGCCCTAGAGAAGTGCCAAGTTTGATGTTTCTCGTAAGGCATTATTCAGGCTGTTGCCCTCAAGGTTTTAGTTTTCCATTTCTGTGTCTCATTTGAAAAATTGTGTGTCTAGCTTACTTCCCCTGGCCTCGCTGTCTAGCCATAGCTGTGTCGAAAGCATGCAGCCTTTTTTCATCATTGGACAGGCAACTTTTTGGCATTTGAATCACCAGTCTCAGGGAAAGATTACATTAGATTTGTCTTTTAATTCTTCCAGAAACTAAAAGAGAAAGCATTGCCATCTTCTATATCAGACCTTTTAAAATTCCCCTGGGTTTCTTGGTTAAAACTGCCATTTTAAAGTTGTTATGAAGGTTGGAGATGTCTTTCACAGCTTCTGCAGAAGCTGGCTTGGAGCCAGAGAGCCATTTTAGAGATGCTGGTAGATAAGGAAAATCTGCAACTTTATATGTAATAGGAGAAAATGCTGATGGGGTAATTTGGTGCCAGTGTAGGTGCCCAGGCTGACTATTGAGTGGAAAGCAAACTGGATGAGGGTTAAGGGGAGAATGTGGGTAGATATGTTGAGGAGTGATCCCATATTATTTTCCCTCATGGCCTCATATCCATAACTTTCCTATTTAAGAAGGCTATAAATATTGTCTATTGTGGTCATCTGGCCTTCAGCGAGAGGAGGGGGCATTTGATAAGACAGTAGGTCTTTCCACTCATTGCTGCTTTGGCTTTCTGGAGCTCTTGAGTATATATATATATATACTTGTAAGCCTGAAAAACCACCTCTCACACTAAGTTTTTCTTTTGTTTTCTTTCTTTAGCAAAGAAGGTGTCTATGAAATCAGCATATCACCCACAGGCATTTCTCGGTGAGTAAGTGAAGCCTCCCAGTAAAGGGGTTAATTCTTAGTAAGGCCCTGTCATATCACAATGCTAACCTGAGGGCTTTACTCTGAATATAGACCCGTATATGTGCTTATACTTGAAACATCTGGCTTCAGACTCATGAATCCTGTTTGGCGGCTTGGGTTAGAAAACAAGGATTCTTCTTTTTCCTCATCTGTAAAATGAGGGGGGTTGGACAAAAGGATCTCTCAGGTTCTTTATGGCTTTGAAATTCTTGTCTACTTTGTGTTTGGTCGCTTGTAACTTTTAAAAAGCGCTTTTATATATCTTATCTTCTTTTATCAACATAACATACTTGTGGGGTTTGAATAGCAAGAATTTTTTTCCAAAAATTCACTTGAATTTAAAATGCTGATTTTCATGGATAATTTTGGTTTTGGTTTTTTTAATCACATTCATTTCTGAATATATCCTTTCTCCCTTCCCTACCCAGTGGTCCATCCCTTGAAAGCAAGATTAAGAAGGCAACTTTCTTCTAACTTTAACAGATGCAGAAGGGCTCTTGAGTAACTTTTCCAGTTCTTAGAGCAAGCTGGTGGGAGAGTTAGTGCCAGGACAAATGTCTTTTAACTCAGGGCTTAGGCTACTTAACTGCTATCTAAGAAAATGAAACTACCTTCTTATAGTTTTTATACCCATAGGAAAAAAGAGACTTAAAAAATCCAACAAACCAGAACTTGTCCTACCTTTCCTTTGAAAGTTCATAGGAGCACAGATTTGGAAGCAGCCGCATCTTTAGAGGCTGTCTCATTCGCTGGACCTATTTTACAGATGAGGGTCTGAAGCTGAGAGGCTCAGTAACTGTGCTCAGGTGGCACAGCCAGTCTCTGAGGGAGGCTTTGAATTCAGGTCTTCCTGATTTCCTAGGTCCAGCGTGCTGTTCACTCTGCCACTGCTGATGATGCTGTTGGTTAGGGTCATTCATGGAGTACTGTTGGGAGCTGCCTTCAGAGCCCAATTGGGAGGCACCCAAGGTGAACAACTTTACTATTTTTGTAGCCACGCCTCATTTTGACACAAACTGCCATTTCACTCACTTTTTTCATCAGTCTTGGCTCCAAATTACTTGCGGTTTTCCTGAATCCAATCCCTGCCCCTGCTTCCCTGCCATCCCAGGTGAAGATTTATTTGCAAATAAATGCAGATATTCAAAACCTGTTCTTCTGAAGCAGTCCCCAGTGTCGGAATGAGGAAAAGACCTCCTGGTGACCATTTTGAAGGCTACAACCCCCATTTGGCTGAATAAATTCTATTGTGCTTGTCTTCTTAAGGAATCACTTATTACAGATGAGCTTTGAAGGCCCTGCCTGGGAGACAGGAACCCTGGCAGGTTCCACTGAGCTCCAAGGACCTTAAGTATGGGTCTGGCTGGACAGTCTGGGGCTGCTATCCAAGGTCCAGCCTGGCTGAATGCTGAGTTGTCCTCTAGGTGATTAATGTCCAGGAGATTGACCTCTGAGTGGTGGATATCCAGGAAGTTGACCTCTAGGTGATGAAATTTTTGGCCACAGCTACCCGTTGCATCCCTTGGAACTGGCAGAGGGGTGTCCAAAGGGAAATTGCTCTTGATTCAGGAGTCTGTAAATCCTAGAACATTGACTTTTCTTAACCCTTGAGTAATTAAGTTTTCTGTGAAAACGTCATGGATCACTGTTGTTTGCCCCAGACTCATCTTTCGCTATGACAGGGATGGCTCACTGAATGTCTGATAACACCCTAGTGGGTGTTATGGGAATTGTATAGTGCCTAGAGTTGACATAGCCTCTGCCCTTTGGGAGTTTATTTTTAAGAGACTTAAAACTGAGGACATAACAATGATATTAACTTACGTTTATGTGAACTTTAAGTACTTCAGAGTGCTTTCCTCATACTAGCCCAGTGAGGCAGGGGTTGCAAGGATCATTTCCTCCATGTTATAGATTGAAAGCAGGTTCATCATGGTGGAGCATCTTGCCCTAGGGTCCCTTCATTGCCTTTTCCCATCTCCAGAGTGAGGGCTTTCCCAGGAACAGAGAGAACATTGGATGGTTGTTCTTTGGGGAGCTCTTGGACAGCTGGAAGATGCCCACAAGAACAGAGTGTGAACAGTCCTTTGGAGAGTCTCATTTGCCTGACGACCTGAATCGTAACTCATTGGCTTTAGTGGCCTTTCAGTGCTGTCCTTGCCTGATCAGATACTGCCTCCTCTTGTACTGTGGGGGTGGGTGGAGGGCTGGGGGAGGGGCTGTGTGAGGGCAGTGGGCAGGTGCAGGGATGGCCTCCTGCAGATTTGGTCCTAGATCACAAAGGTGTGCGGCTGTCAGCTTGCTTAGGGAGTGATTCTCTTCATTACCTTAGATGCCTGTCTTCTCACATAAGCCAAGGGAAGAGATTATGTCTAAGTAGTTTATATTCTTTTTCTCAACCACAACACGCAGTCATTACGTCACAGATCGGCACACTTTGTGTGCCAGTCTCGTGACTGAGATGTGTGAATATCTTTTGTTCATGCTTCTTTCGACTGCCCACCTTATCTCGGATGCATTTATTTCTCTCATTCTTCTTACCTGGCTTCATGAAACGTTCCTCCTTCCCTCGCAAGGGACCTTATTGCTTTTGTTTTTGTTTTTTTTGCTATCAGTTCATTTGACTATATGGCATATTACAAGCTTTTAGTGTACTTTGTTTATTTTCTACCTAAGCAGAGTAGCTGTTTGCAAAAATTATTACAGAGCAGTCACGTATCTTCTTGAAGATAGAACTTGCTGGATGCTCTGCAGACTGTGTTTTCTGCCAGATCCCCTAAGCAGACTGGACTTGCATATTTGTGCTAGGCGTAGACCTCCTTAGTCCTTTTAAAAATGCCAGGTAGAATACTCTTCTAACATTTCTAGCTTATGCGATCTCTTTGCATGCTTTCATGGCCCAGTCCCCTCTAGTTTCATAGCAGAATACTGGCCAGTCACACACAGTACCACTTGGTTCTCACTGCCTTGCTGACTTTGGTTGCCTAGTGTGTCTCTTGCTTAATAGGAAGTTGAGATGCCCAGATAGACGCTTATTTGCTTTAACATCTGAAGAAGTTATCTCAGCGTATTAAGTTATCTCTACTTTGGTGCCTTTAATCTGCCACGTTTCTGTGTCCTTCATCAGGATACGCTTGTTTCCCAATTTCATTGAATCAGAAGAAGCAGATTGGATATTTGAACAACTGTGCCAAGATATTCCATGGAAGCAGAGGACAGGTATTCGTGAGGGTGAGTTCAGGGAAATTCATTAACTTCTTTCTCGTAGGCATTTCTCATTTTAAGCTAGGATCATGTCAAAAGAGCTCCAAACATTTTAACCCATAAAAGGTGAACATCATTTTCAATGTCCTTTCCTCTCATGGGAGACATTTCTTGTCAAGAAGTATCATGAACCTAAGATGGGGACACTTGGTGCTTTGGGGTGTTGTGTCCAGTTTTTTTATGTGGCTATTTGCTAAAGGATTATTTCTATAAGGCTTGTTGCAGGTTCTTATAGTCTGTAAGCTCACATTTTTAACTGTAAGTACTCAGTTCTTCAGCCTGCTCTCCTCCTGTTTACTCCTCCACTCCATTTCATTTATGTGCAAAGACACTCACATCCTGGATCTTGCCATTATCCACAAATGTACTACCTCCATGTTTAAGAATTTGGAGATCTCCTTATCTGATCATAATCTATTGATTTTTTACCTCTCCCTCTGCCTTCCTTTATGTAACCTTACTCTTTGTTCATCCCATAACCTCCAATCCCTTGACCCCTCAGTTTTCTCCTAAGCCATCTCCCCTCTATTAGGCACTCTCTCCTCTTCTCCCTATCTTGACCCCTTGGTTAACTAATTCAATTCTATCTTGTCTTCCTCCCTTGAATCCCCAACCTCCTCTTCATGTTGCCAGTTGCACCCAGCCAAGCTTCGGCCTTGGATCACCCCCACTGTTTGTCATCTTGACGCCTGCACACATGATGAATGAATGGAGAGAAAAATCACACAATTGTTCTGATTGGGTCCACTACAGATTCATGTAACACAGCCTCAAGTGGGGCCTCACTGCTGCTGGGCAGTTCTACTGTACCTCCCTTATCAACTTAATGTTCCACTCTGCACACCAGCTCTTCCAAACTTTTTCATTCTTCCTCAGATTCCCATGGCTCCACCTCCTTCAGCCCTGTCAGCTGAGAAGCTTGCCCCTGACTTCCTCATCTCTTCCCCCGCTCCTCTCACACATGAAGTGCTGGCCCCTCTCCCTGCAGTATAAGCAATCCCATTCCATGCTGTCTCCTCCAATAGACTGCCCTTTCTGTCCTCTCCCTTTTTCATTTGTTTTCTGTATCTCCCTCTTGACTGGTTCCTTCTGCCTACAAATGTGCCCATGTCTCCTCTATCCTGAAAAAAAAACCTTCCATCTCCACTGTTTCCTATTTCTCTTCTGCCCTTTGTGGCTAACCTCTTTGAAAAGGCCATCTACAACAGATTCCTCTACTTTTTCTCCCATTACTCTCCTCTTAAACCTTTACAATCTGCTTCTGGCTTTTTTCTCAAAATTACTCTCTTCTAAGTTATTAATGATCTCTTAGCTGCCCAATCCAATGACCTTTTCTCAGTCCTCATTGTCCTTGACCTCTCTGCAGCTTCTGACAATTGATCACTCTCTCCTCCTTAATATTCTCCTCTTGTTCGGTTTTTGGGACACCCCTCTTTCCTGGTTCTTCTACCTATCCCACTGCCCCTTCTCTGTCTCCTTTGCTGGATCCTCCTCCAGGTCACACCTCCTAATCATAGGTGTCTCTCGGGTTCTGTCCTGGACCTCTTCTCCCTCTGTCCTACCTCATTTGGTGATCTTGTCAGCTCCCATGGATTGAATTATCCTCTCTATGTTGATGATTCTCAGATTTACCTGCCTTTTCCCAATCTCTTTGCTAACCTCCAGTCTCACATCTCCAGCTGCCTCTTAGATATCTTGAACTCAGTGTCCCCTAGACATCTTATAGTCAGTATGTCCAGAGCGGGACTCATTATTGTCTCCCCTAAACTCTCCTCCCAAACTTCCCTGTTACCACAGAGGGTGGCACTATCCTCCCAGTCCCTCAGGCTCACAACCTAGGGGTCATCCTTGCTTCCTTACTGTCCCTCAACCTCCCCCAACCCCCGTGTCCAAGCTGCTGCCAAGGCCTGCTGATGTCACCATTCCAGCATCTCTGGAATGTGCCCCCTTCTTTGCTCTGACGCTGCCATTGCCGTGGTGCGAGCCCTCATCACCTCACCTAGCTCATTACAAGAGTTGCCTCATAATTAATGCTGTAGCTGTCAGCCCAGTCCAGCCTCCGTTCAGCCACCAAAGGAATTTTCCTAAAGCAAAGGTCTGGCCATGTTGCCCCTCCACCCCCCTGCCTCAGCGCCCCGACACGCAAACTCCAGTGGCTGCCTGTGGCCTCCAGGAGCAAATACAAAATGCTCCGTTTGGAACTTGGAGCTCCTCATCACCCGGCCCTCTCCTGCCTTCTGAGTCTTCTCACACCTCACTGCCCCACACATGCGCTTTGGTCCGGTGACTGCCCTCCCAACTGTTCCACGGACAAGACCTTCCATCCCTCAGCTCTTGGCATTTTCTCTGGTTGTCCTCCACGCCTGCTCTTCTACAGGCAGCTCTCCCGAGCCCCTCTTTGTTCAAAGGCTTTCTTTTAGTTATCTCCTGTTTATCCCATGTGGAGCTTGCTGTGGATGTCTTGGTTTGCTGGTGTCTCCCGCATTAGATGGTGAGTCCCTGGAGGGCAGGGCCTTTTGCCTCTTTTTGTATCCTCAGGGCTTAGCCCAGTGCCGGACACATAGTATGCACTTCATCAGTGTTTATTGAATTTATTGAATTCTCTTCTAATCCTCGTGATCCCTTTCAGTTGTTCTTTAGGACTCTTTGGAGTGGGTTGGTAATTCCATTGCTGTAGGAAGCAGTATCCTGCTGAGGAGACTTCCCCTCGCCACATACAGCAGCATATCCTCCTCAGCTTCTGTCCCTGCACAGCTGCCTGCTCCAGGCGCTGAGGTTACAAACAGGGGCCATGTTTGTCAGAGGCGCTCTTTGGACCCAGCTCTTCTGACTCCCAGGCTGCTCCTCTTGTCACTCTGCCTTCCTTTTTCAGACTTGTGGAGTCCATTTGATTTTAGGTCATATACAGTGTTCACCCAGACACAGCCGTGTCTGTCCTGCAGGCAGCCACTACTGAACATGGAAAGAGCCCTGCTCTGGGAGTCAGGGGACCTGAGCCGCTCACTTCCATCACACTCACCTCTGACACTCCCTCCTTGCTTAGCTCACTGGGTGACACTGGGTGAGCTGCTTGGCCTCTTTGACGTTCCTCATCTATCAGACCAGCTCTGCTTCCCTCCAGGAGTGGGTGTCAGGACCTGAGGGGAGCACATCCAAAAGAACTTTCTTTTCCAGGACATCTCTTGACTTCTTCCCAGTTCTTCATCTGAAACTTTTTTGTAAGGACCTCTTCTGTAGTTGCCTTGCTCTTCTCCCCTTGACTTTGCTCACTGCCTCTTTGTTCACTGCTCTGTATCGGCGTCTCCTTTCTGTCCCGAACAGCCAGTCTTTCCTCTGTGTCTGAGCACCAGCTCTCCTGTTGTCCATTGTTTGCAGGGAGTACTTTTGTCAGCCTTTGCTGAGGGTCTTAAAAACAGAATCTTGCGCCTTTTAGTGGAGATGACCACTTTCCTGCTGTTCAGCTTTTGATTTCTCTGCCTTGCACTTTTAACTTCATGTTGCAGAGAATTATAAGCATAACATGCTTTATCGCCAAATTAAAAACCCAGAGACAGTTGAGTGTGAAGCCATCCCAGGTGCCTGCTCCACCACGTGTTGTCACTGGGGGGCGCCTGTGCCATGGCCTTTCCTTAGCGTTGTGGGTAGGAGGGAAAGGGGGGAGTGCAAAGTAGCACCAGCTCCTTTGAGTATCCCCTCACCAAGAGCAGTTACATAAAGGAGAGGCTCCTTGGAAGGGATGGGAAAAGGGGAGGGAGATCTTAGGGAGCCTCTGATTAAATTGGCTGAAGGTTTTGCTGCCCTGTTGGTTTCAAACCCTGTCCCAGAGAGGTACAGCCCTGGGCATGGGGCTGATGTAGTGGGGCCCTTTCCCTGCCTTTGGACATCTGGGGAAAGGGGGGTTCTTTGAATAAAACCATTGTCACTTCTCTTCTTACCATTCGTCTCCCTCACTACAACCCTGCCTTCCCCCTCCTGAACCTGCATGGCTCATTCCTCTCTAGTGGGAATTCTTGGCTCCTCTCAGGTGAACATCTTTTCACTTTAACTTGTCGTGCACATTCTGATCTCTGGGCCTTTGTTTATGCAGTTTGCTTAATTTGGCATATCTTTACTCCTTCTGTCTGTCTGTACAAATCCTAGTCATCCTCCCAAGGCCTACCTCGTGGCTCCCCTCTGGCTTCATGGCCCACATCAGTCTCCTTTTGTGTATTCCTGTTGTACATATTATCTGTGTTTATACTCTTTGGCTCCGGATCGTGTGTTGTCTTGTATTCCTCTCTGGTTCATGTCTAAGAAACACGTTTTAGAGGGAGGGGCCTCGTATGCATCTCATGCTTCTCTTGCATTTTCTGTAGCACCTAATATATTGCAGAGCTCTTAGTAGACATCAAAAAATATATCTGTATGTACACACACACACACACACACACACGCACAGACTACACTTGGGTTTTACACAGTCAGCTGTTGCAAGGGGAGATGTTATGAACTATATTAGAACTAATAATAGAATTAATTAAATCCAATTGAAAAATTTCAAAGGCCTTGTGTTTTCTTTCTGTAGGTATAAGTTATCTGCAGCCAAGATTGACAGCGTGGTATGGAGAACTCCCTTACACTTATTCCAGAATTACAATGGAGCCAAATCCTCAAGTATGTTTAAAGTTTATAATTGATACATTTTTATAGACTAAATACTAAGAATTTATAGAATAGAACTTAAAAAGAATAGTCCTACTGGGTAGGGTCTGTGGGGGCACCAGTCCTTAAGCCCTTGGTGACTATCATTCACATTCTTTTTGTGACCTAGTGAAGCAATTAAGAATGAGATAAAAATAGAACCAGTGCTTAGCATCTTCAGAAAATGGAGCTGATTTTTTCACCCATCCTCCCTTCTACATTTACATTGGTCTTTCCTTCCTATGAGGTAGTATCCTTCATCCTGCCCTATGAAATCACATCGTTCCTTTTCCTCTCCCAGGCTATTTGGTCATTTCTGAAGAATCTGGAGCTTTTTGTGTTGATTTTGGTGCTGACTGGAGCTTTCAGATCTCCACTTTGTCATCATCTCAGATGTCTCTACCTCTCTCCTACTTTGTTTGGAATGTCCACTAGGCCAGGCAGTTATAGCTTAGTTTGTAAACGAAAATTGTCAAGAGGATGGAGTTGGTACACAAGAGATTCCTGCTGAGTTAGTTGGTAGGGTTCTTGCCACTGGCAAGGGATGTGAGGTGTTAATTAATAAACTTGGAGGAAAGAAGATTATGCCCACTGGTTGCAACTAAACAAAAGTGTGAGACATTTCAGAGGATGTAGTTAATCTGTGGCAAATACTGGTTAATTTGTTATGGAAAACTTACACCTGAAGAACATGGGAGAGGGTAAAAAAAACGGACCCAATCATTGTGGTTTTTTTGTTCACGTGATCATTTATTCCTGATTTGCTATTTTGTGTGTAGCCCAGGTCAGTAATAAACCCTTGACCATATGAAGTTACTTTGGAAACCTGTGTTGGGAACTGAGCGCTCAGTCCAGTTCTTATAGTTTACTGTTGCCCATGTTACTTCGAGTTATTAACTGTCTCTTGTTTCAACAATTATTGGATCAGAGTATGGAACTTGAGCACTACCAAGGCAGGGGGTGGGAGAAGACTGCTTGTTCATTATGGTTGATCTTTCCAGATTAAGTTGGAAGATACATGAAGCTTATTAAAAAGTGGTTTAAAGTAGGAACTCACCTAGCATTTCTCTCCGTCCAAACCCTGTTGACAGTTTGAAATTCCTTCAAAAGGATTAGAATTCTTTAATTTGAAATTGGGTAGTTTATTCAGAACATACTTCAGCTTTGCAGATAGATTTTTTGAAATCTTTATAACCTGCAACCTAATTTTCAGAGTTGGTATATGGGTTAAGGTAACCAATCTTAAGACATGGGACCAAGTGAGGTTGTAAAGCCCCCTTTCTAGAATTGTCTTTAAAGCTGAGTAGACTACCACCTAACCAGAATGGTTTGTTTATTTTGGCTTTAAATTGCACCTTAGATGTAGTTTTTACTGAAAGAGGGAGGTGGACTAGCTCGCTGTACTCTCCATGTCCATTTTAGCTCCGGGATTCCTTTATTTCTTTAGCGTTTACTGCATTCTCATGACTTTTCAGGCTGGGACGCCATTCTTGAGTAGGCCAGATACAGACATTAAGGCTCCCTTAGAAGTTTAGCTCCTTGGGTTGTGGGGGAATTGGGGAAATTGGTGCAACAGTGATGAGGAGAGGCTTTGTCCTCTGGCTTATTGCTTTCTACTCCCCTATCTTTCCATCACCCTAAGAAAATCAGCTAAGAAAAATGGAGATAATTGCAACCTCAAAACAGTACAAAATTGGTTACTGTTATATCCTGTGAACTATAAAACCTGGGCACGCCAAGAGTTGTTCCTTCAAGTTCTCAGCCCTTTTGCAGAAAGACCATTCTCTTTTTTCGTTCATTTCAATCAATGTTTATTGAGCAATTGTATATGCGTGGAGACACTGATTTATGCCTCTCTCCTTGTTAAGTCCTGCCTGATCTTTGCTACTGTGATGTTGTCAGTAAATGCAAAGCTGTAGAATCATCAGGAAATGTAGCTAATTACGTTGTCTGAGGAACTTTTAGGAGAAAAGGGGCTTGACCTGAGGTCAGATCTTGGCTCTGTTACTTACCACTAAATGTAGTAGTACGTAGTTATGGACTAAATACAACTGTCCCCTCCCCTGGCCCCGTTCCCCAGCCACTGTTACGGTTTTCACATAAGTCTAAAAGCAAGAATCTCTAAAAGCCCTTCTTCCCTCATAATCTGAGCAGCCAGGAACCCTGAGTGACCCTGAATGCTGGTGGTTTTCTTTGGCTCCTGCCCTTTCCTCCACCTTCATACACACTGTCTTGTGTTTTTGAAGAATTGTTGAAGAACTCTGTAGAGCACTTTGCTTGGACTTCTGGGAGGAAAGACACAGAAACTGTAACAACAAAGAAACAATTCAGGGTGTCCCAGTGGAAGGTGCAAAGTTCTTCATGAGACTGGGGTCAGAGCTTCCTGCCAAGTAGTGAGGAAGCAGCAACTTTCCACAAGAGCCGGAGTCTCCAAGCGGCCCAGCCAGCCTCAGTGACCCGGAACTCCGTGGGCCAGAGGGGAGGCTCTTTAAGTCTTCTGAGCCCTCTGTGAACTCATGTAAGAGGTAGTCATGGTTCCCATTAGATGAAAGACAATTGGCTTTTCACTCTCAGGGCTGCTGTGTAAAAAGTAGGCCATACAGCAAGCAGCTTTAAAATCTTTGGAAAAATAATCCCATCCACTCTGTCTCAGAGCAGTGGTAGACCCCCATTGACGTGCCTTTTCTGCTCTTATTCCGGGACGGGATAGAAGCTTGCCCTGATCTCTTCCTCCTCTGACCTCAGCATGTTGCTGTCACCTTTGTGATATACTTGACCTCCCCGTCTGTTATTTCTGTTATTTAATTACTTGTTCTCTCTCCACTGCTGGGCCAAAAGCTTCTTGTGGATGGGGAGCCAATTGCATGTGGCCTCGTACCCCGCGCCGCGCCGTGCCTCGCGTGGAGGAGGTCCTCAGTACATTTGTAACGACCGAGTTCCTTTTGGTCTCGTGTTTTTACATTGTTTCTACAACTCCTCAAAATAAGTATAAATAAAAATAGTCCCATCTTTCAAAATAAACGCAGGAACAGAATTAACAGGAGGCTTAGTTACAGAGCAGGGCGGGCGTTCACGCCAGAAAGCCCAGTCAGTGCCTGTTCCTGCCTGGAGACCCGCCGGAGCTGTTACAATCCTGCCACCTCGTTTGCCGTGTTGTTCACAGACGTGGTTTACCCTGATTCTCTGTGCTGGCAGTTGTTTCCCTGAACTGGGTCATGTACCAGTTGTTTAAGCTGAAAAAAAAAAGGAGTTGGGTGGCTAGATTTGCTGTGGCCCTTCTTTGTGACCCTGGTGGTAGTCTTGTTCATTCATGCCCCACTCATCATGTATGGGCTTCTCTTGGCAAAGACACTGGAGTGATTTACCTTTTCCTTCTCAATTGGATTATGGCAAACGGAGGTTAAGTGCCAAATGACTTGCCCTGGGTCACCCAGCTAGTGATTGTCTGAAGCCAGATTTTAACTCGTTCTTCCTGACTTCAGGCCCAGTGCTCTATGCACCAAGTTACCAAGCTGCCTCTGACTGTGGTGTAGACCAAGCCTGATTGCTCTCATTACCAGTCCAGCTCCAGTAAAACATTGCAGATGGTGACTGGTCTTTATGGTAGTTTGTCATCAGGTATCATGGGAAAGGACGAGATGGTCTTATGCTTCACTCTGATGAGCTACAGAAACACAGCAGGAGCTCAGCTGCTGGGCGTATCGGGGAATTGGCCCCAGATAGGCTCCCCTCCTCCCTGTGTCCAAGCCCTTGGTGGATGCACTGTTCTGCCAATTCCCTTTCCTGACCCCTGACCCCTGACCCTGCTCTGCCTGTCCACAGTGGCCTCCTGTGCTGAGCATGCTGAAGAGCCGCATCCAAGAGAACACAGGCCACACCTTCAACTCGTTACTCTGCAACCTTTATCGAAATGACAAGGACAGCGTCGACTGGCACAGTGACGATGAGCCCTCGCTGGGGACGTGCCCTGTCATCGCCTCCCTCAGCCTGGGGGCCACACGTGTCTTTGAGATGAGGAAGAAGCCCCCTCCAGTGAGTACTCTGTCTGATCTGCATCACCCCCAGGGTTGTCAGAGTTCCCAGGATCACACTTCTGGCACCGTTGTTGAAATACTCCAGTCAGCAGATATTTGTTAAGCACCTACTTACTGTGTGCCAAGTCCTGTGCTAGGTGCTAGGGGGACAGTGACAGAGAATAGCCCTTGTACCCAAGGAGCTTACATTCTTTTGAGGGGAGACAACATGTGAATATGTGGGGATGTAAAACACGCATACGGGCCGAGTACAAGGATTTCTTTGGGGCACAGTGAATGGAAGGTGAGGGATCAGTGAAGGCAGAAAAGAGTGTCTCGGCTTGGGGCGGCTAGGTGGCGCAGTGATTAGAGCACAGGCCCTGGAGTCAGGAGGACCTGAGTTCAATTCCAGCCTCAGACAACGCAAAAAAGTAGCCATGTGACCTTGGGCAAGTCACTTAACCCCAGTTGCCCCCAAAAAAGGCAAAAAAAAAAAAGAATGTCTTGGCTAATGAGGAGAGTGGTGGGTGCCCTGGTGACGCACCATCCTCTGGCCAGCCATTTTTTTGTCTCCTTATTCATTTTTTCAGCACATCATTGAAGTATGAGTGGCTTATTTTATACTTGCAGATAAAGTCACTGAGCCAGATAGAGATGGTGGCAAACTCACAGTGACAGAAGTCAGTGATGGAACTAGCGCTAGGAGTCATCAAGGCTTTAGCTTTCCCAGGTCTTTTCAACAGATCAGCCTGGTATTTCACCTTGACACACAAGAACACTTGGCCTGATTCCTGCCCAAAGTGCTAGGGTGTCTCTGAAGAACCCCCTGGGGGTGGCTTCCGGAGTTGTTACGGTGGGAGGGTTCAGTGTCACAGTCTTGTGGGGAGCAGATGCAGTGGGACGTCCACTCCAAGAGCCAGTCTCCCCCAGACTTGTTCTGTTCCCAGGATTTTCTGGGTCCTGGCACTCTTGACAAGATCCCAGCCAGGGCGATGTGCTTGTGGGCTGCTTTTTAACTATGACCCAATTCAGCCCATAGACATGTTGGTCACCTGGGGGTTGATACCTATTCTTTATCAGAAATCTTGCTCTGCAAGTAAAGCTAGATGGAGCAGTTCTGCTGAGTCACATGTAGATGCCTAGATACTGTGCGGTGGGCTCCACGTCTGTTTTGTGGAGGTTATCACATCGTCTTACTCTTTCTGTGGAGGAGCAGCAGGGTAGCTGTTCAGAAGTGGCTGCTACTTGGAGTTGCAGACCTTTTGAGTTCAGACCCTTGCTCTGCCGTTCACCCTGCACTCTGGTGTCCCCTTCTGTAAAGAGGGATGCACGAGCTGCTTCACCAGGACTGTATACTTCTGAAAGTGCTTTGTGAACCTTAAAACTCAGAACCTGAGTGCCAGCCTCAGTCCCAGCCTTACAGAAGAAGGTATGTGCTGGGCCCTCGCTAGCTGCTGAGTCACTGACAGCTTGATCTTCAGATCTGGTCTCCTGTTGCCAAGGCCAGCACTGTCTGATGTGCCAGTCATTAACACGCGAGGTGAAGGCCGCCTTCTGAACAGCACATTTTGCCAAATTCCGCAAGGTCATGCTTTGTTGGGGTTAACTTGTAATCAGAATGGCAGTGCCAGGTCCTTGCTGGGAAACAAAGTTGTCCGGGGTTCTCTAGTCCACAGTTTGGGAACCTCTGTCTCCACTGCCTGGCATAGCCTTTTTAATGAAATATTATCAAACCCCTTTAATTCTGGTTTCAGCTTCAAAGGTAAAGGGGCAGGCAAGGAAACTGAATGTTGAGTACATGTGAGGTGAATTAACAAAGTGATGAACGTAGCTATCAAATAACCTTTCCCAGTGTCTGGAGGCAGCATCTTTAGAGGAAAGTAGACTTGAATCATAGCAGCCTGAAAAGCCCTCTTGCTTTTTTCTGCTGTTGCTGCAGAGATCAGCATCTTGACAAGGTTGTGAGTTTTGCAAGTTTCCTGTAATGCCACAGGTTAGCATAAGCCCCTATCTTGGCACCGATAACCTTGGAAACAGGCCCTGGGGCCTCTCCCTTTTCCCCCTGGATAGAAAGGAAATGTGTTCCCAAATTGGGCATCTGTTTGGTTTTCTCTGGAAAAATCAGGTCTATGAATATAGTTCCTGTACTCTAGGAAAACAGTAAATTCAAACTAGCATTGCCTCTGGGATACTAAGTTGGCTTGTTCTATACTCATTCCTCTTTGCTGCTCTTAGTAATAGTTTGGGGCAAAGTTTGCCTTATCTTTTCTCTCAGGACATTTGGGGGTTGAGGAGAATCTCCTGCCAGTTCCAGCTGCTCCTTTTCTGATCTGTCTGACTTGTCTGAGCAGTGGCTTCCTGCCTGCAGAGTGATATGGAAAATGAGCCCTCTCCCATCCAGGGCCTGCCAGTCTGCTCAAGGGTAGTTTGGACTTTGGGTCACTTTCAGAGAGAATGACGTTCTTGGCTTTAAAAAATGGACCCAGTGGCTTTCCCCACAAAGTGAGCTTTTATTCCCTTTGCTTTCTGATGCTGCGGCTTTCTGATGCGTGGTGTTAGCAGTCATCTGCCAGCGGCGCCAGGGTCTTCAGTTTTCTTTCTGTTGGCTTGTCACAGGGCAGGGATGGTCTTGAGCAGAGGTCAGGCTTTCCCTCTGTGATTCACCCACTGTAATACATGGGGTCCACATCCCTTATCATCAGCCTCATCACTGCCGGGACTCCTGGGCTGGAGTGCCCTTTCTCTCCTTGGTGCAGTCCTCCTTTGTCTGGTTTAGGGTTAGTGACACATTTAACACGTTCTGAAGACATGTCCTAAGTGCATTAGCACAGAGACACAGAATGTTGAGATGGGAGTGGACTTGGGGGCTCATCTTGTCTAGTAGTCCTTCATCATATAGGAAGCTGCTGGGTCTGGGCTTGGCTGGAGGAGGGGAATGACTGCACCAAGGTGACACGGCTGGTCGGGCAGAGCTGCACCTAAAATCTGGGTTTCCTGACGCCTGCTCCAGGAACTTCTCCACTCATCCCACTGCCCCCTTGGTGTGTGTAGAAACCAGCGCTCCAAGGTCATCAAAGGTCTCAAGGCTCCTGAGCCCCAACATAGTTGTATCTCCAAATGATTTTGCTGCAGCGTTGAAGTCCAGTTGTCATGATTAGCTAGATGCTTTCCCCGGCCAGCTTTCATTCTACACTGCAGTGCAAGCCGGAGAGGCAGCAACAAAAGCCAGTTGGCAGGCTGCTATTTCTCTGTCGGTTACTAGGGAAACAGTGATAGCTGAAGGAGGAGTGGGTGTGTTATTAGATAATAGCAGGAAGTTTTGTGATGCACCAGAGATTTGGATGCCAAAAGCCTTGTTTTTTCAACAAATAACCTCTAGGTAATCTCTGTCCTTCGGCTGAATCATCAAAACAAGCTGTTTTTTTCATCCACCTCAGGGTGACTTGAGCTAATAGCAGTTCTCACATTCTCTCCTTTCCCTGGTGCCTTTGCAGGGAGCAAGGGGAAATCCTGCTGTTTGTCACCAGGGGGTACTCTTGTGCTGCCTACCACGTCTCAGGTCAGAGCCTTTTAGGGGGTCTTGGGGACCATGTGGACTTCACAGGTGACCTACCCTCCTGAGCTGTAGCACCAGTCTTATGACGTGTACAGTAGAATTTGAAAGTCAGTTTTTTAATGGCTCTATAAAGTGCGGGAAAATTGAGGTTCATTCTAACCATTGACTAGAGTTAGAGAGGTAGGGAGATAGAGAGAGATGGATTGAAATAGATAGAGATGGATATAGATAAATATGTAGGTGGATAGAGAGAAATAGAGATAGATAGATAAAGCCAGAGATGGATGGATGGGTATAGAAAAAGAGGTGGATAAAGATTAAAATTGATAAATACATGTAGATAGATAGATAGGATGACTGAATGGAGGATTTATTAATTGCTTATTGCTGTGTGCCTGGCATTGTGCTAAGCACACAAATACAAGGCAGCCTCCACTATTGAAGAGCTTCTAGTCTAATGGGGGAACCTCTGGGCCTGTGCTTGGGGTCTCTGGCCTCAGTCCTTTAGCCAGCAGCAGCCACTTTTATTTCAGTATTGTCCTGTCCCCCTCATATACTCTGTGGATCTTGCTCCAACAGCTTACCTGTAGATTCCTGCCTCATTTGTTTCATTACTTTGCAAGGACTTGAGAAAGATCACTGGATGTGATGGTGGTCCTGTGTTTCAGGGCTCTGACCACGAATCACAGATGTGGCCCCTTCCTGTTTGTCCTGGTTACTGGTCAAAGTTTGACGGCTCTTCTGTTCAGACCTGGCCCCTTCTGGATCATAGACTGACAGAAGAGTGTTAGAGATGAGAGGAGCCTTTGAGGCCTTTGAAACCTCCTTTTCACTTGAGTGAGAAGGGTCCTGAGGCCCAGAGAGATTGAGGGATTTGTCTGAGGTCTCATAGCTAGTCACAGAGGAAAGACTTGTGCCTTGGTCTTCTGCCCCAAGTTTGGGGCCCTTTCAGCTGTACCCTCCCTACAGTTTAGCAAATTTCCTGACGTACATGATTCCTACCACCACTGAATCCTCTCTTGTAGAATAGAAAAAGTTAAGAAAAACCACATTGAGTGCAGCTGGCAGTGAATGCCATACTCTGCATCCCCTCCTCTCCGTAGAGGATTGTGTTTTGTGATTTGCTTCTTGGGACTGAGATGGACTGGCTTTCAGTGTTGTGTTTATCTGTGGTGTGGCATGCATTGTGTGTAATAGTCTTCTTTGTCAGGAATGCTTACTAAGTGCCCACAGAGTGCTGGGGGGTGGAGATACGGAAAAAAGTATAACAGGACCTCTGTCTCGTGGAGTTTCCATTTTAATAGAACCATCTAAAGTGGGCACAGGGGCCGCTAGGTGGCACCGAATGCCCTAGCTGTGTGACCCTGGGCAAGGCACTTCACCCTGTTTGCCTCAGTTTCTTCATCTGTAAAATGAGTTGGAGAAGGAAATGGCAAACCGCTCCAGTGTCTCTGCCAAGAAAACCCCAAATGGGGTTATGGAGATTTGTACACGACTGAAATGACTGAGCAGCAGCAACAGCAAAAAAGGCACAGATAGCTAAGAGTATAAATTTTGCAAATGAATGAATGAAAAAACATGCATTACATGCTTACTAAGTGGAAGGTGCTGTGCTAAGAACTGAGGAAACACAAAGAAGCAAGTAAGGCAGACCCTGTCTGTTGTCAAGGAGCATACTTCAGTTCACTGAGCATTTATTGATTTATTGGTATGTTAGAGACTGTGCTAGCTGCAATTCATACAGAGGAAAAATGGCATGGAGAGGCTTATTGGGAGCTTACATTCTTATAGGAGAAGACAACACATTTTGGGGAGGGTGGCCAGGGAGGAGTATTTTGGACAGAGAAGTCAGAGAGTTATAGGACCAGTGACTGACATGTCATTTCCAGAAATGTTATGTTGATTTAATGATGCTTCTTATAGGAAGAGTTGGAAGTCATTGGAAGGGAGTGTTGTACACCCCAAGCATGCCATAGAGATGACTGGGAGGTGGTGGGGTGGGCTTGGCTTTGAGCAAGATGTCCGTTTATCAGTCAGAAATCTGCTAAGTCTGGTCTCCATGTGGAAATTTGAGATCTGGTTGGAGATCCACTGGGGCTGGCATCTATACCTGCTATGGGGTAGAAGAGAAGTACTTTCCAAACAGTGCATAGAGAAGCAGCTAGGTAAAGACCAAGACCCAACAAAGGTACTTCAGGGAATTGTCAGTCCATCGTAAGCGATGAACGCGTCCATGCTGACCAGTGCAGCTGGGGCAAAACAAAACGTGTGTTCCCATTTGTTTCCTTGACGTGGTATCAGAGGGGGAAAAGGAAAAGCCTCCTGAGGACTGAATGAGGCTCGGAGCCATATGAAGAATTATGTAGCATTGGATGGGAGTGATCGAGAATGAGTGACAAGGTTTTGGAGTTCCCATTTCCAGAATTATCTCTTGGTTTGGGAAGTTTTTCAGTCCTTAAAGTATAGATAGCTGGGAAAATGGAGCTTTTACTGATTTCTTGCTTTTCATTCATTCTGTATTTGAAATCATCTTTGGCTTCCTGTGGCCTTTTTCTCACTCTAGATTTCAGGCCTGACTGCCGCTGTGATTGACTTGTTTTCACAGTTTTCAGAGGGTCTTTGGCTGCCAGCTTTGTTAGGGGAAGTTGGCTGCATTTGAACCTTTAATCTTAGCCGCACTCCTCTTCCAGGGTGATTTGCCTTTCCTATGCCTGTGCCTTGACTAAGACGATTATCATTCTGTCATGTTTTCTTTTTCCATTGCTTAAATTGCTGCTGAAGTTCTGTGGGTTTGCTATTCTGCTTGGTTCGGTGGCATTTTCAGGAGTGATGAGAGAAGTCCTTCACCTGTCGGGAGAGATCATAGGAAAGCAGGTGTCTAGATGACAGCCATCTTGAGATTTTTTACTCATTCCATGAGTAGGGAGTGTTCTATTAACATTCAGGAAGTGTGGTTGCTCCTAATGTCAGACCTCAGAACTGGCCAAGTGTCTGTCCTCTGGCACACGTTAAGTGAAGAGGCTTTTCTGCTATCCATTCAAACCTCCCATCTTTCTTGGATGCCCAGGTCTCCCTGCTGCTGCGTTGCTGCTTCCACCTGAGTGGAAGAAGAGGGACCGTGTGGTCACCAGGTGTTAGAGCTGGGAGGGGCTTGAAGCTGGTCTCTGCCCCTCCTCTTTTTTAAAGAAGAGAACCCCCGAAGTAGCTTGTGCTATGGTAGTGTAGTGTTAAGCACTTAGCATAGTAGGAAGAGCATTGGCTGTAATAATAGCCAGGGTTTAGATAGTGATTTAATATTTGCAGAGTTCTCCATGTGTGTATCTTATTTCATCCTCACAACCCCGTGAGGTCAGTGTTATTATTATCCTCATGTTATGGGTGAGGAAACCGAGTCTGAGAAAGGTCACAGAGCTAGTGAGTGTTTGAGGTACAACTTGAACTCAGCTCTCAGGTCATGTACTGCAAGTCCTACCTTCTGTCCCCTGAGCCACAGTTGCTGGATTTGGGGTTTGATCTGGCTGTGCATCATAGCTGTGCTTCTGCTGACAGCACAGTCTATGTTTCTGAAGCAATTGCTAGGTTCAGAGTACTATTCTGAGCCCCCAGAGAAAAAGGAAGTTTAGTTTAGACTTGGTCTGTACCCTGAAGAAACTTATGCTCTAGGAACTCCTAGTCATGTGGCCCTAGACGAATCATTTCCCCTTCTCTAGGCCTTGCTTTCCTCATTTGTAAAATGAAGCAGGGCCAGATGATCTCTGAGCTCTTTTCAAGCATCATCAGAGTGGGACTTCCCATTGCTGGTGAGGTGCAGCGCAGGTAGTGCCAAGCCCATGAGTTCATGGATGTCAGATCTTTCTGAGGCTTCCATGCTTCTCACCTTGTGTTCCTGAGGTAGTTTAAAAAGTTACTTGGTGTCCCTTGTGTGAGAGCATTAATTGTAACTCTGACCAAATTTGATGCTCATCTTCTTATCCAGTAAGTCCCTGTGTCAGGTGAATACTAAGGTTAAAAAACATTTTCATCTGTGAGGTTTGGACATGAAATAATTAGATGAAATATGGTCAAAGACCCTTTTGAAGCACCTAAGCCTCAGTGCTATTAAAACAATAACCTTCCCCCCTCCCCCCGGCTCTTACTTTGTAGGTCTTGTCTCAGATACAGCAGCTTCTGTTTTTAAAGGAATGTGTTTTAGATCAATACCCAAAATTTAATCTTTTGCAGCCTGAGTTGAGTCAGCAGAGTGACTCTGTAAAATGATTTTGCGGGCTGCCATGTTTATTCTCCCTCCATAATTTCCGGAGCAGATCAGAAGATGCTTTTTTGTTGTTTTTTTTTTTCCGGTGTCAGCACAGCAAACAAAAGGTCCAGCTGTGATTTTTCTGCTGCTTACATCAACCCAGTAAGAACAGTTCCACAATCCAAATGTAGCTGAAGGTTTGTTGATCCACAAGGCCAACAAGAGTGCAGCTGGGGGCAGTGAGGCTGGCCAGTGGCATGTTTTGATCAGCAAAGTAAGCTAAAAAGAGATGAAATATAAAAAAGGAGTAGTATTTACATAGCTGTGTGGGAGCAGAACAGTCGCCTGGCACATACTTCCAAGTGTTATCCTTAGGGCAGCTAAGGTACAGCGGATGAGCACTGGCCTGGGGTCTGAAGAACCTGAGTTCAAATTTGGCCTCAGACACTTCCTAGCTGTGTGACTCTTAACCATTTTTGCCTCAGTCTCTTCATCTGTAAAACGGACTGGAGAAGGAAATGGCAAATCATTGTAGTATGTTTGCCAAGAAAATCACAGATGGGGTCCCAGAGAGTCGTACACGACTGAAGCAGCTCCACAGCACTGATGATGACAGTTTCCCTGGGCCCCTCCCACACTTGGTCAATCCAACTGAACCTCGTAACTGATGCTTCGCAGCCAGGCTGGTGAGGTGAATGGGTTCACTTCTCACACTGACCCTTGCTGTTTCTCTGTTTCCTTTTGTTGTTGAGCTTCTGGAATAAGAGGTCTACATCTGCAGTATGTTCTTCACTTAGAATATCTTCATTTCCTCAGTACCTCCGCACTCCATCATCCCCTGCAGTCTGACTTCTCTCCCCGCAGCTACAGAAGCTCTACTGTAGAGATTACCAAGGACCACCTTTAGCACAATGTGAAGTACTCTCAGCATCTTCCTTGGCTCTGGTTTTCTAACTTCATCACCTCCCTTAGTCTTTGGTTGTCCTCTCTCTTTTTTATCCACAGGTATAATTCTGCTACCATATCATGTTGAACTTGGAAATCCCTCCTCTCTAACTTCTTTTCTCTTTCCCGTGCTCCTCCTAAAGTTACTCATCCTTCTGCCACTTCCAGTCTCTTACCCCATCCTTATTCTTCCAGGCCATCACCCTGGCAAAGATGACTGCTCTTTCCTCCTTCACGGTATTGACCGTGTGAACAGCTGGTTCAGCTCTCTGCTGTTCTCCACCTTTGATTCCATTGGCCACTTGTATCGATATGCTTCCCTTAACAGATCCTGCCTTGTTACATCCTGTGCCTTCCCTGCTCCTTCCTGCATGATGCTGCTGGGGAAAGCCTCACAATATGTTGGCTTGGTCCATTGCAGAGTTGTTACCTAATTTCAGCTAGACCCTCACTGTTGTACAGCCTTCCTTTTGTTCTTCCCTGATTGACTTTCTGTCCCTTCCCATGAACTTTCCCAAACTTCTTTTCTCCTCAAACTCCTATCTGTACATATACTGTGTCTGCAGATGAACTTGCATTAAGAAGATGAAATTTGATAGAGATAAATGTACAGCCATATAGAAATGTTTTGAAAAATCAATGTCACTAGTACAAGAGTGGTCAGATTGCCATTTTTCTGAAAAAGAACAGGAGGGTTTTGTTAACTGTGAGCTCGATATTAATCAGTATTGATACAACAGTCACAAAAGCTAATAGGGTCTGAGGTTGCATTAAAAGAGACAACACTCCTAGGAATATGGAGGCAACCGTTTTGGTCTCTGTCATATTCAGATCTGGCTTTGAACATTGTGTTCAGTTTGGACGTCACATTTTAGGAAGAACATGGATGAACGGGAGAACATCTGCAGAAGGAAAACCAGAAGGAAAGGGCCTGAGTAAGAATTGAAAGCATTTGTGGGTGTTTATCCTGGAAAAGAGGCCATTAAAGTGATCCAAAAGTGGAATGAGCTGCCTTGAAAGCCGTTGAGATCCTCCTTACTGGAAGTCTTCAAGTAGAAATTGGCCAACTTCCTCTCGGGTGTACTGTGGTTGAGATTCTTTGGGGGAGTCATTTGGACAAGATGGCCATCGAGATAGCCCTGCCCATTCTGAAGTTTTATTATTTTCTGATTGGATGTCACTGCACCACAATAAATTTTGTGTTCAAGGAATTTTAAAAATGGGAAGACTTGCATGAAGTAATTGCAATATGAGCAAAACCAAAGCCCAGAGATCATTGTACTGGTCATTTCCAGTTGTAGAACTAGACCATGGTAACAGAGAGAAATTTATATTATTTGCCTAATAAAGGTCACAGTGGAACAGGAAAAAGTATGATGTGGGTGCTTATATGGTGATGTAAGTATTTCAGGAAAAGTTTAAGAAATAATAGGAGTTTCAGATATGTGTTAAGTTAATTACAGTCTTTTGGTATTTTGTTTCAGCTTCTATGCTTGGGTTTTTTTTTCATATATTGAAATAAAAGAAAAAATAATATTTCATTGAGTTAATCTCTAACTCAAAACCTTTGGCAACCAGAGTATCAGAGGTGGAAAGGTCTTAGAAAACATATAGTCCAAGTCTTTCATTTTATAGATGAGGAAAAAGACTCAATGTACTGTTATTTTGCACCTGACTAATAATATAATTTAGTCTAAGAAATATTTTTTTGCCTACTAACTTTATCTCGCCAAATAGTGCTTACCATAACGCTATCTCCTGCCAAATAGATGTTTAATGAATGTTAGTTTGATTAAACTAGAGAGTGAGCTCTTTGAAAGCAAGGAGGCTTTGTCCCCCTCTTGTGTCTGGCATGGTGCCAAACATAGAGGGTCCACTTGAAAAAGTTTGCTTATTGATCTGCGAATGGCACATATTATTAGGTCCCCTCCTTCCCTTTCACATACACACACCAACACATTTGGAGGGGGTGGGTCAGAAACTAAGGACAGAAAACTTTGATTAAATGAGATATAGCATCAGAATTCATCTTGGGCGTCCATTCCAGGGTGTAGTGAAACAGCTGAGATGCCTCAGGCTACCCAGCTACTGTTGCCCTCATAAGCCACCTTTAGACAAGTGGCATCATCCCTGTCACTGACAGACCATTAAAAATCCACTAAAAATACATACAAAGGAGGGCAGAGTAAAACAAACTTATTTTAGCTCCATTCCCTGACCTGGTTAAATTTGACAGTCGATTTTTTTTCTTATTAGAGACCTTGAGCTTGTTGTTCATGACTCTGGACAGATGCTCTAGTAGGGATTATGGGTTGTTGTGCACAGGCACTTGTGGGATTTTTATAAAATAAAACCATGAAAAGGTATGCTTATAATCTTAAAGTATGTTTTCTTAGACTTTCCTTTCTTAGAAAGCAGTAATATACTTGGAAAATATATAAACATTAATAGAGTTCCCACAGTGTGAGTTACCTCTCAAGTGAAGATGGAAAAGATCCTGCCTTCTGGGATGACACTCACAAACTGAGGGGGCCCTGAAAGTCTTAGAGCAGTTTTAAACTATTAAAGCTTTGGGGATACCCTGTACAGACGCACTTTAAAAAAAAAACCAAACCAACCATACTTTTTTTAGGAAGGCCTCTAGAACAAACCAGAGCCTGGCTTTCTCTCTTTAAGATGAAGTTCAGAACTGCTAAACTTGATGAAACCTTTCCCTATTATATCCGGGAGAAGTAAAATTAAGCATCCAAATGGAACATAATTGCTCCCTGATGAGGAGGAAAGGAGGGGGAGAGAGCTTGACCAACTTTTCTTTCTTTTAGTTTCATAGCAGAATTTTAGATCATTCGAGGAAGCAATACCAAACACCTAGAAGAGTGAGTAGTGATGCTAGTGAGTCAGCTTGATTTCATCGAGGCAAGGGCATGCCAGGCTAACCTGAACTGTTCAAGTGGTAGGTCAGACAAAGGTTGTAGCCCCAGCTTCCCCAGAATGGAGCAGAACACCTGCCAAAGGCTCTTACGCTGTTCTTGTGGACAAGGTGAAGGCAGACAGGGTGGATGATAGTACAGTTTGGTGGATCTGAAACTGCTTAACTGGCCACACCCAAAGGAGCTAGTCAGTAATGATCAGGTTCTGCTTGGGAAGGGGGTCTTAGATGAGGTTGTTCCCCAAAGCTGTGGGCCACCTTAACATTTTCATGAGTAAGTCGGGTCAGCCAATCAGTCAAGACTTTGTCAAGCAGATTTGCAGATTGCATAAAGCCTGGAGAGAGAGCTTCTTTGTGGGATGACGGAATCAGGATTAAAAACAGTATCAAAAGGCTAGAATAGTTGTTGCATTGTCTTCAGTTGTGTCTGACTCTTTGTGACCAAATTTTGGGTTTTCTTGGCAAAGGTACCAAAGTGCTTTGCCTTTTCTTTTTCCCATTCATTTTATAGATTGAGGAAACTGAGGCAAACAGGGTTAAGTAACTTGTGCAGGGTCTCACGACTAGTAAGTGTCTGAGGCCAAATTTGAACTCAGGAAGATGAGTCTTCCTGACTCCAGGCCTGGTGATCTATCTACTGTGCTACTTAGCTGCCCCCCTGGCAGAAAGATGGGTTGAGTGTGTAATAAGATGAAATTTAATAGGAATAAGTATAAAGTCTTTCACTTAGGCTAAAAAATATATTTCACAAATATGGAATTAAAGAGGTGTTTCTAGACTACAGTTCATCTGAAAAAGATCAGTGGGTCTTAGTGGACTGCAGTGTCCATATGAGTCAACAATACGAAACTAAAAAACCTAAGATGATCTAAGATATTCGAGACATCTGAAACAATGTGTTTTAGTTCAGCTTTAGTTCAGTTTAGTTTTTGGAAGGATAATTATGAGCTAGACAGAAGAATCTTAGTAGAGAACAACCAAGATGGGCATTGAAATCATTCCATATGAGGATTTTTAGCCTGGAAAAGAGAATACTTGGGGAAAGACAGGAGAGCTGTTTTCAAATGTTGTTCTGAGCCTCAGAAGGTGGAAGTTACAAAGAGGCATATGTAGCCTTGGTATAAGGAACCTCTTCTAAAAAACTAGTGGTTTCCATGGGCGTTAGTCTCACTAGGGGCATACAAACAAAGGTTGTGTGGCCTCTTGCCAGGGGTGTCGTTGAGGGGCTTCCCACGTAACTACTGATTGGACTAGATCGGGGTAGGGAGCCTGCGGCCCTGAAGCCGCAACAGGCCCCCCACCCTTGGATGAGAGGCTTCCTGAAGGCCCCTGCAGCCTTCATTCTTTTTTGTCATCATCTGTCTTTCTCTGGAGTTGGGGAGATTTCAAGGTTTCCCAGCACAGTGTTGTATGTGCTGAAAAGTGCCATGTGGAGCTTTCATTTTGAACTCTGAAGCCCACTTGAGGCTAGGAGCAGACATGGAAAATTTCTTTCTCAGCTGTGTGTTTTTTTCTGACCATATATAAGAAAGTTCTGAATAACTGAGAGGGCTGTTTTTTTCCACTTACTGTTGCTTAATGACTATGAATGCAGGTCTGTAAACAGTCAGAGCCAAAGGTTTCCACTGTTGCTTGTCTGTTTATCAGCATGAAATCTTTGTGCACTCTGGCACTGGCTTTTCTGTGCTTTTAACTGTTGCTTTCGTCAGTGGAAAGAGGTTGTCCGCCATCTTGTCTGAGGCCGGCCACAGAGTTTATAGCTTCATTAAACTTTGACCAGAGGATGAAGCGTTTGTAACTACTCTGCTTGTGATTTATTGTTTGACCTTGTGCACATTTGAGACGTGCATTTTTCAACCAGGAAATTATGAGAAACATATAGAGAGAGGCATTTACAAAGAGCACTGAACTAGAACGAAGTGCTGGTCCTCCCTTTGGCTACTCACTTGTTGAATGACTCTGGCTAAGTCATTTCCTTTCTCCAAGCCTCAGTTTCCTCCCCTTTTGAAACGAGGAAACTAGACTAGATAGCCGTCTATGATTCTAAGTAGGAATAAGCAATATAATAATTCTTTGTACCTCACCAGCTGTACCATGTCTTTCTACCTCTCTCATGAGTCTAGACTTTGCTCATTAGAACAGCTTTCCCAAGAATACACTTATCTTTGTCTACTGTGTTTGCTACATTGAGCCAGAAATGTCTAAAACTAATAGGTTCCATTCATTACGGCAGACTTAGAAACAATGGTGAGCATAAAAAAAAGTCAGGAGAGAACAAGGTCAGGTCCAATTCATGGGTATGACTGGGGTAAAATTCTTAACCAAACAAGGGATAAAAGTATATTAAACATGAGATATTTTCAGCGACCTGGAATTGAAAAGATTTAGCATTAATAAAATAAGTTACAGCCAGGATAAGAAGGGAAAGCATGGATTGAGGGAGAAATCTTTGTATGAATTATCTCTGAACAGGCTCTGGTATGCAAGATGTCACAGTGTCTTAGAACTGGAGAGCTGGGATTTCAGTTGATCACTTAGACCAAACCCTAACTGATAGGAGTCCCCTTTATAAGTGGTCACTCTCAGCCACTGCTTGAAGACTTCCATGATAGGGAACCCTGCTACCTCTTAGGCAGCCTGTTCCACTTTTGGACAGTTTTTGTTGTTAGAATGAGTTTCGTGAGATTCAACCTAAGCTGACATCTTTTTAGCTTCCATCCATTGCTCCAGGTTGTACCCTCTGGGGCCAAATAAAGTCTAGTCCCTTTTCCACATGACAGTCCTCTAAACACTTGAACACCATATCTCACTCAAATATTCTGTACCCTAAATATCCTCAATTCTCCCGAATTAAGTACTCCGTGCCCTTCACCAACCTCGTTGTTCTCCTCTGGACACTCTGTGGCTTATCAGTGTCTGTTATGTTGAACAGAATGCTTCAAATGAGGTCTGACAAGGCCAGAGGACTCTGGGAATATCACTGCCTTGTTCTGGATTACTCCTTATCACCATATTCTTGATACGACCCAAGATCACTTTTGCTCCGTTTTGACTGCTACCTCACACTGCTGATTTTTATTCAGCTTGCATTCCATGACAACCGCCAGATCTTTTCAGAGCAACTACTGGCTATCCACATCTCTCCCTTCTTGGGAAGTTGATTTTTGCTTCCAAGATATAGGGATTTACCTTGATCCCTGTTGAATTTCATCTCATTAGAGTCAGCCCCATCCTCTAGCCTGTCAAAATCCCTTTGGATCGTAACTGTTATCCCTTGTGTTTGCTATCTCTCTCAGCTTTGGGTCATTTGTCTTTGTCCCTATTAAAGTCATTGGTAGATGTGTGAACCAGCCCAGGGCCAGGCACAGATCCCTGGGGGTTCTCCACTGGAGACCTCCTGCTATGTTGACCATGAACCACGAACGGCTACTTTTTGAGCCCAGCTATTCAACCAGGTCTGAGTCCATCTAGTTGTGTTGTTATCCAGTCCACAAGGGATTATGTATCATAAGTGTGACAGAAATTTAAGTAAACTCTATCCACAACATTCCCCTCCACTGGTTTAGCTACCTTGTCAGCAAAGGAAATGAGTTTGGTGTGGCATCGTCTGTTCTTGGTGAAGCCAGACTGGTTCTTTGTCATCCCTGCTCCCCATTTTAGATGTTTGGCAACCGTCTTGTGAATGATGCCTTCTAGAAATTTCTGGGAAATTAAAGCTCAAGCTCACTGACTTATGGTTCATATATTCTATTCTCTTCCCTAGTGTGAAAATTCTCCAATGTTGTATTCCTCCCATTTTCCCACAGTTTTTCAGATATTAATGACAGTGGTTCAGTTGTCACAGTTCTTTCAAGATTCGAGGCTTTAGTTCATCTGGGCTGGGTAACTTTAATTTTTCAGGGGCAACCAGGTGTTTTCTACCTATATCATGTCCTTAGTTATCTTGGACATCAACTCTCCGCCTTAGTAAGGGACAGTGAAAAGCTGGGACCTTCAGTTTCATTACCATAAGAAACTCCCAGGTGAGGAAACTGCCCCCACCAATGCAAGTCGGTATCTTCTTTGCCTAGTTACAGTCATAGAGTTGCCTAGAGCCCTCTCCACTGTGTCAGTCTGCTTCTCATATAGGGAATGAACACAAATAAGGAAGACCAAGAGCCATGTCCAAATGATCAGGACATGAATAAACAATTCTTAAATGAAGGATTATAAACTATTAACAACCATGTGAAAGGTTGTCCCAACTCATTAACAATAGTAATACACATCAGAACAACCTTGAGGTTTCACTTCACAGCCAGCAAATTGACAAAGATAACAAAAGATAGAAATTGTTAAGTGGTTTAAGGGCTGAAGCGAGATACACCAATGTATGGTTGGTTGAACTGTGAAAGCATTTTGAGATTATGGCTAAAAATAAATAAATAAGGCATAAAATGTCTGTCAGAGATTCTGTTCCTAGGCATGTGCCTCAAGAAGGTCAGGTCAAAATTCCAAAAGACTCCTGATGGAAAATGCCATCCACATCCAGAGAAAGAACTGCGGAGTCTGAATGCAGTCAAAGCAGACTATTTTCACCTTTTTCAAAAATTGTTTATTTTCTTGTGGTTTTTCCCTTTTGTTCTGATTCATCCTTAACAAATTCTTCCTTAACAAAACTTCCTGACTAATGTGGAAATGCATTTAATATGATTGTATGTGTATAACCTGTATCAGATTACTTGCTGTCTTGGAGAGGGGAGACTGGAAGTTTTTAAAAAAATTTGGAACTCAAAATTTGATGAAAGTGAATGTTGAAAAAAATAGTTTTGTGTTTTTTTAAAGGTCAGGTCAGTAAGTATTTTATTACTATGTGTCAAGTACCTGAAGTCCAGAGAATTAATCGTGGCTGGTCTGGGTGCTTCCACAAAATGGAGGTTCCAAAAAGAATTTACCAATAGGAGAAAAGAATCGCAGTGATGGAGAGAGAGGGTGGATGAATTGTTAGTGTCAGTGTCTGGGAGGGAAGCAGAGTGGGTTTGAGCCCTTCCTCGAAATGGAACTTCATGGAGGAACCTGCCAATGGGAAAGGGGCTGAAGGGCAGAGGGAGCTTAATGGCAAAGTCTGGACAGTGAGTATGGGCATAAAAGGTCTCATGCACAAAAGTATTCATAAGCGTCACTTTAAAAATATTTGTATTTTATTAAATATTTCCCAGTTACATTAAAAACATTTTTACATTGTTTTTAAAAATTTTGAATTCCCAGTTCTCTCCCTCTCCTGCCCTTCCTGTACACCTTGAGAAGGCAAGCAATAGGATATTGATGATATGTGTGAAGTCAAAACACCACTTTTTGTGGTAGCAAGAAGCTGCAAAACAATGTACTTCTTCCCCCCTGCCTTGGGGATTGGCTAAGCAAATTTGGGGTAGGTGAAAGGAGGGGAACATTCCTCTGCACTGCGAGAAACAGTGACCCTGAAGAATTAAGAGAAGCCGAGCAGAAAGAAAAGAGCCAAATGTACCCTGCGAGGTGACCGTGATTGACCCAGATGGGAGACCTTGGGTGTGAAGTACTCTGTTCACTCTGAGTTGTTCACTCAGGATGTCGTGGAAATTGTGTTTTCTCTTTAAATTCTTTGTTACACAGGGATAGCTTGCTAGGTAGAGGAAAGGGGCATTTGGAAATGTAGCTGATGTAAAAACAAGATTGTGACAAAAAATCTTAAAGCACCCTCGTGAAAATCCTTTGGTAGAAATGGAGCCAATTAAGCAGCTGCCATTTTGTCAGTGCTGATTTTCCCCCATTACATGTGAAATTCTCCTTGGTTTTTAAAATCTCTTCTTGTTTCATCCACAGACATTCGCAGTTCTTCTCCCTCCTTGTTCCACCCTATGCCCCAGAGAAACAAATAGCAAGGGAAAAAAAGGAAAAAATTCATCCATCACCTGAAAATTAGTCACTTGTTTCGGAAAAACATTTTCTTCCTCGACTATTTTCCGTGCTCCATCTCTGGTTTCTGAGCTTGATTTACATGTTACCTGCTTTTTGCACACACTCTCCCCATTCCTGTTTATTCAGTCTACTTGTTTACCAGTGTTACCATCCTTTGCCTCCCAGCTGTCGTGAACCTTGCTCTAACAACTCTCTTGCCTAAATCGAGCAGCCTTGGATTCCCCTAATCTCATAGATGACGCACTCAACTTCTGCTGTCTTTCCCCCCATAAAACATAAATCTTGTATGTCTGTTCTTTGCTTGGAACAACCTCGTGATGGGGAATAATCAGAGATAGGACCAGGTTGCCACAGAGCAGGGTAACCTACCCGTTGCCTTCTGGATGGCAAGTCGGTCACCTGGGGATGTTTAGGGGATAGTTAGTCCCTGTCAGAAGTGAGAGGCACGCATCGTTAGGAGTCAGTCAGTAAAAGAAAAAATAACTTGAGTCATCTGTTTCACTTCCACCTCTGTGATTTGTGGCTGTTCTTCCAGAGCTGCTCTTAAGAGAGTTAGGGCCTGAAACTCGGGCTGTTTATCCAAGTGCATTATTGTTTGGGTTTTGATTTTTTGGGGAGAAAGAATTATAAACAGTGAAGTTCTCAAGAGCAAACCCACAATAATAAATCTAAACATAACCACACATTAAAAGCTAGGCCCAAATAACAAATAAATGCAAAATCTTTGCATCAGAAGGGAAATGGACTCTGAAACAGACATACAAGATAGCCCTTTATACACAGCAGAGAGAGTGAGGGGCCAGGGACCTCCTGGCTCAACTTTTGACCTCCCCTGAAGCCCCAGGGACAAATAGAGTTATTTAATTCACCACTTCTTTAGTTTCTCCTTCTGTGAAAGAGAAATAACACCACCTGCCTCTCACTGTACTCTGTTGTGAAGGCTCTGAAAAATGACGTACATAACCTTCTTTGAGGTCCTTGGGAGAAAGGTACAGTGTTAATGCAAAATATTTTCGTTCTGAGATTCCAGGAGTTAGTGGTAGATTTCCAAGAGCCAGAACAGCTGGTGTCACCTGGAAGTATCATACTTTTGGCTGTAAGGCTGCATGCTCCCAGCTTTTGAGAGAGTCAGCAAGTAGAAGAAGGATCCTTTGGGATGTTGAACTGGGAAAGGAGTTCTCACTGGCCACATAACTTAAAGACCTAGTTGTTGAATTTCTTTGTTGACTGTTAAAAAAAGAATGAAATGTCACCTACTGGTGTTCCATTGAACCTGATGGTGCACTATTGCCAAATGCTAAGAAATGATGACTGTTCTATAGGGATTTAAGATTTTCAAAGCACTGTCTCACAACAGCCTGGTGGAGGAGGTCTTATGAGGAGGCTCAGAGAGCTGTGACTTAGCCATGGTTACACAGGCAGGACTGAAAACCAAATTGACTTTCTGACTTCTCACCATACCAGAATTGAGCATGGTT
The DNA here is from genome assembly GCA_028627135.1 of Pseudochirops cupreus. Lineage (NCBI taxonomy): Eukaryota > Metazoa > Chordata > Mammalia > Diprotodontia > Pseudocheiridae > Pseudochirops > Pseudochirops cupreus. The sequence goes on along the minus strand of CM053583.1, from coordinate 22,487,806 downwards.
GCTTTTAGAGAGTTTCTGTATTATTGGAATTTGGTTTTTTTCATAGGGTAAAGTGGGCTCTACTATAAAACTGGATACCTTTGGCCACCTTATGTGATACCTGTCATAGATAGGATGGATGGAACTTTTCATTTGGCTTCCCATCCATTGTCAGATCTATCTAATTATTCTCATTACACATGCAAATAACTTGGTTCACTTAATGCTATTTCTCAGGAAGAGAATGGGGACTATACATATATGGAAAAATTCAAGATACCCTTGGATCATGGCACCTTGTTGATGATGGAGGGAGCTACCCAAGCCGATTGGCAGGTAAGATTATAGAAGCAGTATGAAGAGCTCCTCTTGTACAATTTCCCAGATGTAGCCTAGGACTATGAATTTAGGGAACGCCATAATGTCGTAAAGATTGAGACATGAAGTTAACATTACATCGAGCTTGATAATGGTCATTAGTTGGTCATTGCCAGTATGTCTGATATGATACACAAGGCTTCAGTCAGAAAGCATCTCAGGCCAAATTCTCCTTAAAGTGTTGAAGGGCTAGGATCAGTCACCACTTAAGGGTAAGTTTCATGTTGCCCCTTGGTTTATGTTAAAAGATTTGCCATTTAGGATCCTTCATGTTGGACTGGGGAGAATGGTGGGAGGTTGAGATGAAGAGTATTTCTTGGGGAAAATGAAACTATTTCAGTGCTTGAATGTTCTCACTTTGTGGTAGGGGAATATTAGAAGGTAGGGAGAGAATTTTTATACAAGAGTTCATCGTCAGTATTCGTTTGAAATCTTTGTCATATCCACTTTAAGGAGGTTAGAACAGCAGCATTCTTTCCTTAAAATTGCCTTTAATGCAGATATCTTTCTGTATCTGTACTTAGTTATGAAATGTAGTTGTTACTAACTTGTCTGTTTCTCTGTAGCACCGGGTGCCCAAGGAGTACCATTCTAAGGAAGCAAGAGTGAACCTGACCTTTAGAACTGTTTTCTCTGAGCCCAGTGGGATGGATTCAAGAGTGACTTAAGAGCCTTCTCAGAGGAGCTGCCCTTGGAATGATTCCAACCTTTGACATCAAGCATTCCAAGGATGTGGACATGGACATTCAGATCTCCTAGCAATACAGCTCTGTAGGGGATGAGAGTCTAATTGGTGCCTTAGAGAGTTCTGTGAAATGGAGCAGTTCATGTTTGGAATATGCTTGTTGTGGGAATAGTCATCCCTAAACAGGTCTCAGATGTGTGGATTTGCTTTGTACAAATTAAAATCGATTGTGGTTGTACTCACAAATGATTTCTTCCATTGACTTTCCTTTTTCCTTCATTTGTATACAAGAACTGTGAATGGATGGGTTTGTATCTCCAAGAGAAAACAGCACATGCTTCCCCCTGTGACTTGAGGGAAGCTGAGATGTAAATATGTGCCACCATCTCTGGATTTTTCTTTGGTCAGACAGCTGCTGAAATCTAAACAGGTGTTTTTCCTGGGCTGCTTTGAAATTTGCCTTGACTTCTTGCCTTCTGTGCTATTGTCATGGAAGGCCATATATCCAGAGCACACGGAACAACCCTGAGTCACGAAGCTTCTTGGGCTCTGCTGTAGCTAGCCCCTCCAGCCTGAGAACTTCAGGCAGCTGATCCATCAGGCCCAACCCTCAGGCAGTCAGCGGTGCATGTTGAACCTCATGAAGAGAAGAATCATTTAGTGATGTCAGGAGAAGTAATAGGCTGAAATTTGGGCAAAATAGCAGAGCAAATATCCGGGTAGTGACATCTGTTTCTCATAGATTAGCATCCCCTGGAGAAATTGTTGCAGTCATTTAAAGCCAAGCCAAATAGAAGCATCGTGAATAAATCTCATGCTGGGAGCTCTCCTTCCTGGGGACTGCTGGGACTTGGTTATCTAAGGATTCTTTACTCAGATTTCAGCCACCCTGTGACTAAGGCTCTGGAGGCCATTACATCACTGAGGTTCCCAAAACAGCTTAGGGTCGCTGCCTCCTAGTGCATCACCAACACATGCTTTTGTGAACTCTTGGTCAGGCATTTCCAAAACAAGACCGGGAAATCTTTGAAGAAAAAGGAAATTAAATAAGTGAGAATGGAACAAGAATATGGACCTAGCTGTTGTGGAAAGAACCGTTTTGCTGACCTGTCCCCTTTTAATCCCCTCTCCATTCCAAGCTCTTAGATCTGTGATCTGGTGCCCAGTGTGAAGAGGCTAGAGGTGCTTTGTTTGGGAGTAGGATAGAGTTTCTTGCTTGTTGAGCTATGTAGCCTTCTGAGACATCTCACCATTACAGTTTCCATCATTTTTGCCACTGGCTTTGATAGAGCACCTTTTCTCCAGGGAATGTGAGGCACTTTACAGAAACTATGAATTTACCTCAATATTTTTTCGAGGGAGATATGAATACTTTCTGTCAAAATAAAAGCAAATGTCTACCATGTCTCTGCCTCTTGTTGACAGATGAACCAACATTAGCAGAGCAGCCCATTTGGCAGATGGCCTTGGAATCTCCTCTTTCCTTCCCGTGGATGAACAGACTTGTATAGACCCCTCAAGATCTTTCCCAGTGTGGAATCGTGATTTCACATATCTCAGGCTGACAACTTCACACCTGCATCCTACTATTTCTGTTAGGGTGATGCCTCCTGAGCAACACTGGCAGGCTCAGCCTTTCACCTGTGAGCTCAGATTGAGTCAGCAGTGAGATGTGACATTTCAGAGGAGGCTTGGGTGACCTTAAGAAGTTTTCCGAGAAGTCCAGTGTCCATATGGAACCAGGCGGTTGACCTGCCGTGTTTTCTCCTAGTCAGAAGACATCTGGAATTCTATAGCAATTTATGGGCACCATGTTTTACTGACGCATTTTAGTTTTTGATTTCCCAGTAGGCCACCCCACCCTACATGGTCTCCATCCTTACAAAAAAAAGACAGGCTAAGCAGTGTCCTGGATAGCAGTCACATATAGCAGTAAATGGCAGTCTTCTCTGCAGAAAAGAATGATTTTCCACCATCCGTCATCTGGAACTACTAGTCACTGCATCTGATCTGAATTTCGTTTTCAATTGCATTATTGCAATCAATGTAAATTTTGTTCTTCTGACTTTGCCATTCTTTGATGGTTCGTGGTTTGCCATGTTTCTCTGAATCCTGTATATCTGTTAGTCCTTACAGCCAAATTGCATTCCACTACAAAGTTACACTCTGTTTAACCATTCCTCAGTCCATGGATACTCACTTTGTTCACAGTTTTTGGTTACTACAATAAACACCACTAGTTGTAAACTTTTATTAAGTACCTCCTGTGTGCTAGACATTGTGCGGGGTGCTGGGAATACAGAGAAAGCTGAAAAAAAGAAAATAAGGCCCTGCCCTCAGGGAAGGCATGATCTGATGGAGCAGACAGCATGCAAGCAGTTATATACAAACAAAATGCGGAAGGGGTAAATAAGACATAACAGGGAAGGCATTCTCTTTAACAGCATCTAGAAAGGCTTCTTGTGGAAAGTGGAATTTTAACTGGGACTTGAAGCCAGCAAACCCAGAAGGTAGAGATGCAAGGGGGAGCAGAATTCCGAGCATACAGGATGGTCAGTAAAAATGCCTGGAGATGGGAAATGGAGAGCCTCGTGGCACTGGAGTGAAAGAGGAGAGAGTGAGGTTTGGGGGGAGCCGTTTTGTGAATGGCTTTGAATGCCATACAGGATTTGCTGGAAGCCACTGGAGTTTACTGGATGGGGGATGACTCTGTCAGAGCTGTGCTTTTAGGAAGATCAATTTGACAGCTGAGTGATGGCAAATCGGAATGGGGAGAGACTAGAGGCAAGGAGACCAGGAAGAAGGCTTTCGTAATGGCTCAGGCATGAGGGGATAAAAGCCTGCACCAGGGTAGGAGTTATGGTAGGGAATAGAAAGGGGCCCATGTGGAACGTGTGTGAAGGTAGAATCAGCTAGACTTTGCAACAGTTTGGATGTGGGGGAAGAGAGGATGCCCCCTCCAGGAATGAGGAAGATGGGGGTGCCCTGGACAGTAATAGAGAAGTTAGAAGGGGAGGGGGGCAGGGAAATAACGAGTACAGTTTTGTATTGTGAACGTTTCGGCATACGTGGGACCTTTCTTGCTGTCCTTGACTCCCTTGGTGTCTGGGCACTATATGACTCTGGATGGCTGGTTAAAAGAAACTGCTGAAGGAAATAGTACATTTGGGGGTAATTTTAAATTTTGGGGTAACTCACCTGATTCCAAATGGCTTCCCAGCTCCCTACCTGTCTTCCCATAGCTCTTCTGATCTGGCTGTTTCTGTCTTCTGTCTCTCTTGCCAGTTTGGTGGGTGCGAAGTGAACCCTGGGAATTTTGATTTGCACTTCCTTCCTTAGTGACTTGGAGCATTTTTGTGTAGGTGGTGGTGGTTTGTATTTCTTTTGAAAATTGTTCCTATCTTTTGCTTTGTCAGGGAATTTTTTAGCCTTTAAAATTTCTCTCAGTTTCCCGTATGTTCTGGACATCAGACCTTTGTCAGAGATGGTAGGATTTTTTCTTCAGAAGGGGTGTAGAGAGGAGCTAGTCCTCCCCCTTCATTTTATAGATGATTAATTTGATCTCTGAAGAGCTTAAGTGACCTGGCCAGAGTCACAGAGGTTCAGAGCTCCAAGTCTGTGCTTCCAAATGGGACGCCTGGGAAAAAGCAATTTCCTTATCACAAGGGATCCTTAAGCAGCAGTTAGATGGCATTGGTGAAGGATATCATAGCTGGGATTTCATGGTTGGATTTCAATCAGATTAGATGATCTCTGAGGTTCCTTCCAACTTGCAGGTCTAAAAACCTGTCGTTCATTTGTTCATTCATTCATTCATTCTCTCTTAGTGCTCTGTATCCATATAGCACCTAGGTTGTTTAAGCTTATTATAGCTTCTTCTGCCAAGGTGATCTGAATTAGGGTCGCTTCTCTTGGTTTTAAGAAATGTTTTCTTTTTATTTGGGGATTACGTTTATCTGATAGTTTGCCTTCTTTTGCTGGAGTTGATTGGGAATTTTAAAAAGTTTTTTCACTGAGGAATTACACTTCACTCAAAAGGACAGTTAACACCATATGCAAGTTATGCATCATATAAAACTATGCAGTGGTTGAGGAGTGAAGGTGAAGACTTCCAGGCAGGTAGGAAGTTTTTAATAACTGCCACTAACCCAATCCCAGGGACCCTTGTTTTGCTAGTGATGGTTTTAAGGGATTGGAGTCAGGTTGGCAAATTCATTCTATTCTATTTGTAAAGCAGAGGAGCCAAGCATGGTGGCAGTACCCTGTAGTCCCTGCTTCAGGGGAGGCCGAGGCTGGTGGGTTGCTTGAGTTTGAGAGTTCTGCTACAGCAGGGCTGAAGCTGATTGGATGTCCCCACAAAGTCCAGCACCAATATGGGGAGGCCTGGAGGTAGAGGGCAATCCCCTGAGTGCCTGCTGTCCCCCGCTGTCTGGGCCAGCACCAGCCATCTCCCACTTCCAACTACCAGCCTGATCTCCCAGCTGGGGTGGGTAGAACTTCCACAGCAAACAGGAGCAGCCTTCCCTTTGATCTTCCCTCCTGTTGTGCCAAAACCTTGAGGGAAGAGGAAGAGGAAATCGTTGGGGATCCAGACTTCCATCTCCTGCCACACTGTTTCCTGTCTAATCTCCAGCCTTCGGAGGGAAGAGGAAGAAAGAAACAGGGCCTTCCATCTCATGCTGTTCCCATCTCCAGTCTCCTTCGGGAAGAGGAGTGTCACCTTTCACTCAGTGATGAGCTTTCTCACTCCTGCTCACACTCCACACAGCCCATTGACTCTGAACCCCTGTAGGTCACCATCGAAATCCCATTGCCCATCCCCCTTTCTTTATTCCCACCCTCCCCCCCCCAATCCTCCCACCCCACCCAGCCTTTCCACTATGCTCTCTGGAATGCCTGTTCCAGATAACACTTTCCTTGGTCCTCAATCATTTCCTCTCCCACCTATTCCATCTTCTAGCTGTTACTGACACTTGGCTCCCCTGATGCCCCAAACTCCTGAGCATCCTTTCCAGTACCACCTAGACCTCCTCCCATTCTCTTCAGGTCAACAGCTGAGGCAGAGGAGTTGGGATACTCCTTGTCCTCCATGGCCAATTCCAGGTTCTCCCCCGACCTGCATCACTCAGTCATCGCTCCTTTTGAGGTCTGTGCTGTTCACATCTAGCACCCAATCAAAATCCTGGTAGCTCTTATCAGCAGACCTTTGGGTCACTCCCTTTCTCAATGAATTCAGTAAATGGCTCACAGCTTTTCTCTCCTCAATTCCTGCCCTCATACAGGAGGACTTCAGACATACACAATAAGTCTCCCTGAAATGCCCTAACCACTCAGTTCTTCAGCCTGCTCACTTCCTGTGACCTCCTCCACCCACCTCAGTGACACACAAAGCTATTGGCACTTTATTAGACCACCTTATCCAACCATAATTGCTGGGCTTTCCACTTTTCCTCCCTTCCTTTACCAAACCCTACTCTTCATCCACATCATAATCTCCAATCCCTCCACCCCTCAGTTCTCTCCCATGCCCTCTCCTCTGCACTAGTCATTCTCTCTTTACGCCTTAGTGAACCAGTTCATTTCACCCTATTGTTATCAAGTCCCTTGCCTTCTTACCAAATCAATGATTGTGTCCTGCCATTGGATTGCTTCCACCATCCACACTGCCTTTATTCCTAGACATTTGCTGCTTGAATGAAGGTAGAGAAAATCATGCAACCCTCCCAATCAGGTCCACCGCAAATTTATGTTACACAACCTTAACTGGCCCCTCCCTGCTGCTAGGCAGTCCACTACACCTACCTTATCCACTCATTATTCTACTCTCCACAGCAGCTCTTCCAAGCCTTTCATGTCTCCTTAAAGATCCCATGGCTCCCCGTCCCTCAACCCTCTCAGCTGAGAACCTGGACTCATATTTTACAGAAAAAAATTGAGACCATTCACTGAAGGCTCCCTCTCTTTGCCTCTTCCTCATCTCAGGTGCCTTCTGCCACCATCTCTTCCTATACTCCTGTCTCACATGAAGAGGTAACCTTCTTCCTTTCCAAGGCTAACCCGTCTGCTTGCACAAATGATCCCATTCTGTCTGTCTCCTCCAACAGATTGCCCCTTTAGTCTTGTCCACCGTCTCACTTGAGTCTCTCCCTTTCTACTAGCTCATTCCCTACAGCTTACAAACATCCCCATGCCTCCCCTATCCTCAAAAGATCCTCACTTGATCCTTTCATCCCAGACAATTATCATTCCATATCTCTTTTGCCTTTTGTAGTTAAACGCCTTGAAAAAGGCTGTCTACAACAGATGCCTCTACTCTCCTCTCTTCTTAATCCCTTACAATCTGGCTTCCAACCCCCTCATTCCACTGAAACTGCCTTCTCCAAAGTTACCAGTGATCTCTTAACTGCCCAATCCAATGGCTTTCTCTCAGTCCTCCTCCTCCTTGACCTCTCTGCAGCCCTGTGACACTGCTGATCTCTCTCTCCTCTTTGATACTCTCTTCTCTAGGTTTTTGGGACACTGCTCTCTCCAGGGTCTCCTCCTACCTGTCTGACTCTCATTCTGCTGCCTTTGCTGGATCCCCATCTAGAGCACACCCTCTAACCATAGATGTCCCTCAGGGTTCTGTCCCGGCTCCTCTTCCTTCCCAACTAAAATCTCATGTACCAGAAAAGATGCCTTTTCCAACCCCCCCCGCCTTAATTTTAGTGCCTTTTCTCTCATTTCCTATTTGTCCTATATTAACTTGTTTGTACATATTTGTTTGTTGTCTTCCCTCCTTAGATTGTGATGTCCTAGTTAGGCTGTAGGGACCATCTTTTGTCTCTTTCTGTATCCCTAGCTCTTTGCATATTGCCTGGCCCATAGTGGGTACTACATAAATGTTTATTGACTAGAATTGAACCAATTCCTTATACATCTTGGAAATGAGACCCTTTCCAGTAAAACTTTCTGCAAAGATTTTTTCTCTAGCTACCTATTTCCTTTCTAATTTTAACTGCATTGATTTTGTTTGTGCAAAACCTTTCTAATTTTATATAATCAATATTGTTCATCCTATCTTTTGTGATGCTCCCCATCCCTTATTCGTTCATTAGTACTTTCCCTCAAAATAGATCTGAAAAGTCATTTTTTGCTCCTTTTAATCCCCACTTTTTCGATGAATCAACTCTGAGCAGTGTTTCCCAACTTTTCATTATTCTTCACTTGCCAGAATACACAAGGATTTACTTCCCACCATCCATTCCCTGCCATCTAGCCATCTGTTTATATTATAGATATCAGGCATTTCATTCCTCTCTAACACGATTACCTGAGGAATCCTGGGTCTGGTAACCCTGAGTCCATCTTCAGGTCCCAAAGTATGCCAGTTCAGTCAGAATTTATTAAATGTCATTCATTTAATAATACTTTAATAAAATTTAAAAATCTGCAAAGTCCTGTGGTAGTTGCTAGAGATACAGAGACAAACAAGGTAGTCCCTTGACCTCAGAGAGCTTATGTTCTGCTGGTGGGCATGATGTACCCACTGGGAAATAGTAATAGTGCACATTCCTTGCTTACAGTCCCTTCCAGCAACAGATGCTGCTGCCATTACTGAAGTCAGGGGGGTTTTTAGACATCCATAACTATTCATCAGCTCATACTTATTAAGGATTTTTCTGTGCTGTGTCGAATCCTCCTTTGGCCCTGTCCCTAGAGCTAGCATGAGGCTGTGCCTTGTCCTGACATCTTGACTCACTGAGGGAATGAATGATCTCTTGGACCAGCTGTAGATGGAGCATCTTGTAACATGGGAGGCTGCAGATGGGGGAGGATTTGGAGAAAGTTATGAGAAATGCTAAGCATCCCTGTTGCTAAGAATGGCCCCCTGACTTCTCGGCAGCTTTCACTTGGCCATAGCAATGCTGCTTTGCCTTTTCTGGTCATAAACACTTAGAGTGTAGAGTTAGAAGCTTTGGCGGCTTTATTTTTCTCTTATAAAGCCTGTTTCCATCGTGATGTGTTTTATTTGTTTGAATCTTCACTTATTCTTGGTTTCATCAATACCCTCCTCCCCAGAACTGACCCACTGTCTGTAATTATGTTTTTTTTTCCTTTTGATTCAAATTCTGTAGCTTTGGGAGGAGTTTCCCATCTGTGCCTCCTGCCACATAAAGCCAGCCTCTCTGCCCGTCTAGGGAAGTCACTCAGATGCTCATCAGTTACACCTGTTTTCAGTTCTGTATTGCGTTCTAAAAACCCATTAGAAATGGCTACAAGGAGGCCTGTGACTGGGCTGGGTTATTTTGGTTGTAGAGTTGAGTTAGGGGAAAACAGGAAAAGGAAGAGCCAGAGAGGGCACAGGGTGGAGGTGGGAGAGAATCATGGTGGAAGTAGATACTACTGAATGGTACCACCCTTTTAAAAAAAGTGAGCCCCCCCTTGAATGAGCATCAAACACTATTGTGTGACTCAGTTTCCTTATTGAGACTGGAGATAATACCTACAGCACTTACTTCACAGGTTGTTGTGGGGATCAGAGGAGAGCATGTGTGGAAAGTGTTTGGTAATCCTTCAGGTGATTGATCTGTAGCTGGAAGGAACCTGAGAGGCCACTGAGTCTAGCCCTCTCCCCTTTTTTAGATGAGGCAACCAAGGCCCAGAGGGATTTAGTAACTTGCCCAGTTACTCCTCTTCCTGAGTTCAAATCCGGCCTCAGACACTTGCCAGCTGTATGACCCTGGGCAAGTCACCTAACTCTCTTTGCCTCGATTCCCTCATCTATAAAATGAGCTAGAGAAGGAAATGGCAAACCACTCCAGTATCTTTGCCAAGAAAACTCCAAATTAGGTTACAAAAAGTTGGGCACAACTGAAATAACAATGTCATATAACTAATAATTATCGGAGATCGGGTTTGAACCCCATGCTGTAGACTACAAGTGTAAAGTGCTACATTTATGTACGTATGTACATAGAGACCTGTTTGCTGTTAAATTTGGCTTTTTGTGGCAATTAGGAAAAGTTTTTTTCTTTCTCACGTGCCACACATACCTTCCAGAAAAGGAGGTAAAAATCCTTGTAGCAAATCTGCGTTAAACAGAGCAATGCCTTCATTGGCCATGCCCCAAAATGTCTGACTCATTCTGCATCTGGAGTCCATGACACCTCTGTCAGGAAGTGGGCAGTGTGCTTTAGCATCTGTTCCCTGGAATCATGGTTAGATCTGTTTACTGTTCAGGAAGCTTCCTTGGCCCCCAGTGCCTGCTTGGGTATGTCAGACTGCCCCCTCCATGGATGTTTACCAGCCAAGTGTGTCTTGGGGGAAATACAGAAGAGCAGGAAAACAAGGAGGGAAGGGGATCTATACCCCTTGGGTCCCCAGTCCCATGGGGACCTAAAGCCAGGCTCAGTTTTATCAGCCACCCTCTCTCCATCCTGGAGTGGAAATTTTGCATGGGCCCCAACCCAGATTAGTTCTGACTCTTCCTGATTGAGCCCCATTGCACCTTTATCTCTATTGGTGGGCCCCCAGAGTACAGCAGCATTACCAGGAGCCTTTCTACTTTCCCCTGCCCCACTATAAGATGGCAGCATTGGGAGCTGTGAGAAGAATGAGGATTTATACTCTGTTCAGGAGCAAATGAGTCAACACCAGCAGTCCATCATTAGCAGGAAGCAGCAATCTTTGCCTTTCTTGGTGAGCCAGCCGAGAGACCGTGGAATGGACCACAGTCATGGAATGGACAGTCATGGAATGGACCACAGTTGAAGCTAGCATGGCAGCATGAAGGGGGGGGGGGGGCACATGAGGTATGTAAGGGAAGCAGTGGGCAGAGTTAGGCTTCCAAGTGCCCTTGGATCAAGTCACAATTACCCACCCGCTACAGGAAGGCAGCAGGCAGAAGGGTTTTGATGAACTGCTCAGGCGACTGATTGCACAAAGACCTCCAGAGTGGCAAAGGAGGCTTGGGGCTTTTTCAGAGCTGGGTCTGTTCAAAACTTTTCTTTTTGCAGGAAGGGAAGCCAACTTTCCCACCTCAAGAACTGCGTCCCAGGTCCTTCTGCTGCAGGTGGATCCTGAAGGAAGATGGAGATGTCCCCAGGCCTCCCTGTCTGCAGCAGGTGAGTGCTGAAGCACAGTTGTTTTTTGCTTGGTCAACCACCTTTGCCCACACCTAAGGCCCGGTGGGGCCACTCTTCCCTTAAGAAACTCTCCAGCACTCCCTCTTGCTGGTCAAGTGACATCCAAAGCCCATGCTTGCTGTCCACTGGTAGCATTCCTTTCCTGCCTGATCTCCTACTTCATTCTCACACAGAGTGTAAGCACTTTGAGGGCAAGGATTATGTTTTTGCCTGTCTTTATATCCCCAGAACTTAGTTGTGCCTGGCACAAAGTAAGTGCTTTTTGCCTGACTTTCTGCTAAAGCCAGCCCAGACTGCTCTCTGTCTTGTGAACATTCTATTTTTCTACTTCCAGACCTTTGCTAATATCATTCCCTGTGCCTGGGATGTCCTCTCCCCCCAATCTTCCCTGTCACAGTTATTACCTCTCCTTTAAAGTTCAAATGCCCTTTCCTCCAGGAAGTCTTCCCTAATTCTTCTTATGCCCCTGTCATAAATCTGGCATCCATGCAGGGTCAGAGAAGTCTCCTCCCTTAACCCCAAGCTCTGCTCCAAAGTCTTTGTTCATTGGGCTCTACCTTTTGCCCTCACCTCAAGGACTTCCTCATTGCCCCAGCCCAGCTTCTGGCATGGAAAGAAAGTCCTGGGAAGAAAGGGAGTCAGAGGAAAAGAGGAGCACCATACTTGGAACCAGGACACCTGGGCTCTAGCACTGTCCTCCCCTAAGACCCTGGCCAAGCTCTTCCCCACTTTGTTTCCTCTTCTGTAAAATGAAGGAGTTGGACTCCATGTCCAAGATGCCCTCAGCTCTGACTCCTGACAGCCTCTAGGAGCTGCACTTTCATGAGATATAAAGAGATATAAAACATAACTCTTAGAGCCACGCATTACCTAAGCTTTGTGTCTTCTACAGTACCTAGTCCATCCCTCTACACATTTGCACTTCATAAATGTCGAGTGGATTTTAACCATCAAAAGTTATTGACTGAGCTCCTCCCCAGCGGTGGGGGCTGAAGTACAGGCTATGTCCCTGAATTTCAAAGGTTCCCTGTGCCTGGAAGAAAGGCCCTCTGATTGGCCTAAGGCAAAGAACGTTGGACTTGGAGTCAGGAACCTTCAGCCGGATTCCTGGCCTTGCCATTTTGCAGTGTGTCTCCTTGGGTAACCACAGACTTCTCAGTCTCTGTCTATACCAGTCTAAGATGGAGGTAATAATACCCTCACTGTCTACATCACAGCCTTGTGAGGAAAGGACTTTGTAGAGCCTAAATACCATTGGAATGTAAGTTTGCTTCTCATTTGTTGTGGAGTTTTGGTTCAAATGCGTGATTTTCAGCAATGTCTAGAGTTCCTGGTGTGTAAACTCCTTTTGCCACTGTGAAGTTGCAATTTACCAACTGATAGAATATTCTTTTTTTTAAGTTAATTTATTTCTTTTTAGTTTTCAGCATTCACTTCCATAAGTTTTAAATTTTCTCCCCCTCCTTCCCCAAGATGACTTGCTATCTGATATGGGCTCTACATATGCATTCCTATTAAGCATTCCTATTTTTACATTAGTCATATTGAATTATTATGAATGGAAGAAACCATGAGAAAGAAAACAAAGCAAAAAAAAAAATAGTCTGCTTCATTCTGCATTCAGACTCCATAGTTCTTTCTCTGAATGTGGATGGCATTTTTTAGGTCCTTGCATTGCTGAGAAAGGCTAAGTCTATCAAAATCAGTCATCAAACACTGTGGCCGTTACTGTATGTAATGTTCTGGTTCTGCTCACTTCACTCAGCATCAGTTCATATAAGTCTTTCCGTGTTTTTCTGAAGTCTGCTTGCTCATCATTTCTCATAGCACAAAGTATTCCATTACATTCATATGCCACAGCTTGTTCACCGTTCTCCACAACAGAAAAATAGCCAAAATCAGATCCAAACAAGAATATTTCTGCTCACAAATAGCACTCCATGAGTTTTTTCCTCAGGAAAAGCACCCTCTGGTGTGGCCTATAAATTCAGCTGGAGCAGCGTCTTCCTCAGAATGTGATGCCAGATACTTAGAGTTCAAGTTCAAGGCCAATCCAAGCAATTTTATTTGAGACTCTTTTGACCTGGAATAAGAGGGAAAGCTGGGAAGAAATTGAGCCTAGAGGTTTTTCAATTAAACAATATACTTTATTTTTTTATTAAATTATTTATTTTTAGTTTTTAACATTCACTTCCATAAATTTTAAATTTTATCCCCCTCCCTCCCCAAGACTGCTTGCAATCTGTTAAGGGTTCTACACATATATTCCTATTAAACACATTTTCACATTAGTCATGTTGCATAGAAGAATTGTAGCAAATGGGAAAAACCATGAGAAAGAAAAAAAAACCAAAACAAAACAAAAAAGAAAATAGTCTGCTTCACTCTGCATTCTGACGCCATAGATTTTCTCTGGATGTGGCTGGCATTTTCCATCATCTGTCCTTTGGAATTGTCTTAGATCTGCATCGCTGAGAAGGGCTAAGCCTGTCAAAGTTGGTCATTGCACAATGTTGCTGTTACTGTGTACA